>VDFB02270651.1:135343346-135686440 GCA_007258455.2 Sequoia sempervirens
TAATAAAATAATCTCTATAAATTCATTCAATTTTTTTGAAATTATATAATTTTAAAATATTTTCAATTCTACCTATGTTGATATTTGAGAGATATAGCACCCATACTCTATTAAAAACTTATAGTTAACTTGACATTGTGTATAAAAAGGTTTTAGTTATGAATGTTATAATATAAAAAATAAATGTGTTTTCAATGTTTATTTGTTAGTTTAAAATATGTGCCAATAATGTTGCAATCACTAATGATTAATTTTTTCTTGATGGTTAAAATAGATTTGTAAGTAAATTTATCTATAATAAGTAAATTTATCATTGATTTTTTCTTGATAAGTAAATCAATATTTCATAAATTTATCTATAATTCTTATTTAATTTTTCTTAATTATATTAAATTATATTTTATTAAATTGTTAAAAAATTTAAGTTGCTTATAAATAATTTTATGTGCTTTTTATAATTAACTTGATATTGTGTATAAAAGGTTTAAGTTATGAATGTTATAATATAAAAAATAAAAATTGTTTTCAATGTTATTTGTTAGTTTGATGTGAGAATAATGTTACATATAGTAATGATTAAATTTCTCTTCATTGGTTAAGTGATATTGTGAAATTATTCTATGTTAATTTAATGTGATGAATGCTATATAATATAAAGAAAAATATTTCTAATATATTTTTAATGCATCTTTATATTTTATAAACAAACATCTAAAATAAAAATGTGATTGTAAAAAAAATACAACTTAATGAGTGAACATACATTTAAAGTTAAAAGTGAAATTATAAAACAAATTGTAAATTTATTTTATTTTTCTTCTATAAATATAATTTTTTTATGTCATTCGCCTAGTAATGCCCACTTCTCCTTTTAATGAATGTTTTATTTTGCAAGGGTTGATTTAGTGCTGCCATTGATCTATTTCCTGTAGATATCAACGGTGCCTGCCATCCTATGATCAGGAATTCAAGGATCATGAAATCACGGGTGGGCACCATGTGTCCTATCCAGGGGATCGAATTTGAGCTATCGCTGACCAACTACCATTTGATCTGAGTCATTCCCTGCCATCCCCTGATGGTGCTTGGGTTGATTGCGAAATCACGGGCAGGCGCTAGGTGTCTCATCCGATGAAGCCTAAAGAGTAAAGGAAACACTAGCTGGCTTTAAATGTAT
Organism: Sequoia sempervirens; assembly: GCA_007258455.2. NCBI lineage: Eukaryota > Viridiplantae > Streptophyta > Pinopsida > Cupressales > Cupressaceae > Sequoia > Sequoia sempervirens. The sequence continues at coordinate 135,344,524 of VDFB02270651.1, forward strand.
TAAGGGGCAGATTACTAAAGTGTTCTTGAGACGCACATGTTCTAAATCCACGTATATGTTATAATCTCGCTGGAAAAGCTGCTCAAAGGTTAACGACATGGCTGGTGATTGTGTTAAAGGAACGAGATCAACGATGCCCACTATCCCACGATCAGGGATTATAGGGATCACGATATCATAGGTGGGTGCCATGTGCGCTTCCTAAAGGATTAAATCTGTGTGACCATTGATGAGTTGTCTCTTCAAGATTAACGGTGCCCGCCATCCCGTGATTAAGAATTTTGGGATCGCGATGTTGTGGGTGCCTGCCACGTGTCTCATCCAATGAAGCCTAAGGAGGGAAGAAAGTGTTCGCTAGTTTTAAATGTATTATGGGGCGGATCACTAATGCACTTGTAAGATGCATGTGTTTTATTTCAACGCAGATGTTATGATTTTAAGGGAAAATTTGCTCGATAGTTAAAGGAAAGGACAACGACCATTTTTGAAGGAGCAAGATTTATGGTAAAAAGATCGACGGTGCCCGCCATCTCATGATGATAAATCAAAGGATTGCGATATCGCGGGCAACCGCCATGTGGCATTCCTTCGCAACATATGACATATTGGACCCCTTTATTGTTGTGTTGGCGATTATGTCAGCCTGTTTTGAAGATGGTCATCGATGATTTGATCAAACTAAAGGATCAACGACTCAAATTTAAATATGTATAAAATTATGGTTGGAGTTGTTCGTGTAGCCCACGAATGAGCTTTAATGGCAGATGAGACATCCACTGGTAGAATATGATCGACATAAAATAAATTTACTCATCTCATTTGTATCACAAAGCATCCAAGTATTTTGTGAAAATAGTTTCAGAGCCAAAGGTGAAATTGCGAGCAGCTATTGCCATAAATTGGAGTTTGTGTGAAAAAAATCGTTAGTTAATTTTCTCTATTTCCCAGTCATTTTGCACCTAAATTTGGGAAAGGGGGGGTCTGCTATGCTTGGCATTGAGTTCATTAAAATATTTTGTTAGGGCTATTGTTTAATCATAAATTTTGAGGAATTGCGGTATTTTTACTCTGTAATTTCCTATCTCTGCGTAGTCATAGTCACTTGAAGTGTAACATTGTAGTGAGGCCCTAGTTTGTCTAAAATGGTGCCAACCAAGCAACACTCTAGCCACATTGAGTATTTGAAAAGAAACTTGTATGATGATTTCCTAGATCAATTTCCATTATCAACAAATGAGAGAAGGAAATGTTTGGTGTTGATGCGAGGGAAAATCCTAGGGGAGGGGTTGGTGTGTACTAATTCCAACATTGTTTATGCTAGGGTTCCACTCACAGGCTTAGAAATGTTTAGATTATGGTATGGACAGAAGAATTTTCTTCATCTTTTTTCAAATAGATGGATGTACGACATGGGAAAGCTGGTTGTTCCAAATGTGTTCCTTGATGTGGACTTATTTAGAGCAGTGGCCAAAAGATATGACCGTATCACATGGGTAATCAGACATAATGATGGAGGGGTTCTATTAGAAATTAACGAGATGTTATCCAATAGAATTTTGATTTGAGTGAGCCAAGTGATGACTTGGTTCCTATTAATCTTGAAGAAATGAAGTAGGAGTATACAAAATTCCAATCTCTTTTTAGGGTTAAGCTGCTTCCACCTCATCTGGTTAAGGCAAGGGGTTCACAATTTCACATCAGCCCTAGTGACCAGGAACCCTTCAGATTGAATTGTTTTGGAAAGCCTTTCCTAGCTACTTTCTATTCACTATGTTAGATTTTGGGTTTCAGCCTTGGTGCAATAATGCTGATTGCATACATGTTCATGGGGGTGCAAATACAACACCCTAACTTCTCTGTAACATATGACTTTGCTTCTTTTTTGGTGGAGAGGATAAATGAAGGACTGTCGAAGCTATAGAATGGTGATATTGGTACTCAATTCTTTTGGTATTCCATATTGATGCATATGTTCTTGTTTAGGAATATCGATTTCTTTGCTAAGAAGATGAACTTAAGACAATTAGTTAATGGAGAAAGATTGCCAGTACAGATATGGGCTACAGATTTGTCTTGTAATAAGGAAAACACCAGTTATATGCAATTTGATAATTGTTTTGCTACAAGATTGAGGACTAGATTGATAGTAAATGTACCTAGGATCCCTCAGAAACTGCATGATTTCCTTAGCCAAAGGAGATGAAACCAAAATTGAGGGTTTTACATAACTGGGGTGACATTATCCCATATCTAGTTAGCATTGTCCTGAGAATATATGGATTTCAAGGAACCCCTCACATACTACCATACAATGTGCCACCAAGACTAGGGTTTATAGAAGTTATGTGGCAGATGGGGTGTATTTATGAAGATAACCTAACTAGAAAGGGGAAGGGAACATGATTCCCTGATTATATAGTAGTGTCTGACTTTACATTTTCAAAGGGAGGCTGGACATATTTTGACAAATTCTTTGTTGATTACCATTTGATATTTGGTTGAATGTGACAACATGATCCTGAAGGTTTCTTTGCTCTTTTCAGACAAAGAATAAAAGGTGGCAAATTTGCACATGAGTTCAATTTCCCTAAGGACCTGATCAGGAATGAATTTGATTTAAATAGACAGGAATTAAACAAGAAAAGTGGATAGCTTATAGTAAGCTACTAGATATTGTGTATGAAATGGATTCGACGTATGATCTATTGATGGAATTCACTCCATACCACAAGAGAATTGATTTTTTAATGAATAATTTCAAGGAGATAATGAACACATTGACAACCAAAAAGATAAATTTAAGGCTAAGTCTGGATATGCAAGGACAAAGTGATATGCCAATTGAAACAAGGCTAGTATGTTAGCCTACAGAAAGGTGGCCCATCTATAGGAGGAAAAGGGATACTGGCAGTGATGAGGAAGAAGTAGACAGAAAAGGGAAGAAAATAATGAAGGTTCCTTCATGACCAGGCCCAAAATTCAAAGTACATGGGGCTGTCAAAATCATTGAATTAAAATCTTCACTAGAGCGCAGTCCCCCATCACCACCACCTGAGCCAAGCCCTAAGAGGCAAAGAACTGATCACCTTCCTGAGGATCTCATAGATGAAATTATTGTTACTGATCAAGACATGCAGGTTGGTATGCCATCCCCTCCTAGGTCAACTGAATTGTTTTTATCCAATTTGGATATGAAGGGTAAGAGTGTGTAGGATGCAAGAATGGAGGCTTGCAAGGAGTTCTTAGATGACAATGTATTTGTAAAGACTCATGTATTCTTGCAATTGGCATGGAGGATGAAATTTGAGGAATATCAAAATAAATGCAAGTAGAGAAGAGAACTAAGGCCTGACAGGTCAGATCAAGAGAATGATGAAGAAGTGAAATTTGAACTAATGGAAGAGTTCAAAAATATCACTCTTGAAGAAGGAAGACAACTAGTGAATCAGGTTGGTGTTTTGATTTTTCCTGAATGGGACATCACAGATGCAGTGGTTTCAGTGCCAATATAAAGTCCAAGAATCCTTTTTAGGATTCTGAAGAAGAAGTTAAGGCAACATTACAAAACTCTGCCTTCAGTGAAGAATATGAGACCTTGACAATTTGGGCATTGGCTCCACAAAGAAGAAAGCCAAACATTGTTGATATTAATCCAAATTTCAAAGGAGAATTAATAATAAAGAGGGCTTCAGAGACTACAACAACCGAAGCCACTAGTTTAACTGTGAATGTGGCCAAGTTGGCCCAAAAGACTGCTGAAAGGGAGGAGGCTGAAAGAAAGAGCCTAATGGAGAAGTATAACATTTAGTTGAAGAATATAGTAAAATGCAACAGAGGAATGTTGGCTGCAAACTGAAGTAGAAAGGTTCAAGTATAGACATACTGGGGAAACATCCAATGCTCTAGGAACCAACACATCACCTTCCACAGTAGGGTCAACGCCTCCTGCTTCTCCAAATGTTTTTACATCAGGGTCTCCCATTCAAAATCCTGCTCTTACCCCTGCTCTAGAACAAGTTGATGAACAAACAGAGTGCTCTGTTGATCCAACAAAGAGGCAGCTCATGCAAGAAATTGATCAATTACAAACATCACTAAGGGTAAAAGATGAGGATTTTCTTTCAAAAGAAAAAGAAATTGTTATAATTGTTTTGGAGCATTTAAATGAAAAGGTGGATAATAAACTGCCTTCTATACATTCTTTGTATTCTTTGCTATTTGAAGCAATAAATAATAATGATAGGGATCAGGGGATAGTGATTCCAATAATTCAAAATTAGATCCCTAGGGAAAATAATCTAGATGTTATGAATAAAGCCTCAAGGTTTGATGTAAATAACAGGCCCCAATCATTGAAGCCTACTTATATATTAGTTAAATCATTGCAAGGTTTTCAGAGCTTACCAAATGATCTAAGTAGGAAGATTAGGGAATTGGTAAAGAACTTCAATGACTAGGGTAACACACTGTTACCTGATATAACTGATGAGCATGGGGAAATCACAACACTCCAACAATGGTAGGATCAAGCAAGTAAAGTCATCAATAATCAAATTAAAATAATTTGTGATGACTCAGATTATGATTTGTTGTGAAATTGTATGGATAAGATTATTGAATGCCAGGCTCATTTTTGGAATCTTTTGAAAGAGATGCTAATCGGGTAGTGGTAAAGTATTTTCCTTATAGTACAAAGGTAAAAGAGGTGATTAACTTTGACTGGCCAACTGACGAAGAATACCAGAGGTGGGTGGCTAAGTATTTGAATGATGATGAGTAAAAGGAGTGGACTACTGACAGGTGGAAAATCAGATGTTGCAGTTACAACATTTCCATTTTTGTATGGATGACTTTCTTGGCGTGGGTTTCACGTAGTTTTTTGTTATTGCATCAACCTTCCTTCACTGACATGATGAACAATAATATGCTCCAGGATGATTGTTGTTGTAATAATTTTTGAACAAGAATATTTTTTCAAGGTGGTAGCCATTGTAACAAATTTTGGAATATCACTGGATGCTCAATTGTTGGTGACAAGTGTACTTTCTGGCACGGTGCTTGTTTGCTTCTTCATTTTCTATAAGAAGGATTTCAAGGCCAGAAGTACGGGTTAGCAAGTTAGATAACTTTTATCGAGTCTAGGTGAAGTTGTAGAGAAAATTGTAAAGTTTGATGGTTTTAGAGAAATGAAATTTAGGTTTTGAGTCATTATGTAGCAGGTTTTGAGTTCATAGAGATTTAATGTTGTATAACAGTACTAGCATTTTAGTTGAAATGAAAATTTGAGCTCATGTCTCTCCATTGTACATGCATATCTAAACTTTGAATGAAATAACTAAAGGATTTGTTTTATCCATCTCTCCTTTGTTGTGGTGTGTATGATGATTCTATTTTAGGTTTAATACAAAGGAATTCAAATCAAAATGCTTGAATGAGTTTATAAGTAGGATATGTGTATTTGTATAAGGATTTGATAAGTAGTCACAGGTTAGAATGCACACTGATGAGGTATGTAATGCAATATTATGGGAGGGATCTTATATGTGATGTATTAAATGCCATTTATAAACCTCTAGATGCTTATGAATTTGACTCACATAATAGATATATGGCACTAATCTAAGTTGTAACTATTAGGTGTAGTTCGGTGTTGTTTGTCTTTGCCTAGATCTTGCTACAAATTGAAAATCATTGACTATCTTATACAATGGTTGTGTTTAGTTATCTCATGCTCCAGGATAGTTGATATTGTCTATGAACAACCAATTCTAGTTGATATTATCTTATAAATTGTTGAGCTATTAAGTGAGATCATCTGCTATTGTTAATGTTGTTTATAATAATGGTGCAGAGGTTGTAAACACATTAAGGGATCACCCTCCCGGGTCTTGCAGAGCCCGAAGTGTATGAGGATTTTAAAGTCCTCGTCAGTTGGTCCAGGTCCTTCGAGATGTCTTCGATTGGAATTGGCAATTCCATAGGTATATTAGAAGACAAACCTGGTTACATTGTAAAAAGAACCAACATACACGTCAACCACTAAAAAACCACCTCTACAACTGACTTTTTAATCTTTTATGATCACATGAAACGTAAAACACACTAATTTCAAGGTTGTTAACATCACTATTGAAATGTTTTAATGTTTTGACCTTTCAAACATTTAAAAGTACATCATTAAATTAATCATGTAATGGCATAAAAATTAAAAACATCATGAATTAATTATGTAACCACATAAGATATATAATTCTATCAAGAAATTAATATCAAATAGATAATATAATCGCATAACTTGTACATTTCAATGTCATTGATCTTCTTCTTCATCCAACTCTTTGTCTGTATCATTCGATCTAGATTTGACATTGTAAGGATTGGTCATATCATCATCATCATCGATATCAGTTTTGATAATATCATCATCCACACGGATGTCATCTTCATGAACATTAACTCCTACATCATCATTATCTAGTTCCTCCTCTTCGACATCTTCGTCTGGGACATCATCAACTATCCATTGATCCTGATCATCATCTACATCATCTTCTAGTTCTTCGGTATCTTCTTCTTCCACCACATTATACTTTACCGGTATCCTCTTGGATCATGTCTAACAACAAATGACCAGCACGTTTTACACAGGACCTACGTGTAAAATACCCGCTCACATTGGCTTGGAGGAACATAGGGCTCATTTCCAGCTCGCTTGATCAACCTTGTATTAACCATGGTAAATCCATTATCATGTTCAATAACATTTCTCTCAGGATTATTTTCATTCAATCATAGCCTGTACCATAGGGCCGATGAACAAAATTAGTCACGAAGGACTTAAAGTCACACTCAAGTATATCATCCAAAATCCCATAGTATCGATTTTCTAAGACTTCTGGATGTATGTCGCTTTTAGATGAAACATTAGTCACGTGAAAGACTGCAGTTATACCAAAATCACAAGTTTTCTTCATGTCATCCAACATTTTGATTCAAAATTTACGACCATTACACCACATAGCCTTGTGGTGTTTCACCTGCAATATGTCAAACATGTAAAAATTATTGCAATATCGTCAGGTTGATAAACATATTATTTATTCAGTTGAATGTATGCAAAAGAAAGAAACCAATCTCAAGATATATATACATCAATATACTTGAAAATAATTAAATAAGTATGGGTGATTAATATATTTATCGTGCTTACATTATCTCTTAAACCATATACTAAATCAATTTCCCTTTGTGTAACATTTGAATCTCCATTACGATGAGCTTCTTTAACCAATGAAGCCACACCTTCCCATGTTAATGTGCGACCATATTGTTAACATCGTTCAATCCATACCATCATCCGATCAAGATTGTTGGCGGCCCGATACAAATGTAGTGCATCCCTCTCGACCAGCTATATACCAAAATAAATTGGAAATTCACAAACGACGTATAATTAGTTAAATACCACAGTACACGACCTTAATTTATAATTCATGTATATTGAAGATTAAAAATTAAATAAGTACAATATACATAAAACCATATGTAAAATGCATTCCAATTAATCTCCATCACCATCTTATAATTACCTCTCACTTTCCTCAATCTACCTTTCCCCAACAGGTACTCCCCTTTGAATTTGTTAATGGGGTTGGGATCCCAAATGCGATCTAAATGGATCTTTGCTGCAAACTTAGGAAGATATTCACTAATGTACACCATGGTCTGGTATACCATATATCCCTCCACCCATAGAACCCTTAGGATATTGCTCTTTCTAGCCAGCCTTGAAAATTTCAAAATTGCCTCCTCAACCATCCACATTGACCTTGTGGCAATACCGAGGTCCACAATTCAATCTCCTCAACTTGGTGTATAGGGTAGTCTTCTTGTGCATTGAAAAATGTTGAGGTAGACACTTTTCACACATTAGACGAGGAATTTTTCTCTTCCAATAATTTATATCTTCCTTATGGATTTCTTTAGATGATAGCCATGTACAAGTGATTCAAGGCGCAAATATATTAACGATATTTAACAAAAATATACAATATATTACATAACAAGTAAAACAAATGGCAATTATAAGATGTATATAGCGAATTGAACAAATCTCGCTACTTACCTCATGTATTTTCCAAGATCGTATATAACTTGCTTCACATTGTTGTCAAAGTTGTCTAGGAGAGATAGAGGTAGAACGTACTACAACAATTATAAAATGATCTTTTCATTATTTTTCCAAAAGTAGTAAACACAATACACTGAAAAGTACATGCATTATACAAGTGTATATAATATACCAGAATAATTACCTTAATGAATGTATGCCAATCATGCATTTTCATCCCTGACCCAAATTCACCTTTTCTTTGTTATTATATTGTTTATGTTCCTGACCAAATCACGTGGGAATCAAATTTTGTATGACTTCTTTTTATAGCATTTATTTTACTGCTCTATTAATAACCAGGGCACTTATATTAATTTGGTCTCCATCACTATTTAATTGAATGACATTTTTCATTGCATGATTGGCTTCCTAAAATGTCTCTGAAATTTTTGACAATTTTTTCTTTATCATGCCTTCCATCCAATATTTTCCATAACGTTTCTGTTATATTCTTTCCGATATGCATTGTATCAAACAAATGCACAATTTGTAGCTGCTCATAGTAGGACAACCTACTAAATTGTCTAGGATAACTTTTCAGTCCCTGTGGAAGCCAACCATTAATGCCTTGACGACCTTCATGAAGCATATAAGTTAAACAAATTAACAACGACAATCATTGTCAATTACAACATGAGTAAACACAACACAATATAAAAATATAAATTCAAAACATATCATATATGATAGATATGATAGATAAACAATTTGATCTGATGTATAACCTTGACGATTAATTCTATTATATTCCAGCTTCCATAAGTGAGGTGACATTCTTCATGGTTTTGGTCACGGAGTCTCCTCTTTCCATTGAAAGATGTTTTTGGTAGTTTGATGCTTATTATTTCTATGGAGGAAGTGCCTATGCTCAACAAACACCTACTTTCTAAACTTGTTGAGCGACAAGATTTCATCTTTGGACCACAAATTGGACATGCAAATTTTTCCCTTTGTTTGAAGACACGCAGATGATATATAATTGGATTAAATATATTGAATTTTATAATTATATATAATGAATAGATTATTTTAAAACATTCATGATATCTACTTCATCAGTAAATATTGTTAAAGTGTGATGAACATTATAACATACCACACAAATGTATGTTAGCCACAGGGCATCATGAATTGTCCATACAAGCATTGCATGGAATTGAGGTACTTTCTTTGTCTATTAGTGCAGGCGTCATGCATAGTGGCAGCCAATCCATAACATGGCCTTTCGTTGATAAGGGAAGCGATATATACATTCATATCTTTTAACTTGAGTACTTACCTAGTTGAATGAACATAAACATTACATAATTATTATAACCATTTTACTGTAATATATATAAATTAATGTACATGACTATTGAATGAAAAAGATATAAGTGATTATGCAACAAATAAGACAAATGAGATGCTACTACGTTAAAGAAAATTGATGTAAACAAATACCTAGAACAATTATTGACAACATTATGTGCTCCCTCTTTATTGACATCCATCGAGGAACGTTATTGTTGATAACAAAAATAGGCCACACTGAGTAAATAGATCTCAGCTCTCCAAATGGATTGAAATCGTCTGCTCCCAATGAAAGCCTGAGATTACGAGGTTCTTCTTTAAAGTGTGGCCATTTTTCCTCCATGTCCCTAAATGCAGAACCATCTGTAGGAATTCGAAGAATGTCATCTCCACTTCTATTCTGTGCATGGTAATCCATCAATTGCGCCAAGCTTTCACACCTAAATAATCATTGCATACATGGAATAATGGGAATATAACGAAGAACCTTGTGAGGCACCTTTTTTGTTAGTTGATATGTTCGATATCTATTGATATGACATTCTCGGCATTCTATTACAAAATCCTGTTGTTTATGATATATAATATGATCATTGGGACCTGCATCTATTACTTGATACTCCATTCCGATATCTTTCATAATGGCACATAAATCTCGATATGAGTGAGGTAAAATATTTGGTGGTGGTAACAAAAATTCACCAATCAATCTACAACAAAAAATAATTTGTTCATATAAAGAATATTAATGGTACATATTTCATCCTTTATTTACTAGTGATGAACTAACAACAATTAAAATAGATGGAAAAAGATGACATATATGACATACCTTAACATCCGTGAGATTGCTATATTTGATAAACCATTCATAACCTTCAAGTTCAACAACAATAATACAATAGAGAGAAGAGTTGTTTAGGAGCCTTCATAAAGGGGCTTGTATGCCTTCTCAAGTATGGGTAAATCATGAGCATCATCAAAGTCATCTCGATCATCATGATCAGCTCTGCCGCTAAATGTGCCATGGATCAATGTATTTGTACCATCATCTTCAACTATGTTTCTAGCGCTGATCGTCTTCCATAGGATCATTAACTTCATCTTGATATTCATAGCTCCATGTTTGTCAAAACACTGAAGCCCATTCTAGAACATTGATAATCATATCATACGCCCTAGGGTGCCCACCTTTATAATAATGATAGACACAAATAAACCACTTGATCATGATCAAGTGATTATATATATATATAAAATGTTAAAACAATATAAGCATTTACAAAATTCAATCAATATAAACACATATAATGAACAACTTACCAATGAATGATAATCATGCCCCACTTTAACATGACCATGTTGCCTACAATGTTTCTTAGCTATTGTGATTAAAAGTTGTCTTGTCTTTAAGCCCTTGCAATTATTGCAAGGAAAATAACATTTCCCATCACCTTTTCTTTTCAATCTGGCCCACAATCTATCAAGTGTCTCTTCATTTTGTTCTGGACTAATATTATCTAACTTGATTTTTTTTTACCAAGCTTTACTATTTAGATCTTCAAAAAATATCAAACTCACACTCCAATAATTTTTATTCATAGACGAGTAACAAAATCTAATAATTCTGATATTTTACACCAAAAAATTTAGCATGCAACCACCCCTGCAAAAGAAAAGATAGTATGAAGTTAATGACCCCAAAAAACACTTTCGACATAATTCAAGGAAACTTATTAAATTCTGAAGTTTTACCCTTGATTTCCAACCGTGGGAATCCTAAAATCAAAATATTGAACTTGATCACAAAATTCCTACAGCGATGGAGGTAGCGAGCTATTAAGGCAAGTGACCCATTCCTAAGGGAGCAACAAGTTGGAATCATCATTGCTTCAACGTCGATATGGATTTATCCTTTTAGTTAAAGATGCAATGTGTCACTTCTTATGACGAGCTTATCCCTAGGGCCCTCAACATTAAGAGAGCCCTAATAAAAACAACAGAAGCATTGGTAATAGCATGATTAGGGTATAAACCCTAGGCCTCCGTAGAAACATAAACAATAACTATAGCAGATTTGTGAGGTTGCAATACCAGAAAGATTGAGACATTGTAAGTAATAACAAAATCTTGCAATCTAAAGATTGTAGCCAATAACAAGCACACTATGTAGCTTAGTGACATTTGTAAATGCAATCTACAGTAAGAAGAATGATAGTCACTTGAGATATGACAGTCAAAAATAGGCTAGCAGTGACAAGATAATAAAGCTCAAACCTTAGCGACCTTAAGTGTTTTTGAAATGCTTTTGGTAGTGTTAACAAGGAAAATGCAATTGGGAATGACTATCCAAATGAAGTAACAGTGTAATCATAGGTTCAATGTTTCTTCTTAGTCATTAATATTGTATAATGGAGGTAGTGGATTGCATGTTTGAGCAGTGTTTTGAGACTCACCAAAGATGGGAGAATAGTGAATAATACCTTGTGGACTGTGAAGTAGTGTCAATAAGGTTGAAGGATCTTAAGAACTACAATACCATGAAACAATGAGTCCCCTATAGTAAGTAGGCAGTCTATAGGGCATAGTTTGATTTTATAGAAGGATGATCATGAAAGGAATCTTCAAGTGATAGTGAGTGAGTTTGAGATTGCAGTGAGGGTGCAATACCCAGTCTTAAAGAAGTTTGCAAAGCAAAATGTGCAAGAAAATCAAATCGTACACAACAAACAATTCACAATGTTATCTTCCATAATGCCTTGAGTTTGAAGAAAAAAAATCTCATTGTATCTTCATGATGAAAGTGGTGACCTTAATGGTTAATCATTGGCAACCATGATTTTAAAACATGCTATTGTGCTTATGGAGGAAACATTTTAAGCAAGGCAGTGAGTGGTGGTTTGGAACAATGGCAGGTATGAAGGACTTGCTTTATATGCATACTATGCAGTCTAGCTTAAGACATCGTTCTTAGAAGAGATTGAAGGTGGATTATGGAACTAAAGGGTTACCGTGAAAATGATTAAAGCAAAGACTGAGATCTATTTAAAAGCCACGGTCATGAAGATATTAAAGATGTCACATGCAAAAACCTAGTAGCTCGAGTAATGAATACAGTGCCAAAGAGGATAGTGTGCTGGGGCAGATTTAGGAGATCTCCACATTATCTAATTACCAGGAAATACATTATTTATTTATTTTTTTAATTAAAAAAAATCATTCTAAACCCTATATAGGATACATTGATACTTCAAAAGCCTCTGAAGGAATTTGAGATTATGCAACTATATGTCAAGTAACATTCATAAGGTTTAGAAAATCTTGATCACTCTCTAGAATAGCCCATTAAACATGGGTTGTGCTTGAATGCACTACATAATTGATATAAAATAACCACTCTGCATATCAACCAGAGTTATAGGCTCTTTATTACAACAAAAGGTAATCACTCTTTGATCATGCTATAATTACATCCTAACCTGTTAAACTTGAGACAACCTGAATGCACCCAATGATGATTAACACCTACATTATACAACCTGAATTAACTACATTATATGAGTGCCTCCATTTCTATCACAACATAGCCACATTAAACTTGGGTCACACATGAATGCATCCTGTATTTGTTATAGCACAACTGTGCCACATGACCAATAGAGTTATGGATCACATAATTACAGTCACAAGAATCTGTTCCTCGTTGTGATCTTATGGTGATTCCACACAACAAAATCTGGACATGAAATTCTCAAAACCCTTAACCTCTAAAAATGAAATCGATGAGATGTTGCTTTAAAATATGATTTTCAAACCTGGAACTACAAATCTGACTTCACAACTGAATTCTGTAAAAGACAATGACTACCCTCAACCTGGTGATATCTTCTTGAATTTTTCTGATTTTTCCCAAGAAAATCATCCTTAGTTCTCCACAAATTGTCTCAAGTAGAGCAAAACACTGTCGCAATAAATCAGGCGCGAACTCACTTTTCTTTATGTTGGCCACAATTTGATTTTTTTAAATTTTTCATGTTTGTCAAAAATTTGGAGAAACTGATAGTCGACATTTTGATGAACCCAAGGTTCATCAAAATTTCGATGAACGTCGGGGATAAACTTTCAAAAAAATGGAAACTACACATCAAATTTTACAAGCACCCGATGAACATCGAATTTTACATATTTCACTAGACATTTTCATCGTATTTTGTAGTCAAATGTATTAGTGATTTAGTTCTTCTAGAATAGATAATTGTTGTTCCACACCTTTCTATTGCTCTACCTTGTCTTCTTAGTGGTGACAACTGTAAATATTCGAAAGGACCTGAGTTGCTCCTTGTCTGAACTTTTCTCATAAATTGCAGAAAGCGCTGATTCTGAAATTCTTTCTTTCCACAGAGTCTCCAAGTATGCAAAATTGACTTCTATAAAGCTTGGAACTCATTGGTTGCATATTAAACCAACAACATAATGAGGAACTTGTCCCACTGGGCATGCCAGAAATTGTTGTCACCTAGAAATTGCACCCTATGCACAGTGATGTAAACTAAGCTTTCTAGAGACACAATGGGATCATTTCAAGGATGTGGGTCACTTGAATTTGAAATGAACCTCTGGAGAAGGCTGGCTTCCTTTGGGTATCACCTAAACTATCAATTCTATAAGGGTAAAAGGAGAAAGAAAGCATACAAATGAAACTAAACTATGGTGATACACTGAATTGATGAGGAATTATGAAATGAAAACAAGATGAACATACACTTGGAAACTTAACTTCAACCATTTCACATACTCAACACAAATTTTTTTAGATCAATGCATCAATCTTAACAGGTTCGATCTACATACACATCTTAGGAAGGAAAGATAAATTTCACGACTTTAAGGTATGAATGTAAACTTATAAAACAGAGTTAAAGACTTGCATAATCAAAAGGAAAAATACAGAAATGAGAGTAGTACAAACGTGCACACTAGCTTCCAAGGTAAACTCTATGTTGTATTCCAGATTCCAGTTTGAGTTACAAAACATACATTTAGTCGAGAAAGGATTGATAAAAAATCACTAACTCTTCAGAGTGTATAATCTGAACTATTTACAAAAAGGAAAAAAATGCCTTATATATCAAAATGTGTCGGCCCCTTAGGGATTACAAAATATCAGGCCTCGGGATAGATCTATCCTTAGATCTTTTGATTGAATTTAATGCTGCACCCTGCGTGTCCATGTTGGTGAAGAGTCATCCCCAGAGAAGCCTTCTTCAGATCTTTCCACAACCACCGCATTTACTTCCTGTTATCGTGTCCACCTTGAACCTCTTCGGTCGAGCACTTTGAATGCTCTTGAGCTCAGAATAGATACACATTGCTTTTCATTCCGTTGATGTTCTTTAGACTACCATGGCTCACTTTTAGATCTCTCTAATTGGTTGAGTAAACTCCACGTAGATTCTTCGGGCGGTCAAAAAACTCCTCCATGTAGAATCGCATCTTGGCGAGACACTAAAAGTGTCTCACCGATGCGATTATGCCCTTCTAAAACTATCGGCATAACATGACACTATCGATGAGAGCTCTTATCGAGCTCGCAAAGTCATACCGATATCACTGAAGCCATTGGCAAGACACAATTTTGTCACTAAGACATCATGACAAAATCCTTATTCTTTAGTGAAGGCATCCATTTCGGGGAGACCCTCCTGGTGATGTTGAATCCTTCTCCCCGAGTTGGTTCTCCTTTAGCAAAACTTCAGTTAGTCGCTAGGACCTTTTGGCGAACACCTCAACTCCCCGAGCTCCCTTCTATTTTTTGGTGAGAAACTGGCAAGTTGGGAAGACTTCATAGTGAGTTCTTCTAGTCAGGCTGATTCCTGCTTTCTGTTGCTGAGACCACCTTCATTCGCCGAGACATCTTATAGAATTCCCTTTCTTTCGGTGAACTCTTCATTTTGAGAAGAATCTTGGTGAGAACCTTTGTTGTCAGTGAGACATTGGCCTATCGGCCATACCTTTTGTTGGGCTCGTTATCTTTCGGCGATGAGCTACTTTCTCTTTGGTCTGGGAGACATCGCCATCTTGGTGAGACCTCAGGGCGAAGTCTTCAACTCTTGGCGAGCTTAGCTTGCTTTCGGCGAGACCTCCTAGGTCAAAAAGACCTCACCACGACCACAAAATGTTACATCGAAGACATCCCCCAGGTCAGCAGGACATCCATGGGTCACTGAGACCTTATGTCAAAGGCCAAATCCTTCGGCGAGCTCCTTTCCTTCTGTTGGCAAGATACTTAAGTGTTGGTGAGAGATCTTACCTAAAGCAAGAGGCTACCCCGAGACCTTTCATCTTCTATCGGCGATATATTATTGATGTCACCTCGAGACGTTTCATTCCACTGAGCTTTGGATCTCCATCGGTGTGACTCCCATCGGTCAGGGAGAGATCTCCCTGAAAACTTGATCGTTCACTGCACTCCTGCCTTGTCGCCGAAACTTTGGCCTTCGGGCAGACCCTTTGCCGAGCACACTATAGTCTCCCCAAACTCACATCTTTTAGCCAGACTACCTGTTTGTTGCCAAGACTCATGCCGAACTCCTCCATTCTACTTGAGCTCTCCTCTATTCGCTGAGACTCCCACTGGTTGGTGAGACATTTCACCGATCTCCCTGTTCTTTCGGTGATGAGTTCACTTTTCTTCGGTCGGGGAGACATCGCTAGGTCAGTAAGACCTCACACCCATCCCTTTATCTTTGGGCAAGCACAAAACATTTCGGGGAGACAAGCCTCGTTCACCAAGACGTTATGGCGAATCTAGTTTCTATCGCCGAGACATTTTCTGTCGACCAGACCTTATCCCGATGGTGAGACATTATGCCAAATATGACCCCTCAACTAGGCCCCTTTGTTGTGTTTGGTGTGACCTTTATCCTTCAACAAGACATTATGCTGAAGGAAATATCCTTTTCTGAGCTTGATTTCTTTCGGTGGGGTCCCCCTTTCATCGGCGAGACATCTCCTAATCGCCAAGACCTTGTAGCGATGAAATCTTGCTTTGTCAATCCTGCTTCGTTCATTGAGACTTTGATGGATCAGCAAGACCTATGCTAATATTACCTTATGTCGGTGAGACATCTTTCTTTCACTGAGACATTATGCCAAAATCCAAATCATTCGGCGAGCTCTTTTTCCTATCGGGGAGACATTCCTTTCTTTGGCAAGACCTCTTGCCAAAGTCAAAATTTCTCGGTGAGGTCTTTTGTTGTCGGCAAGACTCCTGAGTGTTGATGAGAGATCATGCCGAAGGCGCTTTGCTTTGCAAGGGCTTATTTCAGTCTACATGACTTTTCTTTATTGCCGAGACATCTTAGTGAACTCAATCTCCTGCGTCGAGAGCCTTTAGAGTCGAGGAGACCTTTTGACTTTGACGAGACCCTGTAGCAAAGCTCGCCTACTTTGCCAATGCCACCTCCTTTTGGTGAGACTTCAAGAAGTCACCGAGACTCTATCCTGAAAAAAAAATCTTTCACCAATATGCATAACCTTTTGTCGCTGGGATGATGATTGATGTCTTGCCGATAGGAACCTGCAGGTGAATTCCACTCGCTATGACATTCCTTATGTCTTGCCAATTTCTCCTTAGAGGATTTTCATCCCAAACTTGAACAAGGCTTCCAAACTGAGTTTCCTATAACCTAGCATCAGATTCATGACTTTTTCCCTTGTGCGAATGCTCCATTTGGCCTCTCAAAAATCTATCACATGATTATCCCGCCTGATTGAGCCTGTAGGTGAGAATTAGGTAACAATAATACTGGGAAGGTTACTCTTATTGGAAAAGGTACTTCTAATAAATGCATCGAGACTTCATCTTGGTTACCAAAATAACATGATACTACCCTAGATGACTTTCCCCTTGATGTTGCTATCTTATTTTAGTTTACCTCCATCTTTGTGATAACAACATATTTCACTCCAAACAAACAAACCAATGAATTAAGCCTAGTATACCCTCAACTCATTGATTAGGACCAATGAGGACCACCAATTCTAGATAATTCAAAAATGATGAAGTGATCTAATATTTCATGGGACTCCTTGATAGCTTACCATTTGAATATCATAAAGAATGATTTGATATAGATCTAGACACACAGGCATACTATGGGGAGATTATTGGATCCCTGTTGCAAAATTGATGACATTAGAATAACATGTAGATGTTTAATTGAAAACCACATTGTGGCAATTGCAAATCAAAAAATAGTAAAAAGAAAGGACTTAGCCAAAGGTGAAAACCTCTTTGAGGTTCCCAAGGATGAGGGATTCAGTCTCCCCCTTAGTGCAATGCATCTAAAAAAATCAGTAGTACTGTAAAAGAGGGCTACTCCAGTGAATGTAGGAAAAAAATAAGCACCTAAGATAACCTTCTATGCCAAATCATTATTGGATGAAGAACATAAAAACTTAGCAACATTCCTGAAAGAGAGAAGGGAAAATTTTGCATGGTCCTACACAAACATGCCCGAACTTGATCCTGAAGTGGTATTACATAACTTAGTAGACTATCCTGAAGAAAAAATAGTGAAAGATTAGGGTCATTTCCCTTTGATAAGTCTCTCCAGTGTTCTTTTTACCAAAAAAAACCATGTTCCAATAATATGTTCCCCATGGACAAGTGCGTGAAATTTTATGGTTATTTTCCTTAGCGATCATGATTTGGTTATAGCCATAAAATCCATCCACAAGTGATGACATTTCATGTGTTGCGATTAAATCGATAATGATGTTGATGTTGGGAAGAGGGAAATCATCCTTTGGAAATGATTTATTCAAGTCCCTAAAATTTATGCATATTGTGATGCCCCCAGTGGGTTTGGAGACTGGTATATGAACACTTGATGAGTTTGTATGTGTAATCGTTGATCCTGGTTCCCCATGGTATCATGATATATTCACCTATCTTAGCAGAGGTACTCTCCCATATAATATCACCTCTAACCAAAAGAAAATCTTCATTAAAAATTCATCTCAATTATTAATCTTATGTGATACCCTATACTATAGAAGCATCAAGGGGACATTACTATGATGTCTCAACTAAGAGGAAGCCTTGACCACTTTAACAAAAGTACACAAAGGAATTTATGGTTCCCCTTCTAGTGGTATGACCTTATCTAAGAAACTATTGAGGATAAGGTATTACTAGCCAACCATGAAAACAGAGACTCATCAATATGTAAAAAAATGTATTCAGTGTCAATAGCATGGAGACCTTATCCATGATCTAGCTCAGGGGCTGCAAGAAATTGTCACACCTTGGCCTTTTTCATAGTGGGGGCTTGACTTGATAGGAAATATTACCTGAGCCACCTTATCTAATGGCTACAAATTCATCATAACCTTTCATGACATGATCCATAAAATAGTTGAAGACTATGTAGATGATATTTTGGCCAAATAAAAGACAAGGAAGGAGCACATAGAGGTATTAGGACCAATCTTCGACAGGCTCAAAGTGTATAATGTGCAACTAAATTCAAAGAAGTGTGTCTTTGGGGTTACATCAGGAAATATTCTTTTCTACGTAGTATCATAAAGATGGATAAAGATAGATCTAGCAAAGGTGAAAGAAATCTTAGACATGGAGCCACCACAAACATTGAAACAACTGAGAGGGCTAAAAGGAAGGTTACAATCCATTAGGAGGTTTATAGCATTGTTTTCAGACAAGATCCACCCTTTCTCGTATCTTCTCCATAAAGGAATAACATATAAGTGGGATGGGAAATGTGATAAAGGCTTTTAGTAGATCAAGGACTATATTATATCACCTCTAGTTCTCATGCCACCAATACCAAACAAACCATTGATCCTTTACATCTCAATTACTTTAGTAGCATTAGGTGCTCTTGTAGTCCAATATGATGAAATGGGAAATGAAAGAGCCATCTATTATATTAGTAGGACCTCTGTACTCACTTGATAGTCTGAAGCTTGTAGCTCCCTATCATATTTATTAGCTATTGGTGTTGCAATGTCTGCCGCTAAGTCCCCATCATTAGTGAGCCTCATGGAATGAATGGCTCAAGGCTTCTTCTTGGGCTTCACTTTGTCTACCTCTTTTATCATATCATCCCATGTCACTAGCTCAGCTTGAACTTGTTTTCTTTTCTCCATATTTGACTTAAGCCATGTAATGGTAGTTGGCTGAGGCGTTACCAATGTCCTCTTCTCCAACTTCTTCCCTCTCAGTATATTCTTCATATTCTTCCTTTTCTTCTTCACGAAGTGGAGTTTCTTCAGAGTCTAAGGGCATAGGTGATTCTATCACATCAATTATCAGGGGCCTTCCTTCTTGAAAAATTAATGTTTCCATAGTTAATGGTGTAGTGGGAGGGGTATCCTCATTTTTCATAGGAAAGGCACCTAATGCTACTAAAGTCCTTGAGAAGTGGTTGATGGAAAGGAAATTGTGAAGCATATAGACCATTCATTTTACCCTTTGTATCAAAGTCCTTTCTAGATGTATGAAGCTTTAAATTCATATATTGGAATTCCTTTGTTGTTGATTTGGTTGGTACAGAAGAAGAACAAGAATAAAATCCCAATTGCATTGGGAATGAATGGTAGTTAGTCTTGTGCTAATCAAAAAACTTCATATTCACCTCAGCTGCTTGATGAGGGAACTCCATCAAGATCCACCTATCACCACAACACCTTGGTAGTTTGAAATGGTGGTTGTCATATAAATAGTTTAATATAGGTGTATTTGAGGTATTTGATAAACCAACTCCCCCACTCTTCAATAAAATCCATGGCTTCCCGTGAAAACCTGAAGCCAACGTTTCCCGTGAGATAATTAATGACAACATACAAAAATGCATCATTAAATATTTTAAAGTTTCTTTTTGCTGCCTTTAGCTCTAGTTGATCATAGTGTTCCCATACCTTCTTTTGATATAGACCATCCTCCATTGATCCCACAATAGGTAACCATGGAAACTGTCCCATTCTTGTAGCAAAATAGATTACATATGAAGCCATATAAAATGTCTTGGTTTCCCTTACTTTAATCATTTGATTATGGATGTTATTTGAAATCAATTGTCCTCAATCCAAATTTTGTTGTCCATTTATAATTAGTTGGATAAATGGGAACATCCAATTTTTAAAGGCATAAGAATCCTCCTTTCCAAATGCTCTAGATAGCAATGTGATCATATCCCCAATATCTTTAGATAAATCAGAGCTTTTGGGCTTAGGTGGTATCTTTTGTAGTGATTTCTTCTCTATTTTGAGCCACCTCTTATTAATAAGCATTTTATTCCATTCCTCATTTATTACCCACCATTTTAGTGCATCAACTTTAGACATAATTTTTGGATTGGGGTGAGGAGGAGGATCAAACTCTAGTCTAATCATCCCCAGGGTTAAATCTATTATCTCATTTCCCTGTGAATCAATACACTTCCTCTGAGTTGGATTGTAAGCTTGTGCAATAGTTAGTATGAATTCTGGAAATTGCACAACAACAGGGAATGTAGCCACATGTGCCAACCCAGAATCTGCAATCCTCTTGGCCCTTGGGGAAGCATCTTTTAAAAAAGTATCATCATAAAATTTCTTCAAATCAATATGGTCCACAAGTGTATCCGTATTCTCCATGACCTGAGAACCAAATTTGGATGGGACTAGATTCCCTTGGAACTTGTATTTTATAGTGATGAGAACCTATTCTGGTTTTAACATTTTAGCCCTTGTTCCCTTTGATGTTCCCTCATAAGCTACTTCTTCCTTCGAATCAGAAATTTGTTAATACCTGTAATAGTGACTTTCATTAGAAAAAGAGAAGAAATTTGAGGGGGGAAAATTATCACAAGCATTCATATTAAGTCCCATTCATTCAAGAAAAATTCCCATTTTATAAGTTAATCCAGTGTTTTTGGGTTTCTGGTTCAGGATAAAACCAAGAACTTCATCATTTTAAGCTTAACACTGAACTATGTCAGAAGTTGGGATTAGGGAATACCTTGAACATGACCCTAATATAACACCCTTTCAATACTATCATAAATCATAATCGGGCTAACATTTGGCTCAAAAACTTACAATGGTAAGAAGGTTTTAGTTATGTTCCAGGATCCAATCCCACAATATGGATCGGGATTGCACTAGGTATTGGTAATTCACAAAACAAAATCGTTTCAGGGTCCTCTTTGAGTTCTGATCTTGATGAGTTATGGAAGTCGAAATCATGGTATAATTCAACATTGGACCCAAATGGGGGAACAAGTTTGAGTATCATCCCAATTTTTGATCACTATAAGATATCATAAATCAAAATCGATATGTTGTTTGAAATAGAACCTCTAGAATATGAGTGGGAATGGTTCAATCCCGAGTGTCATTCCCATTGTTGTATTAGTATTCATAATTGGGATGAAACCTAGTACTAGAACTTAATATTTTATCAAGGGTTCGATAACCTTTCAAAATCCAATCTCGACAATAATGCAAGAATTAGAATCGAGGCATGAGTTGATACATTGTCAGAAACCTTTAAACACATTAATGTTGCAACTTGAACTTTGAACACACATTAGAAGTCAAAATCGGGACATAGAAAAGACTTGGACCTAGGTGGTGGTAACAAGTTGTAGTGTAGTTCTGAATTCCAATTCTGAAAGAGATGTGGGAATTGAGATTAGGAAAATGCTCGATTTGAAGGAAATTAAATAAATCTAATAGTATCTTTGAACATTCCTTGAAGATCAAGATTGAGGGAGTTTCAAAACCCTCACAAAAACCAATTCAAAAAATTAACCATATTTTAAACTCATTCAGGAATCTGGCGTAGGAAACTAAAGTTTCGACTCGCACATTGCAACAGTCAAAATTTAAAAGTTTATCAAAGTTAAAAAACTTGACCCAAGTAGTACAAAAACCATAGGTAAACTAAGGCATGATGAGAAAGGATAACTCGTGCAAGAAAAACACAATGCAAACAAAAAACACAAACAAAGACAAACCCAAAAGAGAAGAAATGAAGACGCACCAAAGGATTCCAAGAAAACAAAAAACAAATAGAAAGAACAAAGAAAAATGAGAAAACAAGAAACAAGAAACATGAACCAACAAAAGAAACAGACAAGCGAAATAAACACAAGAAAACCCAAATCGAAAGGACAACACACAAAAAGAGACACCTACCTCACAAAATGTGATAGGAAATCTAACAACATTATGAGAAATCCAAGCTCAACCTTGAACTCCAACCCTTTGCTCAACTTTGGTTTGCTCTGTCGAAGTACACAAGAAAAAATGAGTGAAAACTGAGAAGCGACAGGAATAAAAACTCATTCGCACATGCAAATGGATTTCCATTAATGTAGGGTAGTTTGAGCCTTGGGATTGGTGCTGAGGTCATAAATGAACCATCACTAAAATAGAAGGTAATAGAGAATCAAGATCAGGAATGAGGACAGAGCAAGAACTTTGGAAAAGTTCGTAGTTCTGGTTTCGGTCTGATATTGGATTTTGAAACACACAAGGAAAAATACAAAAGGCACTAAAAATTGAGATTGAGACCAAAATAGGAACACAAACTTTGGAGAATTTCTTGGTTCTAGTTTCGTTTCAAAATCCGATTCCGAAAAATGAAAAGAACACAAGGAAGAAAAATGAAAGTTGGGATCAAAATGAGAACAAAAACTTGAACTTTTACAGGTGCAAGGTGATGATCTCGATCCGAAACCCAAATCTGACAAAACCAAAAACACAAGGAAAAGCATGAGGATCCGGATTGGGAAGGAACACAAGAACTTGAACTTTGGAAAAGTAAAAAGTGCTAGTAAAAGTCTGAAACGCAAACCTGACAAATAAAGGAAAACAAAGACTTGGGAGAAAAAGACAACTCCCAAAGTTTGAACAAGAATACCAAAGACAAAAACAACAAAGGAGGACCTATTTTGACCAACAAAAAGTGGGTTGGTTATGCAAGGAATAGCAATGTGAACTTGTGGTGCAACACTTTACAACACCTTAAATAAGGTACAATTAAGTTTATTTAGCTCACAAGGGCCCAAGACCTAATGTGAATGTGTCAAACACATTACAACACTAAATCAAGGCAACATTATGCTTAATTTAACAACGGGGGCCCAAACAAGCAAGAAAAATTAGAGGGATACTTTTTTCATTGCCACATTTAGCCTCAACTTTAGTGAGAGGAGGAAATTTCTTCAAACTCACATTGAAGTAGACAAAACTCACATCAAGAGAGGTCCAAGTGCACCTATGCTAGTAATATAGGATGACAATGATCAAGAGGGGTGATCAAGCCCCTAGGATCAAGATCCCATGGAAAACAAACATAGAGAAAAAAGAACAAACATTAAAATGATATAAAGAGAATCATCAAGGCACAAGCATACACTTCCAAATGAAAATAAAGAAGAAAAGAAAAACAAAACAGGTGGATGGATCAAGCTTCAACCATTTTTGTAGCATGGTGTGGATCAAATCTAGTCATTTATTTGAAAAATTACACTCACTCCAAGGCAACAAAACTCTAGGTTGTGTTTTGGGTGAGTAATCCAAAGAGGTGAGACACATACACACATGGTTGGTATGAACTCACACAGGAACATGCGAGTGGCTATGGGAAAGTCACATGCCTCGGTTCATCTTCTCGTCCAACCATACCAGAGTTATACCTCTTGATAACTTCAATAAGGCACCATGCAACAATGAAATTTGAGGTTCATGAGGCAAGCAAAGCTTCATATTCTTGAAATTCATGAACAAACAAGATGGCTCCATAGGCATGCAAAGTGTATTATCCAAGGTGGCCATATAGCTAAATTTGTAAATGCAAAAAATAGGGAACATTCAAAGGAGTCTTTCTTAGTTCGTGTAAGGTCTTTAACTTAGGGAACATTGTGCCTAATGTCTCCAAGAGAGGACCAATCAAACAATAAAATATTCACAACTTAGGAGATGTAGTGTATCACATCAAGCCACTAAGAGGAATATAATATGCTAAAAAAGGTCACAACCTTGAGGGACATCACACCCAATGTCACCACAAAGTAAAAGGTGCATCTCATGAAGTAAGAAGGCTACACCATGAAACATGAGAAATGCAAAAGGAATAATACCAATGTATCCCGCCACTTTAAAGAAATTGCTAAACACCATGTTGTGAGAAATTACTTTAAAGTAGCGAATAATAAATGCTAATAATAAATAATACGTGAGAGCTTACATAGAAATCCCTATGCGAAGTCATATGTTTCCAAATGAAGCTATGTCATGCAAAAGGAAAGAGAGGGGTTTCCCCCAAAATGAAACACCAAACACATGAGGGATCTATGGATTTGGGGTCAATATGTTCTTGCTACAATTTTCTTAGAGAGCTCATAATTGTCATCATTCCCCAAATACTCATAAAACTAGAAGAATGACACAAAGAAAGCAAAAATAAAGAAAATATTTTTGGGTCAACATGGAAGAAACATGAATGTCTTGAAACTTTGTGTCATGCCCAAAAGGAAAACATAAGATAAATAAAAAAGATAAAAGAAAAATGTTTTGGGTGAACATGGAAGAGACATGAGTGTCTCAATGCCTTGTGTCATCCCCAAAAGAAAATAAAGACCAAGGAAAAGATAAAAGGAAAAGATAAAAGATTTATGACATAGAGAAGAATGTAGGTACAAATAGTGGAATGCCACAAAGAGAGAGATATATATCAAAAATAACATCATGAGGGATCACATTGCACACATGCAATCACACAAAAGAAGAACACAAAAAATAATAATGCAAAAGACTAGTAAGGAACATTCAAGTCAACCTATGAGTAGGTCGTCTACATCCTAATTGTGTTCATTATATACAAAAGGAAGACAACTATCCAAAGTGGTAATAGAAAGTGCCGAACAAGGGCCATCACCAAGTTCAACACTCTTCTTAGGAGAATTATCATTTAAGCTCATAGAAGAGGAAGACAATGTATTCAAGTCATTATGCACTTGTTCATCAACCTTTGCAATCTCATCATCATCATCCAAGTTAATCACAATAGGAGGTTGAATGATAATATCTAAAGAAGGGTTTGGCTCCTATTGCGGTATAATATATTTTTGTGACAATGAAGGGGGAGACTCTTCGTGCATTGCTTCGGTCAAGTTTGGATCTTGATTTTTAGTGTTTATTTCTTCATTTAACTTTCGAGCAAGGGAATTACATATACACTTATGCTCTCTAACACCTCTATTTATTTTAGTTCAATTTTCAAGTTGCATTTGTGTAGGACTAGGATGATCAACCATAGGTTTCTTTTCTTCCCTAAGGGGATAAATGAAAGGAACCATGGAAGGTTGTTCAACCACTTTCTCTTTAACTTTGTAAACTTGTTTTATTCCAAGAGGCATGATAGGATATTTTTCATTATCTCTTGGTATTTTGTAGGAAATAGGAAAAGGTTCTATCTTAGATTGATCTTGGTTACTTGGCATGTCTTTTGGTTCAATCATGGTTTTGTCAAGGATGGCAGGCTTGGTTGTGGGTGGAGGAATGTTTTGGAGGGATAATTTTTCTATGCATTTTTCCTTAAAGTTTGGGTAGGATTTGGAAAAGAAGTCTTCATGACATTTAATAGGTTCCATAGGCTCAGGCCAAAAGAATTCTAACGAAAATTTTCCACGGGAAGACAAAGGGTTAAAGCCAGTATGATGCACAGTGAAAATTTAATTGTCAAAGGGAAAATTTAAGCATTTATGCACAACCGATAGGACCGCTTCTATGGAGCATAGCCATGGGTGACCAATCTTTATACAAAATTGATCCAACATCGATAAGATGGAGAATGAGACATCTAGTGTTTTTGGTCCTACTTTTAAAGGTAAGGTGATTGATCCCATCATAGGGCAAGTGAAACTGTTATGCATCTTTATCCATGCTTTCAATTTGTCATATATTTATTTGATAGAGCTCATATAGAAGTAAGAATTCCTCGATGGTCACATTCTCTCCACAACTAGGATCTATTAATATCCCATTAGTTGGCTTATCATAGATTTGGTTGGCTATGTAAAGAGGACCATTAGGTGCATGCTTAAGTATATCTTTAGAGGAGAAAGCAATGTCAAGAGGATTTTTAGTTCAGACCTTACGATGTTGAGTTTTGACCAATGAAATCAAACCATCGATTGGATTTTGTTCTTGTTGATCAGTATCCATAGGACTTTGTTGAATTGTATCTATGTTCTCATCATCCATGTCAACATTCATCACATAAATATTTAATGTTTTGGCATGGGGTTGGTAAAGATTTGCAAATTTTGGTTAGGAGGGGCAACAAACTTATTTCCTTGATCATTAACTCCTCCTACAAAAAGCTGACCAGAATGAAAGAGGTCTTGCACAAGATGTTTAAGACGCTTAAAATGTTTTGCATCATGTCCATTTTTTGATGTTAATGGAAATAAGCATTTGATCTAAAGTTCAGAGGTAGAGGTTTATAAGGATCGAGTGTTTTAACAAAAGGCAAGGTGATCATTTGCTCTTCTAAAAGTTGTGAGATTGTATTATGGAGGGTATCGAGTAGGGGAGTGAATTATCATTTTAGGTCCCCATAGTTAAAGGGTATCATCACTTTTACAACAACTACATGGTTATCAACATGTTGAGTTGTATTTTGAGGGGGATTTAGTTAAAGGAAACCTTTATTCTACTTCCTAAAAGGTTGGTAATTGTTTTGGTTTGCAGACTTGAACTTCTCAGTTTGGCTATAGGTGGATTTTTTATCACGATTACTAACCAAGTTTTGATAATCATGGAGTGTAGTACATAAGTGCATGGAGGGGAATTTCATCATGGTAAGCTTATCTTGTATCTTACTTTGCAAATTATTTATGAGCATATTTTGAAGGTGAGGGTTAGGAACCTTTAGATCAATTTGGGAATAAAGATTTTGATAGCATGAAATAAAGTCGGTAATCTTTTCCTCTTATTTTTTCTTAAATCTCATCAAATCGACCAAGGTCATCTTAAGAGTCATATGCACTTGGAAATGGTTAATAAATGCCTCAAAAATTTCATTGAATGAATGAATTGAGTTGTTCGGTAATGAAGAAGACCATTCTAAGGCAGTATCCTTCAAGGATCTAGGGAAAAGTTTAGCCAAGAGTTTTTCATCAAGAATAAAGTCACCACAAAAGTTCATGTAAGTGGAAACATGGTTAGAAGGATCTCCCTTTCCCCCATATTTCTCAAATCTAGGCACCTCTACACCTTGTTGCATCGGTGTTCACAATATCTCCAAGGACAAGGGACTGCTTTTGACATAATATGTACGTGGGCCATTTTGATTTTGGTTGATAGAAAAGACTTACTTTTGAAGGGATGAAACAGTTTGGAAAAGTTGGTTTACGAGAGTCATTGCCTGTATTGTGAGATGGAGGTGAATATGGTGGTAGGTGTGTATGTGTTTGAGGGACAAGTTAATGGAATTATTATAGGTGGTAAGGTGGTAGGAGATATCACATGCGATGCCACAAAGGTACTAGGGATGCTAGTAGAAATACTTAAGGAGGGAATCACATTACTAGTTGGTTGCATTGTTGTTGTAACTTGAGGGTTGGTATAGGTAGGAATAGAGGCAATTTTTGTAGGAGTTTGAATTCCTCCTTGACTTGTAACATTGTTTGTAGGTAAAGGATAACTAGTGTTTGAGGTAAGATATTTTCCAAAGATCTGAATTATGTTATGCACAGGTAAACTCCTTCAGTTTCAATCATGTGATGCATGTTATCTATGGTAGGGATAGTAGTGGTTAATTTTTTTTCAATACTTATTTGGTTTTGTAGGTTTGCTAAGTCTTCATGGATTTGGATTATGTTTTCTTGTGGAACAATAGCAACCAATGTTTCTACATACATCACACTACTTGAAGGAAAAGAGTTGTTAAGGGTATGGTTGATACCTAGTGAACTAGTGTTAATAATAGGAGTGAAAAAGATAGACAACCCAAGATCCATGACGATTGTTCTATCACGGGAGGACATGAGTCTCAAACTTCATCTCACTATAGTATTAGCAATAGGAAACCAAGTAGAAAAGCTCATGCAAGGGGTACTAAATGCAAGATGAATGCAAATGAAATTCAAATGAAATTAAGCTAAATGAAATGAAATGAATATAACATAAACTCTATAAACTGAAACAAAAAGTTATCAACAACAAATGAAAGCTCAAAAATAGGATTTTGAATTATGGAAAATATAATTTAAAATCTGCACTAGGACTAAATTACCCAGAGGGGAGTATAAGTGCCAATGAGGGTTTTTTTTCAAAATTTTTAGAAAATTTTAAGTGATTATTATGCTTTTTAGTTTGGATGATCTGTAGACTAAATGTAAATATAGATTTCAAATGATATTCAATGATGCAAGATGAAAAATTGCAACCTATATGCACTTTCACAAATGCAAGATTTAGAATCCCTAGATGCAAATTAACTAATGCAAACCCTAATGCAATATCAATGCAAGCTAGATGTAGGATGATAGTGCACTCCAAATCAGAATTATGATGTTTTAAATGCAGGTTCACCAAAATGAAAAGAAGAAAATTGTTTACTTCTATGCTTGGGAGATAGAATAAAAATCTTCTACAGTTCTCATTCAGGGAAAAACCTAGAGATCTCTATCTAAGGTATGCAAAGGAGAAAGAGATCTTACAATATGGTTTTCCTAGAGCCTGATTATAAACTAAAGAGGGGTTCATACCAAGCTAGGGATTGGAAAGACTAATGAGATGCAAGACCTAATGCCTAAACCTAGTGTGATGCAATACTTCACTAAATGACCTAAAAATGCATGTGAAACAAAAGAGAAAGCTAAGAGATGAAAGGTGTGCACCTAGAAACCTGAAGAGGACTAGATGAAGACTTGAAATGCTGAAAACACTAAAAGTAATGTTTGTTGGGAATCATACACCAGTATGGTTGATTTAGTCCCATATTAGGATTTTTGGGCTCGAACAAAAATCTAGCAGAGATATGACTGAAACTCCTAAAATTTATAAATTCTCATATACTAGGACTCATATGCCAGAAGTGGTGTATATATATAGTTAAGCTTTTCTAAAAATTCAAAGTCTAATTATGCTCTTCAATGTTTTCTCTATCCTTTCCACCTTATTTCCGGATTTGAATCTATGATTTGCAACCTGTAGATTTCTTTCAATGATCTTCAATGCAAGGTGACAACTTTGAACACTTGAAAAATTTCTCCAGATTTTCTCTTCAATATATCTTCAACCTAGATCCGCAAATCACACACTAAAGAGGGAAAATTATTGTTTTTTTAGTAGAAAGGGGTTTTTCCTAGTCAAACCCCATTTTTAGTAACCAAACCCTGAAATGAAATGAAATAAGATGAAGGAATGATAAATGAACAAAATGTATTGTTGCAACTCACCAAACCCTAGCAATAAAATGCTGCAAACATGTATGAAATGGCTCCAATGGATGTAAATATTGACTCTTGCTTGAATGTGATAGATCTTGATTTGAATTCTAGCTTGAATCATGAAACTCTACATCACAAATTTGTTAGGTAAAAAAAAAACATGATGCTTGATGCTTGAATAATGCTCTAAAACACTTGATAATAAGCCCTTGAAGACTCTTGAATGATCTTGTAAACTCCAATTTTCTATTAGGAATGCTCATTCAACTTGTTAGGCGATCTCGTGAATGCTTAGATGAAAATGAGTGAAATAACCTTGTATTTAAACTTGTTTATGCCAAATTTCCCGAAATTACACCACTACAAGATGACATCAAATCTAGGAGAATAAAATCCTACCAAGAATTTGAATTAAATTTAATTTTGGGCCACATGGGACTCATATGCCAGAAGTTGTGTATGAGTCCCATTAGGCTTAACTATGGGACACAGTTTAAAAAATGCTTAAAATGATGTCAAATCAGGATCGAGGACCAAAAACCTAGGTGGGAATCATACGTCCAAGGCATCATATTGTAATGTCCCTTACCTAGCCTTGCTCTTGTATTTTCTTGTTTTCCCTAGAATTCGACTGTTGATTAGGTTTAGGGTTTCTTCTTTCCAAAAGGAATGTGTTTCTCTAACGAAATAGTCCTAGATTGAAATCTGCATTCACCAATTTAATAACATTTCCACACACATATATATGTTAGCAATAATATCTAGATATCCAAAATATATTCATAATTACAGAGCAATTAATGAAGACATAAGAGGAGTGCCATAGGTGGAGCCCTAAAGCCCTTATGTAAAGCTCAAGAGGTTGTTCATCACAATCCTTTTTGGCCGGGAACCTAGTACCTGCATACTCCACTCATGGCAACACCTCGGAAGACACTCATCCTATCAGGGGAGAGGAACCATAGAGTACAAGTGGCCTAAGGCCTACCACTTTCTCTTTCCCAATCCTGTATCTTGGGCCTAAGGGGCAGAGACCTAGGTGGGACCCCCATCTTTCTATAACCCAATCCCTAGTCAAGGGCCTAAGGGGCTACAAAGCCCAATCCCTTGTTAAGGGCCTAAGGGGATACAAAGCCCAATCCCTTGTCTAGGGCCTAAGGGGCTGAAAGTGGGGTTTTTAGGCAATCCACTTCACCCATGTTCCATCCATCCTAATAGGTTTACAAGCACATAGTAGACAATCTTTAAACAATCTGATATATTTTCCTTCATCCAAGATTTATTTCATGCCTATAATCAAATATATTTTCATTTACCAATGGTTCTTTAAGTTCATCATTTCCTGTAATAATTCTCATTATGCTAATATTAAAGGAAGTCATTATATCAATAATCAAATTAACAATATCTAGTTCTTATATTTAGAAAATGCTAACTATTATTGCTAAGTGAATACATCACCTGAATTGTTGTGTCTTCCCATGATTCTTAATTCCTTAGTCGCCTTCCTTCAATCTTACATTTGATTGGTCATAAATATTAATCTATCCATTTTTATATTATGATCGTAATTACTTATAACGCTCAATAATTGCTGCAAGCATCATTATTGCAATGATCGTGTATATATATATATATATATAACTATTTCTAACTAATTTTAATCTTCCAATAATCACTTACTATATCTATATATTATATATATATATAACTTACTTCCCCAAATATATTCTTGACAATAACACTTAATCAAATAAATCTCCCATAGTTTATTTCATTTCCAATCTGCTGCTTTATGCAGATTTCTAATTCATTTTCCCTATGTCCTTCTTGCTACCTCTTTTCCTTATATTTATATCTCTATATGCCAAGGGATGCCTCCTTTATGAGGGGTACGTCCATTTGAATAGTTGTATCCTTTTGAAACCATGCGATACCTTTTCTTTATCCTTTATTAACTAATCATTATGCTACCCTTCACATTAGATAATCCTTGCCCTTTAATTAATTGCTATCTATCTTTTTCCCTAAAATCCCATCGTATCCCTTCATATATTGTATAAAATTTGACTAATATAATATTAACTTTTCTTGCCTTGGTTATTTGTATTGATCGTTGATGTTGCTTTTAGGAATATATTGTTGCCTTTCTAATTAGTGATTACTATATATTTTAATCATTGTATGTAAAAATCAAATGCTGTTTTTTTCCCATATTATCTTAACCATTGACTTAGAGTGATATCAATGTTGCACCTTAATATATATCCGTTGTTTTTATATGGTAATCATTGCTGCTGGTAAATATATATATGTATTTTGTATTACATTATATTTATATGTATATTTACATATTTCCATTAGTATAGTATATATTTATTTTGATATTGGTTTTATATACTCTATTTAATATTTATTATATTATACTGATTATAATAATATTTATATTTGTATTTATATTTGTCATTTGTTTATTTAGTCACATATTCCAGTACTATTTCTTTTATGATTTCTTTATTATTATTATAGTAATTACTAAAACAATATATGTTTGTTTTATGACATGTATATGATAATATCTATTATATTTATAATCATAATTGTAATATTATTCTGGTAATCATAATTATAATGAGATTGCTAATATTTATATTTTGGTATTACAACATTAAATTTAATACTTATAATTATGATAATAAAATAGTTAATGTATTTGACATGTATTTTTTATCTCGTTTTCTATGCTTCGTATTGCAATGCTACTATTTTCGGGGACATGACACGTATGCATCCCAGATCACTAAATTTGGGATACACAACCTAAAAACACCTAAATTATGATTTTATGTTGATTTATGTTAGGATTATCCTCAAAAAGATGTATTAATTAAGGCTTGTGGGTGCAAAACAAGGCCAAATAAGGCATAATGAAGCCCAATTATTTATGAAAACTCTAGAAAAGTGTGAAAGTGTGATACAACACTTTACAACACCTTAAATAAAGTACACAAGGGCCCAAGACCTAATGTGAATGTGTCAAACACATTACAACACTAAAGCAAGGCAACATTATGCTTAATTTAATAATGAGGGCTCAAATAAGCAAGGAAAAGTAGAGGGATACATTTTTTGTTTCCACACTCTGAAAGCTTCTAAAAAAATTAGACTTTGACCATTTGTCTTCTCTGTAATAAAAGTGTTGTTCTTCATGTAACGTATACTATATAATGCAAGAGCTTTACAAATGGAATGAAGAAACACAAACATTAACAAGAAGCCATTAGCATTAGAAAATGAAAAAAGTTCTTTTCAAAATTCATATTAAAAAAAATAAAACAAAGCAAAAGAAAAAAATTTAATCAAAAGCAGCCCTATAATAAGTAAATGCAACTAAAAAAAAAAATGACCTTATTTTTGAAGTAGAAGCGGCCAAAAAAGTCAAAAGAAGATGGAAAAAGGGTGACTGCAGTAGGAACAAGAAATTGACTGCGTGAGTTTTATGTAGCTTTTGAGTGAAGATTTTTCAAATGTGTTTCTGGAACCTATAACTGTTGAAAACACACTCAAGGAAATGTTAGTGTTAAGGACCGAGGTCCCACTAGGCATGCTAGAATGTGTAAGGAGGAAATTGATAATGCAATAAGATAATGAATGTTAAATGAATTAAACAAGATCTAATTTAAAACAATGATTTTGATTCGTACCCATTACTCACAAAATGAACAATACAAAATACTGAATTCAAGAAAAGTAATTGAAGAACAAGAATAATGAATTCCATAAAAAATAAATTTACCCATCCTGTGTCAAAGTGTATTCACAATGATGTTGGATCATTGTTGTATCAATGTGAAGCCCCCATTTGTGTGTTTCAAAAGCTTCAAAGTGATGTGTGTTGATTGAAGATGTGTGTCAAAGCTTGTGAGAGATCAATTGTAATTTCAACATTACTTCAATGTACAAAATATGTCAATCCTTTGATTGTTTTTGAGGAAGAAGATGATTATTATATAGCTTTTCTGCTTCAAAATGAATGCTTGAGATCGTGTAGTAGAATATCCTAATCAAATATTGAAAGCCATTGAGAAGAATTGGATGAGAAGAATTAGTGGATTTTGATTACGTAATTGGTGTGATTGATGAAATCAATTTGAGCTTTCAGTGGAATTAAAGAAATAGATTGAGTTTTCAATGGGATTGAAGAATAGATGGATTAGTTAGAAAATAGATGGATCAGTCAACCATTCAGAGTGAGCAATCGAGGGATCATAATTTTCTCAATCGTGAAAGTGTGTGAGGATAATTAATTAATTGATTGAATTAATTAATATTTTTGAGTTGAACATGAAAATCATGTTTTAATTTTATAAAAAAAAGTTTCATTTGTTTATTTTGACCTTTTTGAATGATGTTTGAAGAATTTATTTAATTATTCAAGTTTAGGGGAAAGTGACGTAGTTAAATTATTATGTTTTAATAATTTAGTTAACTTAGGAGAATAGGGTAAAGTAGTGACATAATTAAATAATTGACGTTATTTCATTAATTAGGAGGAATAAAAGGTATATTAGGAGTTTATTAAATAAGTGAAATTTATTTAATTAGTCAAAAATGATGAAAAATGAATTAATTAAATAACATAATACTATTCAATTAAATAGAGGAAATCAGGGTTTTTGATGTATTTGATGTGAAATGCAGTGATATTAAGTGATAATGATGTTGATGCTGAGAAAATGTCATTTATGATGTGTGATAATTTTTAGGTCAATTATACATGTCTACACTAAGATCGACCAATGAAAATATCTATTGGCTAAAGAAACTCTCATGAGGTGAATGGAAAAATGGGTAATGATATTAATAGAGTTTGACATAGAATATGTAGAGTGCAAGGCTATCAAAGGACAAATTATTGTAGACCAACTAGTAGAGGAACCCATTTATGTGAAGAATCCTTTGATATTTGAGTTTCTTGATGAATCAATGTTTCTTCCTAATGCAGTAGATCAATGGAAAATGTGCTTTTATGAATCATATACCCAACATGGATCAAGAGTAGGTATTCTCTTTATCACCCCTCAAGGTGATTGTATTCCAAAGTCATACTGGCTATCATTCCCATATACCAACAATATTTCTAAGTATGAAGCTCTAATAACAAGGTTAAGAATAGTAGTCCAGTGGTAGATATAAGAGTTAAAGGTCTATGGGGGCTCACAAATAATTGTTAACCAAGTTAATAATGAATACCAAACTAAGGATGATAAACTAACTCCTTATAAGAAGATGGTAGAAATTCTGAAGGATTTCTTCATTGATATAACCTTTGAGCAGATACCTCATGTAAAAAATCAAGTAGCAGATGTCATGGCAACAATTGGGTCTTTGTTAGACATTCCACATAATTTCCCTCAATGTGAGTTCTTTGTAGAACAACTTCTCATACCAACTTTCAAAATTATTGAATTTGAATTTGTGTGTGTAATCATTGGTCTTGGTTCCCCATGGTATCAGGATATATTCACCTATCTTAGCAGAGGTACACTTCTATCTGATATCACCTCTAACCTAGAGAAAACCTTTATTAAAAAGGCATACCAATTCTTAATCTTAGGTGATACCTTATACTGTAGAAGCATCGAGGGACATTAATATGATGTCTCAACCAAGAGGAAGCATTGACTGCTTTAGAAGAAGTACATGAAGGCATTTGCGGTTCCCATTTTAGTGGTATGACCTTATCCAAGAAACTGTTGGGGATGGGGTATTACTGGCCAACCATGGAAAGAGAGGCTCATTAGTATGTGCAAAAATGTGTTTAGTGTCGATAGCATGGAGACCTTATCCATGCTCCAGCATAGGACCTTGAGGCAATTTTCACACCTTGGCCTTTCTCACAGTGGGGGCTTGACCTCATAGGAAATATTATCCCCATCTTGTCTAATGGCCACAAAATACTTTACCAAATGGGTGGAAGCCATTCCTATGACTTATATAATGGGGAAGTAAATCTCCAAGTTTATCCTAAACTACCTTATTTGTTGGTATGGTGTTTCGCAAGAACTTATCTCAGATAATAGAACACCCTTCAAAAATTAGGATGTAAGAGAGCTATGCCAATGATTTAACATCCATTGGTTCTCTACCCCCTATTACCCCTAGGGAAACAATCAAGATGAGGCTACAAACAAGACCATTTTGAAGATCCTAAAGAAAATGGTCAATGAAGCTGGTCATGACTAGCATCTATAGTTAAATCCTTCCCTATGGGCTTATAGAACCACTATTTGCATGCCTACAGGTGAAACCCCTTTCTCCTTGGTCTATGGATCCAAATCCATTTTACCTATTGAGGTCGAGCTTCTCTTGCCATGAGTGTCATTGCAGAGTTTGATCATTGATGAGGAATATTGGGTATCTTGGTTGAATGAGTTAGAATTCCTAGATGAGTGTTGTCTTGATGCCCTAAATCATTTAAAAGCATACCAAAATTGACTAAACTAAAGCTACAACAAGAAGGTCAAGAATCACTCTTTCCAAGTAGGAGATCTTGTCCTCAAGTAGAATTAGAAGAATGTTCTAGATCAGGATAGTAAAGGAAAGTTTGAGCCTAATTACTTGGGCCCAGTCATTATCACAATGAGCTATGGATCAAAAGCTTACCAATTATCAATGCCTAGAGGAGAACCATTGCAGGAGCCAATCAATAGTCTACATCTCAAAAAAATTATGCCTAGGCTTGAAGGGTGTAAATCTAGAAAAATCAAAAAATGATAAAAATCCAAAAAAATAAGAAAAATGATTGAAAACATTAAAGAAAAAAAAATCATCTTCTAGTGAAAACCACTTTGGTGGAACTTTGGGCAAGTACCTTGGTGAAAACCTAGCAACTAGGTGAATTTCATAAAATAAACACCTCCATCTATCTTTGGCTCTTTAGCTTATCATGCTTTGCATCACATTCATCCATCTCATCACTCATCCTATTTATTCCATCACCCATCTGTATCCATATCATAGCTTGATATTGTAAAGTATCATATTCCCCTTTAGTAATACATAGTACATTCCAAAGGTCAATTTGTCCTACCTATATCAAGGTAGTCTATCACATCCTATTGGGGGCAACTTGTTATGTCTATATCGGATTAGGTTCTTATATATCCTAAGGTTATTCAAAATATCATTGGAAAATACCAAAAACATTTATAAAACCCCATCAAAATCCAAAAACATCCAAAACACATCAAAATCCCTAAATAGGTGAAAATATTATAAAAATTCTAAATAGTGCCTTGTTGAACTATGTTGTCTCTAATCTTGAACATAGGTAAGGCCATCATTGATGTGCCCTCAAGACACCCTAGGTTAGTCTTGTAGGATTCTGTCATAATAAATTGATAATCCATCAAGTGTTCATATCTCATCAATAACAAGTCAAAGTCAATCGATATATGTGGTCTCTATGTGTATAATGTAGGCAAGGCTCATCTTTGATAAGCCCTCGAGGCCCTGGTTTATCCCCTCTTAGGTCTTGGTCAAAACTTAGAAAACACCAAAACATTTAAAAACTTAGAAAAACACAAAAAAAAAAAAATTGAAAACCCCGAACATTTGAAAACTTAGAAAAACCCTAAACAACCTCAAATAATAAAACCTAAAAATTCACATATACTCAAAAAGACCAAAAAAAGGCTCAAAAACATTTTTAAAATACCAAAAACATTGAAATATTCCAAAAAATTTCCAAAACCATCAATCCCATTTTTCTTTCACCCACAATAAACTTTCATCCATAATAAATCAATTGTCACTTTCACCCTTTAGTAAAAGAAGAAGTAAAATAAGTGGCACAAGTTGTAAAGTGTGGACCTAATTGTCAAAATCTAAAGTCTAGATAATAGGTAAATAGTTAGTAGCATTTGTATGAACAACCTATCAAACACTTAGTCAAAACATCTAATAAACATGTCCTAGGATGCATCCTTACTACAATGGGTATCAACATCAAAAATCACCTTAGCTATGTTACATTGGAAAGAGATATAGTTAACATTGACCATTTTTTTTTAGCTTTTCTTATGATTTATCTTGTTGACCCATTATGAGGACCTCTCGATGATGTCTAAAATAATTTAGAGAGAAAGGATGGGACACCTATCATTATCTTTTATTTTTTGTGCTTGTGGGGTATTCTTATACAATAATCTTGGCACATACTTGTATAGTTGTGTGTAGAGAGGTCATTTGGAGTAGGTTGTTGACTATTGTGTATGCTTTGGTCCAAAATATTATAAACTTATAAACTAAATTCCAATGAGGTTTCTCTATGTCAAGGTGTGAACAAGTACTATCCTATCTGTTTGTAGAGTCAAATTCCATTGCACTAGATATAGTGCCATCCTAGTTATCAATACCTTGATGTATAGTGTTTATGTGCCATATCAAAAATAAGGAATGACAAAGAGTCCCAATCCCATAAATGAGAAAATCATCAATTTCATCACCATAATATAATAAAGTTTTGGTGAATCAAGGACTTATTGGATTTATGAATCAATCTCAAAATCAATGGTCAATCCATTCATCTTATTCTTCTATCTTCTTTTCCATGCTAACATGGTATCACGACAGTCAACAAAACTCATAAGTGCATTCATACTGCATCCACAAACCATTAGCATGCATACATCTTGCATAATCATAGCATACTAATATCATATCATATGAAAGTGGCATCATCATATGGGAAATCATATAAAGAAAAGCATATCCATCTCATTGCATGTCATAGAAAGATACTTAAAAAGAGAATGAAATATCAATTACATTACATCCATATCA
The DNA here is from genome assembly GCA_007258455.2 of Sequoia sempervirens. NCBI lineage: Eukaryota > Viridiplantae > Streptophyta > Pinopsida > Cupressales > Cupressaceae > Sequoia > Sequoia sempervirens. The sequence continues at coordinate 135,383,311 of VDFB02270651.1, forward strand.
TACATCACATCACATAAACATCACATCATAGATCATTTCATATCACATAAGCATAAATAAAGAAGTGCATCCATAACATAAACATTTGCATCCATTGCATCCATACATAATTATAACACATACAATAAATGCATCACATCATAAATTGAATCGATCCATCTCATATATACATCTCAAAAATGACTATCATGATATGAATATAAGAGTCAAAATGTAACTGTCATCAAAAGTACATATATAAGAGGCTATCAAAAATGAGCCAATGAATGTATATACATGCGTAAATAAAGTTGTATATCAAAAGTGTGTCTACAAAATGAGCATGAGCTATCCTCCACTCTGTCGGTCATCTTGCCTTGACTGATCCTATCTATGGCTAGGCTCTCCTAGTTGTCTGATGAATGCTTGGCCATTTCAAGCTTTCAGAATTTCCCACTCCTCTTAGAGTAATCTAGCCATCACAACTCCCGTGGGACATATCTATGGTACATAGTCCGATAATATAATGCCTCCGATATGGCATCACTATACATCCACATGGAAACACCATGTCGTTTTGTCGCCACTGCAATGACCTCCAACTATTGTTGCCTCCTAATCTCCTAGGGCAACTATAAGTCCAACTGTTGTTGCAATATCTCTCATAAACTTGGTCAGTCTTCATGGTTTGTAGTTGTTTCTGTAGTTGATCTCTCTCGGCCATGAGGGCCTAGATCTTTCCATCTCAAGGATCCCGCCTTGGTGGCTATTGTGTCTACTGAGGATCTTGGTGACCCTAATCATGTTGACCCTACTCTCCATGCCACTGGTCCTATGGAGGTTGTTGCTCTGGCAACTAACCCCCTCTGCCTGCTCCCCTACCTTCCCCTCAACCTATGGGTCTCCCCATGGGGGTACCCCTACTAGATCTATCAATCGTAGAGGAGGCACAAACCATGCATCATATGCTAGAGTGGTCTTGGAATTCACCTATCCCTAGTCATAAACCCACGGTTGAGGACTAAGCTATCTAAAGTCATCTATAGCCACCCGTGGTTGTATCTGTGGACCCCATGTTTTTTGTTGGAAATTCCTTCCAAAAATAGTGGTGTACTCATCTACCGGTGCATCCTACACCTCACCAAACTACCTAGTTACATGGTTAGGAAAGTACCTCTCAATCATCATATGCTCACAACTCTACATATATTGGGTTTGTCTAGTATAGAATAGTTACTGGGGATCATCGTACTACATCAACATCTATAACCATGGTTACCATTTGAACAGTCATATCATCGATCACTCGTCACCAATAAGGGATCCCCAATGGACTTGTATGTTGTACTATGATCTATCCCCTATACCTAAAAACCACTGACTCATCTAGATCCACATTTGACAATGTTACCATTGGTCTAAGCACCACTATATGCTCTCATGCCCAAATATGTAATAATGTGACACTCGTTGACAATGCCCATCCTTGACCATAGACGAATTGGTGCATATCATGATAGAGTGAGGCTAGCATGACTAGGACCCATGAATATAGTGTCCTCCTGTAAATCATCTTGTGTCATACAAGTCCCCAACTAGGAATAAATCATTTTCCTCACTGGTTTGGCTTAAAAATCTCCAAAATCAATGCTCCAAGCACTAATCTAAAGATGGGTGAGTGCCCTCGGCACATCTCCAAATCAATCTATGAGTTTGATAGTACAAAATACTCTTGACACAGAACCTCATGGAATGCATCATACCTAGTGTCTATGTTATAGATGACCCTCTCCCCATGAATGGGAAGCCATAGTATCCTCCACATGTCCTCCAAATTCACTGCAACCTCATCGATAGGTAGGTGAAATGATGATGCCTCACTGTGCCATTGCTCAACTAATGTAGTCATCATGGCCAAATGTTTCCTCACCTCAGGCATATATGCAATGAACTATAGATTGATTTTCCCAAGGTGCTCCTGTCGAATCTCATCCAAATTATCTAATGCTACAAGTAACCCAAGTTAGTGCTTGCGTGACATCAATGGCTGGACATCCTCCTACATCCATGACCCAAATAATGTCAAAACTTGGCTAAAATAGACAAAGCTTTTGACCTTTGGACCCCCAATTAACAATCATATTGCTATTTACCAATGCATCACCATAATATTTTATCCAACAATGTCACCTAATTTCAAATCCAAGGTTGCATCACCCTATGCATACGCACATTTGAAATTAAAATTCAAATCCCAAGTGGCATCACTATGTGTACATGCATTTCAATAATTCTCAATGTCGCCTTACCCAAATCCCCCTAAGAGGTCTTATTTGCACTTGCTTCACCAAAATCAAATTGAAGCCCTAATTTTAAATCAAAATATGCATCACTTTTTGTGATAGTGTCACTAAAACTGACAAAAGTGTCATCAAAAATCCTAAAAGAGTCATAATAGGGTGATGCCACAATTATCCTAGCTTTGGCACATAATAAATGCATGAAAAAAGAAAAGTACAAGAAAAGTTTTGATTTGCATATCAATGGTCCTATGCTTGGAGGTTACTGGTACTCTCAAAATTGGTCAACGATGTGTTGTGGAAGCACACAACAAGCCATTTCATCAGAGGATCATAGCAAAAAATGCAGGAAATCTCAAAATGTGAATGCACAAATGAATTGAAAATGACCCCTCCTCCTATATTTAAGCAAGGGAATTAGGGTTTTTTCCCTAATTGAGGTGGGTAGCTAGAGATTTGAGCCTGTTTATCCATTTTTCAAACCATGGAGCCTATGTTAAGTGGTTTTAGCATATTGAGCCTATTTTCACATCCTATAGCCTATTTTCTATAGTTGAACCTTTACTAAATCTTTGCTGCAAGCTTGACAAAAAAATTGAATTTTTTACTTGAACTCTCAAGGGGGCAGGATACTAGCTTAATTCTTTCCACTAAGAGAACAATGGGGCATCCAAAAAAAAATCAATTTTTGATATGAGCAACAACATTAATTTGAAAAGTGTTAATCTTTGAACCAACATAATAGGTACCTTGCTTCAAAGAAGATCAAAATGTAGACACTTAAAAATGTCCTAAATGATACTACACACTTGAATCTAATCACTAACATTGTTTCATCCTAAATCCATCCTCTTTTTGCATGTTTAATTAAATAAGCCTAGTTATTTAATGAAATGCTTCATTTTCATCTATTAATCTAATTGGTTTAATTAGGTTAATTCACCCCCTTTCACCTTCACCTCTCATCCTGTTTAATTGAATAATACAAATTATTTAATTTAAACCCCCTAGGTCCTCTCATTTAATTGAATAATCCTATATTATGGAATTAAATGTCATTTACATTCCCTTTTCATTAAAAAAAAAAATTATTTAATGGACATCCTCACATACCTCATCTTGCACAATTAAAACTTCCAAAATATGGAGGTTTAATTACTAAAAATTACTATTTATCCCCACCCATCCACTTGCATAGGAAATGTTCCAAAGGAATATTCTCCTATTTGACTCCAAAATATGGAGCATTCTTTCTTAACAAACTTTCAAAGTTGTTACAAAGTGTGTTTGTTTGAATCATTGTGATCCCTTGATACTTTCTTTGATCCATGTGATATTTGATTCTCATCCATTGATGAGAATCCTTGACCCATTTCTGCACCCTTGATTCCATATTGACAATTAATTGATCAAATCAATCTCAACCCTTGATTCTTCATTTTCTCTCCTATAAATACTTCACTATTTGGAGAGAAAGGGATCCAATTTAATCAAAGCAAAGGTATATTTCCTTTTTGAATAATATGTCTACTCATACTTGCACCATTTTCAAGCTTTTTCATCTTTTAATCAACCCATAACATTGATTTATCACATTTAGCATAGTTTTCTCAACAATGGAGGTTGGTTAACTACTCATATTATCCAAGGGATTAGGAAAGGGTCACCATTCCACATCAATGCAACACCACTTCCCAATTGGATAAGGTTTAGAGTATTACACTAGTAGAAAAATAACAATAAATGACCAAAAAAACTACTAAAAATTGCTTATATGTGATTAAGCTTGGTCATGTGACCATTATTAGTTTATTGCCGGCCATTTATAACATTACCAAATTCATGACTAAATCATTTTTAGTTATTTATTGGTTTTTTTGATTAATAAATTTGGTAGCATATTTAGTTGTTAATTTAGTCATTGATTGTTGTCAACTGGTCATTTATTTAGTCATTGTAATCATTAATTTCCATCACTTATTCATGGTAGTCATTTATTTAGTCATTGTAGTCATTTTATTTAGTCATGGTAGTTATTTATTTAGTGATGGTTTAGTCATTTATTTAGTGATGGTTTAGTCATTTATTTAGTCATGGTAGTAATTTATTTAGTTATTTATGAATTAATGCTTCCAAGTCTCTATTCTTCCATTTAAAAAGAAGAAGGATGGTCAGTTCTACTTATTATATGGTAGAGTGAGGCACTAGTTTTGCATTTTCTCCTTGCTCTATATCTGTTCATAAAGGAAATTCTTTCATAGCTTCCAATTCTGTTTCACAAGAAAATAGCATGGTTACATTAGGGAAACTAATGAAATTAAGATGAAAATGGTTGAATCTACAATGGACATTGAGATTTTAATCTAATGTGGAATTTTAATCTTACTTCCAACCATTGATATTTTGAAAGAGAAATCTGATGAATGGTTGATTTGTTGAAGTGGTTGTGAATCAGGCTTTTCCTTGTAACAAAAACACCAAAGGGTTTTAAGCGTTGTTGTTTCACACTACAATTATTTTTACAGCAGTTAACTCATTTAATTTTCTACTTACACATCAGATACAAAGAAATATAAAACTCAAAAATCTACAAAATCATCATCCCTAAAACACAACCAATAATATTTGTGAAATTGATTTTATAAATAGATTTACATAAAGAATATAGGTCTGTATAAAAATAATTTTGTAAAAAAGTAATATCGTTCAGACATATAGATGTATATTTAAATTTAGAAGAAAAAAATCAATTAATTAAATTGTGTTTGTTTTTAGATCTAAACAAAAAAACTTACCCTTTGCAAACTTTAAAATGGGCATAAGGTCATGCACAAGTCCGTGTAAAACTATTGTTGCTTGCAAACTTAAATCTATGTTTCAAAATATTTAAGTTTCAATAATAATAATAATAATAATAATAATAATAAGCAGTTTATTTGGTGACTGTAGAGAACAAATTTATGTAAAAATAACAAAATAAACCGCAAGAAATATATTCTTATATCTATACGAATTCAATGCATAGGGCAACTTCCTCCTGACGATGAAATCTCCATCCTCTTGTTAGATACAATGAAACTGTTATAAGTAAACAACAAAGCAAAAAACAAAAAACCCCCATTCTTCTTGTCCAACCATAGCAAATCGTGGAAATTGCAGCCATAAATCTCTCTCTCCCTTGTGTCGCCCACTCCTCTCATCCTGCAAAAATGAGAAAAATGATTAGGGCAAGTGCTCATATATTTATTTAATTATAGGGAAATGAAAGGAAAATTTAGGACAACATATTTTGAAAATAGATTTTCTATTGAGTTCACCCAGCAAAATAATATGCGTCCAAAAAAGAAATAGGGTATAAATAATATATTTTAAGTACCTGCAGCCAAATTGAATGAAGAAAATTAGTTGCCCATTTTGAAATGGACGTGAAATTTACTTCCAATGCGGTTAAACGAATCTCAACTGTTCATAATTTTCTGCCATTTTTTATTTGTTCAAATCTCATTTTCTGCCATTTTTTCAACTATTTTTGATGGCTTTTTATTGCTTTTTACTGTTATATTATAATAGTAGTAATATAACCTATGTACTATTATATATTTTTGTATTTAAATATATCTATAGCAGTAAATAAATAATAACCTATATATTTTTATATTTAAATATAATGGTAAATAATAGTAATAATAATAGGAAATAATAGTAAGTATAATAGTAAGTATAATAGTAAATAATTTAATATAGATTTTATTTTAATTTTAAAAAATGGAACATGGTTTTATCATTAGCCTACAGTGTAATGATGGAGCCCCGCGGTATAGGGGTGCAAAATAATCTATATTAAATAATTAAAAATTAAAAAAAATCTATATTAAATTAAAAAAATAATAAATAATCTATATTAAATTAGAAAAAAATTGGAACATGGCTTTACCACCAGCTTATAGTGTACGTGATGGAGCCCCATGGTATAACAAGGTGCAAAATAATCTATATTAATTTAATATAGATTTTTTTTAATTTAAAAAAAAAAGGGAACATGGCTTTACCCCAACCTGGTAATGTATGTGATGGAGCCCTGCAATATAGCAGGGCACAAAATAATCTATATTAAAAAAATTAAAAAATAAAAAATAATCTATATTAAATTATTTACTATTATATTTACTACTACTATTATTACTATTATTTACTACTATTATTACTATTATTTACTACTATTAATTACTATTATTACTATGATTTACTATTATATTTATTATTATTTACTATTATTTACTACTATTATTTAGTATTATATTAAATATAAGTATGAATATATTTACTATTATTATTACTATTATATTTACTATTATTTACTACTATTATTTACTATTATATTTAAATATAAAAATATATAGGTTATATTACAACTATTATAATATATAAGAATATAATAGAAATAATATTAAATATAAGTATCAAATTATTATAATTAATAATTAATATATTTCTATATAGATCAAATTAAATTAATTTATAAAAAACTCAGTTTAATTGATTTTTGGGTAGGCTAGGAAAAAGAAAACTATATGTATGTTAATATAAAATAAAATTGATAATATAATAATAGTAATATAGATCAAAATTAAATGCTAATGTTAATATTGTTACTCATGTTGTCTAATTTTTATTTGTGTGACTAATTATTTAGTCATTTTTATTTATGTGACTAATTATTTAGTTGTATTTTTAACCCAATGATCAAATTAGTCGTTTATAGCTGTGTTGCAAAAAATTAGTAGAATTTAGTCATTTTAAGTTGTCGTGACTAAATTTTTTAGTCATATAGTCATTTATTTGCCAAATTCTACTAGTGTTAGAATGAGTTTCTTTTATGCTTTCATGTTTATTTTATGCTTAGTTTAATGGTGTCTTAGTTTTTGAAGCTTTCAAACATCTCATTGGGATTGTAGCTTAGAGGGTTAAATATGTCTTAAATTCATTAGGATCTCATGTATTTAACCTAAACTATGATTAGGCCCCCCAATTTAAACCCACCATATACCCATCAATATTGTTGGTACATGGGAATGATAGCCGATATGATTACAGCTTAGAGGGTTAAATATGTCTTAAATTCAAGTATGTTGGTTATCGTGCCTCAACCAATCTTGTCTATGGTTAGGCTCTCCTAGCTATCTGATGGATGGCTAACCATCTAAAGCCTTAGGAACTACCCCACTCTTCTGGGAGTAATATGGCTATCACAGCTCCCATGGAACATCTATATGGTACAAAGTATGATAATATGATGCCTTTGATACGACATCCCTATACATCCACATGGAAACAACATATCCCTATGTTGCCACTATGATGACCTCCAACTATTGTCACCTCCCAATCTCTTGGGTAAACTATAAGTCCAACTATTGTTGTAGCTATCTCTCATAATCTCAGTCAATAGTCACGGTCTATAGCTACTACTACAACTAATCTCTCTCGGCCATGAGGGCCTAGATCTTTCCATCCTAAGGAGTTGACCCCGATGACTATTGTGGTTACTATAGTTGCTGAGGATCCTGGTGACTGTGATCTTGCCAACCCTGCTCTCCATGCTCTTGATCTTATGGAGACTACTACTCTAGCTATTGACCCCCTTTACCTACCCCTCGACCTCTAGGTCTCCCCCGTGGGGGTACCCCTACTAGATTTGTCAATCTAATAGGAGGCACAAACCATACATAATATGCTAGAGTGGTCCTAGCATCTACTTGTCCCTAATCATAAACCCACAACTGAGGAACAAGTTGTCTGAATTCATCTATAGCCACTTGTGGTTGTATCTGTAAATCCCATGCTATCTCCCAGGAATTCCTACCAAAAATAGCAATGTACTCATTTGCTAGTGCATCTTATACCTCACCAAAATGCTTGGCTACATGGTCAAGCAGGTACCTCTCAATCATCGTATGCTCATGACCCTGCATATATTAGGCCTATCTGGTATATAATAACTATTGGTGATCATCGTACTAGGCAGACATCTATAACCATGGCCACCATCTGAACACAGTCATATCATCGATCACTTGTCACCAATAGGGGATCTCCAATGTACCTCTATGCTATAGTGTGATTTGTTCGTAGTACCTAAAAACCACTAGCTCATCTAGTTCCACATCTTCCAATGCTACCACTAGCCTAAGCACAACTATATGCTCCCATGACCAAATATGTAATAATGTAACACCCACCAGTGATTCCCACCCCTGACCTTATACGAACTGGTGCATATCATGATAGAGTGAGGCTAGCATGACCGAGCTCAACATGTACAATGTCCTCATGTAAATCATCTTGTGTCATACAAGTCCCCAACCAGAACTGAATCCTCTCCCTCGACAGTCTGGGGAAACAATCCCTGAAATCAATGCTCCAACCACTAATCTAAAGATGGGTGAGTGCCCTTGGTACATCTCCAAATCAATCTATGAGCTTGCTAGTATGACATCTTCCTAACATAGAACCTCATGGAAAGTTTCATACCTAGAATCCATGTCATAGATAACCTGCTTCCCATGAATGGGAAATCATAGTATCCTCCGAAAGTCCTCCAAAATCACTATGGCCTTGTCGGTGGGTAGGTGAAATGACAATGTCTCACCGTGCCATCGCTTAACTAATGCAGTCATCATGGTCAAATGTGTCCTCACCTCAGGCATATATGCAATGAACTATAGCCCGATCTCCCCAAGGTGCTCCTTACGAATCTCATCCAAACCATCTAACACTGCAAGCAACCAAAGCTAGTGGTCACATGACAACATGGGGTTCATTTTAACTACATGATAAAGGTGTGGTGACTACCCTAGATTGATTCATTTTAAATCCAGTAAGAAAGAAAGAAAGAAATTCTATCTGCGGAATGCGTCAGACTCAAAATCCCTGTTACAATTCGGATGTGAAACTCTGTCACTCAAATGCGTTAAAACAGAACCTAGATGCACAACTCTGTTACTTAGATGCGTGAAAATAGAACTCAAATGTGCAACTCTGTTACCCAGATGTGCGAAAACAAAACTCAAATGCGCAACTATAGAACTCAAATGCGCAACTCTATTACTCAGATGCGCGAAAACAGAACCTATATGCGCTAATCTAAATGCAATTTTTTTTTTAAATTTTTTTTGAAACATATTTAAATGCGCTAAAGAAAGTCCTATATGCGGTAACTAAATTCCTATACGCTCTGCAGAACTTGTCAGATGCGCCACTCTGTTTCCCAGATGCGCCGCAAAAATGCCCAGATGCGCTGAAACAGTCTTTACATGCGCCAAGATACCTGCAAAATAAAATTTTCTGGCTCTTCCAGATGCGCTGTCGAATGCCAGAAAAACCTACAAGGAAAACCTGCAAGAAAACCTACAAGAAAGAAATTTAAAATGGGGGCATAGGCCCCACGGTGGGTGCCATTTAATGTGTGATTGAAAAATAAACAATGCGTAATAAATTTGAAATAAATATTCAAACACACCAATAGGACATTTATATCAAAACATAATATAAAAAGTAAAGAAATACAAACTCAATATTCTGCTTCCATTGTCATCCTATTGTCCTCTATCTTCAGTGTTTTTGTCAATTCCAGCTTTTGTTCTCAGATTGTAGGCTAGGCTCAACAAACTGTTTTCCTAAAGAACGAGATTCAAAAGTGATGCATGATGCAAGATTTAAGCTATGATATGGAATAATATTAATATGCTTGAAGTAAACATGATGCTATGATATGAGAGTACTAAATGGATTAAATGCATGAACTCTAATTAATTGCCTATTACCAATGCTTGGATTCACACAGGTATTTATAGAGTTTTTCGAATGATTCTGATTGGCTGTCTTGATTGACGGTTGTGATAATTCCTGGTAGATCAAATGGCTGAAGAAAGATGACACTGAAGAGAAAATAGAAGAAACCTGAAAACAAGATTTTTCTATTTTTATGAAAGAGGAAAAAGATAAGAAGATAAGAAATCATCTTTCTTTAAAGAAAGATTTAAAGCTGATAAATAATGAATTAAAAATTCAATTATTTATTTGTGGGTGAAATTCAGCTTTTTCTTAATTAAATGAAATATTTAATTAAGCTTTTAAAAGCAGAAGAAAGTTTGTGATAAGAAAAGAGCTTTAATCAGGTTTTTGAAAAAAGCAAAAGATCTCATATTTAAACAAAATATTTAATTATGATATGAGAAGATTGCACAACCAAATAAAATATCTAATTGTGTTTTAGAAAGAAAGCATAAGATATTTTTAATTAAATAAGATTTATTTAATTAAATCACTTTTATGAAATTAATTAAATGAAACATTTAATTAATTAGAAGAAGAAATTAAAATAGAAGAAAAGGAGATATTTAAATTTAATTAAATCAAAAGACTTAATTTAAATTTAAACAATGATAATTAATTTTAAATAAATAAAATGTATTTATTTAATTAATTAAGTGGACGTATAAAAATAATTAAATAAAATAAATTTATTTAATTATGGAAGAAAAATAAGATAAATGAACAATATAATTAAATTAATTAAATTTAATCATATGTAGAGGACTTTAGGAAAATTAATAGCTAGGATTATAGACATGACCATTTTTATGTGTATACATTTTGCCCCTCTTTGAAGTGATGTGTGAAACACATTGCTTCAAAGAAAATAAAAAAATTTGCCCCTGATATGTTTCCGATTTTTGATGTCGATGATGCCCCCTTAGGAGGTAAATCACGGAATATGAGGTTGATAGTGATAGGAAAACAGTGATTTAGCTCTTGATAGATGATGTTTGTGATGGCCCAATGAAAATAATAGGGAAGAAATGAAAAATGTCATTAATTCCTACCCTAAAAGACCTTTATAAGGTAAAAGGGGGTAAAATGAAGTGTCATTTTCACCTTGCTGCTACAGTAAAAAGTGAGCTCTGATAGTGACTTGGTGAGATGGAGATCACAGTGCATAGGCATAGATTCGAGCGAGCGTCCTGATACCAGAGACCAGCTACGTATGGACCACCGGTGAGTGATTCCAACCGTTTATGTTGTCAAATTTTGCATTTTAGATTGATTTTTGAATTGTTTTAAATCGGATTGCATATTTTTCGCACGTTTTAGCGCATATAGGAAAAGTTTTAGCGCATTCGACAAATATTTTAGCGCATATAGGAAATTCCATAGCGCATATAGGAATAGGGTGAAAATTGATCTTTTAGCGCATACGATAGATAGAGTTGCGCATCTAGGGAAAAGTTGGCTAGGGAGGTCTTGTAGTGCATCTAGGGCATAAAATTGCGCATCTAGGGTTAGGGTTATGCATTTGATAGAGTTGCGCATATGGGAGTTAGAGTGGCACGTCCGCAAGATAGAGTAGTGCATTTGGAGTTTTAGCGCATTGAGGAAACAGTTTAGCGCATATGAGAAAAACTTTAGCGCATCTAGTTTTTAGCGTATATGGGCAACAGAATTGCGCATTTAGGAAATTTTCTTCGGAACGCTTGTTTTTTGAAAAATGATGATTAAAATTGCTTCCTTAAACAATAGATAGATAAATTGTAAGACCATCATGCTGATATGATAGAAAATCTGAGAGAGAACTGATAACGTTTCCTTCACAATAGAAAACAAAGAGGAGATAGCTGATAACTTTGTGAGAAACGACAAAGAGTAAAGTGATTGTTGGATTGATTGTGTGGTTGATAACTTTGCTTCTCACAATTGAAAAACAAAGAGTAGATGTTTGATAAATTTGCATTCTGCAATAGAAAACAAATAGTAAAATGAAGATAAAAATTTGCATTCATGATTGAAATACAAATAGAAAATGATATGTGTGTTGATAAATTTGCTTTCCTGAAAAGAAAAAAAATAGTAGATGATGATAGCATAACTTGTTTTGATATTTAGATAGATTGATGTAGCATTAGATGAGTCATTGATAGGTTTGGGTGATTGTGTTGATATGGGTTATAGATATGTGTTGTTGGCTAGATAGATCACATGATGTGAGTCTGATTTGATGTGTCCTTGTGATGATCAAATAAAATAGGAGGCTTTTAAAAGCCTCCAGATTAGAGAGCGGTTCCCACTATGTTGGGAGTGGATAGGAGAGCTAACCCCTGCCGAGCTACAGTTGATATCAGATTGTGGATTGGGACCTTTGTTGGCAATGCTGTGAGACATTCGGGCCAACAGGGGACTGTTGATTGCCTTAGCAGAGAGATGGCACTCGGAGCATAACACTTTTCACCTACTGATGGGTGAGATGAGTGTGACACCCGAGGATGTGTACAGGATTCTTGGGATTTCGGTTGTTGGTGCCCTTGTGGTTTATGACCACAAGGAGATTGGTGGTACCGCGGCGCTACAGCGGATATGTGGCGATCTGAGCATATATGGTTACTGGATAGACTGGGAGGATTTCAGTAGGTATCCTACTTTAGTTGTTGTGTTGGCTGCATTTGTCAGAGGCTTCTTTGGATCGGACCATCGGTCGAAGGGATTCGCAGTTGGTTGGGGGAGGATGCTAGAGTGGATGATTACATAGCCACGGAGGTTTGCCTGGGGGAGCTGTGTCTTGGCCGACCTGTACCATGATCTCCATCAGATTGTATATAGAGGATCCATGAGTTTGGCGAGTGGAGTGACGCTATTACAGATCTGGGTGTGGGAGCACATTGCGATCACGAGACCACTTTGTATGAGAGCTAGGCCAGTAGGGAGGTCATATGTATATGCATATTTTTGTGCAGTTGTCCAGCAGAAGCTGGGCAAGGTAGAGTATTGGAGACGGGTATTAGATGACATTGATGCAGTGATATGGAGACCCTACACAGACTGTGAGGCATGGGTGACAGATCACTTGGAGATGCCATTTGTCTGCAGGCCGTGATATCTGATAGGGTAGACGCCCTTTATCATTGAGAGATTTCTGGCATTACGGGTCCTAAGGCAGTTTGGATTCACACAGGGGATGCCCCAGGTTGTTGTTCATTATGGGCGGTGCAAGGGGGATCCAGGATGGGGACCATGCATTGGATACCAGGTTGCTTATATAGAGTATTCCAGCTTACAGCCCGAGGTATGGGCCGACAGGCTAGAGGTGCAGGATGTAGGGATGACAGATGATTATGCATAGTATTTTCATATGCATCCATTTCCATGGTTTACAGTGCCAGATGAGCCACGGGCGATCGGGGTAGCACCACAGCCAGGAGTAGGGATACAGGGGGATGTGGCCAGTGGAGAGCAGGCGCTGGGTAGAGGAGAGGAGGAGGGAGAGGAGAGTGAGGAGAGTGGAGATGGGGAGGAGGAGGATAGCTCAGATGATGGGGATGATGGGGGGGATGATGGAGATGGGGAGAGACAACAAAGATTGGATAGCCTAGGCAGAGCACAAATTCTTCGACGAGCCAGATCCGGTGGCAGACCTCAGACCGTGATTAGGGTGTCATCCCCTTCTCAGCAGGTACAGATAGATGCATTGCAGGGTCAGGTGCAAACCTTTCAAGGGCAGCAGGCACAGCTACAAAGTCAGTTAGCTCAGGCCCAGAGTGTTATAGTGCAGTTACAGGCACAACTTGCACAGACCCAGACACAGGCATAGGTATAGGCACAGGCACAGGCACAGGTACAGGTACAGATGCCCGCCCGTGATTCCCAAGTGACACAGTTGGTAGCAGAGAGGGATGCCCTTAGACGGCGGGCACTGAAGGCCGAGGGTGTGGCTCAGAGGCTTATGGGTACCGTAGAGAGTACCTCATTACAGGAGGCCATTGCAGAGGGATTTGAGGTAGCCAGAGAGGCTGAGTACTACAGAGTTCGATATGAGGAGTTGTGTCCTCCAGAGCATCGAGAGCCTTACCCACGATCTCACAGCAGGACGAGGACCCGGTCATGGACATCGACACATGGCAGAGAGGTTACAGGGCCTCGACGGGATCCTGATGTAGGTACGAGTGGTAGACTGCCTCCCTCCGGACCAGCTCCTTCAGGGGCATCCACCAGTTAGCTGTTTGGGACCGATTGACTATGTATATGGAGTTTTGATCATGTCTTATGTATTATGTTTTGAACCCTTTAGCTTCATTGGACATTTGATACTTGTATTATTTTGATGAGCGATGATATGCAGCGGTGATGTTTTGATGATGATATGGTTATGCATTTTGTGATGTGATATGGATGTTACCTTTATGCATGTATGATATGCGATGAATTTTGGATATGTTTTTATTATATTTGCGGACTAATCTTATGATGCAGGATGATTTAGTGATTAGGATGTGAATGCAATGATTTGTGATGATGTATATATGTGAGATGTTAATTTTTGAATTTTTTCAATGTATGAAATGCATCGTGAAATGATAGATAATGAATGGGATATGAATAATGATAGTGGTGAAAAGATAAATGATATGGTTGGTAATGTTTATGTAATGAAAATGTTCACAAATGATAAATGATAAAATGATATGAGATTATAATGATAAAATGATTAAATGATAAATGAGAATGGTAATGAAATGATATGAGATTATAATGATAAAATGATTAAATGATAAATGAGAATGGTAATGAAATGATATGAGATTATAATGATAAAATGATTAAATGATAAATGAGAATGGTAATGATAACAATAATGGTAAATGATAGTGATGGAATGATAATGAATAATAAATGATACAGTAATAATAAAATTGATAAAGATAAAAATGAATGGAATGGGAATGATAATGATGAGGATAATGGTAAAATGAAAATGATAAGGATAAAATGATAATGATATATGAGAATGATGATGAGAATAATAAAATGAAAATGAAATGAAATGATAAATGATAAATGATAAATGATAAATGATAAAATGATAAATGATAAATGATAGAATGAAAATGATAAGGATAAAATGATAATGATATATGAGAAAATGAAAATGGTAATGAATGAGATGAATGGAAAATGGGAATGATAAAACGATGAAATGATAATGATAAAAATGAATGGAATGGGAATGATAAAATGAATAGAATGAAGATGAATGAAAGACATGATAAATGATAAATGATGATGAAATGATAATGATAAAAATGAATGGAATGGGAATGATAAAATGATGAAATGATAATGATAAAAATGAATGGAATGGGAATGATAAAATGATGAAATGATAATGATAAAAATGATAAAAGGAATAGAATGAAGATGAATGAAAGACATGATAAATGATAAATGATGATGAAATGATAATGAAATGATAAAAGGAATGAGATGATGAATTGATGAGAAAATGAATCAACTGTCCAAATGTCCTCCACAAAAAGCTCAAAACTACATGACAACCGGTTAATGCTTTCATTTCAACCTTTCAAAACATTGATGTGAATCCATTATGCAAATATATACAATGATCTAACAAATATGCAACTACATGAAACTAACCAGTTTGTTGAGCCTTTTATAAGCCTTCTTGAATCATCATAGAATGTTTTAAAATGTTGGAAGTATGTACAAGCATCAGAGGGGAAATTAGTGCCAATGATGACCAGAGTACAACTTTCATGAATGTTGATATAGCAAGCGAACACAAGCATCGAGGTATAATTGAACCGAGATGACCTAAGCATTTCTTGCATAAACAGACAAAGATTAACCATCTTTCTAATGCAAATGTGGAACTGTCATCAATGATATTGCTTTGGTCATCATGTCCTATGACCTATTTGCATCAGATTGACTGTTAACCTCAAGAGAGCAGACAAAGAAAAAAAATCACTTCTCTTTCCTTGCCACTCTAGTTCAGTACATCATCGAGTGTGCTCCAGAGTAATGATATCGAAAATCAAACAACTGTTGGTCAAACATGTAATACTGTTATGTCATGCATTATTCAGATTTTTTTTGGATCATCCAATAGACAATGATATGGTATCTGCTGAAAATTTGTTTCATGATAAGGCTCGGTGATTGGATAAAGTTGTCGCGTGAGTTTGTTGTTTGTCTGTATGATCGGATCCTATGACATAGTCTAGCTGTTTTAGTATGCTTTGAAAGTTAAGTGCCCCCAGTTGAGTTTTTGCCCCAGTTTATTGACACAACTTGCGGAAAGGAATATGGACAATAATCAAGCCATGGTAAGACATTTTATCCCTCTAGGAAAAATGACGACAGGATGATGTGGTTACAACCCTAAGATACAGAAAAGAAAGAAGGAAAGCTAAAAAGCCAAAGTGCAAAACATGAACTAATAGATGGAGAGGTACAGGTAGCGTCTGTTTGCCAGATTTTCACTTTCGTATTTATTGCAATTTTCGATTTCTTTTTGATTTTGTATTTTCTGTCAATAGACTGCCTGTTTGCCAGTTTTCACCCTATGACATGTTTTGATTTTTTTGTATTTTTTGCTGTTTTTAGATTTCTTTAGAACTTTTTCTACTATTTTTGGATTTCTTCAGGACTTTTTCTGCTGTTTTTGTATTTTTTCAGGACTTTTTCTGCTGTTTTTGTATTTCTTTAGGACCTTTTTTGCTGTTTTTGTATTTCTTTCTTCAGGACTTTTTCTGTTGTTTTTGTATTTCTTCATGACTTTTTCGGCTGTTTTTGTATTTCTTCAGGACTTTTTCTGCTGTTTTTGTATTTCTTCAGGACTTTTTCTACTGTTTTTGTATTTCTTCAGGACTTTTTCTGACTTAAACATAATATTTCTTAAGATGAATGCTTTTGATGGGTTCATCAAATAGGTCTCCTTCTGGTATTGATAACTTGTATGCTCTCGAACTGTAGACTGCAATAACCACATAAGGGCCTAGCCAATTTGGTTCAAACTTTCCTTTCTTTTCTCTGTCTTGTTGATTACGTGGGTTCTCTTTCAAAATGAGATCTCCCAGCTGAAAGGTACATGGATTTACTTTGTGATTATAGCTGTGAGACATCATCTGTTGGTATGCTTTCAAATGGTCAGCTACTCTCTATCTCTTTTCATCTAGGAGTTTTAACTCTTGTAGTCAAGAAACTCTATATTCATCCTTTGTTATGAGACCTTTCAGTGATACCCTTAGTGAAGGTATTTCCACCTCTAAAGGAAATATGGCTTTTGCTCCATAGACAAGGCAGGATTGAGTTGAACATGCTAATCCTTCCCTGAGTCATTGACAGTCTTCTTCAAAATCTTTAGTATAGTCTTGTTTGAGGCCTCTGCTTGACCATTCCCTTGTGGATAGTAAGGCGTTGAATATCTGTGCTGAATATGGAATCTTTCACAAAGTTCATCAACATCCTGATTCTTGAAAGGTCGACCCTTATCTGTAATAATAGCATTAGGAATACCATATCGACAAATAATGTAGTTGAGTATGAAGGATGAAATTTATTTTCTGGTGACTTTAGAGAGAGGTACTACCTCAATCCACTTAGTGAAATATTATGTCACTGTGATGATGAACTTATGCCCATTTGAGGATGAAGGATGAATTTTCCCCACTAGATCTAATCCCCATTGAGAAAATGGCCAGGTTGGTGTGAATGAGTGAAGTTCTTGTGCAAGAGCATGAATAAGATTCCCATGAATCTGACATTTTGAGCATGTTTTAACAAAAGTAAATGATTCCCTCTCCATTGTAGGCCAGTAGTAACCCATTCTAATCAATTTCTTGGATAAGGTTAGTCCACTCGAATGAGTACCACAAATGCCCCCATGAACTTCTTGTAAAGCTTTGTTGGATTCATCACGTTCAAGACATCGAAGTAAAGTACCATCAAGACCACGGTGATAAAGGGTATCAGTGATAAGGGTATATCGAGAGGATTGTCGGATAAAGTTATGTTTTTGGTTGCGGGATAAGTCAGGCAGTAAAGTGTCATCTTTTAGGTAGGCATAAATCTTACCATACCAGGGTGAATCAGATCCTACCGGGTGGCAGATAATTTGGCTTTCAGGTGTGTCATAGGTAGGTGTAAATAATTGTTCCACCAGAAATTCATAACGAGTCTATTTTTCTGGGAGTTGTATCAATGAGGTGATCGTAGCCATAGCGTCGGCTGCTTTGTTGTCAATCCTTGGAATTTGTGTGAACTGAATGTCCAAAAAGTACTTTTTGAAGTCATCAATCATCTTCTTGTATGGCAACAACTTGTCATCTTTAGTCTGATAGTCGTCATTGATTTGGTTAATAACTAGTTGTGAGTCACCATAAACTTGTAGCTCGGTAATCCTCCATTCCAATGTTGTATTTAGTCTAGTGATGAGTGCTTCATATTTGGCTATGTTATTGGTGCATGGAAACATTAACCTATATGACCGTGGAATGGTATGTCCTTGAGGGGTGACAAAGAGAATGCCTACCCCTAATCCATGTTGAGTAAAAGAACCATCGAAGTATAAGGACCATAGCTACTTAGAGTCTATCGTGAAAACATCAGCATCTGGAAACTCAATGTGTAAGGGGTGCTCTATTTGTAGAGGAGCGTCTGCTAGTTGATCAACAATAACTTGTCCTTTGATTTCTTTGTGATCAACGTAGTGGATGTCAAACTCACTCAAAATCATGACCCATTTTGCTAACCTTCCTGTTAGTGATGCTTTATTTAGTAGATACTTGAGTGGATCAATTTTTGAAACAAGATTGATTGTATGAGTTAGCATGTAATGTCAGAATTTCTGTGAAGCAAAGACTACTGCTAAACAAGCCTTCTCAATAAAAGTGTAGTTAAGTTCATGACTTGTCAGTGTTCTGCTAATGTAATAGATTGCACGTTCTTTTCCTTCACGGTCTTCTTGTGCTAATAATTCCCCCAAAGATGTCTCAGTTGCAGCAATATACAGGATCAATGGTTTGTCCACATTTGGTGGTACGAGAACTGGTGGGTTCATCAGGTACTGCTTGATTTGCTGAAATGCCATTTCACATTTGTCATCCCAACTAAAAGGAACATTCTTATGCAGGAGATGTGTGAACGGTAGACTTTTGTCGGCCAATTGCACAATGAATCTTCTGATGGATTGAAGTCACCCTTGTAATGATCTCAATTGACTGATGTTCTTTTGGGGAGGCATCTCCATGATCGCCTGAACTTTAGCAGGATCTACTTCAATTCCCTTTTCTGAAACGATATATCCTAAAAGTTTTCCAGATGTGACCCCAAAAATGCATTTCTTAGGATTGAGGCGAACTTTGAATTTTTCCAATCTGGTAAATATTTTTGACAGTATCTCCAAGTGTCCTTCTCTAGTATATGATTTTTCCAATATGTCATCTACATAATCCTCCATGAATGTGTGCATCATGTCATGAAAAATTGTAGTCATAGCTCTTTGATAAGTAGCCCCAACATTCTTTAGACCAAAAGGCATGACATTCCAACAGTATGTTCCCCACAGACAAGTGAAACCTGTTTTCTCCTAGTCTTCTGGTGCAATCTTGATTTGGTTATAACCAGAGAAACCATCCATTAATGAATACATGGCATGGCCAGCTTTTAAATCAACTATAGTGTCGATGCTTGGAAGTAGAAAATCATCCTTAGGGTAGGCCTTGTTAAGATCTCTGAAATCAGTGCACACTCTAATGCGTTTATCTGGCTTTGCTACTGGTACAATATTGGAGATCCATTTTGCATAGGCAATTGATCTTATAAAGCCTGCATCGAGGAGCTTCTTGAGTTCTTCTTTAACCAGTAGTGCTACATGAGGATTCATCTTTCTAAGTTTTTGTTTTACTGGTTTAGCTCCTGGTTTGATAGACAAATGATGCATTATGAGATTAGGGTCAAGACCTGGCATGTCTGCATATGACCAAGCAAAATTAACTTGATTTTCTTTGAGAAAATTCATGAACTCCGGGATTTCATTATCTGTCATTGATTCAGCTAGTTGCAGAATCCTTGGATTATCTGTAGTTGCAATATTGATTTCCTTTGTAGGCTCAATCAAGATGGGCGATCGCTCATGATAGTGCTCTGGGAGAGTGTCAAGTTTCCCATCAGCTAGTGCCTTAAAAAGGTTTTCACCATCTAATACGCTCTTTATTTTATCTTTTGTTTGATCTAGTACTGCCAGATTCTGATTTTCACCACTAGATCATTTTTCTTTATTTTCATTTTTGTAGCTAGGAGACTTAACACTCTCCTGATTAAAGACTTCATGCCGAAAATCGCTAGTGGAACAATTATTTACATCATCTGCGGAAAGGAAGTTTATGATAGCTTCATCATTTGGAAAAATAGGTATATCAATAGGTTCGGTTAGATCCCAGTCAATGAGATCAGGATGGATTAAAGGTAACAAATCATTTGGTCATGTGAAATCGGCGATGGTTAGGGTTAAGATAGAGTTATCGGTAGGATCCGAGGTATGAGGTAGGTCAATGATGGTACTATTCTCCTGATAGTCTTGTTCGTTAAAATCTGACTCAGTATCACTAGACTCATAGTTACGTTGTGGTTCAGATTCTTGTGGTTGGGACCCTGAACCTTCTCCTTTGATTAAAATGGGTGTATACTTGTGTATGACATCTACCTCTTTGTCTCTCCAAAATTCATCATCATGGATTGTATCCCATTCATATTCAGTAGAATCTGTATCAAAGTTATTTTCTATGAAATTCAGGATTGATGCCAAACATGTCTCTTTCTTATCAGAACCTTCTTGAAGTGTAAAAACATTACCTTGTGATTGTTTGGATGGGGTAGCATCATAGCCTAGTCCAGTTTTATCATATGCAGCAAGCCCTGGAAGATGGATAGGCTCAACTACGCCTTCTTTTCTTTTTCCAAGAGGACCATTGTCATATCCCATCTTTTGCATGATGGAATATCCTTTCCCATATCTGTTAGTAGGTAAGGTGACATTTAGAACTGTTTCATCTTCATCCTTATAAAGCCAATTCAGAATTGTCGTATCTTCAAGATCCCCCATAGGAAATTTTTCTTTGATAAATTGTCCATTGAACTTGGTAGTTGGCTCTGTTTGTATTTGTGCTGACGTTGATGCTACTGATATATGTTGTTGTGTAATAGAAGGTTGTCCATGTGATCGAGGAGATATAGGTAGATTAGCAAGACAAAGAGAATATTCCCCGACTCCGCTTTCCTTGAACTATAGTTTCTTGTCAAAGCTTTTGGCTAATTGACTGATTTGTGTATCATGCTTAGGAGAAGTATTGTCAAGTGCTTCTCGATTGTTTGGAACCAAAGTATCTTGATGATCTTTGAAATTGGCACAAGTTTGAGTGTTTGAATTATCAGCTGATATTGTGATTTCCTATTCGTCATATGGAAACTTAAGACATTGATGGTAAGTGGACGAAACAGCTTGCATTCCATGAATCCAGGGACAACCCAACAATATGTTATATGCAAGATCCCGGTCTAAAACTTGAAAAAAGGTATTTTTGATAACAGGTCCCACTCTGATTGGTAGCATGATTAGACCTTTAGATGTTCTCTCCTCATCATCATAGGCTTTTATGGTAATCTTCCTTCTAGGATCAATGGAGTCTTCTGCAAATCCTAATGCTTGAACCACCTTCAAGGTACATATATTTAAACCAGCCCCCCCATCTATTAGGACACGTTTAACACAGAATTTATGGATCATGACCTCTAAGTATAGTGATGAATTATGGGGATGAGTCATGGAAACATCATCTTTGTCAGAGAATGAAAGACATGTGGGTGAGGACAAATGTCCTACCATGGCTTGAAATCGGTTCACATCCAAATCCGTGGATACAGTTGTTTCAAAAAGGGATTTGTCTAAAATTTCCTTATGTGTAGGGGAAATCTTCAGGAGTTCTAAAATGGAGATTTGGGCCGGAGTTTTTCAAAGTTGGTTAACTAAGTCATATTGATGTTGAGGGAGGGTCTTAGTGGATTTCGAAGAGGTACCCTTCAAGACAACTTTAGCTTGCACTCTCATTATGACGTTCACCTGTCCATTGTCCACTTTCTCTTTGATTTTTATAACGTTGACTCACTCATCCTCCGTATAGAGGTGACGGATTACATTGTCATCAATTTGGTTTACATTTTTGTCAGAAAACTCTCCCTTTTGATAATTTGGTAGAGGATTGCAAAATACTTGGTGATCTTCGTTGGATTTTTGTTGTCCTTCTACTGTGATAATGCCTTTGTCAATTAGGTCTTGAATAGCATGTTTTAAAGCTTGACAGTTGTTTGTACGATGACCTTTGCACCTATGGTAGTCACAAAAATAGGCTTCATTCCATGATGGAGGTTTTACACTAGGTTCATAATTGCATTGCGGTGGTAACATAAGGACATTCTTTTACATAACCTCTTTGAAAGCAGATTCCAAGGATTGCCCTAGCGGAGTGAAAGTTCTTCTATTAGAGAAGAATGAAAAGCGTTGTGGGTTCGTGTTTGAGGTATTCCCTAAAGTGTTGTTGTTGTAGTTGTTCCCACGATAATTTTGGTTGTTGACAGTTCCCTGATTGTTGTTTGTTGGAGAAGGAAGATTATTTCCTTGATTTGCGATTGAATTGACATTGTTGTAATTATTGTTACAAGTAGTATTTGGAGTATTCAGAACAAATGGCTTAGACGTGACATGATTTGCATCTACAACACCATCGTTTACAATTTTTTTGTTGCGACTCCAAAATTTAGACTTGTCTTGATTGTTGTAATGGTTAGATGAGCTAGGGTTGTTCCTATCAAGTTTTATTGTCCCTCTTTTGATCAATGCACTTTTGATGGTGATGGCATCCTCAATCAATTTCTCAAAGGAAGATAGACAATGTAGATTTAAGCGATAGCTCATTTCTGAGTTGAGGCTATTGATGAAAGTAACCATTTTTTCCTTTTTAGGGACATGCCATGGGTACCTAGCGAACATTCTTCTCCATCTTTGAAGAAAGGTAGTGAAAGGTTCTCCAAGTTTTTGTGCAACTTTGCAAAGATCAATCATGGTAATTTGGTGCTAAATGTTGTAGGCGTATTGTGTTATGAACAAATTGATCAATTCCTCAAATGATTGAACAGGAGGTGTAATCTTAGATAACCATTCCATAGAGTTAAGTCCAAGGCTTCGAGGGAATAATCGCAATAAATAAGTATCCTCATGGGAAAATTCCAATGTCATGTTTTGAAAGTCTCTAACGTGGTCAATTGGGTCTAATTTCCCATTATAATGATCAAATTTGGGAATTTCACAGTGTTTAGGAAATGGAATCATGTTGAGACTTCTATCAAAAGGATAAGGACATATGTCATCCAAAGTGTATTTCTTGGTTGTGGTTCCCCCTTGTAATTCTTTTACTTGTCCTTGGAGTGCTTTAAACTGTTGTGTAAAGATAGCAAAATTAGATGGGGATGTTTCTTCTTTGCTTTTTAATTTCTCAGTATCAAAATCTTTAGGCAATTTAGCTCCTTGATCTGCTAAGAAGAGAAAATATTTTTCTTTGTCACGTTGTAGAATCTTTTCAAGGGATTTAAGAAACTTGGGGTCTTGTTCAACCTCTCTAAGTTGAAGTTCTTCCTCTTGCTCACCATCACTATCTACGGGAGTTTTGTTCATGTTTTTGTTCTTATGAAATGAATTTTCCTCTCTATCAGCCATATTGTCGTCACTGAAAAGGGGATTGCGACTCACACTAAAAAAAGGACTATCATGTTCACCTTCTTCTTGAATGTTGTGGGTGGGAGTTTCTTGTTGAGATGTTTCTCCTAGTTTGTTGTGTTGAGATCTTGTAAAAATAGGCATATGTAAGAAATCCTCAGATATGATCAAAGGTTACTGAAGGATTTGACTAGGATGCATTGAATATTCAATTGAAGGTTGTGGTATATTCTCAAACTCAAGAGGTTGATTAAGATTGTGATGTTGAGACAATGCTAATCTTTGATAATAAGCTTGGGTAGCCAAAAGTTCTACAGCGTAATTGTCGGTGAATCCTCTAATGTAGTCTTAGTACCTGTGGAGAAATGTGTGATAATGGAGTAGGACGTCTCGACTCTTATACAAGAATTCTCTGTGATCTAAAGTCCTTTTGTAACTTAAGTTTGTTTTGGGCTTCTTGATCCTATTGAAAACTGACTTCTTGACGAACTTGGTTGATTTCCACTTTCTCAACATGGGAGATAAATCTCAGAGATTCGGGTCTGTGTACAAATTTTGACAGAAATCTATAAGCGCTATTCTGTTTCCTAAATGTGCTGTAGAAAGAGGTATATGCACTAGAGAAAGAGTCAAATGCACTACAGAACACCTTAGATGCACAAAAATAGAGCACAGATGCGCTAAAACAGGTCCTAAATGCGCTGAAAAATAACTTAGATGCGCCAGAACAGAGTTTAAATGTGTTGCAGTTTTCCTAGATGCACTAAAACAGTTTTCTAAAGAATTTTTTTTGACCAATTTCAACTGAAGTTTTTCATGTTTGTTTTGGATGATCCTTTATCTGAATTAATGTTTTTGAAAGCATAGCAAACAGTCTAATTTAAGTTGATCGTAACCAAGCATAGAATAAGACAAGCACAGCCTAGGTTAGGCCAGGACAATATCTGCTAGACTCCATGTGGATTTCCCCAACCGCATATCAGTAGCATGTGGATCAAGAAGCTTGGTTGCACGGGCTCCCCCTTACAGTGCACTCTCTTCTCAGGCCAACCAAGCTTCCAACCCCCATGAAACTCCCATGGCGAGCTGACACCTCTACTATAGACTGCGAAAGTGTGGAAGGCTTCACACCAACCGGTACTGGACTAGCAGATAGAAGGTTTTTGGCTTTCTAAACAATGGTATTTAGTTCAGGACCCCCGTTCGAGTGGCCATACATGGGGCAAGAGATTAATCACCATTAAGGTGGCACTCCAGCCTGAAGAGGTTAAGCTCAACAGGGTTTAAGGGAGTACAACTCCGTCCGTATGACACATCCGCACAAGCAACCTTAGGTTTTCCCTTAATATTTACATTTATATACCGGTTGGGGGTAGCTTGGCTTTAGCTCCGTTGCTAGTTTGAGTTGCGTTGGGGTGATGAAATCCCCAGGCAGGCCCAATTTCTAGAGTCAATAACCGTTTCTCTTGCACCCAGTATTGCACAAGTGCGCAAGGGGAGAGGATACTTTGATTATCAAGTCAGGGTTACATAGGGAAAAGTGGGTCTGGTTTTTTGATCACCTAGTTTGCACAGGGTGAGAGCATAATCACCTAACACTTTCAAGCACAATCAAGAAGAGTAGACAGATTCATTTTAGGTGCACCAAAATCAAAAGTGATTTAATCTAAGTGAAGATTTTGCTTCACAACATACATAGGGTTCATTTTAACTGCATGATAAAGGTGTGGTGACTACCCTAGATTGATTCATTTTAAATCCATCAAGAAAGAAAGAAAGAAATTCTGTCTGTGGAAGGCGTCAGACTCAGAATCCCTGTTACAATTTAGATGTGAAACTCTGTCACTCAAATGCGCTAAAATAGAACCCAAATGTGCAACTCTATTACTCAGATGTGCAAAAATAGAACTCAAATGCGCAACTTTGTTACCCAGATGCGCAAAAATAGGACTCAAATGCGCAACTACAGAACTCAAATGCACAACTCTGTTACCCAGATGCGCGAAAACAGAACCTATATGCGCTAATCTAAATGCAATTTTTTTTTTTAAATTTTTTTTAAACATATTTAAATGCGCTAAAGAAAGTCCTATATGCGGTAACTAACTTCCTATATGCTCTGCAGAACTTGTCAGATGTGCCACTCTGTTTCCCAGATGTGCCGCAGAAATGCCCAGATGCGCCGAGATACCTGCAAAATAAAAATTTCTGGCTCTTCTAGATGCCCTACCGAATGCCAGAAAAACCTGCAAGGAAAACCTGCAAGAAAACCTACAAGAAAGAAGTCTAAAATGGGGGCATAGGCCCCACGGTGGGTGCCATTTAATGTGTGATTGAAAAATAAACAATGCGTAATAAATTTGAAATAAATATTCAAACACACCAATAGGACATTTATATCAAAACAAAATATAAAAAGTAAAAAAATGCAAACTCAATATTCTGCTTCCATTGTCATCCTATTGTCCTCTATCTTCAGTGTTTTTGTCGATTCTAGCTTTTGTTCTCAGATTGTAGGCTAGGCTCAACAAACTGTCTTCCTAAAGAACGAGATTCAAAAGTGATGTATGATGCAAGATTTAAGCTATGATATGGAATAATATTAATATGCTTGAAGTAAACATGATGCTATGATATGAGAATACTAAATGGATTAAATGCATGAACTCTAATTAATTGCCTATTACCAATGCTTGGATTCACACAGGTATTTATAGAGTTTTTCGAATGATTCTGATTGGCTGTCTTGATTGACGGTTGTGATAATTTCTGGCAGATCAAATGGCTGAAGAAAGATGAAACTGAAGAGAAAATAGAAGAAACCTAAAAACAAGATTTTTCTATTTTTATGAAAGAGGAAAAAGATAAGAAGATAAGAAATCATCTTTCTTTAAAGAAAGATTTAAAGCTGATAAATAATGAATTAAAAATTCAATTATTTATTTGTGGGTGAAATTCAGCTTTTTCTTAATTAAATGAAATATTTAATTAAGCTTTTAAAAGTAGAAGAAAGTTTGTGATAAGAAAAGAGTTTTAATCAGGATTTTTGAAAAAAGCAAAAGATCTCATATTTAAACAAAATATTTAATTATGATATGAGAAGATTGCACAACCAAATAAAATATCTAATTGTGTTTTAGAAAGAAAGCATAAAATATTTTTAATTAAATAAGATTTATTTAATTAAATCACTTTTATGAAATTAATTAAATGAAATATTTAATTAATTAGAAGAAGAAATTAAAATAGAAGAAAAGGAGATATTTAAATTTAATTAAATCAAAAGACTTAATTTAAATTTAAACAATGATAATTAATTTTAAATAAATAAAATGTATTTATTTAATTAATTAAGTGGACGTATGAAAATAATTAAATAAAATATATTTATTTAATTATGGAAGAAAAATAAGATGAATGACATATATAATTAAATTAATTAAATTTAATCATATGTAGAGGACTTTAGGAAAATTAATTAAATAATAAATATTTAATTAATAGCCAGGATTATAGACATGACCATTTTTATGCGTATACAAAAACATGTCACCATAATATTTTAGCCAACAACGTCACCTAATTTCAAATCAAAGGTTGCGTTGCCCTATGCATAGGCGTGTCTAAAATTAAAACTCAAATCTTGAGTGGTGTTAGTCTGTGCAAATGCATTGCCATAATTCTTGGTGTCACCTAATCTAAATGCCCCCTAACATTTCTAATTGCATTCACATTGCCAAAATAAAATTGAAACACTAATTCCAAATCTTGCGATGCATTGCTATTTATAATAGTGTCATTATAATCGAAAAAAGTGTCACTAAAAATTCTAAAAGTGTTGTAATAGGGAAACACCAAAACTATCCTAGCTTCGATGGCTAATAAATGCACAAAAAAAGAAAAGTACAAGAAAAGTTATGATTTGCATACCGGTGGTCCTATGCTTGGAGGCCATTGGTACTCTCAAACTTGACCAGTGATGTGTTGTGGAAGCACACACTAAGCCATTTCGTCAAAGGGTTAGAGAAAAGAGTGTAGGAAACCTCAAAGTGTGAATGAAAAAATGAATTGAAAATGACCCCTCCTATATTTAAGCAAGAAATTAGGGTTTTTTTTTCCCTAATGTAGGTGGGTAGCTATAATTTTGAGCCCGTTTATCCATTTTTCAATCCACGGAGCCTATGTTAATAATTTTTAGCATCTTGAGCCTATTTTCATGTCCTATAGCCTATTTTCTATAGCTAAACCTTTGTTGAATCTTTCTCGTGAGATCAACCAAAATATTTGAATTTTTTCCCAACCTCTCGAGGGGGTAGGATACCAATATAATTCCTTCCATTGGGGCAATAGTGGGGCATTGAAAAAAAATTAATATTTTTTTTAATTTTTTATTTGAGCAACAACATTAATCTGAAGAGCACTAGTCTTGAACCAACATAACAGGGACCTCGCTTCAAAGAGGGAAAAAATGTAGACACTTAAAATTGTCCTGAATGGTATTACACACTTGAATTTGATCACTAACATGATTTCATCCTAAAATTGTGGGAGTAAATGGTGACTCCTCAACACCCCCAAGAACAATAGCTAGACCAAATTATCTTCCACAAGAGAGAGAATGGCAAGAATACTTACTTCAACAATGCAAGATTGAATATTGGTTGAATATGCTTGAATGAAAATGTACATGAGATGCCTTGTTTATAAGGGTAAGGTAGAGAGATAGGATTAGAAAAGATCATGATAAGTGTTTTAATCCTATTACATGAGACAACTAACAAACTAACTACCTAGGAATCAAGCATTACTAGCTAGATAAGATAAGTTCTAGAAAAGCCAACTAATACTTCTAGAAAGAATCTTATATCCTAAGTAAAATTAACATGTGAGTATGTCCCCTAATTACCAAGTGAGTGAATTAGCTAGGTACAAGACATTTATTCATGCCAACAGCCCCCCATAAATGCAAGTTAGGGAGAAGATTATTATACAAATGACACCAAGATGAAAAGATGGGTCTTGATAATGAGGCCATGGTAGGTATGCATGTAAAAATGCAATGAAATCCCTCACTATTGGGGAAAAGGATAAAACATAGTGGGACAAAAATCCCCCCACAAAGAGAGAAACCAAACAAGAAACTAATCTCAAAATGATGAGGGGAAAAAACCTCGAGTGAGGAAAAATTCCCCCCATAAGAGAGAAGGAACAAAGACCATTCAAACCCCCCCAATGGTGAGTCCTTGCTCAAATATAACAATACCAAAAGTCCCCAATCTTAACTGAAGAAGGAGACAATGTAGAACAATGTGAAGATTGGTGTAGAGCTAAACAAAGATGATGATGAGTCCTCCAAATTTATAGTATGAGACTCCAAAAACAAGCTATAGATACTTGTCAAATACTCATCCCACAAAGAAAGATCTAAAAAACTATTCAATCATCCTACTGAATAGAAGCATTGATGGCTTAAGAAGTAGGAGGTGGAGGAGTAGGAAGATCAACACTGGTCTCTAGAATACCAAGATGTAGATGACCAAAGTTCTCCTCAAAAACATGGTTCACATTCAATGGAGTGTGTGATGCAGTCAAAGGAACATTATCACCTTCTGACACAAAATGTGAAAAGGAATACACATGAGATGAATGATCAACCATCCTGATAGCAACAATATCCCTAGTCTCCAAGTCCCTTATGTACACCCTATTAGGAGCGAACTCAACTATTTTACCTTGACTCCCATGAGTAATTTCATAAATAGAAAGGAGATTTTATGTCAAGGAACACAAAGCACATCATTGAAAGTCCCTTCCCCCATGTCAATAGAACCCTTCCCACTTATCTTTATATATGTATTGTTACCCATCAAGATATGAGGCCAATTACAAGGCTCAAAAGAAGAGAACATATCTATAGAAGATGCCATATGATGAGATTCCCCTGAATCAAGAAGAAATCTATTAGATTCAAGGCTTGTAGAGGCCAAGAGTGCTTTTCCTTTCATTTTTTGTAACCCAAATGTAGATCCTGTAATCTCTAAATGAGATGATGAGGAGGGTGTTGTTGATTGAGATGTTGAAGAAGAAGTAGAAGACACTGATAAGGGAAAGTGAATGTTATTATTTTGAAGAAGGTGTGTGAGTTCATCAATCTTCTTATTATAACATATATGTTCATCATGTCCTAGCCTTTTACAATATGCACATTTGAACTTCTTCTATTTAGATGATTCCTCTTTTGAATAGGGTGTAGACTCGGGAGTTATTTGTGAAGGATAATCTTTACCTTGCTCATTTGACTTGGGGGCCTTATTCTACTTCTTACCTTTGCCATTTGAATCCTTTTTATCCTTTTCAAGAAGATCATGAGATGTAGAATACTTCAATGTGCTCATGTGTACCAGCTTTGCTTGTTCCCTTATGAGTTGAGCTACAAATTCATCAAGAAAAGGCATTTTTTATGCATTGCCAAGGGAATCCATTGTAGCATAGAATGAAGAAACAAACACTAAATAATTAGGACCAAGCTTATAAAGAATAGAAACTATCAAATGTTCATCCTCTTTAGTGACCCCACAATTAGATAACTACAATCTTAGAGAATTGAGCTAAGAGAAGTCTTGGATATTGTCAAAATATAATGGATTTAGACCCACTAGTTCATTCTCCAACTTAAAGTTCCTCATTTTATCAGGCTTACCAAAGAGACTCTACAAATTAATCCAAACTTGATTAGGATGTGTGCAAGATGCAACAAGATATCTAAGATCTAGAGAAATGGACAAAAGAAGAGTACCAAGAGCTTCATCCCTTTTGTCAAGCCATTTTCTTCTTTTTGTAGCTATTGTGGGTTCTGTATTTTGACCATATGTTATTCTTTGCAACTTCAATTTTAACAATAACAACCCTATTTGTTATTTACACTCATGATAGTTATATGGGGTTAGAGATACATCTTTTGGAAAATCCATGATACAATCAAATATTATAAGAGAGGAACAACAATTTCCCTTCACAATACAAGTGATTTATCCCTTTGTCCCAAACAAATTTACACTTTTTTTGCAAATTTACAACAATGCATCCCAAATTACCAAATTAACTTTAAACTAAAATTATGAAAATATAGAAACAAATTTTAAAAAAGTGCATGAATAGAACTGAAGTTCCTAAATACCTTCCTAATGTCACAAATTTAGGGAAAAATGAAGTCCGGAGCAAAACGATATGAGCTCGGAGGTGAAAATGGAAGATTTGGATTCAACTTGGAAAAAATAGTACAAAAAAGAAAAATCTTTGTAAAACACCTACACCACTAAAAAGTTGAGCTCTCTAGCTTTCCAGAAATATTTCATTTGAAAAGATATGTCTCCAAATGAGAAAGTTATGCAAAAATGAAAAAAAGGCCTATTTGAGGGCCTATGGGGGAAAAACAGAAGGCTAAATAGGTGTAAAAATTAGGCTCCTAGGGCTAATATATGGTCATCCATGTGACCTCATCGGAAGATAAAGAAAAATAAAAAACCCGACGGTTAAGACTATTACAAAGGATTTTAATTTATTAAAAAAAATTGAGCACAAGACAAAGCCAACAAGAAGGTTTTTAATACACAATTCTATATTAATACCCTAAATCTTGTTGTCAAAGACTTCATACTACAAATTAAGGGGTATCAGCGATTGAATGCTGATGAATTGAGGTGTACACCGAGGAGATGTGACTAGTTCTGCAAAATGGTACCGCTGACAAGATGTGACCATGGACAAAGGATGATAACGCTGATTGTACCATGTAGGATGTCGATTTGGCAAGGACTTAACCAATGAACAGTACCCTTATTTGATGAGTGATAAAGTTGATAGTCGAATGGAAAATGTACAACTCGATGTACTTGTGGATGTTGATAAAACAAATGCTCAATAACCACTGAAAAAATTCAAACCCTACTTTGGATTGGATGGGTTGACAAAAGTGCACATGGAGGTGGAAGGATTTGATTTTACCATGGCATTATGGAGATGTGAAGGTAGGTGGGTGGATGTGACTTCCAATAAGGTCAACAAAAGACCTACAAAGGCCGATAGACAAGTAATGTCTATGTATGGCCACAAGCCAAAATTGCTACAAAATATTGTATAAACCCTCTATAGTGTAGTAAAATGCATACTCTTGCATTTTCACACTTTTTTGGGCCTACCTTGCTTTATTTATGCTTCTTTATGGCTTAATTGGTCCTATTTTTCCTCCACAAGCCCTATCAGTTACATCTTTTTATGAAAAATCTTGACAAACATCAAAAGATAAATGATAATTTAATGATTCTATTTATGTGTCCTTGATTTTTGGATTGGGACTAAAATTCCACCTAGGGTGTGTTTTTCCTCCATGGGTCTTGGGACCTTGATTTTGAATACACCTAAAAAGGTCCCTTTTCAAAGTATGTGTCTCAAGATTTGAGTCTTGGGACTAAGAAGCCACCTAGGGTGTCTTAGTCCTCCTTGGCTTATTTTTAGGATTCAATTTCAAATTTTGGAAGGGATTTAGACTCCTTTATTTAGTGATTTCATATGTCAGCTTGCTGTGGTGTAATTTCGGGATATTAAGCATGAATAAGTATAAATACAAGGTTCCCTCTCTCATTTTTCTCATATCAAGATAACAAGCATTCAAGTATTCATTCCTAAAGCAAGTTTATGCATTCAAGAGAAATTCATCAAGCATTTGGAGCCATCATAAATATTCAAGTATCATGTCAAGGGTTTAGTGCATCCATTCATGTTGTTGAGCCAAGATCGTGGATATAGCATTGAAGATCTATTTGCAACTATTGTTCACATCACATCCAAAGATCCAAGATCTACATTCTTCATGGACACTACATGGTAGATTGCATATTTTCTTCATAGGACATCATACAAGGTGATATCATTTATATGTTTCATATTCCATGCTTCATTTCATTCATTTCATCATTTAGTTTAATTACCTACAAGGGGTTTGACCAAAGCAAACCCCCATTCACTAACAATCAACAAGTTTTTCCCATATTGCATGCTTGTGATTATAGATTTAGGTTGAAGACTTGAAGTTCACTTGGAGTGCAAATTTGCATTACAAAGTTGTTATCTTCATGGAAATTCACCTGCAGGCTTAATCTGAAAGTTTGAAAACCTAATATTAGAAGGGAAGCAAGTGCAGACCTTGGAGCTTAGGACCCTATTCAGAGTTTGTAGAAATTTAAAATAGGACTAATACACCATCTTGTGCGTCTTAGTCCTCCTAGAGCTATTTTTCATAAAACTTTTGAGATTTGGTTCCAAGATCCAAAGACTCTGTATTTGCCTCAAAAAACAACAGCAAGACTAATACACCATTCTAGGTGTCTTAGTCCTCCACAACACTTTCTGGCAACATCTTTACATTTTCCAAAATCCTTACAATATCTCCATACTTCCTAGGTACACATATCATATATCCCTATTGCATAATTTCATTATTTACATCTCTCATTTAGCTTACATTTCTAGTTTTAGGTCATTTGCATATCATAGTGTGTTTTCCAATATTTTCTTTTCCAAGAATTTTCTTGGTGGTGAACCCCTTAGAACTTAAAGAACCCCCTCCTAGGTCCTTCCTAATTGAGAATTCACTCACCTTGTGAGGTTTTTAGTCAATCCAATTGGGACTCCTAGGACATTAGTGAATGATTGAGTGGAAAAAGTGTGATATCTCTAAGAATATCCATTTTTCCACACATCATTTTGGTGAACTCGACTTCTTGCGTATTCATTTTCTGATTTGGAGTCCATTGCAACCCTAGATCTAGGTTGCATTCATTATTGCATTGCATCTTGCATTAGTGAAATTACATCTAGGGTTTCTCATCATTAGTGAAACTTGCATTTAGGGTTTCTCATATTTGCATTAGTGAAAGTGCATATAGGTTGCATTTTTGCTTTCTTGCATCATTCTATCTCATTGAAAATTTGAAAAAGTGCATTTCTCATCATCCTAATTGTATTTAGAAACATTATTATTGCATTAAAATTGAAGAAAATTGCATTCACTTTTGCATCCAATTGCTTGTCACTAGTTACTTTTTCTTGCATTCATTTGCACAATTTTTGATTTCCAAACATCAGGTCCCTTAGTAGGCAATCTAGGAACATTGTAAAAAAATCAATTTTTTTTTTCTAAAAAAAACCTCCACTAGGACAAAAGTTACCTTACTAGCATCTTAGTCCCTCTGTAGGTTTCTAGCTTAGAACTATGTCTGAGTTGTGTGCTCTCTGTTCCACTTTTTGGACCCTCCAAATTCCTTTAGTAGGACTAAAATTCCCTTACTGGCGTCTTAGTTCCTATTGGGCTTTGAAGTTTCAATTCTTAGGGTCTAAATCTACTTTTCTATGCTTCCTAAGCCTCCTAGTAACATATACTATAAGTTTGGAAAGTTTTAGGAACATTTATTTTATGCATCTACGTCAAAAACATCAATTTAGGTCACTCATTTTTGAAATCATTTCAATTACAAGCATCTAAAAATGCTCATAGTTCTGAAACTTTGCATAACATGGATAAAAGTACTTTTCACTTTTTCATATACAATATTTATATTCATAAAACTTTGCATAAGTATGATAAAAGTGCTTTTCATTTTTGGATATACATTGTTTGTATTCTTAAAGTTTTGCATTCATTGGATAAAACTATTTTTTATCTTTGGATACACATTGTTTACACTATTAAAGCATTGCATGAGATGGTTGAAATTTCTTATTATTTTTGGTCAAACAATGTTAGTACCTTACATTTCTAGGAACACTAAGAAAATTTTAATATCCCCTCCCTATGAGAGTGTTTTAGTGAAAGAGAATACAACCTTAGATAATCCTAATGATCATATTTGTTCTTCTCCCAATATCTCTCCTATTGGCAAAGAAGATATTTTGATGTAAGAAGAACTAATCAATGAGAGTTTTGAGAGTCCTAGTTGTTTCTCTCTTCTTACCTCTCTTAGTGGACAAGACATTGATGAAAAAGACAACACAACCATAGGTAATCATGACAATAACATTTGTTCTTCTCCTAGTATCTCTCCTATTTGTGAAGAAGATACTTTGATCGATGAAAGTCATGAAAATATTAGTTATCCCTCTACACCTAGGGAAACCCTTATTGAGCAAGACTATTCAGCCATTGATCATTCCCATACTTGCGATGAAGTCAGTTTAGAAGAGCCTACCTTTTATGTCATAAACATTTAGTTTGTGGTTCTCCTAAAAACTCTCCTCCTAGATAGGATATCATCTTGAAAGGAAATCTAAACATTGACACATGTAATGGGGCTTCCTTAGGTGAAGTGACATTAGATTCTTCATCACTAAGAGATCATGAAAATAAAGACAATATTGTTGAGGTTCTAATGACATAAATTGGATCTCCTTTAATTAGTGATCTTCCTAAGTCACCTCCCATTAACAGATCACATGAGAAAATAAGAGATTTCTTGAAATGTACGATGCAATCTAACAATGTTTTGCAACAACCAAGATATAACACAATTATTCAAACATGTAGGGGACCAAAAATAGCTCCCGCAACATCACCATCACCTCAACATATTTTTCCTAATGTTCCTCATTCACCTTTTCATAATATAGTTAAAGATCTTAAGAAGACCCCTGCTAATATATCCATATGGCAACTTATTCAACTATCACCTACATACAAGCTCCTATTTCAAGAAATGTTACAAATAAAGTAGAAAGAGATCCAAGATTCTATGAAATTGAATAATGTAACATCCTCCTTTCATCCCACACCAATCACATAATCATAAATCACATTCCCTAAACATGGATTAACCTCACTTGAGATTCAAAACAAGAATGAATCCTTGATGATAAAGGTGATCATTAATGAAAATGTAGTTAGGTGCATTCTCATAGACAATGGACTTGAAATTAATTTTTCTACCATTGACCTCCTAAGTAACATTGGCGTGGACAAGAGACTTATTCAACTTAATGATATTCATATTTGTGGCTTTGACAATGTTAATAGGCAACCACTAGAGATGATCACATTACCTATTGAGGTCAGACCTATAGTGTTTCCTACCCCTATCCATATCATGCAAGGAGCCCTTTCATACAATCTTCTCCTAGGGAGACCATGGATTCATGCTATGAAAGGAGTCCCATCTACTCTCCATCGTATAATGAAATTTGAGTACATCAACAAGATATACATGGTTGAAGCAGATGAGTGAAGCTATGAATCACATGATCACAACACTTCCAACTCTCCTAATACATTCATTCCAAAATTAAAAGTTGAACCTATACAAGTTGATGCTAATCCTTCATCTACAACAAACCTCTTTAGTGATATTGGGGGTCATTAGATTTTATGCCTCCTTTCAATAGAGAATCCAAAATCTCTCCCTCAAAATCCAAAGAGTCATATACCAATGATTCATTTTCATATATGAGTTGTAATGATGATTGGGGTTTTACACCTCTATTTATAGGAGAGTGAAAAATCTCACAATCTAAACCAAAACAACCTTGTGTTTCATTCAATCAACTTATTTCTACAACATTACCCCATGCTGATGATGGGGGCTATATAACTCCCATCCCTCATCAAAGGGCCACACATAACTTT
Organism: Sequoia sempervirens; assembly: GCA_007258455.2. NCBI lineage: Eukaryota > Viridiplantae > Streptophyta > Pinopsida > Cupressales > Cupressaceae > Sequoia > Sequoia sempervirens. Next base: position 135,419,876 of record VDFB02270651.1, read on the forward strand.
AAAAAGGATTTGTGTTCTTGTGAAGAAGTTGATCCTTCTCAGAAATAGAAGCCCCCTTCATCTGACTTGGAATATTGTTATGGTATCAAATACAATCTCCCTTCTTCACATGGATACAATGAACACATGAAGCAAACTGCCATACCATACTCTTTCAAGAAAGATCTAGGTTTAGAACCTTTATCTCCCTTCTCATCTAAAGCCTTATCATTTAGTTTGTGTATGACATCTTTCCCAACTAAAGAAACATCTTCTACTATTGATCAAGAAGGAATATTGTCAAGACTCCTCCAATATTGTTTGATAACTCTCCCTCCAAAATCATGAAAGAAATTTTACTACAAGAATTCATTTTGAACATATCACATAGTCCATGGTCATTCTACTAATGAATGCAAGGCTTTAAGCAACAAAATTCAACATCTCAAGGAGTGTGGTGCTCTTCCTTGTGTTGAAGCACCTAATTCCTCTAAGTAATACTCATTTTCATCCTATTCGGGTCACCCTTGTCTTGCACTGAGTGGGGACAAGGGGTTAGGAAGCCTTGTCCTTGTATGTCATTTGTCATTGTATCTTTTGGCTAGTTAACCACCTTTCATGTACATATAAGAGCAAGCTTGGGATGTGGGTGGCATTCCTTAAGTTGGCTCATGTGTGACATACTATCTTTTGTGGGCATCCCCTTTTCATGATGTAGCTTATAAAAAATATATGTCCTGGCATAGGGCTTTCTGAATAAGCTCTCATGTCTTCCTCTACTTTAAAGCAATTTCTCATAGCAATGGTGTTAGCAGCCACATTAAAGTGGTGGCATACATTGACACTCATGTTTCATTGTGTGATTCTCTTTCTTCTTGTGATTCATCCTTTCTTGGTGGTGTCATTGGACTTGATTTCCTCCAAGAGCATGATATTTCTTTGACTTGTCCTCTCTTGGAAACATTAGGCACAATGTTCTATAAGAAGAGACCTTACATGAACTAAGTAAAATCCCTTTGAACGTCTCTCTTTCTTGTTGCATTGTACAATTTTATTTTCTTTTGTGCCTTATTAAATTTATGGAGGTATGGATTTGATATGGTTTCCTAGGGCTCACCTAGTGAACAACTATCTTCACTAGCCTTTGCGAGCATGGGTTTTTGTGCCTTTTAAAGTCCTGAAGGTATGGCTTTGATATGGTTTCCTGGAGCTCACCTAGTGAACAACTAGCTTCACTAGCCCTTGTGAGTGTGCATTTTCTTTTGTCCTTATCATAGTCATGGGGGTATGATGTTGATATGGACTTCCTGGGGCTCACCTAGTGGACAACTAGCTCCCACTAGCACTTGTGAGCGTGTGTTTTTTTTTTCATAGTGGAAACCATTCCACTTGTAAACCTCTTTCAGCATAGACCCACTCCACAACATGTTGGATGGCCAGTTGAAGCTTGATCTATGGCATTTTCCTTTCTTATTTTCCTTTTCCTATCCTTGATGGTGTATGTTTGTGATCTAGTTATGGCCTCATATATCATATGCAAGTGTGTTACTTTGTGCTTATGTTGGTTTATCCATAGGATGTTGATCCTAGGGGCTTGACCACCCTCTTGATTATTGTCATCCTATCTTACTAAAATTTGTTCATTTGAACCCCTCTTGATTGTGTGGTTGGCTACTTTAGCATGAGTTTGAAGCAAGTTCATCCTCTCACTAAAGTGGGAGCTAAATGTAGTGTAGTAAAATGCATACCCTTGCATTTTCACACTTGTTTGGGCCCACCTTGCTATATCTATGCTTCTTTATGGCTTAACTGGTCCCATTTTTCCTCCACAATCCCTATGAATTACATATTTTTATGGAAAATCTTAACAAACATCAAAAGATAAATTATCATTTAATGATTTTTTTGTGTCCCTGATTTGTGGACTGGGACTAAAATTCCACCTAGGGTGTCTTTGTCCTCCATGGGTCTTGGGACTTTGATTTTGAATACACCTGAAAAGGTCCCTTTTTGGAGTCTGTGTCCCAAGATTTGAACCTTGGGACTAAGATGCCACCTAGGGAATCTTAGTCCTCCTTGGCTTATTTTTGGGATTCAATTTCAAATTCTAGCAGGATTTAGCCTCCTTTATTTAATGATTTCACATGTCAACTTTTTGTGGTGTAATTTTGGGATATTAAGCATGAATAAGTATAAATACAAGGTTCCCTCTCTCATTTTTCTCATAACAAGATAATAAGCATTCAAATATTTATTCCTAAAGCAAGTTTATGCAAGGGTTTTGACCAAGGAAAACCTCCATTCACTAAAATTAACAAGTTTTTCCCTCTTGCATCCTTGTGATTTTGGATTTAGGTTGAAGACTAGAAGATCACTTGGAGTGCAAAGTTGCATTACCAAGTTGTCATGTTCACAGAAACTCACCTATAGGCTGAATTTAGAAGTTTCAGTTCAACCTGAGATCATCAGGGAAGTAAGTGCAGACCTTGGAGCTTAGGACCCTATTCAAAGTTTGGAGAAATACAGATCTAGACTAATATGTGATCTTAGGCATCTTAGTCCTCCTAGGCTTATTTTTCAGAGATTTTCTGAGATCCAGTTTTGAGATCTGAAGACTCTGTTTTGCCTCAAAAAATAGCAGTGGGACTAATACACCATCCTGGGAATCTTGGTCCTCCACAACACTTTTTGGAAGCATCTTAACATTTAAAAAATCCTCATACCATCTCCAGACTTCCAGCTACACATATCATATCTCCCTGTTGCATAATTTCATTATTTGCATCTCTCATTTAGCTTACATTTCTAGTTTTAGGTCATTTTGCATATCATAGTGTGTTTTCCAAAAATTTCTTTTCCAAGCATTTTCTTGGTGGTGAACTCCTTAGAACTTAAAGAACCCCCTCCTAGGTCCTTTCTTAATTGAGAATTGACTCACCTTGTGAGGTTGTTAGTCAATCCAATTGGGACTCCTAGGACATTAGTGAATGATTGAGTGGAAAAAGAGTGATATCTCTAGGTATCAATTTTCCTTCTCATCACCCACACATTAAATAGCCCATAGACTTTAGAATATGGCTCAAACTTTAAAAATTTCCCAACTATAGAAATAATATTTTTGCTAATACAATAAAATTTTTCCCTAAAATTTTAATAAATAGATCGTAGAAAATTATTTTTGAAATATTTTTTGAGAAAGTAGAAAAATCATACCACTTGGGTGCGTCGTACGACCTACCTAGGATTTTTTTTCCTCAAAAATAACTTTACCTGAATATGGTTGAATTTAATATCAAAATTTATCTCTTGGGCCACTTGATCTCAACCATGAGGTCCATGAAACCCCAATCTGCACCAAAAAAAATCTTCAAGACAACATCAAACCCTTAGATCTTGGAAGGAATCTCCAACACCTAGAGCTTTGATACCATGTGGGAGTAAATGGTGACTCCCCAATACCCCTAGGAATAGTTGCTAGACCAAAATATCTTCCACAAGAGAGATAATGGCAAGAATACTTGCTTCAACAATGCAAGATTGAATATTGGTTTAATATGTTTGAATGAAAATTTACATGAGATTCCTTGCTTATAAAGGAAAGGTAGAGAGATTGGATTAGACAAGATCATCACAATTATATTAATCCTATTACATGAGATGACAAACTAACTACCTAGGAATCAAGCATTACTAGCTTTATAAGATAAGTTCTAGAAAAGCCAACTAAGACTTCTAGAAAGAATCTTATATCCTAAGTAAACTTAACATGTGAATATGTCCGGGTATGTGCAGGATCATGGTGCGCTAAAAAGTGGCAATATTATGGGTATTTGTAGGGTATGTGGCTAGCGACTTTTTTTCACCCAAAATTAATGAAATGAAAAGGGTTTTATAGGAGATTCTCAGCTTTCCAAAAATATAAATTATGATTTAATTTGAATTTAATAAATAATTATTATTCATTTTCTATTAGAATTATGACTAAAGTCCTGATCAATAGGCTGATTGAAAAACATCTATAACTTTCAAACGGTATCATATTTTTTGAATCAAACATGCGTCACATTCTATGCTTCACATAATATAGGATTAAAAAGAAAAATAAAATTTCATAAATTTTTGACCAAGTTAAGGTGGTCAGACAGAAGTTTTTATATTTTCTAAAAGTTGTAATAAAAATTCATAATTAATTATTTACTTGGAAAAAATTACAAAAAATATGCATCACATCCGGACATGAGTCCTCTACTTATATATAAAATCTTACAAAAAATATTGTCATTTTATTATGGTTAGGGTGGTGACATACACCTACTTCTTATTTTTTCCCTGAAATTTAAGTACTACATTGAAATTTCAAATTTTCACCAAATAGATTTTATTTATTTTTAAATAAACCTAGTATTTTAGAAACTACATTCAATTTTCTACAAATTCTATTCTTACATATTTTTGAAATAATATAGATAACTTATTCAAATATTTACGTCAAGTTGCCTAACACTAATTTTTCTGATTTTTTTGCCACTTGAGGGCCTGTTTTTTGCATGATGATCCTGCACATACCCGTCCCCTAATTACCTAGTGAGTGAATTAGCTAGGTACAAGACATTTATTCACACCAACAAAAATCCATCCTCTTTTTTCCTATTTAATTGAATAACCCTAGTTATTTAATTAAATGCATCATTTTCTTCTATTAATTTGATTGGTTTAATTAGGTTAATTCACCCATTTCACCTTCACCTCTCATCCTATTAAATTGAATAATACAAATTATTTAATTTAAATCCCCTAATTCCTCTCATTTAATTGAATAATCTTGTATTATAGAATTAAATTTCATTTATATCCCCTTTTCATTAAATAAATCAATTATTTAATGGACAACCTCACATTCCTTATCTTTCCCAATTAAAACTTAGTTTTAATTACTAAATTTCTAATTTTCCTCACCCATCCACTTGCACAAGGAATATTCCAAAGAAATATTTTCCTATTTGGATTAAAAATATGGAATATTCTTTCTTAAAAATCTTTGTAACAAACTTTCAAAGTTGTTACAAAGTGTGTTTGTTTGAATTATTGTGAGTCCTTGATGCTTTCTTTGATAAATGTGATTTTTTATTCTCATCTATTGATGAGAATCCTTGATCCATGTCTTCACCCTTGATTCCATATTAACCATTGATAGATCAAATTGATCTCAACCCTTGATTCTTAATTTGCTTTGCTATAAATAATTCACCATTTGGAGAGAAAGGGATCCACTTTCATCAGAGAAAATTTATGATACCTATTTAAATACTATCTCTATTCATACTTGCACCATTATCAAGATTTTTTATATTTTCATCCATCCATAACATTTTTTTATCACATTTAGCTTAGTTTCTTCTACAATGGAGGTTGGTTAACTACTCATATTATCCAAGGGATTCAGAAAGGTTCACTATTCCATATTAATGTGACACCACTCCCCCAATGGGATAAGGTTTGGAGTATTCAAATGGGCTTCTTTTAAGCTTTCATGTTTATTTCATGCTTACTTTAATGGTTTATTAGTTTTTGAAGCTTTTAAACATATCATTGGGATTTTAGCTTAGAGGGTTAAATATATATTAAATTCATTAGGATTTGGTGTGTTTAACCTATTCTATGATTACAATCACACTTTGAAATCCTTATGTGCTACAAAATCCAAAAAAAAAATTGATAGCTTTCATTCTTTCCATCAACGCAAATATCTCTTCAAAATCTATTCCTTCTAATTGTGAATAGCCTTTACAGACAATCCTTTGTTTGTTCCTTACCACTTATCCATTCTCATTCAGTTTTTTTCTGAACATCCACTTAGATCCAATTATATTTTTATTTGTAGACCTTGGGACAAGTTCCCAAGTCTAATTTTTCTCAATCTATAGTAGTTCTTCCATAGCTTTCATCTAATGTTCATATTTTGATGCCTCAATCACTATCTTAGGTTCACCTTTAGAATCAATGAGGTTTGTCACTTGATGTTTAAGATGCATTTGTGTAGGAGCACCTAAACCCTTATTTGCAAATTTGATCATTTGAAGGTTTGATAGGTTGGTCAATAGATGAGTCTAGGGTAGTATGGGGTTTTTTGAGTCTATTTACTCTAAATAAGGTCTAATGAGACCATTTATCATGTAATTGAGCAATTTGTGAGTTTTAGGTGCCAAGCTAGTAAAAGATGCAAAAATATGTAAATGTTGTCAAGCAAGAATTGCAAAAAATGCAACAATTAGGAATGTGAAGGGTTTTAGAAGTTTAAAAGGTAGTTATAGGAATTTTAGTGGTTGAGTTTTATGTAATAAGGTATTTAAAGCCTCTTCATGGCTTGAATAGTTGTTGTTGAAGATTGAATTCAAATCATCCATATAATATACAATGCTTTTCTACAAATTTACTGTATTTCTAAACTTATCTAAAATTGTACGGTTCTGTACACACTATAAATTCTCTTATTCTTATTGTGTCTTGTAGGGATTTCAATTAGATTTCATTTTCATCAATTGTGAGGGTCTAATATTAAGATTTGAGTTAGTTTCCTTCATTTTACTGAAGCAACCCTATTATCTATGTGTTAAGGGTTAAAGGTCATTTAAAATGGTAAATTGACCCATTCCATTCACTGTACCTACTATAACTCATGGAATGGGTCCAATACACTATTAATTAGGTTTCCTCATGGTTCTATAGGCAGAGGATTCAAGTTGAGAGAATTGGGGTGATGCCCTAGGGCTGGTCAATGTGTTTTTCCATGTGACAAATGAGGTGTTTGATAAGGGTTTTGTAAAATTGTTGAAGGAATAGTATATGTAAGAGTTGATTAACCTTTTTCAAGGTATTTTTGGCCTTTTGGATGCATTGGATGAGTTTTGTAAGCCTGGGAATTATGATTTTCAATCAACCCTAGTTTATTTGCATGAAAATAAAGGGTTTGGTGGATCAACATCCTAGAAGACTTGGATCTAAGAATTGTTGATGGAATTTGTGGTTTTGTATCACAATTACTGACTTTCAAGTGATTTTGGGTGAAAAAAATTGATTAGAAGATACTTCCTTTGAAAAATAAGGCTAATTGGTGTTTTAAAAGGTAGGGAAACCTATTGGATCTATAGATTGTTGCATGGAAACCACTTGAAACCTTTTGGTATGTTCTGTTGGGTTTTGTGGTGAGTCTTTATTCATGTTTTATAGGCCTATGTATGGCCTTCTCTAAAAGATATCTTAAAAGTTGGGTTTTGAGGGCTACAAGCCTCTGGTTGTGTGTTTAGGGAAAGTTGAGTGTTTTTGTGTTCAAGGGTAGGTTTCTTGTTTGAGTATAATAAATTTGAGTTGGATTGGGATGTCCACCACCTAGGTTGCTATCATGCATGCATCGTTACATATCAAGTCCATTTGTGAGATGATATTGACAAAAGGATTTTGGATTGAAACTTGGAGATATAGGTTTGGTTGTTTCCATAGGTCTAATCAAAGGTAATTGGATTAAGTTATTGTTCAAAAGCTACAACATGATCAAATGGAGGGAATCTGACAATTGGGTAAATTTTCTATCTCTCGATCCAAATTGATATAGGGTTGAACTTATGATTGCAACTTGTGGTTCAATGTGGTTAGTTTTTTGAGGTTTACTTAACTTAATGAAGTTCTTGTTTTTATTCTTGAATGGTTAATATTTTTTTTTAAGTATAGATTCAAATTTATTAGTAGGATTCAATAAAGATTTTTCTTCATACTCACTAATTGAATTCTCATAATCATGAAGGACTATACATAAGCGTATAAAAGATGGATATTTCATCAACAAGATTTTATCCCTTATGAATGGTTGCAAGTTTTCAATAAAAATATTTGAACGTTCTCATCAAGAAGAGTAAGATTAATTTGTGAGTAAAGCAACTGATTACACCGTATAAGGTTTGCTATCTTTTCATTTTTCTCTTGTTCACATCACATTAAATCAGTTAGTGTAATTTTAAGACCAATATTAACTTGGAAATGTCAGAGGAATGCATCAACAAGCTCATTAAATGAGTGGATTTAGTTATTCGGCAATGAACAAAACCATTCAAAAGCCATGTCTTTCAATGACTTAGGAAAAAGTTTTAGCCAAGAGCTTATCTTAAAAAATGAAGTCACTACTATAATTGGTAGGGTCTCCTTTACCACTGCACTTCTCGAATTGGGGTATCTCTATATTTTGTGGCATAGGTGTCTTCAGAATTTCACTTGAAAATGGGCTTCTTTCAGAATATTGCAATGGTTGTCTGTTTTGGTTTTGGTTCAATGTGGAGATTTTTTTTAGACTATAGGAATCGATCGAGTATCTGTCCCTCTATATAATGCAATGCACCTAGTAAACTTTTTCACATGATTGGTGGCACTAGCGCAACATGCCCTCTGGTACCATGGATATAGTGGGGAGACTATACCTCATGGAAAGGTCTATGGTTAGATTTATGCTAATACTTTGTTGTCTCATTGAAGTAGTAGTTAGATTTATATATGTGGGAATAGAGGCTATAGTTGTGAGGAGAGATGTTTGACTTCCTCCTTTACTTTGAGTGTATCCTAAAGCTTGAGCACAACTAACCATCGTAGGTATGGTAGAATTAACTATATGGGCTAGGATACACAAAAAATCTAATCCTTGAGCATCATTAATCATTTTCCTCAAGCTATCCACTATAGGAACCATTAGACTAACTAGAGATTCAATACTCATATAGTCTTGAAGTCCTTCTATATCTTTGTCCAATTGTTTTAGTTTTTATTTGAGAACATGGGAAATAAAAGTCTCAACATCCATAAAAAAGGTTAATTGTAAAGTTGTCATTGGTATTGTAACATTAGGAATAGAGTCCAAAATTAGCTGAGTATTGACAACATTTTGCATGAAAGAGTTGGAAGACTCAAAATCCGCAACAAATGTAACAACAACATAGGATGTCATAAGTCTACAGCTACGTCTTATTCAAGTATTGGAAAAAGGATACTAGGTCATGAAGCTCATGCAAGTTTCAAAAAACTAATTGTACGCAATATGAAAACTAAATAGTCAAATAATCACAACAAAATATTCAGAAACCAAATTTAGACAACAAAAGAACACAAAAAAAACAAAAGCAAAGATCTGAGAATTTTTTTTTAGCCAAAAGTAGTAGGAAAAGTTGCCCAAGGTTTTCTATGTCCTAGATAGGGTTTTAAAAATTCAAAGTTTGACTATGTATGATATTTTTTAAGGCTTCTGGGTCTGTTTGCAAACAAGTCTGACAATGACTATTCTTCCAAAATTTTCTCAATTTATGCCAATGTAATTAAAAAAGCAAGTGTATAACAATGCTGAAAAATTTTGAACACTAAAGAATAATTTTGAATATAATTTTTAGCCCTGAATACAACAATTTACTAATTCTAAGATTCCAAAATCTGAAAATGATGATTTTGATGCAATTTTGAAACAAAACAATGGAATTTTTCACTTTTTTGGGCTATATGAAAGATACCTAAACACATGCAATGAATAGATTCACATTTAAATGATCTAATAAATGTAATTTGAATATAGATATAACATAAATTGCTGAAACTAATCCTATTATAACCTACAATGCAATATGGTATGCAATTTTTTGATTTTTTATGTCTTTTATGATACAAAAGTTAAACCTAAATGAACAATGTGAATCAAGGCAATGAAAAACCCTAGATATAGGGTTGAATTTTAGAAGGTATTTAATATTAACACATTTGGCTCACCAAAATGGAACATAGAAAAAGGTGAAACTTAAGTCTAAATTTAATAGAACATAAGGTCAATTTTCCTTTTTTTATAGAATCATTAGGGTGCAAATCAACAAGGTGATTAGATTGACATTCAACCATAAAGGTGAGTCAATTAGACCTAGATCTGATCCTTGTAGGCCTTGAAAATTGATTGGAATTTATTTTCCTTGATTAACCTAATAAAACTATGTGACCTAGTACAAAAATCTAAGAATCTGACAATTGGGAAACTATAATAGAAATTTACTAGAAGATTTGAGAAAGTTGGAGTTTTATGTACCCGTCTTTTAAATTTAGAGCCAGCCTAAATAGGAGGACTAATTTTCCATAGGGAATCTATTTCCTTATAGGGATATTATAGATCTATTTTCATAGTCATCTAATGCTAGATTAGAGCTTCCCAATTTTTCCCGCAAATTTATCCGATCATTATCAAATATTTCTATAGGTGAGTTTTTGTTGCTTTTCAAGGTGTAAGGTTTTGAATACAATAATGAAAAATGGATCTTCAAACTTCCTTGAATCTCCTCTAAACCTCAAACCTACGCATTCAAAGGGAGATGAAGGGTTGTGCCATTTAGGGGCTTGCCTTAGTCAAACCTTGTTTTAGTGTTTTCACTTCCACAATGTCATTGTTAATGATGGAAAGACAAATGATAGGAAGGAATGATGAATCAACAAAGTGTTGCAACTCAACATGCCCTTTAATTTATTCCTTGAAGGACTGAATTCATGAACATATCCTCAAGTTCTTGGATCTTTCTTGCTTGATTTTCTTGAATTGCTTGGAGACCTATAAAAATGTTAGCCTTCACAAACAATGATAATATGAACATGCATAAAATCACATAGGATTTGACATGATGTTTCGATCTTGAATTGCTATAATAAATATCTAAAAATTCTACTCTTGAATGCTCTTAAGTGTGTACTTCTTTCTTATTGTTCTCAATTAGTGCTAGATCTTTCTTGTTAGGTTTCAAATGATGCAATAACTAGGTATTTATATACAATTTCTTATAATTTCAACAAATTATATCCTAATAGACAACTTTAGACACCTTATTTGTAAGTAATAAAGTGTTGATATCGACATATTTGAATTTGGAGTAAAAAAGAATCAGGGGACACTTTCACCAAAGTGGGACTCATTCACCATAATGGGACTCATTCGCTATAGGGTTTTTGGGTCTGAACTCTCTTTTCTAGAATTTAAGGTGTTGAGGGAAAAGTATTAGATGAATGCATTTTTGCTTCTTGCATTTTTTTGATAATTGTTAAAAATGGGACAAATAATGCAAAATTTAAGAAATTAGGGTTTCAATTAGGTTCAATAAATTAAGGGGGAACAAAACATAGTGAGAAATCATCAAGGTTGACAATTTACAATCCTGTAATATCATGTTGTAACCTAGATAAAAAATATACAGCTATTTGATTGGAAAGAGGGATCTATGCCTCATGCTTCTTCCAATTAGGGAAATTAGGGATTAAAAATGATCTCAATATCCACTTGGCTAAAAACCTCAATGGAAGAGTTTGAATGGTGGGTAAGGGTTTTAATCCCTATTTTATGTGTGTGTGATGATGATTAATTGATTGTTAATTAACTAAATTATATGAAGCAATGTTCTTCCTAGATTAACTATGAAAATACAACAAACTGAGTTTATTTTTGAGAAATACATAATATACAGACAAAAAAACAAAAAAAAAGAAAAGGGTAGACATAGAAGAACTTGGCATATAAATTTGAGGCTGAAATGGATGACCAGGGGCATGGGATGCCCTAGAATAGCTTCCTAATTTTTAAGATTTGATTTCACAATCCTATAGCTCTTAATCTACAAGTCTTCCTCTCCCAAGGTCACTATCAGAGCTTCATTTATTTATTTTTAAATCAACTTTCCTTGACTTGATAACTTGTAGGGCTTAAATGAATGAATGATGAAAAATTAGTCTTCAATCTTCCTCCAATTTGGTGCAGGAGCACCTTGTTGCTTTCAAGGCTCCATGAGGCCTATTTGTAAATAAATTTTGTAGGAAGGCTTAGGGGTCATTCAATAAGGTCTTTCAAGACCATTTTGATGTGTTTATGTCACTTGTTAGGTGTTTGTATAGGTTAAGTCATCATTGGTGTCAAATTGCCAAGTTTTGTCATATTTGCAAAAAAGTGTAAAAATATGCAACATTCCTTGTAAAAGAATATGAACGGTTAATTTTATGTAAAATGAATGTGTAAGGTCATTAAATACCATCTTAAATATAATTAGGAGTCCTGAAAGGGGTCAAGTTGCAAAATCTGCAAGATATGCAATGTTGTCAAAAAGGAAAAATTGGAAGACCAAGAGTCATGGTAGGTGTAAAGTTAGTTTTGGTGAATTGGTTGGAGTTGGTTATGATTTTTAAGGCATAAATAGCCTTAATCCATCGTTGGAAGGTGGAGAGGAGTGTAAAATAATGAAGAAACATTAATGGAGCCTCTTTTTATATTCAAATTTATGTATTTTGACTGGTAATTCTGTGTTTTAGTCTCTTGTACAGACATGTACAGCTTGATCCTAAAGGGGAAGTAATTTTAATGATATAACTAAGAGTCTAATTTTTTTTGGTTTTGATTTCATTCATTTTCATGAAGTAGAATGAAAGTTATAAAGGTTTTTGTGGCTGCAATTTCTAGATTTATCTATAACAGTCATGTTGCAGTGAATTGTATGTGCAGATACGACATCAAAATGAACTAAATATTATATGGTTGGATAGAGAAATGAGTTATATTTCTTTTGGTGTTGGTTTGAGGTCATTTCATTGAATATTAAGAAAGTTATGCTCATTTTGGTAGAAACAATCAAGTTCAGATTTTGACAGGGCAGCAAGCTCTCAAAAATTCATAACTCCATTTATATTGATTGGAATCCTCTAAAAAAAAATTTGCAAGTCAATTATATTGTGTTATTCAAGATTATTGAGATTTCAGGTGTAAGTGTTGAATATTTTGGTTCATTAGGTGATGCCCTAGCACTGTTACAATGCTTGGAAGAGCAATCAAGAGGGTTACAAGATGGGATTTTGTGAAAACCCATGAAACAACCTTGGGAATTGAATCTATTAGTATTGGAAGACCAAATTAAAAAATTTGGACCCATTAGGGAGTTTGGAAAGCAGTGGAGGTATGAGAACCAATAAGCACCTACTTTGTGCATAGGAAAAAAGTTGCTTAAGACTACGATTTTTGTGCTTGAGAATTTTCACATTTGAAGTTTTAAGGGTAGGAACTGTGTTTGGGTCAGTTGTTTCAATGCTAATTGAGGTTTATCAAAGGTGAAACAAGAATTATTGTGCCTTTATCTCAGTTTGGTTCCTTGAAAACAAGATTTTGTGAAGAAGGTTTGAGTCCTCATTGACATGACAAGTCAGACATTTGATTGGAGTTTTGTTAAAGAGATTGAGATAGATTTTTTTTTCTTCCTTTGTATTGCATCACAATTTACCTCAGATCTAAAAACCTACACACATGAAAGAGGGGGAAAGGTTGTCTCGTATAGGGGATTTCCTAAATCAAACACCATTTTGGTGTTTTTACCTCCACAATAGCTATGATGATGTAGAAAGGGATCCTACCCTAGGTTTGGTAGAGGCTAAATAATAAAAAAGTGATAAATTGGAAAATTGTTGCAAGTCACCACTCATATTACATTCCTTTTTGGAATCAATTCATGTACTCATCACCTTCAATTATAAATTGTTACTTGATTTGAATTCTTGCAAGTGCTAGTTCTCAGAAAATAAATGAAAAAAACATGAATAAACCTACATAAAAACATGTTATATGATTTAGATGATGCTTGAATAAAATAAATGCTCTAATAATCCTTATAATTCTACTCTTAATTGCTCTTTACTTCTTTTAGGATGCTCAATTTTTTTAAATGAATGTTCTAGAATTAAAATTGTGAAAATGACTAGTATTTATATGCAATTTTTTAAATTTTTCAAAAATTAAATGTTGATAGCCAATAAAAGACTTTAGAATTTCAAATAATAAAATACCAACACCAAGATATCCAAAGTAGAGCTAAAAAGGGAAGGACAAGGGCATGGGGTGCCCTAGTGCAGACCCATCCTTTAAGGGGCCTTAAACATTAGGTTCAAATGATAAATGTGTATTTTCATTCTCATTGTTTTATTTTTTGAAGATATTTATATAACATGAAACTAAATTCATAATTAGGTCCAAGCACATAGGGGGAACTAAACCTAGTGTGAAATTGTAAAGGGTGATAATTTTTGACACTACATTTAGCCCCCACTTTAGTTAGAGTATGGACTTATATTTAGACTCACACTAAAGTATGAAAAAATAAGAGGGGTTTAAATATCCAGACATTGAAGAGATAGGATGACATCGAATATAGGGGATGCACTAGTCCCCAAATTCAAGATCCTATGGCATGAAAATATAAGGAAAAACAAACACACATATGAAGTGCAATGTAGCATGAAAAACATGAAGCATTCATGATGAAAATTATTTGTATTTATATGCAATTCTTCTAATTTCCTTAAAATAAAATATTGATAGCCCAAAAATGATTTTATATTTTTAAATTTATTAAAATTTTGACATCAACATATTTTAAATTTAGCCAAAAATGGCTAGAAAAGGGTGCTAAGTGCCCTAGTCCAGAACCATCTTTTTTTGAGTCCTTAAACATTGGTGTTAAATATTAAATATTTATTTTCGTTCTCATATTTCAATTTCCAAAGATATTTATAAAATGGGTATATTAAATGCATAATCAAGTTCATGCATATAAGAGGGAGCTAAACCTAGTGTGAAATTGTCAAGGGTGACAATTTTTATGTTACAAACAAAATAGGACAATACATTAGGCTTTATTTACCACTTTTGAATAGGTATGGACTAAAATTAGAAATAATAATTTTGACTATATTTATATACTATTTAATAGAATCTCTATCACTTACCCTCAAAGAATATAGTTTTATCTATTGAAAAGAGACTATTTACACGAAATTTAATTTGGTATATGTTTTTAAACACCTTCCAAAGGTTGTTCATGGTGGGCATTCTCAAAACATTTAGGATCACTGAATTTGATCTAAACAAATTCTATTTTTGAGTTTTTGATTGTAACACTATCCATTATTCATTCTTTATCCTTGTAGGTTTCTAACTAGACATTCCATCCCATAAATTTTTTATATCATTGGGTACTCTATTTTGACATTCCATCTAGCTCAAAGTTAATTACATTAAATCTATAAGTTTAAATCCTCTATTTTCTTAGCATCTTTAACCTAGACTAACATCACCAACATAATTATCTCACCTAAAATAGTGTTAATAATACAAATTTATTTCATTTACATTGATTAAACAACATCCAACTAAGATATAAAACCAAATTAAAATGAGATCTAAATTAAAATTAAAAAAATCTTCTTAAATTTTAGAGAAGAGAAATTATTAAAAATTACCTATTTAATAATTTAATCAAAGAATAGATTATATGAAACAATATTTAAGGAAAAATAGAACACATAACACAAGGTGTGCCTTAAGAAAACTCTTTTGATATAAAAAGACCTGAGTAGTACTCAATATATAATCATAAGAACTAGAATTTAATACACTATAAAAAATTTACAGCCCCTTCAATTGAGATAAAATTTTGTATGTTAACCACCTAAAAATATAAATCATGTTTAAACTTCCATCATAGGTAGCTCTTATATAATAAAATTCAATATCGTAAACCATAAATGGTTTCAAAATAATATAATACAAAAATGAGAGCAAAGGGAGCTCCTAAATCTATAAAATACATTTCATTACTTGATTATACCATGAGTTAACAATCATAATATAAAATGTAACTCCTAGTGTCATAAAATATATCTACCAAATGAGGAATTCTATTTTGGATTTGTTCCACCTTTTAAAAAATTCTCCTGCATAGCATAATTATTCATAATATTTTTCTCAAAATTATTCCACATATTAAAAGTCTAGTTGCTATTATGAGGGATATTATGGGTAGGGAGGGATTATACAAGGGAAGATAGAGGAGCAACTTAATTAACAATTTAGAATGAGGATTCAATGTGTGATTATATGATTATAGGAGTCTTCTTGTGAATGGGAAATTGAACTAGGTTTACGTGTAGAGGTGGAGGAAGTAGATTCAAGTTTATGCGGGGAAGTAGGAAGAATTGGGAAAAAAATATATTTGTGCAAAATATGAAGGATTTCATGATCAATATTTGTGTATAACACAATATTTTATAGGACACACAAGAGGTTAAGGTTTAATATTATGGTAATGGGATTGTTGTTCTTTAAATAATTTATACACTCCAAATAATGTGTCACGATGTTCATATAGAGACTCCATAGGTTTTGTAAAAATTTGGAAATTGGTAAATTGCCGTGTCTAAAAAGGGGTTAGTAGGAATTCTCAAAATAGTCACTACATCATTATTATTACAAGCTTGATATGTTGATGAATAAATAAATTATTCTTGTTTTATCCAAGAAGAATGCCAATAAATCCAAAATAAGCATAATATGGAAAACTATAAGTAACTCATTTAGATTTTTTGGATAGGAAGAATGATGTAATATAAGGTGTTGATGAAAATATCATTGAAACATTTTATAGTTACAGATAAGGCACTTTAATAATCCTATTACAAATGATGATTAAAGAGGAACTCTTCAAATAAAATATTTGATTGATAGTTTCAAATATAATCCCTTTAACTATTTTATTTTATTTTTTTTCTTTTAATGTGTATAGGTCCATGATATCCATTATTTATTAATTCACCAAAAGAGAAAATGATAAGCAGAGTAAGATAAAAAGAATAAATTTTAGGCTCAAGAAAACCAAAAATTTAATCAAGGAAGAAGGGTTAGAAATATCATGAGTGAGACCTTTAATTATTCCATCAACTTGTGAGAATGGCCTAATGATGGTTTTGAAGGTCTTGATTGATAAAAAATAGGGGGAAATGAAAGGGTTACCATGTAATTGATGATATTGGTATATTTATTACCTCTTTGTTCTACTCTTGACAACATAGTTGTTCTTGGTGATGTTGAGCCTATAGTGAATCATGGTGGTGGCCTAGATATAAATTATTGTACTCATGCTCTAAAATGTATTTATACACTAAAGTACATACTCAATTTTCCTATTTCACCCTTTTCATGTATGAGTTAACCATGAATAGAAATTTCATGATTCTTGCCTCTCCTCCTCCTTAGACTAAATAATTACATCTCCCTTACATTTTTTCTACTCTTTTGCTACTTGTTGTTCATAAATTTGTGGATAATGAGGTTTTCTTCTCTAATAAGTGTATGGTATATAGATTTTATACCTTTGGATTTCCCTCCCAAACTAACATCACTATATTTTGGAGCATTGGCTACCTATCCTAGATGATAGACTAGAGATTTACCCTATGTTAGAGGTTTCTTTAACAATGAAATTTTAATAATATAAGGATAGAGATGTTGTGCTTGATGAAAGAGTCTTCATGTGGGAACAATATTCTCTTGCAATTTTTCCCTAGTATTCTTCTTATAAAACTTTGACTAAGTCTATCAATAATATGCCAATTTGGGCTAGGCTACCTTCTTTTCACATTCAATTTTGATGCAATCTAATTTTTATGCCATTAGAAATGCTTTGAGTCACATTATGAAGGAAACAATAGATTATTTAAACACCCACACCTCCTTTGCTTGAATCCTTAAGAAGAGTAACATATTATAGCCTCTCCCTTGGGTGGATATCTATCAGGTGGAAAGTTTTTTTTTAAGCTCATTTTTTTACAGCAAAGGTATCCCCTTCCATTATAGATGTTACTTTTCCACTAAGAATTTGGCTTCAAATTATCCTCTTGTTATTTTCAAGCTAACCACATCTACTTAGAGGTAGAATTATATCCCCAACCACCTTATTTTTCTCGTACTAAGAGAATTGAATCTAACTCAAGAGATGCACCTCATGTTGGGGCTCATTTAGTAGGCCTAATTATTATAATGGTCCCTTATATTATTGGTGAGGATCATATGACTCCCTTAGTTTGTATTAGGGTTTATTCCTTGATTCCAATTCTAGTCTCTTTGTTCAATTTTATTGGCCTATATTTTCCCTCAAATTTGGTACAACATCTAATAATTCCCATTTTAGTTTCTAGATGGTTAGCATTTCTAACTAGGAATTATCCCCATTGTGTGATACTTCAAGGTATGAAGCGTGAGATGAATTCCCCCCCCCCCCCCCGCCCTTATTTTCAATATGAGGTCTTAGATAAATATGTTCCCTAAACTATTATTTAAAGTAAAAAGAAAAAGTCTTCCCAAGGCTATCTCTCAATCACTTAGCTAGGTTAGGGGGTGAGAAGTTGTCTAGAATAAGGTCTAAAATTATTTATTCTAAATTGACGAGTGTGGTGTTGTGATCGATTGCTTGTATAAAATTATGTGTTATGTCCCCTTTGGTTGTTCCATTCATAGTGGAAATCAATTTTTGTACATTGGTTTGTTCTATTGTAAAATTGTGTGGGCCCTTTTAAAAATCTATTGGCTACCAATATCAAAAACATCATGAAAGAAACTAAATGAGCTATATACATAATATAAAAATATATAAAACCTATAGGAGATTTCAAGTAAAGTTTAGGAGCTCCTATATTTTTAAAATGTTCAAATTAATTTTATAAATACTAGATATTTCAATGAGGCACTATTGAAAATTTATTAATATAAGGGTAGGTGTCATTTGGAAAAACCTATGTATGAGGAAATAAACATTTTTCTTCAAACTTAAGATATAAGTAAAGGATACATGAGAAATTGTGAAAAAATTTATTAAACATTTTTGTAATGAAATATATGTTTATGAGTTTTTAGCTATTATAACATTTTAAAATATAAACAAAATATTATTTTAGCCAGCCTAACTTGATCAAAAATACAAAATTAAAAAACTTAAATCCTTCATTAATGAAGCCTACATTGTGACATATATTATAAATTTGAAAAAAGGATAAATGGTTTGAAGGTTATGAAATTATATATATATATATATTAAGAACTCAAACACAATGTATGTAGAGAATTAATAATAATTACAATTTAAAATATAATAATGCATGCATTGGTTTTTTAGAATTATGAGAGTTTCCTCTACGAAGCCTTTTATTTTTTAATTTTCTTAAAACAATTATGTTAACTTTAGGGGTGAAATGATGGAAACTTTTAGGATAACAATAAAAAAAATGAAGTATTCATTTTTTTGGCAAGTTTTGTAATTCACACGTGCCTAAATCCTAGGAAATACCAATGTAGTTGATGCACAAGGACTCTTGAATGCCATAACTTTTGACTCAAGAGTACATTTGGTTTGAAATTTCATGGGGAGGAGTGTGTTGATGAGTTATTCCAACCCCAATTTATTTTTTTTGGTTGGATCATGTATCTACACATTTTAAAACTCTTTTCAATCGTCTAAGGCCTCAAAATGGCCTTTTTTAATGTTTTTCAAACAATTTTCAAAGTTGGGCTTTTTATTTTTTTCAATATTTTTTATGTAATTAGAATTTTTAGTTCACAATTGGTCCTACTTTAGTTAGACTGGAATAATTGGCAAGTTTCATGGTCAAACGAGTAAGCATGTAATAGTACTAAAAATAGATAGAATTTTAGCATGGATTTTTACTAGTTAATGATTTTCTTAGTTGGAGAAGACGTGAGGATGAAAAGAAAATTCTTTTGTAATTGAATTGTTTACTATAAATAATATAGACAAATATAATATTCTAAATCTTTGGTTGCATCAATATTTTTGGAGGGAAACCAAATTTGAGCTCTAAAATAGTAACACTAATTCTATCCAAACCTATATTTACATCCAAATGTTACCACTTTTCCATCGAGTAATGTAGTTCAAAATTCAACGATCTTATTAGATGATTGAATTTTGCAGCTCGACCACAATTCTCTTTTATTTATTTTTCTTCAACAATTCAGGCTAATGTGAATGACAATACAATTTAGGCAATTCATGAATTTGATTTGATTTCCTCATGTTCAGGAAAGATGTGTTTTCCTCATTTATTCAACTAATACCTTCCATTGGCAACATCAAGATCAAATAAAATTCAAAATGATTTATTTATTTTCTTCTTCAACTTGTTATAGACAAATTGAAAGTATCATCTATAAATTCTTTTAACTTGAATTCCATTTATTTCCTTTAGCTCTTTGTTCAAACTCCCATCCTACATTTCATTATTGTTTTTCTTCTACATGCTAATCTAGTATGTCTTCATTCCATGTAGCTCTCTAAATTCCTCTTTGTCCAACTTACTCTTTCATTTGATGGTGACCTATGTATTCTATACTCTGCACATATTAAATTCTTTATTTATTTATTTCCTTACATTCATCTACTACTTTTACTACATTCCACTATATTTTTCCTTCCCACTTGTGTGCAACACTTCTTATTGATTTCCTTTATCTTTCAAAAAAATTTCCCACTTGTCAATTTTGACTGCAACCTCTCATATTTACTTGGCATTTAAATATTTAAAATTCATTCTACAGAATGGTGTGACTCAACTACCTTTTCTCTACATCATTTTTTAATTTGCAGTCTACGCTTCCTTCTTTGTTGCCTTTAAAAAAAAAAAAAAACCATGCCTCTACTTTCAGCTACATTCCCATGCATCCCTCTAAATGCATGTAGTTTCTTATTAAGTTTTCTTCTCACATTGGTCTCTGCCAAATTTCATCAAATTGCTGCTATCCAACATTCCCACATTCCCCTTTTCTTCTTGTAGCTGCACTCTTATTTCCTTATCAAATTTTTTTTCCTGGACTTCATTTGTTTCTGCCCTTTCAAATTTCCACGCCACCTATCGATGTATGCCTGTAATTGTATGTATTTTTTGTACATACTTTTCTTCTTTTCCACCTTCGTGCCACCATAGTCCCTCCTTTCTGATTTTCTTCCTTTTCAACTTCCCACATGCCTACTACTGATTTGCTTGGTTTATTTTTTGTCTCCAAATTCTTACCTAGTGTCCCTCAAACTTCTATGCCACTTTTTGGTCTTTTCATTTTCTTAGTTTTTTAATTAACAATAAATCTCCATAATAATAAATTTAACATTTTAGCTAGGCGGTTTAAATTGAATTCCAATTGAAGGATAATTGATTGGAAAATTAAATTTAAAAGGAAAACAAACAATTATGAACAAATGTTAAAGATTCAAAATGCTCACAACAAAATTGAAAAAAAATTAATTGAAACCAAAAACTTGATGTTGATTTAAGAGTTCCCAAGGTGCTCCTACATCAGACACACCAGGTAGGAGAAATTTTCCATGAGGCTACAGATCATGAAATTTTTTTGGAAGCTTCGAGTGGTGATCCCAGACTCATTTTTGACCCATATTTCTTCTTCATCAATCAGATTCTTCTTTTGTCCACTAATCAAAACCTATTTCCTTCTTTCCTCTTTCACATTCCTTTTTTTCTTATGCTACAATCTACACTCACCTTAGTGGTCACCTCCACTTTGTTCTTCTTAATGACTCTCTTTACTCCTTTTACAATTATTTGGATGCCCCTTATTCCTTTTATCTTCCTTGTGTAACTATCACACCAACTCTTCATCACTTCTCTTGACCTCACTCAAAGCTCTCTTCTCATGAACTTTTCTCCCAACCTTACTTACAATTGTCAGAACTTGTTCAATAACATGAAAACAAAACAATAAACTATCCCTTGCTTCTCATTGTCCTTCAATGGACTCAAATGATACTTCCTCCCATCCTTTGTGATGGTATATATATTTACCCAACCATCATACACAACATGCATATCATATTACCACAGTCTGCCCAAAAGGACATGACAATCATCCATGGGTATCACATCACACAACATCTCATCAACATAATTACCAATTTGAAATTGAACAAAACTTTGTTCACTTACCAAAATTTGATGATCTTTTTGCAACTAGGTGACTGAATAAGGATTTGGATGTCTTA
Source organism: Sequoia sempervirens (assembly GCA_007258455.2). Lineage (NCBI taxonomy): Eukaryota > Viridiplantae > Streptophyta > Pinopsida > Cupressales > Cupressaceae > Sequoia > Sequoia sempervirens. The sequence continues at coordinate 135,441,775 of VDFB02270651.1, forward strand.
TCCTTTCCATTTGTAACTTTTCTACCATCTCTTGTTAGACCAAATTATCAATACTTCCACTAACCACAACTACCTTATAGAACTTTCCACCCAATTTGCACACCGTTCGAAACAAACTCCACCTTTGTGTGTGCTTTGGTTGTTCTTTTTATAGTTTTAAAAGAACTCTATTCAACATCAATAACTCTCCCTATTCAGGCTCTTCTACTTGCTTTGTGGAATTCATACTCTCTTCATCAGCTTGTGTTGTATAATTCTTTGTTGCACTCTTCCTACTAGTTTCTTGTTGTATTTGAGGGCATTCAAAGACCCTATGTCCAACCTTTCTATATTGGAAACATGTGCCCCCAAACCCCCTTTCTCTAACTCTTCTAGAATAGCCTCTTTCCTGGTTGTTTTGACTTGATTCCTCTTTATGCGAAGTGTCATTTTCCTCCATAAAAACTTGTTTTCCTTTGCTATTACTTTCTAGTTCACTTCACATGATAGAACTTCCTCTTCCTCTTTTTCTATCTTGGTGTCTTCATGACAATTTTTCTTCAGCCTTCAAGGAAAATTGATATGACTTTTCCATCATATGAACTTGCAACATAGGAAATTCATCTTGAATGTTATATCTCAATCCATTTATATCACTTGAAACCTTTTTTGCATCATCCTCCACATGCCCAACTTGAATATTCAACTTGAAGAATTTCTCGGTATAAGCTTGCACACTTAACTCTTGTTTCTTCAAATTTTGCAATATTCAAAGCAAACCTAATAATCCTTTAGAAGAAATTAAACCTTCATCTTTGCTATAATTTGGTCTCAAGTTCTAATTATATCCTTGCCTCTTCATTGTCTATCAACTTGCACATGATCCCACCATAATGACATGTGTCCCTTCAATTTTATGCAAGAAAACTTCACTTTTAGGTTCTCTATCGACTCATAGTTGAAATACTTCTCTATTTCTGATATCCAATCTATTAAATCTTCTGAGTTAAAGCTTTTGTTATAACTAGAGGTTTTCACTTTTAACTTTCTATTGATCTTTTCCATTTCTTTCAAAAAATTTCTCTCTGCTATATTCTCACCTTCATCTTCTAGATCAATTTTTGGGGCTTCTACTTCTTCTTCATTCTCACTAACATCTATCACATGCAATCCTCTTCATTGCACCATTTCCATTGTATCCATTCTCGCTATGATGCCTCTTAGCATCTCCATAATAGCTACATTGTTATCATTTCGTGTTCCTCTATGTCCATGTCCTCATCCTCGATATGCTATGCGTTGCAAGTATGATCAATTAGTATTTTCATTGATGTTAGCAAGCCTATGTTGTCATTGTTGTCTATTGTTGGGTGAGATTGTTGCAAGAGTGTGAGAATTTGATGTTATCCATGCTTTGATTAGTTGCATTATGTTATTAGTAAAGCTACTGGTGTTAACCTCTAGTGTTTCTTTGATAATATTTTTTGTATGGATATGTGGTTGAGTTGTTATGTTGTAGTTGGCTTGGTGGTAATGAGGAAGTGCTGAAGATGATGAGGATGTGTCTTTGGTGCTTGGTTTCATTTTGAGAAAAAATGATAAAATGGGGAAATCGTGTGTTGCAAGGATGTCTTTTGGTTTTACTCCACATTTCTTCTAGGTTGAATATTTTCCTATGTGTTTTAGATGTGTTGGTGAGATATGTTTAGAGGTGTTATATCCAAGGTTTGGTGTGCTAGATTGCTGTATAGAAGTTGTGTTCAATAGTGTGTGAACTATGTATAGTAGAAGTGTGTGGGATAAATGTTTTTTCTCCACATTTATCCATAGTTATGTTTTAGGTCTTGCAGATCTAAAGGAGTGTTGATAGTATTGGTATCTTTCATCAATTGAGGTGGTTTGTGGGTTGGTTCTTTTGAATTCAGTTTCTCAAGTTATAGTATATGATATAATTGTCTAAGTGTATTGGATTAGTACTTTCTTTAGGTGAAAGTTGTTGCAAAGGATTTTTTTGGATTTCAAAGTGTTTGAGGAATATTCTAGATCATTTTCAAGTGTGGTGTATGGTTCACAATTCATCCTTGGATATAAGGAAGTGTGTACTTAAAATTTTAATGGTGTTTACATGGGTAACGAATGACCTGGTATTTTGGTGGATAATTATTACTTATAGAAGCATGTGGATTGAGTGGTGTTATAGATTTGGGTCACAAATAAGGCGTGGTTTGGTCCACTTTCACTTCTATCCACCATGAAAGTACTTTGGTGCTAACCTAATTTGAATTTGCATTGTTGATGTGCATAGTTGACCTTGGAGAAGGGTTTCAAGGTTGAGGATGGTATAAATAAGAGTTGAGTTTTTGAGGGATGATTGGATAGATGTGAAAGATTTGAATGATGTGAATTTTAGAGTGTAAGGGAACGAAATTGAGAACTGCAGTGTGAGCTTTCATGTGTTATATTCTTGGATGTAGTGAGAAAAAGGTGTCTACAATTCTTCAGTCAAGTTGTGAAGGTGTTGGTGACATTGTGGTGGATTCTCTATTACATTGAGATGAATTTATCTATGTAACATTCTTCTATATCTTCTTTTTTATTCTGGCAGTGAGCCTTATTGTATTCAGTGTTGATATTACTTATTTATTTTATGAGCTAATCCTCACCATGGTTTTTCCCTTGGGTTTTCCACATAAATCTGGTGTTCTCTTGTGTATGGTGTTGTGTTTCAACTTCTGTTATTTTCTTTTCATGATAAATTATATTAACAAATTTAAGGGTCTAATGAATGAATGTTGATCTGAATGTGAATAAGGGATTTAAAGTTTTAGGGTATAGCTAATTCACATCCCTCCCTCTCAATTATCTTCTGCATTCAACAATTGGTATCAGAGCAAGGTTTCTTGGAATAAATCTTGACCACTAAAGGTAGAACTGGGATGACACACAAGAAGGATATCCCTATATTTTATGGAATTGACTATGCATTTTGGAAAACAAGGATGGAAGTCATTCTAAATTATCTAGGATATGATGTTTGAAAATTAATTTAGAATGGATATACTATACCTAAAAATGGTCCAAGCACTAAAGCTAAAATCAAGGCCTTTGAAAGTAATAGTAAAGAAAGTTATGTAGTCATACAAATTCTGAATTAGTGAAAGTTATGAATTTGAAAACTGCTAAAGAAATCTAGATAAAGTTCAAAAGAATTTATGAAGGAGATGATAAGGTTAAACAAGCCAAGATGAAAAATTTGAAGATCACATTTGAGAAATTGTGAATGTCTAAAGATGAAAACATTACAAGCTACATGAAGTGGTTAGTTCCATTAGAGGTCTTGGTGGAAATGTCAAAGAATCAAAAGTGGTATAGAAAATTACTAGAACCCTTCCTAAAGATTATAGTCATAAAGTTTTTGATTTTGAGGAATTTTCAAATATAGATCAGTATAATAGAGATCAATTATATGTTTCTCTAACTATATTTGAAATGAGAGAATTTGGTACAAATAATGGTGCAAAAGTTGAGATTGCTTTTAAGACTAGAAAATCAGATCAGAAGGATCTTGATGATGTGGAAGCTAACTTTGTGAGAAGGATGAAAAGGGTACTGGTAATTACAAAGGTAAGTTTCCTTTCAAAATTTTCAATTGTGGAAAGATAGGTCACTATGCTTCAATATGTTCAAATAGAGTTGTGAATGACGAAAACAAGGAGGATAGAGGTAAGATGATTAAGAAAAGCTTTTATGTTAGAAAGATATAAGTATTTATGATGATGAATATGATTATAGAGATTATGATGATGAATGATTGTTCATGGCTTTAAAAGATGAATATGTTTCTACTAACTCTGGAAGATTTGTGAAGGAAAACCCTCTAGAGACAAAGGTTAAGACTGAAGGTACCTTGGTATCTGACTTTCATGCTAGAAAGGATAAGAACTATTGGATCATTGATAGTGGATGCTCTAACCACATGAATTGATACAAGAGTAAGTTTGTTAAACTTGAAAAGTATGGTGGAGGACTAGTTCAATTTGGTAATGATTCAAGTGCTAAGATAAGTGGAATAAGTTCAATCAGTTTTGATGGAAAGCATAATATTTATGGTGGTTACTATGTTAAGGGTTTAAAGCATAACCTCTTGAGTTTTGGAAAAATGTGTAGAAAAGGATAAAATATTATGTTTTAGGATGATGGATGTGAGATTATAAAATGGTCTGGAATTGTGATTGCTACTCAAAGAAGGAGAGATGGAAATTTTTATTAGCTCAAGGGTGTTGATGTCATTGCTTCATGACTCAAATTAGTGAAAGTTGGTTATGAAATAGGAGGATGTGTTACATTAATTTTGATAGTCTAGTAAGAATAATTTTAGTTCAAGCAGTGAGAGATCTTCCAAACATTACAAAGCCTATCAATGCAGTCTATAAGGATTTTCAGATTGGAAAGCAAACAAGAAGTTTTAAAGGAAAAGAACAATCCACTACTAGATTGTTGGAGTTGGTACATACAAATATTTTTGGTCCTACAAGAGTAAGAAGTATTAAAGGTGATAGGTATTCCATGCTTTTGATTGATGATTACTCTAGAATGACATGGGTTAATTTTCTTAAAGAAAAATCTAAAGCTCTAGATAGGTTCAAAGCATTTAAAGTTATGGTTGAGAATGAAATAGACATGAAAATCAAATGTTTAAGGTTTGATAAATATGGAGAGTTCACCTCCAATGAATTTAGCATGTTTTGTAAGAATTGACATAAAGAGGTACTTGTCTACCCCTAGGAATCCTCAACAAAATGGAGTGGTTGAAAGGAAAAATAGGGCTGTTCAAGAAGCTACAAGGACAATGATGAAAGAAGCTAACCTAGCGAAAGTCTACTGGAGAGAAGCAATTCATAATTCTTTCTATATACTTAATAGAGTTCAAGAAAAAGGAAAGAACTCAAAGACTTTGTATGAGTTGTGGTATGGAAGGATCCCTACTATCAAATACTTTATAGTGTTCAAAAGCAAGGTTTATATCAGAATAGATGAAGAAAATTTGGGAAATTTTGATGCAAGGTATGATGAAGGAATCCTCCTTAGATATTCTATTAAAAACAAAGCCTACTGGTGCTACAAAAAAAGACCAAGAAAGATTGTTGTGAGTGCAAGTGTCAAGGTTGATGAAGATTTTTAGAACTCAGTGGTGATAGATGGATCTGAATCAAATGAGCCTAATTGTAAATAAATAGAAAAGGATAAGGAAAATGAAGTATAGATTGAAGAGGAAGAAGCTCTAGAAAAGACCCATAAAATCCTTAAGTATGTGCAGAGGAATCATTGGAGACAAAAGAAAAGGTGTGTTAACAAGAAGAAAATTTGCTACAAAAGAGGTAAATCTGTGTTTACTTTCTGAAGTTTAATCTAAAACAGTGATTGAGGCATGCAAATATGAACATTGGATAAAGGCTATGGAAGAAGAACTACTGTAGATTGAGAAAATCAGACTTGGGAACTTTTCCCAAGACCTACAAATAAAAACATAATTGGAACTAAGTGGGCGTTCAAAAATAAATTGAATAAGAATGGAGTAGTGAGAAAGAAGGAAAGACTTGTGTGTAAAGGCTACTCGCAAGTTCAAGGAATAGATTTTGAGGAGACATTTGTTTTGATGGTAAGAATGGAGGCTATTGGGATGTTTCTGAATTTTTTAGCATACAAGGACTTTAAAGTTTACCAAATGGACGTCAAATCTTCTTTCTTGAATGTATAATTAGAAGAAGAGGTTTACATGGAACAACCAGAAGGATTTTAGTTATCAAACAAACTGAATATGGTCTACATATTGAAGAAGCTAGTATAAGGGCCTAAGAAAGCTCCCAAAGCTTGGTATGCAAGGTTGGATAGGTATTTGATACAAAAAGGATTAAATAAAGGTACCACGAATAGTAATATTTACATTAAAGTTGAAGAGGATCAAATCTTGATTGTGGTTGTTTATGTTGATGACATATTTTTTGGAGGAAATGAAGCTATGTCTAACAAGTTTTCAGAAGAGATGTAGAAATAGTTTGAGATGTCTATGTTTAGGGAGAGAAATTTCTTTCTTGGGCTACAAATCAATCAAATAGAAAAAGGAATATTCATTTCACAATCAAAGTATGTCAAAGAAATGTTGAAAAAGTTTGGGAAGGAAGAATCTAAACCAATATGTACTCCTATGGTTACTGGTTGCAAATTGAGAAAGAATGACGAATATCCTAAGGTTGATAAGAGAAAGTACATATCAATGATTGGTGGAATTCTATATCTAACTATTACTAGACCAGATATCATGCATGCAGTTTGTCTTGTGGTTATATTTCAAGAAGACCCTAGAGAATCACATGTTACAACAGTGAAGAGGATATTTAGATACTTGAAGGGCACTCTAGATCATGGCTTATCTATCCAAAGGATACTAGTTTCACTTTGAGTGATGGCATAGATATAGATTGGGATGGTTGTGTTAATGACAGGAAAATTACAAGTGGTTGTGCATTCTGTCTTGGATGTATATTGGTGTCATGGATAAGGAAGAAAAAAGATTCAGTATCTTTATCTACTACAAAGGTTGAGTACATTGCAGCAGCATCTTGTTTCACACATGTGCTATGGATGAGGAAAATATTGAAGAATATCATAGTGGTGTATGATGAACCAATTTTTATCTTCTATAATAACACAAGTGCAATCAATATTTCAAAGAATCTGGTAATGCATTCAAGGATAGAACATATTTCAATCACATATCACTTTATGAGAGAGAAGGTTGTTGAGAATGAAGTAAAGCTTGAATATGTGCCTACAAAGGATCAAATTTCCAATATATTTACTAAGGCTCTTCGTAAGGATACTTTTGAGTATCTCCTGAAGAATTTGGGGTCCATTTCCCCTCCTTTCTTGAGCTAGATGCATAAGGAGATGCATTAGTCCAGTGGATCTCAAGATTCATTCTTTGTTATGGATTGATGTTTGTGGCTACCTCTTAGGGGGAGTAGGTAGTAATATTGTTGGTTTTTGTAGTTAGAAGAGTGTGTGTTATCATTATGCAGTGGTTTTTGATTTGGTATAATTTGGTGTGTGCTCCTAAGGGGGAGTATACAAAGTAGTAAAGGAAAGAATTTGTAGTGCAATAATAAGAAGTTGATTGATGTAAAAGGGGGAGAATAAACAATGCAAATATTTAGGCCCTTTTCTATTGATGTCAAAGGGGGAGAGAGTCATGTGAAAAAGAAGAAAGTTAAGGGGGAGAGAACGCCATGTGAAAAAGAAAAGCTACAAAGGGGAAGAGAGAGTAATAAGCTAGTTAAGTAAGGGGGAGAAGTAATGTGAAGAGTTGCAATATGTTTATATTCAGAGTTGTGTCTTTGATGGTTTTTCACATCATGTGTTGTCATCAATGATAAACAAGGATATTGTTGCAAGTATGAGTAATGGTGTTATCATTGATATCAACAAGCTCGTATTTTCATTGATGTCTATTGTTGGTTGATATTGTTGTGAGAGCGTGAGAAATTGATGTTATCACATCTTTGATTAGTTACATTATGTTGTCATTAGTCAAGCTACTGGTGTCAACCTCTAATGTTGCTTTGATAAGATTTTTTCTATTGATATGTGCTTGAGTTTCTATGTTTCAGATGGCTTGGTGGTAATGAGGAAGTGTTGAAGATGATGAGGATGTCTCTAGTGCTTGGTTTCTAAGTGCTTTTGAGAAAATTTGATAAAAAGGGGAAATAGTGTGTTGTAGTGGTATTTTATGTTGCAGGGATATGTTTTATTTTTTCTCTACATTTCTTCTAGGTTGAAGATCTTCCTATGCATTTTAGATATGTTGGTGATAGATTTTAAGAGGTGTAATATCTAGGATTTGATGTGTTGGATATATGTACATAAGAAGTTGTGTTCACCAGTGTGTGAACTATGTATTGCAGAATCATCTAGGAGAAACATTTTTTCTTCATATTTATCCATAGTTATGTTTTGGGTCTTGTTTATTTGAAGGAATGTTGATAGCATTGGTATCTTTCATCAATTGAGGTGGTTTGTGGTTTGGTTCTTTGGAAGTCATTTTCTCAAGTGACAAGTATATGACAAAATTTTCTAAGTGTACTGGATGTGTAAATTGTTTTGTTCAAATTGTTGTGAAGGATTTTGTTGGATTTCAGAGTGTTTGAGGAATATTCTAGATCATGTTCAAGTGTGGTGTGCATTTTGCAAGTCTTCCTTGGATTTAAGGACATTTTTAATTAAATTTTTTATGTTGTTTACATGGATAACGAACGACATGGTGTTTATACTAATTATGATGGATAATTATTGTTTATAGAAGTATATGGACTTAGTGGTGTTATAGATTTGGATCCCAAATAAGGTATGGTGTGGTCCTCTTTCACTTCTATCGACCATGGAAGTGTTTTGGCACTGACCTAATTTGAATTTGCATGGTTGATGTGCATAGCTGACCTTGGAGAAGGGTTTCAAGGTTGAGGATGGTAAAAATAAGAGTTGATTTGTTGAGGGATGATAAGATAGATGTGAGAGATGTGAATGATGCAAATTGTAAAGTGTTATGGTGTGAAATTGAGAAGTGCAGTGCAATATTTCATGTGTTAGATTACTAGATGCAATGAGAATAAGTTGTCTACAATTCTTTAGTCATGCTACAAAGGTGTTGGTGACATTATGGTGGATTATTTGTTGCATTGAGATGAATTTCTATATGTAACATTCTTCTCTATCTTCTTTTCTATTTTGGAAGTGATCCTTTCTTTCTTTGGGTAGTGACCCCTTTGGTAATGAGCCCTATTGTATTTGGTGTTGATATTATTTATATTGTGAGCTAATCACCACTATGGTTTTTACCTTCTTGGGTTTTCCATGTAAAACTAGTGTTCTCTTATGTATGGTGTTGTGTTTCACTTTCTTTTATTTTCTTTTCATGATAAATCATCTTAGTAGATTTAACAATGTAATGAATGAATGTGGATCTAAATGTGTATAAAGGATTTGAAGATTTAGGGTACAACTGATTCACCCCCCCTTATCAATTGTCTTGTGCATTCAACACCATGTTGGTACCCTTTGTAGTTGCAGGTCTTGTCTCTTCCAATTTCCCACAAAACCAACTCTTAGGGTTGTTGCAAATATGAGCTAGTCTGGTAGTGTTGTCATTAATGTTGCCATTGATGTCAACACAGTTCAATATGCTATAGATTGTACATGTATGGTTGAGATGTTGTGAGTACATGGAGCTATCTTTTGTGGTGTTGTAGATGTGTTGGTTTGATGAGTTTCCAAGTGCTTTTGAGAAAATTAATAAAGAGAATTCAGAGTGTTGAAAGTGTTTAGAAAGTGCTCTGGTTTGTGCTCCACATTTCTCTTGTGTTGATCCTATGCCTATGTGGATATGAAGGTTTGATGATAGAATTCTAATGGTGATATCTTCTAAGTTTTAGCTTATGTTTTGAAGGTACATGAAAGTAATGTTCACCGGTATGTGAACTATTATGGCAGAGTTGGTCTTTTGTGGACTAGGAGAAATGTTTCTGCTCTGCAATCCTCTACTATTTTGTTTTAGATCTTGCGGATCTGGGATATGTCTTGTGAAGGTATTTTTTGTGCTATGGAAAAGGGGTTTGGAGTTTCGTGATCTGGAAGTCATGTTTCAGTGTTTCAGTATGAGTTTTTATAGTTCAGGTAGACTGGTGAAAGGTGTTAAGTGATTAAAGCTTCTTGACTTGCTACAAATGTATCTAGAAGATTCTGAGATGTATTTGTATACACCTAAAATCGGTCAAGATAATGAATTAATTAAATACAAGTTATTTAATTAATAAACCCCTTTTATTCATCTAAGTTTATAAATAAATTCTAAATTTATTTATAGTTCACTCTCTTAAATTCTTCTAAAATCATTTTCTTAATGATTTAATAAAATAAACAAATATAACTAATTTTTTTTATTTGATTAATTCCCTCTCACTAAATTTGAATTTTTAAAGTAATTTTTTTCACATTTCTCCATATTTCTCTAACCTCCTTCCACCTCATCATCCACATCATCAAGTGTCACATGAATTTAAATAAATCTAATTTCTAAATTGCAATTATCCTCAACAAATTTGTAACAAACCTTGGACACTTGGCTCCTTCATTTCATTGATTCCCTTCAACACTTGGCAAAGTGTTTTACTAAAGGGAACATCCTCCATGATTCCCTCTAACCTCTTCATCCTCCACCATTCATCTTGCAAGCTGAAATATTGACCGTCGAATCCTGCCACATCACAATATGCCTTGAAAATCCTATAAATTCAGCCTCTTGCTACAACATTTGCAATCCATCTTTGTGCAAACTTACTCTGCAGAAATTAGATTTGAGCATTTGAGCATTTAGAGCATTGGAGAATTTTAGCATTTAGTAATTTAGAAATTTTTTAGTTTAGAATCATGGCTTAGTTTCATAGCTGCATATCCATTATCATTTTAGTCTTTACACAACATTTGCATCATAGAATTTGGCATCATATTAGCATCATTTTATCACAACAACAACATATCATGGCAACAATTATATAGCTTATCAATTACATCATGTAGGAATTAGATTCTTGCATTCAACATCCATTCTCTAGGTTGTCATTTCTAGAAGTCATAGTGCAAAGAAAATTTGAGAGCCATTGTGATTTTAGAAATCCTTGGAGATAGGAAATGATGGAACAATTTTAGGAATTGATTGTGTTTTGAATTTGATTAATTATATAGTTCAATTCCCTATATTAATACATCTCCTTGCTTGTGTGATCTTATTGTTGATTTACACATTTTACCTCACACATAAACTGGCGCCCACCATGGGGGCTAGTCCCTTTTATTTGACATTTTTCTAGAAAGTTGTCTCACAGGTTTGGATGTGAAGACTAAGGTAGTGCATCCGTTAGTTCTTTCAGCGCATCTAAAACATCCTTCAACATATCCAATTCTTGTTATGGCGCATCCAGTCCAAACTTCAATGCATACAGTTCCTGTTTCAACGCATACAATCGGTCTTTTAGTGCTTTTGGTATTTCTTTTAGCATATTCAGTAGTTTCTCTAGTGCATTTGGTAGTTCTTGTAGCCCATAGGAGTGATCTTTTAGTGCATTTAATGACTATTTTGGCACATTTGGTTTTTTTTGCAAATTTTCCAAATACTGAGAACTAATCATTGCTCTATATTTTGTAGGTACTTAAAAACATTGTCAAAGACCAAAATATCAAACTATTGACGATTGCTTGCAGGGAGTTGTTCCTTTCTAATGCTTTCTTTCCATTAAACTAGGAATCTATTATGCCTTGCATAAACACCCCATTTTATTCTGGAACAAAATGGGTCCCCCTTCTCTTTTTGGTTTCTTTTCCTTTGGTTATTTGCTTTGCTCTTGGGAGTTCTTCTGTTTTCTGCTTGAGTTTTTCTTCTTGTTTTGTCAAATTTTGGTTTTGTCTCAGCTTGAGTTAGTTTTCTTCTTGCTAAGAATTCAATGAAATAATCATAAGCAAAAAAATAGTTTATTATAATATATTTTATATGCTTTGGGGACTAATGGAGCCATTTGTTTTGCAGGATTGGATCATGCACGTGATGGTATTCCTCAAGGAGCTCAGTTGGAAGGCATCTCCCAATCCAGTTTGGCATAAAATTGTTCTAAGGAGAAAGTCAGAAAGGATCTACGGTTGTCTTGCCGACTGGCATTCCATTCTATTCAAAACAGGCCCATCAGTCACCTAGACATCCTTGTCACCGAGAGTCTTTATGTTTCTTGCTGACTGGGGATGAGCTCGCCAGAGGATTCCGCATTCGGCATAACATCTCGCTGAAAGGAGTCAGGTCTCGGCAACAAAGAAGGTTGGCATCAGGGGTTTTCTTTGTTGAGAAGTCTTCCCGATAGAAGGAGGTCCTACTGAAAGTTTGAACTCGGCAATAATTTTTCCTTCCGCAGGAGGTCTGGGTGATTAGAAAAGGTCTCACTGACAGGGGAGGATATCGCTATGGTTCTTGCTACCTGACAAAAGGTCTCGTCGATCCATCAGAGTCTCCCCAAAATGAAACGGCATCGGGGAGAGTGATTCCACATTCGGCATAAAGTCTCAGCAAGATTTTCATGTCTCACTAACTAGCGGCAGGGGGATTCACTTCAGAAAGAGTTGTGTCTTTGGTGTGTGGTCTTGTTGACCGCTTTGTGTCTTGCCGACCACCGATAAGGATATACATCTCGGTGAGAAGCTTTTTCATTGGAGGGATGTCTTGGTGAGTGCATCTAGTCTCCCTTGGTGAGTGCATCTGGTCTCCCTAACAAAGCATAAAAGGATTCCATTGGTATGAGGTCCAACAGTCTTGCCAACCCATTTTGTCACACCAAAATATTGCTTCATCAGGGAGAGATCCAAAATGTTACACCGATGCATGTGAAACGAAAGAATACATATCGGTATGACTACAGAAAGGTATCCCCAACCACAAAATTTCCTACCAATAGGGTGTCCCTTCGGGGAGAAGAAGGATGTGCTTAGCGTTAGGTCTAGCCGAAGCTTGAGGGTCTCGCCGATATATAAAAAAAAAGGGTTTTGGCAAGAGGGATTTGCTTCGGGGTGATATCTCCTTGATAGTTGGAGGTTTCGCTGAAGGGTTCCCCCTTCAATATAATGCCTCGGCGAGGGGAGCAGGTCTCACTGACATGGAATGGTGGTCCCGGTCGGTGGAGTCTCGTTGAAAATTTGAGCTCAGCAAAAGTTTTCGCCAACCAAGTGGGCTCTCGCCAAAATAAATCTAAGCTCGGAAGGATTTCACCAAGAGGTATTGCCTTTAGTGAAAGGTCTCACCGAAGGGGAGAAGGTTTGACTAAAACAAAGTGGGCTCAGGGAGAATGAAGGGGGTTCGCTGTGAGGTTTCACTAACACGAAAAGGTCACACTGACAATGATGGATTTCCCAATGAAAGAGACATCAGTATAACTGAGCATAACTCGCCGTAACCTCTGGACGACAGTGAGGAATCTTGCTGAAACAAAGTGAGCCCAGCAAGAATATAAAAATTTTGATGAAAGGTCTCGGTGACTCGGGGATCTCTCGGCGACAAGACGTGAGTCCGAGGTAAGATCTCCTCTAAATGAAGAGGTCTCCCCAACATAAAGAAATGAGCTCACCAAAGGATTATGGGCCTTGCAGTGACATCCCACCGATTTGAAGAGGTCTCCCTGACATAAAGAAAGGAGCTCGAGCCTGACGATTCAGAATGCGCTCGGGGGAGGAAAGAGGAGGTTGCCATGAAGTCCCACCGACTGGGTAGGGTCTTTCCGATACAGAATGAGCTAGGGGTGAAAGGTCTGGCCTCACTATGATCTCCTGCTGACTAGTGACTGTCTTGTTGATAGTCTTTGTGGGCTTAGTATAACTTCTATAGCTCGCTAAAAGGTCTCAATGATTGCCACATGTTGCGCCGATAATTGTTAAGAGGAAAAATCGCATCAGGGAGACACGATTAGTGTCTCACCTACATGCAATTTAGGGTGGACTACTTTTGACTACCCGGGAATCCTACGTGGCTTATGTTCCACCAATCAGAAGAAGCTAAAGGAATGGCCTATTGGCCATTGACTGATTGACTACCTCTGTGAAGGAAGACCAATAGAATGCAAACGATATGGACTCCTTCTGAGATCAAAAGGTGATGGATCGGCTCAGGTGATGATGTTCAGATCTAGCAACGAGTCCGATGTTGCTTCCAGAAGATGCTTAACATGCAAAGAAGTCTAGAACATGAAGGAGGCTAGAAGAATGAAGAAACTATGACTCACATGGATAGCTGTAGTGACCACTGGAAGAGATGGATCAGTATTAATGGAAAAATGTTTTGGAGCATTCAAGGTAGCCCTTCAAAGGAGTTTAAAGATATACACATATACCTGGAGAAAATGTTGTAGCTACAAAAGATCTGAAGGCTTCTCCTGAGGTCAAGCCATCACTGACATGGATAGCAGGTCTTCACATTGAATATCGCATTAACTCTCTTTAGAAAGATCTTAGAGTTGATCCTCCTGCAACCAAGCAGATATTTTGTAAACCCTAATATAGGGGACAACGCATTCTTCTTGATACACTCTGTATATATGGAATTTTGGCCTCTTAGTAAAGAGGTTAGAAGAGAGTTAGAAAAAGTTTGAGAATACATAGAGAAATATAGGAGACAGAGCTACATCCTAATTCATTGTAATAGGAGATTCTTTTGCCTTCTTAGTTAGGAGTTAGATTCAATAGAAGCCAATAATGTATCTTTCTAGTTTTCTTAATATAAATGGAAATGATTTGGAGTCATGGATTTTCTATACACTAGTGATTGTGCTAGATTTGTAAATGTTGCGTAACTGTTTCACTAATAGTAGAAGCAACCAGATTAAAATCTACTTCAGTTTGTGTTTCAGAATGGTGTTTGTCTTAAGTTAATCATATGATTTGTGAAGCCTTTAGGAAATGGAACGTTATTTTGTGTTTTATTTAAAATGGTAATTAGTATTCTGTTGTAGAAATCAGCACTGTGAATAAATGCAACTATGTGTTAATCACAAGTTGATTTTGTTCTTCAGTTTTAGTTTACAATTCCTTGAAGGATAACAAGTTTGGTTAAGATAGGTGAATTATCCTTCTTTTTAGTACCAAAGCCTTGATCTATCTTTTGCTATTTCTTTAAAAACCCTAGTTAGAGTAGGTTTAAATTCATGCTTGATCTTAGAATAATCTAGAAGCCCAACACCAGCAGGCCCCTTGAACATTACTATTACATTGACCACTTAGCAACATTAGCACAGCTAAGAACCAACTACAAAGACCTTGGGAGCTAAGATATCCATGTGTTGTCTTTCTCTTTCAGGAGAAATAGGATAGCAATATTCTGTTTGCATGTTGTGCCACCAGGACCATCAATAGAAACTAGCACTAGAAGGAGGGCCTAGAAGGGCAAGCTGGATAATACTAGATTTTTCTCACCAGAAAGGTCCCGTAGAGTTCTTCGATCAGCTGAAAATCCACCACCTTTGATAGAAATTAAGAATCGAATAAGACACAAGAGTCATAAGACTAGTTCAACTATCATACCACCCTTGTCAGCTCTGCTAACTCCATGAGGCTTTTCACCAATACCCCAGTGGTTACCCATCAATCCATCATCGAATCCATCTCAATTGTCACCATAGCTAGTTCGACCCATACAACAGCTAGCTCAACCACCACCACCGCCACCAATGGCATTCTTTTAGAATAATCCCCTCTATTGGGGACTATTCCTGGAGGTTTTCATGATATGCCTAAGAACCCTGAGAAATTTATCCCCAAGTACATTCATGGTGAATGAAGGAGTGTTGAAGAGCAAATACAAGCTTTTAAGGATGCTTGTACTAGAGCTCAGATACCTCACCATGATGTAGTTTGTAGGTTGTTCCCTTACTCCTTGGGGGATATGGCATACAATTGGTACCTTAATCTTCCTCAAGGTTCCATTCTGACTTGGACACACTTGGAAAATGCTTTCATCAATTAGTTCAGGGTTTATGTGGATCCAACTCTTTTATACCACCAATTTGCTACTATTAGGAAAGAGCCAGGTGAACCTTTTCCCTTGTTTAATACCAGGTTCCAACTAATGTATAGGAGATTGCAAGACCCCTATCTAGTCACTGAGAATAGTGCCATTCAAGCTTACTTTAGAGTTATAGACTCCTTGCTTGGCTTGTTCCTGCAAAGGACTTATCAACTAGCTGATATTGATTCTCTATCCAAAGTCTATCATCTAGCTATCAAGCTACAACAAAAAATTAGTTCTCAACAAGGAATTCTGGGAGGAGGTTTCCCTTCAATAGGATATTAGATGCATAGCCCAACCCCTATATTCAATACTATCCCAGGAATTTCTCCTTCCCATTATGGACCTATGTCCTAATTGCAAACTCAACTACCTATTCCATTATTTGCTACTGGAACTCCTGACTTCTTCCAACAACCACAGGTTCCTCAAAGTTTCCATGGTCATCATAACCAAATTGGAACACCAAATCATGGTGGTCAGCCACCTGTTGCTAAGAGTGTGGAAAGTGAAAAGACAACTCAACTTACAACTGAGGTAGAGACCTTGAAGAAAACACTGTCTCAAGTTACAAATGACATGGCTTAGCTTCGATTGAACCCCTCCCAAAACCAAGGTAACTAACCTAATCAAAAAAAAAACAATCAAGGTACTTATTAGAATAACAACAAATACAACCAAAGGGGTTATTAGGGCCAAAACTCCTCTAACCAAGGTTATCAAAATCAGAATAGAGGATATAACCAAAGGACAAATAGTAATTGACAATGGAATACAGGGCCCAATAATGGTGGAGTTTCCCACAACTATCAAGCTAATGAGGAGAGATCACATACTGCAAATGTGGCTGACCTCAACTTTATGACTAATTGGTGCAGGCTGCATGATACTACAACCCATTCTGAGGTAAACTTCCCTGAAATAGAGAAGATGGTCAAGATGGCACAGGAAAATTCTCAAACATTCCAAGGGAATCCTCACAAAGAAGGTGGCTCAGTAGATACAACAATGAATTATGACCTCTTTGAGGAGGAACCTTCATTCCCAAGGCAAGAGGAGAATGAACTAGAGGAAGATTCATATGATGCCCAAGCCTTTCAAACAAAAGGAGGACACTTCCTAAGAAATTAGAATAAGGGTCCATTCACCTCATTAATGCCACCTAATCACATGGTGCCTCCAAATCAAAGTGTTGATAATAACCCTCCTCCACCAAAAGGCCCGCCTAACTTCCATAACAAGGGTAATTCCTCTGGTGTTTTCAAAGGTAGTGCAAGTTGTAATACAGAATTTGGTATTGTTTCTAAGATGCAGAAAAATAAGAATTCTTTGTCATATTTTGACATCCTAAGGTGGTGCCCTGCCCAACGTTAGATAGTGCTGAAAGCTTTGGAGCAAGCTGATAAATCGAAAAGGAAAAACAAGGTGGAACCTATTGGGGACGTGAATTTAGCCTTGTATAGAAATAAGGTAGGTACTCCACCATTTCTTTTGAGTTTAAGAATTTTTGGGAAGAACCTACATAATTGTTTGTTAGATTCAGGGGCTTTAGGCAATGTTATGCCATTTTCTATATGCAAGAAGTTGGGATTGAACCCTGTCCAAATGAACAAGAAGGTATTCCAACTTGACAAGATAGAGGTTAATGTAGTGGGAGAGTTAAGAAACATACATGTCCAAGTAGGGTCAGACCCTAGGATTCAAATCAACATAGACATTCAAGTAGCAGACATTCCCAAGACCTATGTTATGTTGTTGAGCAGAGCTTTGATGAAAGGTATAGGGGGATATCTCTCCCTTGACTTTTCACATATGTGGCTACCATGGAGGGGAGTGCCTACTCATATTAGGATTGAAAGTGAACCTTGCCTCAAGAATGTCATCAATGAGTATGATTGCCCCAATGAGGTAGCTTGCTTTGAAACCAGGATAGGGGTTTATAAAAGAGAAGAAATTTTAACCTTTTCTGTCCTTGAATCTAAAGAGCTGCTAATACCAAAATTCCCTGATTTTGTGATTAATGAAAACCAACAAGCATTGATCAAGAAGCTACAATAGGATCAGCTGGTCTTAGGGGAAGATATCGATCTACAAAGTCTTTTACTCCCTAATTGGTGCAGGGTACATTACCAAAATCATTCTGAATTGACTTGCCAAACTTGCATGGACACTTTAAATCATGTTTCCCAAAGTGAGGAAGCTAGCTCAAGTCACCCCAAGACCGTTGCATATCACTTCTCATTTGAGGTTAAGGAAGCAATAATGTTAACCAGAGATAGGATACCTTCAAAGGAGGTTCCCTCTCAAATTGAACCTACCCCAGACACATGTCCAAATCAGCATATTAATGAGGAGCAACCCCAAGGTTCATTCAACACCCCTACACTCATGAGTATACCAAAACCCAAGGAGTTAACCAAAGGCACAAGTGACTGTCAGAAGGATAGCCACAAATTATATGATATATTTGTGTAGTAATTGGAAATTACACCTAAGGAACCGGTGGAATGCCAATTCCCTATATCTGATGCAAAAGATCAAGTAATCCCACCCTTGGCTCATTCTACCCAAGTGTCCACTATGACCTCAAAAGGACCAACTCCAACTCATGATTAGCTGTGGACCCTCATGTTTGATTGATCTAAATCTAAAAAAGGTTGTGGTGTTGGGATTGAACTAACCAGCCCGAAAGGGAAAACCTTATTTGCTTCTTATAGGTTGCAATTTTGATGTACTAACAACGTAGCAGAATATGAAGCTCTAGCTTGGGGGATGATGTTTGCGCATAAGAAGAAGGTCACTGCCTTGGTGGTCAAAGGAGATTCAGAAATAGTTGTCAAGCAAGTACGCAGCCAATACACATGTCACAATAGAAGGCTGGTAGCATATAGAAATAGGGTATGGAGCCTAATCAAAGACTTTGATGCCTTTGGGATTAGTTTAATCCCTAGAGAAGAAAATCAGATAGTCGATTCATTGGCTCTTGCTGCAAGTACCCTGGAACCTATGCAAGGCTGCAGGCTTAAGAAATTCTCAGTGGAATTGATATCCACCCCTGCTATTCCTAATAATGTTAGGAACTTTCAAGTCTTTGATGACGATCGACATATGCTTGCTTTTCTAGCAAGTTCAGATGTTTTTGAAGGACAAATCATTGATGAGTCCAACAGGGATCAAGGAGATTGGAACCCTGGAGATTGTGATACAGAGGGGGTCCTCAATCTAAAAGGTAATAGCATTCCCAATGGAATGGTGGCCTTGGAAAGAATTTTTGACTCAGACCCAAGGGCTTGAGAGAAGATATCAGCTGAAGATAAAGGAGGTGAATATGAAACTGTTAATCTAGCTGATTCTGGCCCTGAAAGGAATGTCTACATTGGGAAAGCTTTCCCTGAAGCAATCAGAAGAAATATACTGAAGGGACTGAAGAAATATATTGCTATGATAGCCTAGGGATATGAAGATCTAAATACATTTGATGCTTCTGTAATGACTCATGCTATCCATCTGAAACCCGAAGCTAAACCATTCCAATAGAAACAGTGCCCTATCAATGCCCTGATTGAGCCACTGATCCTTAAGGAAGTTTAGAAATTGCTTTCTGCAAGGATAATTTTCCCTGTACACCATTCAACATGGGTGGCTAACTTGGTCCCAGTCTGTAAGAAAAACAGAGAGATTAGGCTATGTGTGGACTTCAGAAACTTGAATAGAGCTTTAGAAAAAGATAATTACCCACTTCCTTCTCTGGATGAGGTCTTGCAGACTATCAATGGATCTCGAATGATCTCATTCTTGGATGGATACTCTAGATACAATCAGGTAATGGTTAACTGTGAAGACAGAATGAAGACATTCTTCACTACAAAGTGGGGAATGTTTGCATATAGGAGGATGCCATTTGGTTTGATAAACGCTGGAGCA
This sequence comes from Sequoia sempervirens, assembly GCA_007258455.2. Lineage (NCBI taxonomy): Eukaryota > Viridiplantae > Streptophyta > Pinopsida > Cupressales > Cupressaceae > Sequoia > Sequoia sempervirens. Next base: position 135,461,318 of record VDFB02270651.1, read on the forward strand.
ACTTTTTAGTGCGCCATGGACATAGCATTCAAAGAATTAATTGGAAAATGCATTATTGTTTACATGGATGACCTGATAGTGTTCTCCAAGGACCAACTAAACCACACTGCATATTTGGCTAAGGTTCTTGAGAGGTGTATCCAGTATGGCGTCTCCCTCAATCCCAAAAAGTGTGTATTCGGGGTTTCTGAAGGAAAGCTCTTGGGACATATAATTTTAGAAAGGGGAATATCGATTGACCCAGATCGAGTTGAGTCCATTCTCAAGATAACCCAGCTAGGAAGCAAGAAGGAGATGAGATCTTTCTTTGGAAAGATCAACTTTGTGAGAAAATTCATCACAGGCTTTGCAGAAATCGTAAAACCACTAAATGAAATGATGAAGAAAGACACCAAAACAAAATGGAGTGAGGAGGAAAAGGTCGTGATTTCATAGATCAAGTGATCCATTTTAGAAGCACCAGTCCTCACTAGCCTTGACTATTTAAAACCATTCTATATCTATTCTTTTTCCTCTGAACACTTGTGTGTAGCTGTCCTAACTCAACAAAGAAAATAGGTAGAGGAGAGGCCAATCGCTTTCATGAGATCTCCATTCAAAAATACTAAAGTTAAGTACCCACCCCTTGAAAAGAAAGCTTTTGCACTAGTCAAGGTCGTCAAGAAGTTCAGACACTACATTCTTTGAAGTCAAATCATCACTGTATTTCCTGATGCTACTGTGAAGTATTTACTTATGCAGAGCAAGCTTGGAGAAAGAAGAGGGAAATGGATGGCCATCTTGCAAGAGTTCGATCTGGAGATACACCCTATGAAACTTTTCAAAGGCACAAGCTTGTCTAAATTCATGGTAAATGCTGGTGACAACATCATTTGTCAGCAATACACGACCCAGTCCTTCTCCAATGACCCTTGGTATGCTGATATTGTCTATTTTATGCTCAACAATCAGTGTCTAGAAGGAATGAATGCAACTCAAAGGAGAGCGCTAAGAATGAAGAGTTCCCATTATATGCTCAAAGGAGGGTTGCTATACAGGAAGAATTTCGAGGGAGTGTACCTACGATGCCTTGATCAGCAAGAGGCTAAACATGTGATCTCTGAGTTTCATGGGAAACACGACACAAGTCATGGTTCTACAAATTCATTGGCACACCAGATCCTCATATATGGTTATTATTGGCCTTGTGTGTTCAAAGATACCCATCAGCATGTGAGAACATGTCACATATGTTAGATTTATGCATCAAAAGAACAACATTCAGCCATGCCATTGCAACCCTTCTACGAGGTAAGGCCATTTTCCCAGTGGGCACTAGATTTTATTGGGGTAATTAACCCAAAATATTTTATAGGGAACAAGTTTATTTTGACTGCTACTAATTACTGCACAATATGGATAGAGGCTATAACTTGCAAGAACAACACAATGAAGGTAGTCATCAAGTTCCTCACCGAATGCATCACAATTAGGTTTGGAGTACCCTTCGCTTTGGTATGTGAAAATGGCTCTTCTTTCTCTTTTGCTAAGTTCATTTCGTGGGCTTATGATCACAAAATTGTTTTAAAATATTCTTCAAACTATTACCCATAAGGCAATGGAGTTGCGGAATCAACCAACAAGAATCTCTTAGGGGTAATTAAGAAACTGTTAGAAAACAATCCTAGGGACTGGCATACCCAGCTGAGATTCACATTATGGGCAGATAGAACTAGGATCAAGGCTGCTTTAAGGACCTCACCATTCAAGATGGTATATGGCCAAGAGCTTGTGTTCCCTATCCATCTGCAAATACCTATCCTTGAGTTCATGTAAAAATTCTACTCCAGTGATGATAGGATAGAAGTAAGATTAGATGCCTTGTTGAAATTAGAAGAGAAGAGAGATACCACCTTGGAACAATTCTTTGGACACCAGGCTATTGTCAAGCGATGGTTTGACAAAAGAGCCAAAATCAAGGCTTTCAGGATATCAGACCTTGTGTTGTTATGGGATAAGGCTAGTGAAAAGAAGGGCAGTGACCATAAATTCGATAACCTCTAGCTAGGTCCTTATTAGATTGTTAATATCCTAGGAGAAAATGCTTTCAGACTGAGTACTTTAACTGGAGGACCTATTCCCTTGCCTATCAATGGAAAGTTTGTTAAACACTATTTTGAGTCATGAAGTTGGTACTTTTGCTGGGTGATGCATCTGTGTAAATAATTTCTTCTTGTAAATAATTTTTGTGTGTAAATAACTCTGTTCTTTATGTGAATAATCTCATGCTCTTTATGTAAGTAATTTTCTCTTTTCTTTGTAAATAATTTGTTGTTTGTCTGTTTGTCCTTTCTTTCTGTCTTTCTGTTTCCTTTGTTCTTTTGGTTTTTGTTTTTGTTTTGTTCCTTGGGGTTTATCTATTTCTTTCCATCTTGAAATGGTGGGCTATTATTTGATGCATACTTTGGTTGATAGGAGAGAAGTGGTTTAGATATTTTCACATTTTCTGATTGGATGATTTTCTCCTAAATTCGTTGTTTCATGCTTATTGTCAATAAAAGTTGTGGAAAGTTCTAAAAACAAGGTGCAAAGTAAGTAACCTTCATTAGCCCCCCTGAATCTGTCACAAATCATCAAGATCATCTCCTCTTGTAATGGTATGTTTGTCCTAGGATGATAGTGTTGTAAGATTTGAGTGAAAAATCCGATCTCCCAAGTGTTGTTATGAGGTCTATGGTAGTTTTCAACCCAGAACAGATGTTAAACATTTGACATATTGAAAAAAAAATGAATGAAATATCTGAAACTCTATGAGAAAATGAAAAAAAAGAGAACTATTTAAAAAGGAATGATGATTCAATATGAATGGGTGATTCCAGTATCTCTACTGGGGCTATGGACGCATGGTTGGCAGTAGAGCAATGTTGTGAGGAAACTAGAGGTATCTCCATCCAGGCTATTGAAACCTGACTAGAAGAGGAGCAATTCCTAGGATATCATTGCACGAAAGCTAAAAGGAATCAACTTATGTAGCTCAAATCTTGCACAGTGTTGTTTGATAGATGAAGAAACTTTATAAAAGAATGATGCACAAATAATCACACACATAGATTCAGGGGTGGCCATTGTTGATTTACATTTGAGATTCTAGCTCAACCTTGCTTCTTATAACTGACCCAACTGGAGTTGTGATGTTCATGAACCAGGAGCTCTAGGTAGCTGAATCCTTTAGTTTCATGAAAATGGTTAAACCATTTTCCCAGCCGAGTCACCATTTGTTATGCCTTGCATAACCACCCCATTTTATTCTAGAACAAAATGGGTCCGCCTTCTCTTTTTGGTTTCTTTGCCTTTGGTTATTTGCTTTGCTCTTGGGAGTTCTTCTATTTTCTGCTTGAGTTTGTCTTCCTTTTTTGTCAAATTTTGGTTTTGTCTCAGCTTGAGTTAGTTTTCTTCTTGCTAAGAATTCAATGAAATAATCATAAGCAATAGAATAGTTTATTATAATATATTTTATATGCTCTGAGGACTAATGGTGTCATTTGTTTTGTAGGATTGGATCATGCATGTGATGGTATTCCTCAAGGAGCTCAGTTGGAAGGCATCTCCCAATCCAGTTTGGCATAAAATTGTTCTAAGGAGAAAGTTGGCAAGGTTCTACGATTGTCTTGTCGACTGGCATTCCGTTCTATTCAAAGGATGCCCATCAGTCACCTAAACATCCCTATCATCGAGAGTCTTTATGTTTCTCGCCGACTAGGGATGATCTCGCCAGAGGATTCCATGTTTGGCATAACATCTCACCAAAAGGAGTCAGGTCTCGGCGACAAAGAAGGTTGGCATCGAGGGTTTGCTTCGCTGAGAAGTTTTCCCGATAGAAGGAGGTCCTACCGAAAGTTCGAGCTCGACAATAATTTTCCCTTTGGTAGGAGGTCTGGGTGATTAGCAAAGGTCTCACCAACAGGGGAGGATATCGCTATGGTTCTTGCCGCCCAACAAAAGGTCTCGCCTATCCATCGGAGTCTCCCCTAAATGAAATGGCATCGGGGAGAGTGATTCTGCATTCGGCATAAAGTCTTGTAGAGATCTTCATGTCTCACCGACTAGCAGCAGGGGGATTCACTTCAGAAAGAGTTGTGTCTTCAGTGTGTGGTCTTTCCGAGTGCTTTGTGTCTTGCTGACCATCGATAAGGATATACATCTCAGTGAGAAGCTTTTGTATTGGAGGGATGTCTTGGCGAGTGCATCCAGTCTCGTTGACAAAGCATAAAAGGATTCCATCGGTATGAGGTCTTGCAATCTTGCCGACCCATTTTGTCACACTGACATATTGCTTCATCGGGGAGAGATCCAAAATGTTACAGCGATGCATGTGAAATGAAAGAATACATATCGGTATGACTACAGAAAGGTCTCCCTGACCACAAAATTTCCTACCAATAGGGTGTCCCTTCGGGGAGAAGAAGGATGTGCTCAGTGTGAGGTCTGGTTGAAGCTTGAGGGTCTCGCTGATATATAAAAAAAAGGGGTTTCGGCAAGAGGGATTTGCTTTGGGGTGATATCTCCCTGACAATTGGAGGTTTCGCCAAAGGGTTCCCCCTTTGGTATAATGTCTCGGTGAGGGGAGCAGGTCTCACCGACATGGAATGGTGGTCCCGGCCGGTGGAGTCTTGGTGAAAATTTGAGCTCGGCAAAAGGTCTCACTGACCAAGCAGGCTCTTGCCGAAAGAAATCCGAGCTCGGAAGGATTTCGCCAAGAGGTATTGCCTTCGGCAAAAGGTCTTGCCGAAGGGGGGAAGGTTTCACCGAAACAAAGTGGGCTTGGGTAGAATGAAAGGGGTTCACTGTGAGGTTTCACTGACACGGAAAGGTCACACCAACAGCAATGGATTTCCAAATGAAAGAGGCATTAGTATAACTGAGCATAACTCACCGTAACCTCTAGCCGATAGTGAGGAATCTTGCCGAAACAAAGTGAGCCCAGCGAGAATAAAAAAGTTTCGATGAAAGGTCTCGATGACCCAGGGATCTCTCGGTGACAGGACATGAGTCCGGGGTAAGATCTCCCCGAAATGAAGAGGTCTCCTCGACATAAAGAAATGAGCTTGCCAAAGGATCCTAGGCCTCGCCGTGACATCCCACCAATTCAAAGAGGTCTCCCTAACATAAAGAAAGGAGCTCGATCCCGATGATATAGAATGAGCTCGGGGTGAAAGGTCTGGCCTCGCTATGATCTCCTACCGACTAGCGACTATCTTGCTAATAGTCTTTGTGGGCTCAGTATAACTTCTGCAGCTCACTAAATGGTCTCACCGCTTGCCACATGTTGTGCCGATAACTATTAAGAGGCAAAATCACATTAGGGAGACACGATTAGTGTCTCACCAACATGTGATTTAGGGTGGACCACTTTTGACTGCCCAAGAATCCTGTGTGGCTTATGTTCTACCAATCAGAAGAAGCTAAAGGAATGGCCTATTGGCCATTGACTAATTAACTACCTCTGTGAAGGAAGACCAACATAATGCAAATGATATGGACTCCTTATGAGATCAAAAGGTGATGGATCAGCTCAAGTGATGATGTTTAGATCTAGCAAGGAGTCTGATTTTGCTTCTAGAAGACACTCAGCATGCAGAGAAGTCTAGAACATGAAGGAGGCCAGAAGAATGAGGAAACTATGACTCATAGGGATAGCTATAGTGACCACTGGTATAGATGGATTGGTATTAATGGAAAAATTCTTTGGAGCATTCAAGGCAACCCTTCGAAGGAGTTAAAAGATAGACACGAATACCTAGAGTAAATGTTGTAGCTACAAAACATCTGAAGGCTTCTCCTGAGGTCAAGCCATCACCAACATGGATAGCAGGGCTTCACATTGAATGTCGCATTAACTCTCTTTAGAAAGATATAAGAGCCGATCCTCCTGCAACCAAGCAGATATTTTGTAAACCCTAATATAGGGGATAGCACATTCTTTTTGATACACTCTTTATATATGGCATTCTGGCCTCTTGGTAAAGAGGTTAGAAGAGAGTTAAAAAAAGTTTGAGAATACATAGAGAAATAGAGGAGACAGAGCTGCATCTTGATTCTTTGTAATAGGAGATTCTTTTGCCTTCTTAGTTAGGAGTTAGATTCAATAGAAGCCAATAATGTATCTTTCTAGTTTTCTTAATATAAATGGAAACAATTTGGAGTCATGGGTTTTTTGTACACTGGTGATTGTGCCAAATTTGTAAATGTTGCTTATCTATTTCACTAACAGTAGAAGCAACCAGATTAAAATCTACTTCAGATTGTGTTTCAGAATGGTGTTTTTCTTAAGTTAATCATTTGATTTATGAAGCCTTCAGGAAATGGAATGTTATTTTGATGTTTTATTTAAAATGGTAACTAGTATTCTGTTGTAGAAATCAACACTGTGAATAAATGGAACTGTGTGTTAATCATAAGTTAATTTTGTTCTCCAGTTTTAGTTTACAATTCCTTGAAGGATAACAAGTCTGGTTAAGGTAGGTGAATTATCCTTCTTTTCAGTACCAAATCGATGATCTATCTTTTTTTGTTTCTTTAAAAATGCTGGTTAGAGTAGGTTTAAATTCATGCTTGATCTTAGAATAATCCAAAATCCCAACACCAGCAGGCCCCTTGAACATTACTATTACATTGACCACTTAGCAACATTAGCACAGTTGAGAACCAACTACAAAGACCTTGGGAGCTAAGATATCCATGTGTTGTCTTTCTCTTTCAGGAGAAACAGGATAGCAATATTCTATTTGCATGTTGTTGTGCCACCAGGACCATCAACATAATCTAGCTTAATTAGGAGGAAAATTAAACAGCATGTTTGTTGTGTTTGTGGAATGGTAGGCATATGCTCTCCCCTTAACTAGGTGACCAAAAATCCATACCCATTCTTTTCATTTTTTTTATATCCTTAGAGGTCCTATTGTAGTGGATAAAGTACTCACCCTATGGGAACAACCCAAACCTAGAATAGGGTAAAGACAAGCCACTTTCGCCTGGTATATATGTGTGGGTACTTGAGGAAATTTCAAGTATCACGAGGGGTTATACCGACAAGATGGGAAACAATGGTCACTTTTTGCATGTATAATGTCTATCAAATGAATGCCCATACTAAAATACTTTTGGGATAGTAAGCTAAAATCCCTTTTCTATTCATTGGTGCAACAACATTCGTTATCAAGCCATTCCATATTCTTGTGGCTTTTAGTAGAGATGAGAAGTTCGTCATGGGAGATTCATGAGAACTAAAGCTTGGTTGACCTGAGAAGTGAGTGTGGTGGAGGGGAGCCAATGTGGTCAAGCTTCTTATCATCTGCTAAAAGTAAGCACAGCTAGAGTAAAATCCAAGTGGGAATCCAGTGAATATTGTCATGGCCAACCTTAGAAATTATACTTACTTGATGTGTCCTACATGTGTAATCTAAAACAAACATCAAACGAACATCACACACAACAATTTGCAACCCTTGGTTCAAAATAACATCTAGAAAAATAACCCATTCCATTGACTGAAAGACAAGAAACCAAACAAACCTTTGAAAACACTGAAAACTCCTAGATTAGCGCATACATTCCTTATTTCGGTGCATTCACAAAATTATTTAGCATGTTTAGGCTATTTTATAGCACATCCAGCTCATAGTTTAACGCATCTGAGTCACAGTCTAGTGCATTAAGTCTAGCGTTTAGCACATCTAGTTCATTCCCTAACACATTTGATCCATAGTTTAACGCATTCAGTCCATTTGCTGGCGCATATAGGGGACAATCTAGTGCATCTAGTCTATCTTTTAGCCCATCCATTCCATATTTTAGCACATCATTACCCTATTTTAGCACATCCAGTTGGCATCAAACCTAAGAGCTTAATTCACCATCTATTTGCCAAATTGAGGCAAAATTAGAGATCCTTTCCAGAATAGAGTCATTCTTAAGTCCCGCTAGTGCCTTAAAATTGTTGAAACTAACCTTTTCAAGTGAAATCCTTCAACTAAACCTTTGATCAAACATCAAAAAGTGCCTAAACATCATCAAACCTAAATCTGATCATCAGCTGAGTTTCACCATTAGGATTTGTCATCCTCCATCCTGAAACAAGATGCTTTACGTCAAATTTATCACCTTAGTCTCATCAATAGAATTTTTCATTCTATTTAACTTTGGTATCTTCTTGGCACTCCTCCAAACAAAGATCAAAAGCTTAGCAAACCTTCATCACTTGTATGTCTGTTTTAACAAGATCCCAAAAACAAAAACTTAAGGAAAAAGAAATTGAAACTCAAAACACCATGGCTGAGGGTGAAGAAAATCCATTCCATAGATTCTACCAACCTGAAAATGATGAAATAACTGAGGAAGATATTCAATCCGCTCAACAAGATCCGAAATTCCACCAATTCATGGAAAAACTTTGGGCCAAAGATGGTGAAAAATATCTTTTAATGCTAGCAAGCCAAGGTGTGAAATTACCCATTGAATTTGATGTTAATCAACTAAAAGGAACACCCAAAAGAACTAAATTTGATCCACCAAACACAAATCCAGTGGCTGCCTTAACTCACCAAATGAAAAATTTGCAACAACAACTTCTTGACATGCAAAGAGGGACTACCAAAAAATACTTGCTGCAAGACATTTTCCCATATCCTTTTGATCCAACTATGAATATGATTCCCTTCCCTAAACATGTGTGTTTCCAAAGTATGATAAATACAATGGTAAAACCAATCCTATAGATCACGTAAGGGAATTCCACACCATGAGCCTTGAGTTTGTACATGAAGACACTTACATGATGAGATTATTTCCATGAAGTCTAGGTGGACAATGCATGGAATGTTTCTCCAAACTTTCACCCGGTATCAAATCATTTGCAAAGTTGGTTAACAAGTTTATCACTCAATACTCTTACAACATACAACATGAGATAACAATGAAAGACCTTTGCAACACCAAACATACAAAGGGTGAATCATTCCTTATATTTTTGCAAAGATGGAGAGGATTATTTGCAAAATATGCTTGTCCCATACCTGAAAAAGAGAAGATGTAAATTTTCATCGACAACCTAAATGATGAAATGAGCTATAGAATTGAATTACAATCTACACCTACCTTTGAGAAAATGATTGAAAATGGAATCAAAATCGAATAAGACTTGGTCAAGAGAGGAGTTTTAAAACTCTACAATGAGGGAAACAACTCATACAACTCATCTAACAATTATAACAATAGTTACAAACCAAGATTTTGGCAAAAAAACAAAAATGTCGGTAACCATGATGCTATAGTTGAAACCCAAAATACAAAACCAGTATTTAACTTGACCGTAGCTGCCACAAAAAACAATCAAAATATTCAAAGTACCAATCAAAATACCAATCAAAATGCTAATAAAAATTCTAATCAAAACCACAATCAAAACAATATTGAATCTAAAACACCACCATATTGAACATCCTTAAATCGAAGAAGATTCACACCATTGGGATAGTCACTCAAATCTGCATTGAAGGAACTTCTTGCAGCTAAGTTTATAACACTACCAGAGTCAAGAGATTGGGAACCAAGGGTTAAACCCTCATGGTGGAATGATGAACATTATTGTGACTTTCACAGAAACAAAGGACACAAGAAAAATGACTATATGCAACTAAAACACTTGGTACAAGATTTGATTGATAACAAAATGATATTTGTAGAATGACCTCAAACAAACAATGATCATGGAGCATTCAAGAATCCCTTACCTAATTATAAAAAAGGAGAGTCATCTTCATCTAACACCAAAGGAAAAAATGTGAACTATGTGTATGACACTACAATTCTCCATATTGAGGTAGTTGAGGATCAAACTAATGACATCAAAATCAAGGGACAACAAGACATTATTGCAGCTAAAATCATCTTCATGATATCAATACCAAATCACATCAAATCAATGACATCATACCAATAAATCAGATCACAAACTTTGTTGCAACTGATAACCAGATTAATGTCATTAAAATAAAAGAAAAAAAAGATTACCAACCTGTCAATGCAACCACAAGAGGGCAAGCCAAAGCAATATTGAAAGGAGTTTCCTCTTCTACGTCCAAAACAACTGCTTCCCCTACAACTCAGTACAACATGGTTGACCAATTGCAGAAAATCCCTGCACAAATATCCATATTGGAATTGCTAAAAATATCACCAGCTCACAAGGAAATCCTAGAAAAATCTCTAGTAGCCACCACAATACCAAATGATTTGGAAGTTTTCAAATTTAAAGCTATGGTGGGACACTTGACTGCACCTCATTTCCTATCATTTTACAAACATGATGATGTATCACTCACCCATCCACATAATGCTGCCCTCCACATTGAGGTTTTAATTCACAAACATCGGGTTAAACATGTTCTAATAGATGGTGGAGCTGGCCTAAATATCTGCACTTTAAAACTTATCCATGCACTTGGATATTTAGAAAATGCAATTGATGCTAGAAGAAAAATCACTATAAAATCGTATGATGATGAAGAGATATCCTCACAAGGATTGATAGTGCTATCGATTCAAGTGGGACCGGTTGTAAAATATATAATTTTCCAAGTGTTGGATACAAAGTTGACAGACAATATACTCTTGGGAAATCCTTGGATTCAGGACATGCAAGCAGTTCCATCAACGTACCACCAATGTTTGAAATTCCCCTTCAACAGACAAGAAATCACCATTTAAGTGGATTCCAACAATCCTCAATATTCCAACACTCTTAAGACGGTCCAAGATACTTTTTCACTGCATAACATGGAAGCTAACATTCCTAGCTCATCCAATAATGAAAGACAACTAAATTCCTCATCAAAATGGGTTGAGAAAAATGATCAGTCAAAAGATAAGGGTACAAATAATTCTACTCCATCAAATAACGAAAGTCAATCAAATTATTTGTCAAATCAACTTGAGGAAAAGGTCCAGTCAAAAGATAAAGGCATTGGTGATTCCACTCCATCAAACAATGAAAGTCAACTCAACTTCTTATCGAAACAATTCGAGAAAAGGATCCAGTTAAAAGACAAAGGCATGGGTGAATATTCAATTGAGAAATCCTTATGTCTTTCATAGTTTTTACCTTCACCAAGATGCTATGGATAGTCATCAACCTCAAAACCAGCCACACTCTTTGATGGAACCTTTGTAAAAGCAGGCACCCTAGTGGATGAATTTGAAGATAAGGATGTTCTAAATTGGTTACCCAAGGATGAAGAAGCATCACAAGCATCAACTTCCAATGTTTTAACTGAACCCTATGGTAAAGGTTTTATAATCCTAGAGAAGATGGGATATGAGGGAAAAGGCCCTATTGGTAAAAGAAACGAGGGTATCATAGAACCAATATAGCCTACCATAACAAATTCAAAGGACAAAGGCAGGCTAAGATATATAGAAGAGTAAGAGGAAGAAACCAAGCAACAGACTGCTGAACAAATCCTTCAATTGTAAGATAGTTCTGAAAAAAATTCTAATGAATATGAATGGGACTCACTCTCTAAAGAATCTTGTCATGAAAAATAATTTGATGTGATATAAAGGTATGCACCAATGCATATGGAGGGACAAAGCTTGAGTTCTAGACCACTTGAATTTGGATCACAACATATCGATGACTCAAGTGAAGATGATCAAACTTCGAGAGACATAGATCACTTGGAGGAGAGTAACATCATAGACCTCGACATCACTATTGAAAGATTTGATGATATTTCCATTAGAAAACTTACCCCTCTTGACCTTAACCAATTTGATGATTCTTTACCATTGGTACACCCTAAACTAATTGACTGGGACCAAACCAAGCTGCTTGATATACCTATCTTTCCCAATGATGATGCCATTGTGGACTTCCTTTGCTCTAATAATCCTAAAACTTTTTCCACCATTGAATCTCATAATGAAGCTTCTAACAAGGGGAGTTCCAAATCTCTCAACTGTAAAACAATGAATATCAAAAATAGATCTAATGGTGAAAACCATTTAATGGCAGTATTAGATCAAGAAAAAGTAAAAATAAAGAGAGCATCTAATGGTGAAAACCTCTTTGAGGCATCGAAAGATGGGAGATTTGACACTCTTCCCAAACACTATCATGAGAGATCATCAGTACTGGTTGAACCAAAACAATCCATCAATATTGGTACAACTAAAACAGTGAAGACCCTACATCTAGCAGCATCCATGATAGAGGAGGAAAAACCAAGTTTCACTAAATTCTTTGAAGAGTGGAAAATCAAATTTGCTTGGTCCTACACTAACATGTCAAGCATAGATCCAAAGCTTATAATGCATCATTTATCTCTACCATCGGAAGTAAAGCCAGTGAATCAAAAGTTGAGAAAAATGCATCCCCATATCGCTCTCTTGGTGAAAGTTGAATTGAAGAAAATATAGGATGCAGGATTTATCCAACCTATTAACTATGGTAAGTGGATATCCAATATTGTACCAGTTTCAAAACTAGACCACAACATCAGGATATGTATGGATTTGAAAGATCTCAAAAGGGCTTGCTTGAAAGATAATTTTCCTTTACCCAACATTGACATCATTGTAGACTTGACTATTGGACATGAAATGTTATCACTTATGGATGGATTTTTAGGTTACAATCAAATTAATATAGCACCAAAAGACCAAGATAAGATAGTCTTCACATGTCCTTGGAGCACATTTTCGTAGAACGCCATGCCTTTTGGATTGAAAAATTTCAGAGCCACATATCAATGAGCAATGACCACTATCTTTCATGACATGATGCATACCTTTATGGAAGACTATGTAGATGATTTGTTGGAAAACTCATACACTAGAGAGGGACATATGGAAATCCTAGATAAAATTTGGTGTGATATGAACTAAACTTTTGGGATATATAGTATCAGCTAAAGGCATTGAGGTGGATCCTGTGAAATTCAAAGCTATCATAGAGATGCCTCCTCCTAAGAATATCATTCAACTCAAATCATTACAGGGATGATTCCAATCGATCAGGAGGTTCATCACACAATTGGAAGATAAAACTCATCCTTTTAATCACTTGCTACACAAGAATGTTTCTTTCAAATGGGATGAAAAATGTGAAGCAACTTTTAATCAACTGAAATAGTATATGATGTCTCCACCCATACTAGTACCACCAACTAAAGGAAAACCATTATTACTCTACATAACAATAGTAGAGATATCTTTGGGTGCTCTACTAGCATAGGAAGATTCTGCAAGAAAATAAAGGGCTATTTATTATATCAATGGGACCTTGAATGGATATGAAATCAACTACACCTTTATTGAAAAATCCTATCTAACGGTAGTATTTGCTACTCAACAACTAAGACTCTACATGTTAACCCACACCATCAAACTCATAGAAAAAATTGATCCATTGAAGTATCTACTTACCAAAGCTTCCTTGATAAGAAGACTAGCCAAATGGGTGATGCTATTGAGAAAAATTGACATCCAATATATAGACAGAAAAGAAATCAAGGGTCATGTTAGCTCTCAAAAATGCAGGTTTGAACCATGAAACGTTGCCAAGCTTTCACAACGTTTTAGGGTAACAGACAAGGTCAAGAGATTTTGGACCTTCTACTCTTCAGGTGCTGCTAGACCTAGGCGGGTGTACCTAAATGAATTGAGCAGACTTGACTTTTAATATTCTCTTCTTGCAATGATTTGTCCACGATGGCAAATGGAAATGGACAAACTAAATCAAATTTGGTATAAATTATATACCAATACTAAAACTAAAACCTAATATGCTCAGCTAACAGATGTATAGAAAAATGAATAATCTTGATGGTGAAATACAGAGACCAGTGCCTTATTGGGTATGCAGAGTCAAATGAAATCTTAGTGAGTGACTTCTTTCTAGAGGACATTCAAATTGTTTGGCATATTTTTATTTATAACTTTAGTATAAACATGCAAAAGTGTGATTATTAAGTTCTTCTTATTGATCTAAATGAATTTCCCTGATTACTGTGATTTAATTAAAAGGATTTAATACTTCCTTGAAAGAACCTATCAACCAATCACACAAATACAACAAATGTGTACTGATAAACCGAACATAAAATTTTTATGTTAATTTAAATAACCAGACAATATCAGTTTTAGAGACAACTTAAATAATTCTTTCAATAAATGAAACAAAACAATTGACACCAGAAATACGCTAGCAAATCAGATGATTCTCACTGATATCTCCATGACATCAAAACATGCAACAGAGTCTAAGATATGTGAAACATTGTGTTCCATAGTATATTTACTATCCTCTATCCTATTCTACTTATTGCTCCTCATTTTGTTTCCAAAATGAAAATTTATACATTGAGAATATGAAAGGCCATATCCTTTCGGAAATTAAAAAGTCACATTTTACAAAAACAAAAGATAGAAGATAATTAAGCTCTATTTATCCACAAGTTAGTTTTAGCAAGATGATCTAAGTAATCCTAGCGCTCATATGTATCCCCATCTCCAACAACATTCTGGATCATGATCTCCATCTTGATCATTTCCTCATTCTGCTCGCTCACTTCTTCCAATGTTGTTTCCTTTGCAGAAGTTGTCTTCATGATTTCATTCAGCATTGACTCACATTCATTTCTCCATTTGGTGGCTTCTTTCCATTCCCCTTTTTCATCAAAGAATGTGATCACAGTTTTCCTGGCAGCTTCTAACAACCCCTGTTCATCCCCTTGTAGCTCAACATAGAAGTTTCGATGACGATTCACAATATGATTTGCAGCTTCAAGTGTTGCACTACTGGAAACATCACCACTTTCAATACTCTGTTCTCTAACTGGGCAAACATACTGCTGAGTCCTCAACCTGGATACCTTTTCTGGTCTACCCTGTGGCATATTACCCTTTGGTGTTTCCTTCCCTGAAGACATTTGCTTTGCCTCCAGCAGCCCTTGGTTATATCTCTCAACCACCATTTCAGCTTCATCTTCATCCAAATTCCTAATCATATCATCAAAAGGATAGGGTACATGCTGATACCCTCCAAAGTTAATCTTCTCTTTGGCTGAATTGATATATCCTTCAGGGTCAAAGTTATTCCTAGGTGGTCCTGTCTTCATATTATAATGCAACAATCTATCAAGAATTGAATTGTATCCTTCCTTGGCCATCATAGTGAAATCACCAAAACACAAGGTACTAGGCATAAAAGCCTGCTTCCCAAAAGAGCTGAAATGCATCACACTGCAATAATCCATCTGTCTAACAATTTCCAAATATCCAACTCTGTTTGGAACTATCCTTGGCAGAATGAAAGGGGCATCTTCAAATCCATATACTCTGATCACTGTAGCTCCCTCGAAACAATACCATTTCCCCAGTTATGATCAATTGGCCCATTGAAGTCTTTTTGCTGCAGGAATCTCTTAATCTCATCAGTCAATGAATAATTACAAGGATATTGATACAACTTGTACAATGTTTTTACAAAATACTCTTCAAAATGAATGAAACTAGAACTAGCAAACTTGCTGTCCCAAATAGTAGTCCACAATTGAACAGGCAATGCTTCACCATCCTTACCAACTTGAGAAATTCTCATCTCTGGAGGCCATACTCCTAACTCCTGTCCAAAATATAGCACCAAGTGCATCAACAATGAATAGTGTCTGAGATGAACAATAGATGATCCGCTCTTGATAGCCATCAACCCTGAATCAATCCCCCTAGAAATGTATGAGGCATAGTCAAATGGCCTGGAATTGTGATACTAGATATCTGTTGTGATAATCATTGGCACAATTGACATGAATTATGGGGCATCCATTCCCAACAACTAATGCATTGAGAGATATGTGTACTTCATATAGGGCTCAAACAAATCCACATGATAAGGAGGCCCTTCACTATTTTGCAGAGGTTCTGGCTTGTTACCTTGTTTAACCCTGTGAATTGGCAACCTCCAACCCTTGTAGATTGTATCCATTCTTGAAAACTCTTTCTCCAATTCTTCACAACTGATCTCCTCATTGCAAAACCCTTCTAATTTGAAAACCTCACCTATTGCTTCTTTTGACACAAATATCTTTGGTTTTCTAGATGGGTCACATATAGCTTTATGTTTTGGGTCATAATGATCAACAACTAATTTTACCAATTCTGCATTCATGAATACATTAAGGCATACCAGTTTCCCTACATTCAGCTTCCATGGATTACAGACTAGTTCAAAACGGTTTCTCCTATGATAGTGAAAATTGAAAAGTTCATACCCTCTTACGGCATTCCAGACATCACCTATGAACTTGCATTTATCATCTAACTTATCAACTTCTGCCCTAAGTTGTGCAGATTTTCTAGCTTTAGGTCCTGAACTAGGTAACCAGTCAATAAGATCTTGGTTTAACCTTCGTTCAGTGCCCTCATGCTTTGTATCAAGTTTTTGTTTCTTTCCCTTTGAATGACTACTCTCACCAAGGTTTCTACCCTTGGATTTTCTAGAACCAGAAGACTCCATTCTTCAAGACTACAGAACTTAAAATTAGAAAGTTGAGATGCAATTACTTACAGTATTCTACTTGAGCTCCTCAGACTGAAAGAAGTCCCGGTTCTTTGTTCACCTTTCCAATTCTTCTACAATCAATTCGGTACTGAAGAATTGATTAAACCTTCATTGTTATATCTCATCGTGCCATTAATGAAGCATGAATGAAGGCTCATTTGAAACTGGCACTGTCACATCAAATGTCCCGTCAGTGAGAGATTTTCAAATCTGGGGTGAAGTCCTTTTGCAACGTTTACTTAACCCCTCGCCAAGACATTTTGCAGTCTTACTGACACCTAGAATCAAACTGATGACTATCGCTTCTATTTTTCATGTCACTGTGACAATTCCAAGTCAGGGAGATGTTTGATAGAGTTCATTATGCTACACTGAGATATGTTCTTCAATGCCCTCTCCAGTCGTAGAGACAAAATCACCCCTTCGCTGATGAAAACACACCTCGACGTGACCATTGAGTTTCTTCACCAAAAAAATAAATCTTACTGATGAAAAAATTCCATCGGCAAGAAAATGAATCCTCGAGGAGACTCATACTGATGTTAAGTGTCTTGCCGAACTCATTCTTGCAGATTGCTCCATTCAGTGAGACTCACCCTGAAATACTCTGTTGGTATAACTTTCAAACCTCGATGAAACTTACGCCGAAGACTTCTTCTCCTGGCAATGCATATCTCTATCGGCGTAACTTTTGAATCGGCAAGACTCCATAGCTTCTCCCCGACAACCTTTTGATAAAACCACTTACACCTTATCGGCAAGATGTGACACCTTCATCAAGGCATTGCTCCTTCACTTTAGTCTTACCGATACACATATCCCTATCATCTGTCGGCAAGATAATTCAAATTCGCCAAGACCTCATCCCGAACACCTTTAGCTTGGCCGATATACTTCCACATGCGTCGGTCGGTGAGACACAATGTATTCGCTATGACTTCATGCTGATACCAATCAGTTTGGCCGAAATGACCCTTCTACATGGTTGTCGGTAAGACATATTGAACTCGCCATGACATTACATTGATGCCCCAACCTTTTGCCGATATATTTTTTATATGCCAATCGGCAAGAAAAAATACTTCGTTATGACCTCATCCCGAATATGAATCTTATGCCAATATGAATTTTCTCTGTTGCCGAAACAAAAGGAGTGTCCTACTAATAGTCTACAACAAACATACATTAGTGAAAAATACAGGTCGGGGAGACCTTCACTTTGTCTTGCCGATATGGGTCTTATAATGAAATATGAAGAACTAAATGGATTCAAATGGATCACATGACAAAAAATAAGCAAGACAATACAAAGAGGGAATTTTATGCTTATGATGAGGACTTATTTGGAAACTCAAGAATGCAATTGATTGTGAAAATTTCAAAAGTTTATAGTTCTAACAGTGGCTCCATTTGGGGATGAATGATAATAAGATCATTGCAAGGATCCATATTTCTGGGTGAGTAGACCCAACTCAAGATGATGGAACATGTGAGCATGATGGAACAGATGGCACTGGAAAAGAATGAGACCCTACACTACTGTACATGGAAAATTGTTTTGAAAGAAGGAAAATCAGGATTGTCCATGTACTGGCAAGTCCTATTCCTTTTATTTCCTAAACTATTGTGCATGGAAAATAATTTTAAAAAAGATCATCAAGAGTTGTCCATGCACTGGCAACCCTTAATCCTCTATGTTACTCAAGAGAAAAATTGTTTCAGAAATTGCCCATGTACAGGAAATTCCTGATCTTCACCAGCCATATTCTGCAGATAGTATGAGTCTTCGCCTTTCTTTCCAATCACCACAAAAGGTCCTAACCACAAAGCTTCAAACTTCCCATGTTTTCCTTTCTCCTGGCACCTGGCTTTCCACATCAGTACCAGATCACTTTCTTCAAATTTCCTATTCTTTTCTTTTTTGTCAAATAAATATTTCATTTGTGTTTGTAACTTTATGTTTTGATTTTGAGCTACTCTCCTTATTTCATCCAGTTCAGCTAGCTACTCCATTCTTTCCTCCATAGGTTCAGGAATATCCAAATCTTCCTGAAGGACAAACTTGTAGACTGGTAACAAGTTCTGCAAAGGCATCCTAGCTTGTATTCCATACACTAACTCAAATGGGGACTTCCCAATTTCCTTCTTCACCGTAATTCTATCAGCCCATACAGCTAGTCTTAATCTCGAATCCCAAGCCTTCTTGTTCTGACCTAGCATCCTTCTTATAATCTTTAGAAGACTTTTATTGCTAGATTCTTCTTGACCATTAGCTTGTGGATGGTAAGGGGCTGCATATGAAATGGTGATACCATATGTGCTACAAAAGTTCTTGAATTCATCTAATCTGAAACACGTCCCATTGTCAGTGATCAATCTTATTGGTGTAACAAATCTAGTAATGATATTTTCCATTAAAAAATTTGTCACAACTCTACTTGTAGCCTATTTAGTTGGGATTGCTTCTACCCATTTGGTAAAATAATCAGTGGCCACTAGTATCCACCTATGTCCACCACTTGATTTTTCTTGTATTTCTCCAATGAAATCAATTCCCCATTGATGGAAAGGAGCATCAGCCTGCATTGGTCAAAGTGGCAAAGCTCCCTAATACTTTAGTTTTCTAGAGAACTTTTGGCAGGCTTCACATTTTCTTACATAGGTGAAAGTCATTAAAAACCTTGGGCCAATAATACCTTGCCCTGAAAATTTTATGAGCATCTATCTTTATTGAGTAATGTCCCCCACAAACTCCTTCATGCATCTCACTTAAGACATGCTTGGTTTGAGATTCATCCAAACACAATAATAATATACCATCCCTATTTTTCCAAAATAGATCTCCATCCATGAAAACATATTTAGATGCCTGCAATTTCAATGTTCTTTTTTGGATGTCATTCATTTCCTCTAGAAACTTCATGTATTTCAGATAATGCATGATATCTGCATACCATGGAGTATGCTCAATGCTTGCAACTGCATTTTCTTCTTCTACATTGAAAATTTGATTTTCTTCAACGTTCGCCTCTGTCATTAGCTTAGCCAAGCCCTGACCTCTTACCAGCTTAGTAATTTGTATCTCCATGTCAAACTCTTGGATTTTGTTAATCCATTTACATCTTTTCCCTGTTACTTCAGACTGTGTCAGAATATCCTTGATAGCTACATGAGAAACATAAGCTACCACCTTTGCTCCAACAAGATATGGCCTAAAAGATTTTATAGCTTTCACCAGTGCAAATGCCTGTTTTTCCATTATATCATACTTTAGTTTAGACCCTGCAATGTTTTACTGAAAAAAGACAAAGGCTGTTCATGACCATCCTCATTCTTTTGCAGCATAACAACAACAATTGTGTGCATTGAGGCAAATGAAAATATCTGCAAAGGCTTTGCAAAATCCAGAGACTTAAGGACAGGAGCTTCCTTGATGGATTTTTTGGTAGATACAAAAGCATCCAAAGCATTTGCAGTCCATTATATTTTCTATCCTTTCCTCAACATTTTTGCTATGGGTTTAATAATCTCAGCAAAGTTAGAAAAAAATCTCCTAACAAAATTTATTTTTTCCAAAGAATGACTATATTTCCTTAACATTTTTAGGGATATGAATTTTATCAATGGCCTCAACCCTTTCAGGGTCTATCCTAACCCCCTCCTTTGAAACAATATGTCCCAAAAGTTTACCCTCTGTAACTACAAAATTACACTTCTTAGGGTTCAAGCTAATACGATATTCAAGGGCTTTTATAAATACCTTTTCTAGATGATAAACATGATCTTCAGCCTTCTTGGAGTAAGCAGTGAGGTCATCCTGATACACCACCATGATAACATTGATCAAATCTGCAAATGTCACATCCATAGCTCTTTGAAAAGTTTCCCCTGCATTAGTGAGACCAAATGGCATTCTTATATATACATATGTTCCCCAAGGAGTTGTAAATGTTGTCTTATATTGCTCAGATTCTTTGACCATAACCTGATTATACCCTGAAAACCCATCCATCATAGACAACAGTTCGCAAACTGTTACTTTATGCAATATAGCCTCCATATTGGGTAAAGGATAATTATCTTTGAGGGATGTTATGTTCATATTTCTGAAATCTACACATAGCCTAATATCCCCATTCTTCTTTCTCATAGGGACCAAATTTGAAACCCACATTGAATGCCTAATTGGTTTAATGATTCCTCCATCTCTGAGCTTTGCCAACTCCTCCTGCATCTTAGGCTCCAATGTTGGATTTATGGGTCTTTGCTTTTGTCTGAATGGCTTAGCATCTGGTTTCAATGGTATTTCATGCTGAAACAAATCTTCCCTATATGCTTTTAGATCTTCATAAGACCAAGCAAATACATGTTTATACTTTCTCAACAATTCTATCAGCATTCTTCTAATTGCAGGGCTTATCTTTTTACCTATGTACACCTTTTTTAGTGCCATCTCAGTTCCCAAGTTAATTTCTTCAATATCTTCCCTTTTAACTGGTGTTTGTTTCATGAGAGAGCGATCATTCCCATCATACACCCTCTCCAATGCCACTAAGCCTTTAGGAAGCTTATTTGTTTTGAGCTATAAGATTTCTTTCCCAAAGACTGTTTGCTTCCCATCCACTTCTTCAAAAAAAGCGTTGAAGTCAATCTCTTGAGCTTCAAACTGATCTATACAATGGAGAAACTTCAAAAGATCAGTATCATCATTGAAGACCTAACAACTATAAACATTGTCAGGAATAGTAGGCCTTGTCTTGAATTCAATTTGTGACACCCCAGCTAATGTAATATCATCTCTTTTCAATGCTACATTTGCTAGAAAATCAGCCATTATGTTCTTTGATCTATCTACCCATTCAATTGAGAAGGCATCAAACAACTCAATTGTATCCCATACAACATTTCTGTACTACTTCAATCTTTTATGTTTTGCTGCATACTTGGTCTTGATTTGTGAAACAACCAACTCTAAATCTCCAAGAACAGCCAACAACTTGATTTTATGTTTCACGACTATATTCAATCATGTTAATAAAGCTTCATACTCCGCCACATTTTTTGTACATTCAAATGTTAACAAGAATGAATACTTAAATGTAATACCTTCAGGTGAAACAAATACTATCCCAGCCCCATTTCTTTCTTAGCTGCAAGCTCCATCAAAATACATCTTCCACACACCGTTGTAGTTTTGTGCAACATGCTTCTCAATTGGATCTGTATTGGTTAATATTGGTTGTGTTGGTTCTATATTGAAACTCCCAAGATCAACATCACAAAAATAGTTGATTTGATCTTGTGGTACACAATCAATAAGATGGTTCATCCTCAATTCCCTGTACAACTTCACCTCTTGACCATTCACCGGAATTGTTGCATAAGATAGATCAAACTGGACATTTCCACCAATAGCTGTCGTCCACTGCCTTGATAAAAGCATACCGAACTAAGGAGGGGTGTCTATTACTGTTATATACATATTATATGCTACTTGAGGATAAGCAGCTAACTTGACTTCTACATCTTTCATTATACCCACCACAGGAACAGGTCAATTATCCATTGCATAACATTTTCCTTCATATGTATCCACCCACATGCCTAGTTGTTTCATCACTCCTACTGGCATAATATTCATGGTAGCACCAGAATCTATCATGCAATTCCTCAATAATTTGTTATTTATAAGTAATGTAGTAAAGAAAGGATCAACTTGTGGAGGACTTGTCAATACATTACTCAAGAAAATTTATGGGATATTTACTTTATCATGCTTATTTTTAGCAACCATCTTATTTTTAGAATTTACATTTTTTTCATTTTCATTTGTTATCAATTGCACTGCACTATCTCTGTATTCTTTAATCTTCATCATTTCAAGAAGTGGAACAAACATCTTTACCTGAGACAAGGCCTAAGTGAATTTAAAAGAGGAACCTTCTGCCTTAATCATTTTCTTTTGTTCTAATATTTCTCCTTTGTTCTCTTCTTTTTCTCTTCTACTTGGCTGATCAGTCTTTTGAATTTCTTTGTGTAATTATTTTACTCCATCCTTTTGGACAGGCTTTTTTTTTCTTTCATCATGTTTTTTTTTAACCCTTTTCACAATTCCTTGTGTCACCTTTTTCTCTTTCATGAAGATTCCCCTAGGGACACCTTCCTTCTCATTTACTGTCCTATTTCTCAACCAGTACTTACTCTTTGCTTCTTCAACTGCAGCAACAGTTAATCTCTCTATCTCCTCTTCAGTGAGTTTCCTCATACTACCTTGAGTAAGCATCTCATCAGAATGTTGCTCTGTATAATCTTCTTCAAAATAAAAAAAGATCTACTACTCAGCCATGTGGACATTGTATTTCTGATTTGAGACATCATACTCATAACCCTCATCCTCTGAAGATGAATATCTCTCCTCCACATGGTGAAAGGTGTTTGAAGTTAAATACACTTTATGATTTTCTCCACTATTTCCCATCAACATTCCTTCCTCTTGCATTCTTTGGGCTACAACGTAGTAATCTGGGGAATGTGGCTTATTACAGACTTCACAAAAATAATTGTCATCCACCATATAGGCTCCCTTCTTCCTCAATGGATCAGGAGTTTCTTTGTTTCCAGGCCTATCAGTTACAGGCTTTCCATCCTTCCAGTTTGTATTATAGGGCATGTTATGTAACCTCGGCCTTAGCCTATCATTCCTGTATGCGTTCTCCTATTTATATTGATAGCTATTGTTTTGTTGAGAAGCCCTTGGGTTTTCTCTCTTATCCATTATCCCTGTAGCCCTCCTATTGTTTTCAATTGTCAATGTTGTCTTCTGAGTTTCAGCCAAGTCTCTTGGGAATCTATTTCTTAATTCACATCATGTTTTAGGATCAAATGCATTCAGGCAAACACTCAAAGCTACAGAGTCTGGAAACTTTGATCGAGGAGGAATTCTATTCTGTAGCTTATTTAATTTCTGGTTGAAATCATAGATTGAGTCATTTTGATTTTTTTGAATTCGCATTAATTTGTGAAGAGCAGCATTAGGTGCATTTTGATTCCCATATTGCTCAAGGAATCAATCATGAAATATTTGGAGAGAATAAATTGAGTCTATTGCTAAGCTATTGAACCAATCCCTAGCTTCTTCAATAAGAGACATCATGAATAATCTCATATGCAAATATTCATAAAGAACATCCAAATCCTAAATGAAAGCATTGAAACTCCTTACATGATCCTCGGTAGTGATTGCATTACTCCCTATAAACTTAGGCACCAGGCCTCTCCAGCTGTTGTCCATAGGATAAGGGTACAACTAGAACCCTTCCAAGTCAAATTGTCTAATCATAGTGGTATACTAATGAGGAGGAGGGTCGGGTGGATATTGATACTGGTACATAGGGTTATTATATTGTGCATTTTGCTATGGCACATGATACTGACCAGGAGGTGGATGATTTGTATGTTGTGTGGGAATATGAGGTGGATGATTTGGCTGTCTATATTGATTCCCAATTTGATGGTGAGGGATCCTTGGTGGTTCAGAATACCTAGCACCATGATTACCCTGTTTATGAGGTGGTACATACTTAGAGGGGCAACCACCTGTGTGAGGAATGTTCTGAGCTTTCTGTAGTTTGAATTCTCTCATTGCTTGTATCATCTAAGCTTTTTCCTGTTCTTCCCTCTCCCTTTTCTGAGATTCAAACCATGCTTTAACTTCTTCATAAGTTAAAGACTCATAATCTTCCTAAAGAGCCTCTTGACCAGTGGATCCATTCTGATTACCTTCCATTGTTTGGTCATATTCATGCTGAATTCTGAGTTGTTCAGCTTCAAAATTAGCATGCCACTCTGCCTATTACTGAGGGTCATGAAAAATATTCCTTTGATCTTCTGGGGTGCAAGGCTCTTCACTTGAATTATCTTTCCATGTATCATAATAGTTATATGTTTCACCATGAGGTATTGATGATTTGTCTTTGTTCGTTATGCACATGTCCTCACTTTTCCCTTTACCCTTGTCAGCCTTAGTCCATTTACTCCTGCCAGTAGGAGCTCCAAAATGACCTCCCCTAAATTGAGATCTTCTTCCATTCATATTGCAATGTTTTATCAGAGTCACCACTCACTTTCTTGAAACTGAGAAAAAGATTGTTACTTATTATTTCCAGTGGAGTCTGTATATAGGATTTATGACTCTATGATTAAGGGGTGGATTCTTTGTTATCCCCAGTGGAGTCGCCAATTTTTTGGCTCTCAAAAATGTAGGTTTGAACCATGAAAGGTTTCCAAGCTTCCACAACATTTTAGGGTAACAGACAAGGTCAAGAGATTTTGGACCTTCTACTCTTCAGGTGTTGCTAGACCTAGGCAGGTGTACCTAAATGAATTGAGCAGACTTGACTTTTAATCTTCTCTTCTTGCAATGTTTTGTCCATGATGGAAAATGGAAATGGACAAACTAAATCAAATTTTGTATAAATTATATACCAATACTAAAACTAAAACCTAATATGCTCAGCTAACAGATGTAAAGAAAAATGAATAATCTTGATGGTGAAATACAGAGACCAGTGCCTTATTGGGTATGCGGAGTCAAATGAAATCTTAATGAGTGACTTCTTTCTGGAGGACATTCAAATTGTTTGGCATATTTTTATTTATAACTTTAGTATAAACATGCAAGACTGTGATTATTAAGTTCTTCTTAGTGATCTAAATGAATTTCCCTGATTACTATGATTTAATTAAAATGATTTAATCCTTCCTTGAAAGAACCTATCAACCAATCACACAAATACAAAAAATGTCTACTAATAAACCGAACATAAACTTGTTATGTCAATTTAAATAACCAGACAATATCAATCTTAGAGACAACTTAAATAATTCTTTCAATAAATGCAACAAAACAATTGACACCAAAAATATGCCACCAAATCAGATGATTCTCATTGATATCTCCATGACTTCAAAACATGCAATAGAGTCTCAGATATGCAAAACATTGTGTTCCATAGTATATTTACTATCCTCTATCCTATTCTACTTATCGCCCCTCATTTTGTTTCCAAAATGAAAATTTATACATTGAGAATACGAAAGGCCATATCCTTTCGAAAATTGAAAAGTTACATTTTACAAAAAAAAAAAGATAGAAGATAATTAAGCTGTATTTATCCACAAGTGATTTTTATCAAAATGATCTAAGTAATCCTCGCGCTCATATGTATCTGCATCTCCAACAGCATTCTGGATCATGATCTCCATCTTGATCATTTCCTCATTCTGCTTGCTCACTTCTTCCAATGTTGTTTCCTCTGCAGAAGCTATCTTCATGATTTCATTCAGCATTGACTCACATTCATTTCTCCATCTAGTGGCTTCTTTCAATTCCCCTTTGTCATCAAAGAATTTGATCACATTTTTCTTGGAAGCTTCTAACAACCCCTGTTCATCCCCTTGTAGCTCAACATAGAAGTTTTGACGACGATTCATAATATGATTTGCAGCTTCAAGTGTTGCACTACTAGAAACATCACCACTTTCAATACTTTGTTCTCTAACTGGGGAAACATACTGTTGAGTCCTCAACCTAGATACCTTTTTTGGTCTACCCTGTGGCACATTACCCTTTGGTGTTTCCTCCCCTAAAGACATTTTCTCTTCCTCCAGCAGCCCTTGGTTATATCTCTCAACCACCATTTCAGCTTCATCTTCATCCAAATTCCTGATCATATCATCAAAAGGATAGGGTACATGCTGATACCCTCCAAAGTTAATCTTCTCTTTGGCTGAATTGATATATCCTTCAGGGTATAAGTTCTTCCTGGGTGGTCCTCTCTTCATATTATAATGCAACAATCTATCAAGAATTGAATTGTATCCTTCCTTGGCCATCACAGTGAAATCACCAAAACACAAGGTACTAGGCATAAAAGCCTGCTTCCTAAAAGAGTTGAAATGCATCACACTGCAGTAATCCATCTATCTGACAATTTCCAAATATGCAACTCTATTTGGAACTGTCCTTGGCAGAATGAAAGGGGCATCTTCAAATCCATATACTCTAATCACTGTAGATCCCTCCAAACAATACCAATCTCCCCAGTTATGATCAATTGGCCCATTGAAGTCTTTTCGCCGCAAGAATCTCTTAATCTCATTAGTCAATGAATAATTACAAGGATATTCATACAACTTGTACAATGTTTTTACAAAATACTCTTCAAAATGAATGAAACTAGAACTAGCAAACCTGTTGTCCCAAATAGCAGTCCATAATTGAATAGGCAATGCTTCACCCTCATTACCAACTTGATAAATTCTCATCTCTGGAGGCCATACTCCTAACTCCTGTCCAAAATACAGCACCAAGTGCATCAACAATGAATAGTGTCTGAGATGAACAATAGATGATCCACTCTTGATAGCCATCAACCCTGAATCAAGCCCCCTAGAAATGTATGAGGCATATTCAAATGGCCTTGAATTGTGATAATGGATATCTGTTGTGATAATCATTGGCACAATTGACATGAATTCTGGGGCATCCATTCCCAACACCTGACACACTGAGAGATATAGGGCTCAAACAAATCCACATGATAAGGAGGCCCTTCACTATCTTGCAGAGGTTCTGGCTTGTTACCTTGTTTAACCCTATGAATTAGCAACCTCCAACCCTTGTAGATTGTATCCATTCTTGAAAATTATTTCTCCAATTCTTCACAACTGATCTCCTCATTGCAGAACCCTTCTAATTTGAAAACCTCACCTATTGCTTCTTTTGACACAAATATCTGTGGTTTTCCAGATGGGTCACATATAGCTTTATGTTTTGGGTCATAATGATTAGCAAGCAATTTTACCAATTTTGCAATCATGAATACATTAGGGCATATCAGTTTCCCTACATTCAACTTCCATGGATTATAGACTGGTTCAAAACAGTTTCTCCTATGATAGTGAAAATTGAAAAGTTCATACCCTCTTACGGTAGTCCAGACATAACCTATGAACTTGCATTTATCATCTAACTTATCAACTTCTACCCTAAGTTGTGCGGACCTTCTAGCTTTAGGTCTTGAACTAGGTAACTGGTCAATAAGATCTTGGTTTAACCTCCGTTCTGTGACCTCATGCTTTGTATCAAGTTTTTGTTTCTTTCCCTTTGAATAACTACTCTCACCAAGATTTCTACCCTTGGATTTTCTAGAACCAGAAGACTCGATTCTTCAAGACTACAGAACTTAAAATTAGAAAGTTGAGATGCAATTACTTACAGTATTGTGCTCGAGCTCCTCAGACTAAAAGAAGTCTTGGTTCTTTGTTCACCTTGCCAATTCTTCTGCAATCAATTCAGTACTGAAGAATTGATTAAACCTTCACTGTTATATCTCGTCGCACCATTAATGAAGCACGAGTGAAGGCTCATTTGAAATTGGCACTGTCGCATCAAATGTCCCATTAGTGAGAGATTTTCAAATTTGGGGCGAAGTCCTTTTGCAACGTTTACTTAACCCCTCGCCAATACATTTTGCAGTCTTACCGACACTTGGAATCAAACTAATGACTACCGCTTCTATTTTTCATGTCGCTGTGATAATTCCAAGTCGGGGAGATATTTCATAGAGTTCATTATGCTACACCGAGATATGTTCTTCAATGCCCTCTCCAGTTGCTGAGACAAAATCACCCCTTCACCGATGAAAACACACCTTGGCGTGACCATTGAGTTTCTTCACCGACAAAATAAACCTTACCAATGAAAAAGTTCCATCAACAGGACAATGAATCTTCAAGGAGACTCATACCGATGTGAAGTGTCTTGCTGAACTCATTCTTGCAGATTACTCCATTCGGTGAGACTCACCCCGAAATACTCTATTGGTATAACTTTCAAACCTTGGTGAAACTTATGCCGAAGACTTCTTCTCATGGCGATGCATATCTTTATCGGCGTAATTTTTGAATCGGCAAGACTCCATAGCTTCTCCCTAACAACCTTTTGATAAAACTGCTTACACCTTATCAGCAAGACTTGACACCTTCATCAAGACATTACTCCTTGACTTTAGTCTTACCGATACACATATCCCTATCACCTTTCAACAAGACAATTCAAATTCGCCAAGACCTCATCCCGAACACCTTTAGCTTGGCCGATATACTTCCACATGCATCGGTCAGTGAGACACAATGTATTCGCTATGACTTCACGTCGATACCAATCAGTTTGGCCAAAATGACCCTTCTACAAGCTAGTTGGTAAGACATATTGAACTCGGCATGACATTACATCGATGCCCCAACCTTTTTTCGATATATTTTTTATATGCTAGTCGGCAATAAAAAATACTTCGTTATGACCTCATCCCAAATATGACTCTTATGTCGATATGAATTTTCTCTCTTGCTGAAACAAAAGGAGAATCCTGCCGATAGTCTGCAACAAACATACATTAGTGAAAAATAGAAGTCAGGGAGACCTTCACTCTATCTTGCCAATATGATTCTTATAATGAAATACGAAAGACTAAATGGATTCAAATGGATCACATGACAGAAAATAAGCAAGACAATACAAAGAGGGAATTTTATGCTTATGATGAGGACTTATTTGGAAACTCAAGAATGCAATTGACTATGAAAATTTCAAAATTTTACAGTTCTAACAGGTCAAGCAATAGTAGATCAATTAGTCGAAGTACCATTACTAGATAATCATCCCATGAACATTGATTTTCCAAATGCATATTTCCTAACAGTGTCAACTCAACAATGGATGTTATACTTTGATGGATCTTTCACACAACATGGATCATGTACAAGAATCTTGTTTGTCACACCTCAAGGATATACCATTCCAAAGTATTACAGGTTAATGTTTCCCTATACTAACAACATAGCCAAGTATGAAGCATTGATCATTGGAATCAAGACAGTTGTTGAGTGGATGATCACAAAGTTGCAAGTTTATGGTGATTCCCAACTAGTCATTAATCAAGTGAATGATGATTACCAGAAAAAGGATGATAAATTAATGCCATATAAAAGAATGGTTAATGAATTTAAAAAGTACTTTGTTGAGATCAAATTTGAGAAAATTCCAAGAGGAGACAACAAAGTTGTTAATGCTATGGCTACCATTTCTTCTCTTCTATAGATACATAGAAAATGAAGTTGTTACGAGTTCATGGTGGAACAAGTATTTAACCCTACCTATGATAACCCTGAATCCCAAGTCATGCCATCTTGTTGACATTGCATCCTTAATCTATGGGAGATCTACGCCTACTTGAAATACAATACCCTACCATCTGATCTATCCCGAAACCAAAAAAATAAAAATATCTGACAAGCAGCTCAACATACCCTAATAGCCGACATACTTTATCGATGAGGTCTTGATGGTACTCTCCTTTGGTATCTTGAATGAAATGAAGGTAAAACCGCTTTACATGAGGTTTGTGAAGGTATCTGTGGCACACATTCAAGTGGACTAACTTTAGCTAAAAAAATCCTAGGCTTGGGGTATTACTAGCCAAATATGTAGAAGAAGTCTTTTCAATATGTAAAGAAGTGTCAAAAATTTCAAATCCATGGGAACCTAATACATGCACCAGCACAGGAATTGCAATCGTTTGCAACAACATGGTGTTTCTGTCAATGGGGACTTGGCCTCGTAGGTAAGATTCACCCATAATCCTCCAATGGACATAAGTTCATTATCATAGCCACATAGTATTTTACTAAGTGGATTGAAGTTGTTCCCCTAACCACCATCACTGGAAAAAAAATTGCATCCTTCATCTTGAATTACATTATCTGTCACTATGGTATTCCTTAGTCCATTGTCATTGACAATGGTTGACCTTTTAAGAACCAAGATGTCTAGGAACTTTGTGAAAGATTTCATATCCAGTATCAATTTTCTACGCCTTATTATCCTCAAGGAAACGACCAGGCAGTAGCCTCAAACAAAACTATCTTGAAAATATTAAAGAAAATCGTCAATGATGCTGGAAATGACTGACACATTCAACTAAATCTTGCTTTGTGGGCATAATGCACTAGTGTTCACACCCAAACTAAAGCCACACCATATGGTCTAGTCTATGGATCAAAGGAGATCTTACCTATTGAGGTCGAGCTACCATCACTTCATGTATCTTTGAAAGGAATTATATTAGAAGAAGATTATAGAGTATCTAGGCTGCAAGAATTGGAACTGTGGGATGAACATTGTCAACATGCAGTTGATCACCTGAAAGCCTATCAGTAGATAGTGTCACAAAGTTATAATCATGGAGTCAAACTGATAACATTTTAGGTTGGTGACTTGGTCCTGAAAGAAAATCCCCGTAATCAACAAGATAGAGAAAAGAAGGGGAAGTTTGAACCAAACTAGGTGGGTCCTTTTGTTATTGTATCAATTTATGGATCAGGATCCTATCAACTATCTATTCCTGAAGGGGACCTATTCGAGGAGCCTATCAACAGTCTACATCTCAAGAAGTTATACACCTGACTTATCTAGTGCATCAGTAAAAGTCTTGAAAAAGTACAAAAAAATTAGAAATTGTCCTAAAAAAAATGGTCTCCTTGATGAAAAAAGGACAAAAAAGTGTCTTGGTGACAACACAAAAATCAAAAAGAACAAAAATACAAAAAAAATTAGAAAAATTGAAAAATACAAAAATGTAAAAAAGAAAAAAATCATAAAATATGAAAAAGTGCAATAAAAACAAGTAGTGAAAACTTGGCAACGGGCTCTATTTGTGATAGATTAGCTTTTCCATCTATTTGAGCATGTATCAATCGTTCACTTTTTCCATCATTCTTCCTATCATTGGAAAGCTTTGTGTACATATCCTAGCATCGTGATCATGTCTCGCCCTAGATTGGGGACAAAATCTTGAACTCATTGGGGGAAATAAACTTTGAGCTTAAACCAACATACAAATGACAACAAGACAACGTTGCAAACATAATGATTATAGTACAACTTAACATTGAACCTCAACCATCAAACTTTACAAATCAAACATCCATATCAAACATCAAGATCAATCAATAAAAACAAATCTAAATGGATGATGTTCTTCTAAATCATGGTTTTATCATGTTGGAATGAATGTTCAACTATTGTACTTGGATTTTTGTTATCATATCTCTAGAGCAACTCGATGATGTATTGAACTAGAGGAGCAAGGATGGAGTATGATTTTTCATTGACTGTTACCTATAAGTTGATCATTATTACTATGCAAATTGTCACGACACGTGCTCTACAAAGTATCACTGATGAAATTCTAGTTTTGCATAGGAAAATGATTAAATCTTGTCTGTTTACTCAAGAAATGCTTAGGTCATCTCGGTCCAATTATACCTAGATGCTTGTGTTAACTTGCAATATTAAAATCATGGAAGTAGTACTTAGGTCATCATGGTCTAATTATACCATCGATGTTTTTACTCACTTTCAACATTTTAAAGGCTCAATGATGATAAAAGCATGACAAATCAGTTGAATGATAACAACCTTTGCATTTTTAGATCTGCATGGTTAGGATTAGATTGCATTCATGTTAGTTTTGCATCTGTATTTAGGGGATTTTCAAGGCTAGCACAAATTTTCAAAAATGATGTTATCTCTATCATTAAGGGATTGAGTACATTTGGTATTAACCAAAAACATATCATTCTCATATAGTTGCATAATCATTTGCATGCCATACGTACATTAGAAATAATTATCATATCATATTTGGATTATTACATCAATCATCCATCTATGCATCACATCATAATATTTACATCAGAAAACACAAAAAGAAGTGTATGGCATCTCACTTGCATCATCAAATTCATCGCATATAGTATCATATATTTGTGCTGGTGCAAGAAAAAAAAATAACATAAGGGGCATCACATTTCATTTGCATTCATCTCAAAGCATAGAACATCATTCACAAAGCATATATAATTATTGTGTCCATACATAATCATCACATGAGCATACATAAACATCATGCATAGAAACATATAGAAACATAAAGTCATCATCCATGTATCATAATTTACCCATATCATCATTGCATCCATACATAATCATGCCATAATCATATAAGCATCATAGGCACATAACAGAAATAAAATACATCCATCATAGGAATCCATCATACATTACATAGACACCATATAGATTGCTAATCATCACTGCATATCCTATAACCTCAAAATCATAATTTCAAGTGTATAAGGACATCCAAATGTGTATAGAGATACATAATCAAAAACAAAAATGATAGTGAATTATAATGTCTCAAGGTATACATCATCAAATGTCTCAAATACATCGTGGAATGAACATCATCATGGAGCTATGTGGTGCTCCCCCCTGACGGTGTTGGCCCTGTACCTCCCACACCACCTGATGGTCCTGCCCTTGGATCTCTATGAGGTGGTGGCCCTGTAACACCCCTGCTAGTTGTCCTAGAATGAGTGTGACTGGCAGACTACATGTAGCGCTCTCAACGCTCTGGAGGAACGACCTCATGATACTTTAGCCTATAGAACTCCGCCTTCTTGGTAGAGTGCCATACCTCTTGAAAGTAATCTATTGTACCTATGCCCTTTGCAACTCTCTGTAGTCTCTCAGCCATGCCCTTTGCCTTCTCAACCCGCTGTCTCAAGGTGTCTCTCTTGATGGTGAGGGTGGCAATCTGTGCCTGTGTTTGCAACAAAGCCTGTACCTGTGCTAGCGGACCTTGCAAAGTCTATACTTGAAACTGTAAAGCAGCTATCTTTGTTTGCTATTGTTGTGAAGGAAATAAAATCTATACATGTTGTTGTGCTGTAGCTACCAATGATCGCCTCTTCTAAGACACTTTGAAGTCTTGTACATCTAACACTGGCCCTACACCACCCTCATCTCCTCCACCACCCCCATCACCATCTCCATCCCTGTCACCATCTTCACTACTCTTTGCCTCATCTCCTCCATCTCTCCTCTACCTATGTCCATGTGGTGGTTCCCTCTCCTCATTATCCAATATAGGTACCAACTCATCAGGACTCAAAATCCATGGGAATGGATGTGAAAAGAAGTACTGCGCATACTCCTTGGATATCGAAGCCTCTATAATCTCTAGATGATAATCCAAAATAATGGCCTATAGACCCAGGTATCCTCCACTATGACAAAGTGGGTCCCCACTTCGGTACATCCATCTGTCAACATATATAATGAGCCACTCCCTAGGGAAATTCCTTGTACCCTGCCATACTGTCACAACACCCTCCTCAGCAAAAATATCTCAATAATAAATTGTGTCCTCCCAATTAGGTACATAGACGAGCACAAATACATCTCAGTATCATCCTCTGGCCACTACTCACATTCTAAGTAGGGCTGCCATGCCACTATCTCAAGATCATCTAGTTCTCCAATTTTCCTAGCCTCAGCTGGACAATGAGGCCTATATATGCATGAACATATGGTCTCCCCACTGGATGATGTCACTCTACAATTGGTTGCATGACAACTATATGCTCCCATGCCCATATCTGAAGCAATGTAACCTTGACTAATAAACTGACTCCTCTGAGATGGACCACCTAGTGCAAATTGTGGTATAGATGTGCAAGCATGCAAGAGACCCAAGCATATCTTGTACCCTGAGTAATCATACTCTCAAGTATCTGACCCCATCCAATTGAAAGTCCCTTCAACCTGCGATCGGGACATAGAAATCCTCCAATAAAACTAGAAAGCACACATGAAAATTTAGCGTATGCATCTACCATTTCTCACCAGGGAATCTCGTAACCACAAATACAATCATCCTCGAACACTCTCCTCGGTGCATCAGTCCCACCCTACTTAACCGAATCATATACAACCAGCTATCCAACCACTGGAATCCTCAAAATGCAGTACACATCCTCTAGGGTCACTATCATGTCACCAGTGGGCAAGTGGAGGGTGTTATGATCACTGTTCCATCTCTCTGCTAGCGCAGTTAGGAGCCCCCTATTAATCTGATGTTGGGGAATATCTATCAGTGAAGTAAGTCCATATCATCCAATCACATTCAAATCAACCTAATCCAAATGCAGAATCAACTCCTAGGTCCTCAAGAAATGCTCCCAAATCTATAGAACTATCAAAGGATCCTATCATCATAACATATCACAAATTAGCAAATCAATCATTTAACATCAGTCAACCTATCTATCTAAAAATCTCTGATGATATTTTGATTGCATCTCATGAGCATTTATCATTGATCCTCACCTATAATGAGGACAAACATCATTATCCTATCATTGATTCTCACCTATCATGAGGTCAATTATCATCATCTTATCATTAAATCTCACCTATCATGAGATCAATCATCATCAAATCAAAGGCTAACACAATTAACAATCATCCAAATCAAGGAGTTTAATCTAAAAATTCATCAATTTTACCTAGATGCGCTAAAATAGTGACTCAAAGCACTAAAAAACATAGATGCACTAGAAAATTCCATGGATGCGCTAGAATAGGGTCTCTATGTGCCAAATCATCATGCACCATCAAAATTTATTAATGCACTAAACCCCTCTGTCAATGCACTAAATGACTCTATGCTTTACAACATTGATTGATTGCGCTACTCTATGACTCCTATGCACTAAATACCCTAATGCGATAAAGGATTGACCCAATGTGCTAGAGAACACCATCCATGTACCATTTTATCCTATGCACTAAAACCTAGCATCAATGTGCTAAAATCCTAATCCTATGCACTAATCTACCAGATGCGCTAGAGAAAACACCCGATGTGCTACATCAGTGTTCCTATGCACTAAAACATTAAAATCCGAATTTAAACATTGAAAAAAGGCGAGGAAACAAGATTCAAAAATCACGAGGAAGTTTTTCGGGGTACGTACCGGAGGACCATACGCTATTGGATGGTTGTGATGTCACACTTGCTCAAATCGGTGGGTTTGGATCAGAATCACCATTGTGCTCAAATTTTCTCAAAATGCTTAATCACTCTCAAATTTTCAAAATCAAAATGCACAAATGAACTTTTAAATCACCTTTTTAACATTTTAAAGAGTGATTAAGTGGGATTTTTATGGGATTGATTTATGTTATTTTTCAAAGGGGCTTAATTAATCATTTCATCACCTCGTGGGTCCAACAACATTTTTTGGGAGATAAATCGACTCTACATCATTAAAATTTGAAATCATCATCAAATCATCAAAAAATCATCAAAATATCAAAAAATTCAAAAAATCTAAAAAATTAAAAAAATCATCAATTTATCTCCTGAGGGGACATATATATCCATCATCACTTGAAAATCAGCGTCTAGGGCATATCAAAAGTTTTGTTGGAAAATTTCAAAATTTTCTTTGAAGAAACTCGTGAGCACATCACTTCAAAGAGGGGAAAAATGTACACACCTAAAATCAGTCAAGATAATCAATTAATTAAATACAAGTTATTTAATTAATAAACCCCTTTCATTCATCTACTTATAAATAACTTATAGTTCACTCTCTTAAATTCTTCTAAAATCATTTTCTTCATGATTTAATTAAATAAACAAATATAACTAATTTGTTTTATTTGTTTAATTCCCTCTCACTAAATTTGAATTTTTAAATTCAATTTTGTCACATTTCTCCATATTTCTCTAACCTCCTTCCACCTCATCAACCACATCATCAAGTGTCACATGAATTTAAATAAATCTAATTTCTAAATTGCAATTATCCTCAACAAATTTGCAACAAACCTTAGACACTTGTCTCCTTCATTTCATTGATTCCCTTCAACACTTGGCAAAGTGTTTTACTAAAGGGAACATCCTCCATGATTCCCTCTAACCTCTTCATCCTCCAATATTCATCTTGCAAGCTGAAATATTGACCGTCGAATCCTGCTACATCACAATATGCCTTGAAAATCCTATAAATTCAGCCTCTTGTTACAACATTTACAATCCATCTTTGTGCAAACTTACTCTGCAGAAATTACATTTGAGCATTTAGAGCATTGGAGCATTTGAGTATTTAGTAATTTAGAAACATTTTAGTTTAGAATCATGGATTAGTTTCATAGCTACATTTCCATTATCATTTTAGTCTTTACACAACATTTGCATCATAGAATTTGGCATCATATTAGCATCATTTTAGCACAACAATAGCATATCATGGCATCAATTATATAGCTTATCAATTAGATCATGTAGGAATTAGATTCTTGCATTCAACATCCATTCGCTAGGTTGTCATTTCTAGAAGTCATAGTGCAAAGAAAATATGAGAGCCATTGTGATTTTAGAAATCCTTAGAGATAAGAAATGATGGAATGGTTTTAGGAATTGATTGTGTTTTGAATTTGATTAATTTTTTAGTTCAATTCCCTAATATAATACATCTCATTACGTGTGTGATCTTATTGTTGATTTACATATTTTACCTCACATAATATTCTCATGCATTGGGAAGCGTGTTGTGATGTCTACGTGTCATCTTCTTTTTGGGAATCCTATACATCAATTTTCTTTTGTGTTTCCATTAGGTTTGACCGACTTGGTGTTTACACTTCATTTAGAGAATAAAATTTAATTGAGGAAGCATGTGATTGATCCGAGACATTATTTTTGGTCTTGGTTAAAAATTTTATTAGTCCTGTCTCATTTCTTTCCACTGCGAGAATGTTAAGTTTTTGACCTAATTTGAAATTATGAAATGAGGTACTTGTGGTTGACCTTGGAGAAAGTTTCTAAGGTTGAGGATGCTATAAGAACAAGTCGAATTGTGGAGAGTTGTATGACAGTGTGATGCAAAGTGACGAAAGTGTGCCGCAAATCATAAGAGCAAAAGTGTCTGTGAGTGAGTTGTATTGAAGGTAGTGAGCTGAAGGTTTCTGCAATCCTACAGATGCACATTAATTGTTGTGGTGAATCTTTTGTTATCTTTTGTATCTATATGCAGTGAGCCTCCCTATTGGACAGTGAGTCCTTTCTGTAGGTAATGAGCCTTTGTATTTGGACAGCGAGTCCTCTTTTGGGCAATGAGCCCTTGGCAGTGAGCCTCTATATTCAATTTATAATCATTTATATTGTGAGTTAACCCTCGCCATGGTTTTTCCCTCTTTGGGTTTTCCACATAAAAAATTGGTGTTCGTTGTGTTGATTTGCTTTATGTTATTTGTGTTTCATGCTATAACTTAATAACAAAATAGTGTGCTTGTGGAATTAATAAGTGTTGAGTTTTAAGTTTAAATTTTTGTGACAACTGATTCACCCCCCCCCCCCCCCTCTTAGTTTTCCTATGCCTATTTAACAAGGGTTTTCTCCAAACATGGTCCCAATCGTCACTCTGATACCAATTAATGTAGTTCAAAATTCAATGATCTTATTAGATGATTGAATTTTCAGCTCAACCAAAATTCTCTTTTATTTACTTTTCTTTGACAATTCAGACTAATGTGAATGACAATACAATTTAGGCAATTCATGGATTTGATTTGAATTCCCCATGTTCATGCAAGATGCATTTTCCTCATTTATTTAATTAACACATTTCACCAAGAACATCAAGATCAAAGGAAATTCAAAATGATTTATTTATTTTCTTTTTCAACTTGTTATAGATAAATTCAAGTATCAGCTACAAATTCTTTTAATTCATTGTTTTTATTTCCTTTAGCTATTTGTTCAAACTCTCATCTTGCATTTCATTATTTTTGTTTTTTCTACATGTTAAACTAGTATGCCTTCATTCCAGGCTGTAGCTCTATAAATTCTTCTTTGTCCAACTTACTCTTTCATTAGATGGGCAACCTATTAAGTTTTCTACTCACATTGTTCTGTGCCAAACATCATTAATATGTTGTTGTCCAACATTCCCACGTGCCCCTTTTCTTCCTGTAGTTGTACTATTATTTCCTTATCATATTTTCTTCCTAGACTTAATTTGTTGTTGGCCTTTCAAATTTCCATGCCCTCTGTCCATGTATGCCTGTAATTGTATATATTTTTTTACATACTTTTTTTCCTGCCCACCTTCATGCCACCACAGTCCCTCTTTTATGATTTTCTTCCTTTTCAAGTTCCCACACCTTTTCTATTGATTTTCTTAGTTTATTTTTTGTCTCCAAATTCTTTCCTAGCATCCCTCAAACTTACACACCAATTTTTTGTCTTTTCATTTTCTTAGTTTTAGTGGAACAAGTTTTGAATGCAAGATCTGTTTATTTCTATTCTTCATCTTTTGTGCAATTTGTGTGATCAGATTTGGGATTTACCATTTTACCAGATAACTTCTGTATGTATGCATTAGTGTTAAGTTTCCGCAAATTGGTATCAGAGCCTAGTTATCATGCCAGAAAGTTTTGAACTTGAACAACAGGTTATAGATACTCTCAGAGAATCATATTGTAAGTCTAGATTTAGCTTATTTATTAAAGTCAGAGTCATCGTTCTTATTTTTATTTTGGTTATAGTCTGGGTCTTAGAAAAGGCATTGCCTCATTGAGTTGAGTAAAATCCATTGTAATCCATCTGGAGCTAGTATTACTGAATGTGGAGCTATCATCAGTAGCTGTGGACCCGCAGTAAGGCCGTAAATCCCGCTTTAGCTGAAGGACAGGCGTCAGGGTGTGCTGTAAGTTAGAAATTGTAGCAGTGAACGGATTCAAAGCTTCCAAGTAAGTTTATTCCTCTATTATGGCGAGTCAGCGCTCAATGAATTCAAGTAGTTCTCTTTCTAATTTTATTCATAACTATTTCCAAGATAAAGATGAGTTGATAGATGATAAAGGCAATTTTAAGTTTCCAGAAGTAAAAATCTCTGATTTATATACTGAAAAAGGCATAAGGGCTAAGATAATGCATTCTCTCAGACAATCTGAAATCAACCTTAGAGTTTCTGGAGTTGGTATATGTCCAGTATATTTTCCATTCTTATTATCTGATGATATCAAAAGATGGAAGGAAAAAGGATTCTTTCATGTCCACTTCTCATTAGTCGACATAATCCTTCATCCACATTTTAACTTTGATATAGGAGCTGAATATTT
Source organism: Sequoia sempervirens (assembly GCA_007258455.2). NCBI lineage: Eukaryota > Viridiplantae > Streptophyta > Pinopsida > Cupressales > Cupressaceae > Sequoia > Sequoia sempervirens. The sequence continues at coordinate 135,501,019 of VDFB02270651.1, forward strand.
TGCTACTCTCATAGACACTCGGTGTACTATTTGGGATCAAGCTGTTATAGCCCAGTTCAAAGGAAGATTAGTCAAATCTTCTGATGAAGAAACACGTGGTGATGCACTCATGTCAGTTCGTCCAAACTTCACCATCAATTTAAATGATAAATATGTACAGTTAGCTTTCTGCCTGTTACTATAGGTTAAGGGAATTGTTTTGCAACCTGATTCTGTTTATGCGACTGTTGGTGGTCGTTGTGTATATAGATTGCTTAATATTGTTTTCCCTCCTTCTAGATTTCCAGCAAGTGTAAGTTATACAGAAGCCAATGCTAATGTAGATGACCATGGAAGACATATTGATTCAACAGGTTTTGAGATAGGATTCCCTGTAATTGAACAACAGATCCATAGATCTCAACCTTCATTCCAGAATCTTCCTATTTCTTCTACAGGTCTCTTTACAGGAAAACCTAGAATGCAAAGTAGAAGATTAGCTAGCATTGACCTTCAGAGTCTCCCTGAACAACAACCTTTGTTTGCCCAACCCGAGACCTCAACTTCTTACAATGCACCTCGCTTATCCAAATCTTTCTCTATGTCAATAAATTTCCCAACATCTTCAAATAAACCATTCATTGATTATAATCCTGAAGAATCCATAGGATCATCTCAGTACCCTAGGTATAAATAGGTACCATCTGCTAATTCCTTAGATAATCCTGAGCTGATAGACAAGTTAGCCAGACAAGTCAGTCAAAGATTGGCTTTAACTTCAAAAAATGAGTCTCAGCCAGATAAAAAAGTCAAAGGAATCAAGCTTACAAAGATGGGTGAAAGGGGATGTATGATGAAAGAAAAACTTTCTAAAACCAGTCTCCCAAGGGCAGGATCTGAGAAAAAACACAAGTACAAAATGGAACTCAATTATCAAGAACAGGAGATAATTAGTCTAGAGCCAGGTCGGTGGCCTCCATCAGATCAGTATACAATTATCACTCCTGATAAAAATCAATGGGGAAAGTATGAATCAAGAGTTCATACAGATTTGGGAAAAAAGCAGAAGAACTCAGAAGCACAAAGAAACTGGGTCTCTCAATGGTTATCTTTTGCCCAAGAAAACATTGATGACATAGCTGTAGATGTAAGATATGCTGTAGATACTTCTTTAGATACTGTACATAAGATTGATATAGTTTCTGAGGATCAACAAAGAAATTTCTCTGTGATGAAAAATATAGAACATTTTTGTGGCACATTATCAAATGATATTGCCAGTATAAATTATGATGTTACTAAGACACATGCAAGTGTTAAAAAAGTTATCTCAACACAAGAACATCAGGATAACTATCTGACTCACATATATGGCAATCAGCAAAACAATGAGACATCCAGGAAAACTGATGCTGATGAAAAATCAATTTTATTAGCAGGTATTGCTAAAAAATTGGAGAAAGTCAGAAAGTATACAAAAAAGATTAGAGTAACACAGACTGGTAAAAATAGTAGTTCTAGCGAAGAATTAGAACCCAAAAGGAAAACAGAAAAAAAGCCAGAAGTGCCATCACACCAGAAGGTAGTTCTTATACAAAGAAAGAAATCATCCAAAGAAGAACATGCTTCTTCCTCTTCTTCTAAAAAGAAATCTTTACATATAATGTTGCCAACCAAGGAACACACTTCAGTTGGTAAAGAAAAAGGTATCCAAATACCTAAAGAAGAGCCATTAAAGGATTGGCTAGAAGAAGTTGGAGTAGAGTCAGAACTAGAAGAACTAGTCTACATGGATGAACCTGGTTTTGCCAATAAAGACTCAGAATATTCTATTTTTGATACTGATAACATAACATCCTCTAACACTTCCTTTGTAAATACTGATGATAATGAGGAATATTCTTTAGATTTGTCCAATTACCAGCAGATAGAGCAACAAGAACCATGGGAAAATCTCAAAAAACTCTCCATGGACATAGAAATGCAGGAACCAGTAAGTGAGAATCTCAAACCAGAACAGATGCGTCCATATGCATCTAGTGGATATCTTCTTAATATAGATAAACTGGTAAATCCTTATGAAGCTCTATGCACTTGGGCAGATACTCTTGAAAATCTCTTTGAGAGAGGAGGAACATGGACAGAGCCTGGTAAGGTTTTGTATGCAGTCAAACTAATGACATGGAAATTAAGAAATTGGTGGAATAATCTCCCAGATGTAGGACCAATGCCAAAAATTATCCCTACACAACCTACAGATCCTATTTTGGTTGATCTGAAGAATTTAGGAAAAGATGACATCTTTCAAGCCGGTTTTGATGAATTCAAATGGCTATTAACAGAATTATTTTGTGATGATATTTCTAATCAAACTGTGGAAGCAAATAAGATATTGCAGTCTATGAAGCTCAAGAATTTAGCAAAATTTGATGCTTATAATTGTATGTTTGAATCATACATGGTAGCTGCAAATAAGATGCATGACCTGACTACAAAGCAGTATTATTTAAATTCATTACCTTGTGGTCTAGGAGCATGTGCACAGGATTATATCATCAGAAAAGAACAACAAAATCTTGATGATGTTAGCTTTCCTACACTTAGAAGATTAATCAGATATAAGCTGGAAAAGCAATGTCTCTTAGGGGCATTACAATTAAATAAAGACGAGTATAATTATACTTGTAATTTGAAGGAATTTTGTAATCTTCCTCCAATCAATCAACTTAAAGATTTCCAGCAATTGAAAGAATTTAAGAAAAAAGGTTGTGGTAAACACTGCAGATGTAGAAACTATTCCAGAAGGACAAGACACTACCATGAAGGAGAATTCACTTTCAAAAGGAGTAAACATGGTAGACGTAAAAGACATTATAAGGCAGTTCCTTATAAAAAAAAGGAATTCTTATACTCCTCCTTGGTTATTAAAAAAGAGAGATAACCAACCAAATAAAAGGGTCAAATGCTTTATTTGCAATGGACCTCACTATGCTACTAACTGTCCCAAAAAGCTTAATCCTGGTACAAAGATCTATGCAAGTTTTGAGAAGGATAATCCAGGATGGGAAGTTGTACACTACACTGACAATCTAACAGATCTTTATGAGTTAGTTGAAATTGTTCCAGAATCTAATTTCATGTTAAGATCCAGAGATAGAAGGAAAATGAAGAATTTATCTTCCTCATCATCTTCTACAGAAACAACTTCAGACGAAGATGAAGATTTTTTGGTTACCTTGTTAAAAACCACTCTTGGAGATCTTAACACACAAATCCAAATTGAGAAATCAAAGGATCCCTATAAATTAGCTGGAACGAGGGAAGAAAGAAAGAAGGCAGTACATCAGCACCTCTCTACTATGAAAAAACTTGAAAAGCAAAAGGCTGATACTGAAAAACAACTTCGGTTGCACAGAAAACCTTCTTTCCAAGAAGCTAGACATATTGACCATGGATATAAAATTCCACCATGGCAAAAAAATGAACCATCTTCTTCCAAGTCTTCAAGACACTCTCCTCCAGATCCTGATATAATTGGGATATTTAAAAAATTTGATCTTTTGCTTAATGATGTAAGTGATCTAAAGAGATTACTCAAAACACAGCAAAAAGAGATCAGAAATCTTTCTGCAGAGGTGGGATAAATTAAAGATCTACTGTTCAAAGCTGATGAAGCAGCACAAAGCAGCAGCAGTAGTAAAAGCAGCAGCAACAGTCCTCTCATAGGAAAAGAAAGAAATTGCTCTTTATTACTTGCAAATAATGGTAATTATATTAGAATAAATCTTTGTTTCTCTGGATACAAGAAAATACCATTGGATGCCTTTGTGGATACAGGATCATCAAGGTCATTAGCAAAAACAAATGCTATTCCATCATGTTTTTGGAAAGAAAAGACAGACCTTCCGCAAAGTTATGCTATTAATGGACAGAGAATACAAATGGGCAGGTATGCACAAGATGTACACATTGAAATCATGGGAAAAACTTTCATTACAGATTTCATTGAATACAATGATTTAGAGGATGATGTATTATTAGGATTTCTATTCTTTACAAAGTATGAGCCTCTTCAGTTTTGGAAACATAAAATCTCTTTGAAACATGAAGACAGTCAGATTGAGATACCTACATTAAAAATTGTAAATCATAAATTTGACCAACAGAAAAAGAGAAAAAGGCAAGAATCTAGTAAAGAAAATAGAGAAGAAGCAACAAATCCTTTTGATAAGATCACAAGATTATTTGAACAAGATTGTTGCAGTCCTAACCCTCTACAATTCTGGTCTCAAGAACATGAAGAATGTGAAATTCAGATAAAACCAGAATGTAAGTCTGTAATCCCATATGAACCAGCATATCTGATGAGCCCACCAGAAACCAAAGAAATAGATGAACAATTGCAAGAATTATTAGAAGGCAATTTTATCAGAGAAAGCAAAAGTCCATTTTCTTGTCCAGCCTTCCTAGTAAACAAAAGAGCAGAACAATTAAGAGGAAAGAAAAGACTGTGTATCAATTACAGACCATTGAATGAGATAATTCTTCCATTTAATTATCCATTTCCTTTTAGTTCAGATCTAATCCGAAGAGCTGCAAATAAAAAGATATTCTCAAAGTTTGATTGCAAATCAGGCTTTTGGCAGGTGAAGGTAAAAGAATCTGATCGATATAAAACAACATTCTCAGTCCCGCAAGGATTATATGAATGGAATGTCATGCCTTTTGGTCTCAGCACTGCTCCAGCATACTTTCAAAGAAGAATGGATCAGGCATTAAGGCATTTAAAAGAATTTTGTGCTGTTTATATAGATGATATTCTTATATTTTCAGATTCTATCCCTGACCACTTGCAGCATTTAGATGTATTATATAAATCCATTAAGAATCATGGAATCTGTTTAACAGCCAGAAAAATGGTTATTGGCCAAACACAGATTGATTTCTTAGGATTGCATCTACAGGATGGAAAGGTAATGTTACAACCTCATATTCTTGTCAGAATCCAAGAATTCCCAGATGTACTTATAGACAAGAAACAGATTCAAAGGTTTTTAGGTTGTCTCAATTACTTGTCTCCATTTTACAAAGGATTAGCAGAAGATAAAAGACTTATCCAACATCATCTCAAGGATAATACTGAAGAATGGTTTGAAGAAGCTACAGAAGCAGTTCAACGGATAAAAGCAAAATGTTAAAATCTCCCTGCTTTGCAGAATCCTGTTGAGACATTTCCATTATTTTTATATACTGATGCTTCTGACAAAACATGGTCTGTTGTACTCATACAGGAAGAAGATAAAGGCAAACAACATATATGTGGATACAGATCAGGATTCAAAACAATTCCCTTAACCTATAGTAACAGGCAGAAAGCTGACTGTACATATTTATCATTTAAATTGATGGTGAAGTTTGGACGAACTGACATGAGTGCATCACCACCTGTTTCTTCATCAGAAGATTTGACTAATCTTCCTTTGAACTGGGCTATAACAGCTTGATCCCAAATAGTACACCAAGTGTCTATGAGAGTAGCAAAATATTCAGCTCCTATATCAAAGTTAAAATGTGGATGAAGGATTATGTCGACTAATGAGAAGTGGACATGAAAGAATCCTTTTTCCTTCCATCTTTTGATATCATCAGATAATAAGAATGGCAAATATACTAGACATATACCAACTCCAGAAACTCTAAGGTTGATTTCAGATTGTCTGACAGAATGCATTATCTTAGCCCTTATGCCTTTTTCAGGATATAAATCAGAGATTTTTACTTCTGGAAACTTAAAATTTCCTTTATCATCTATCAACTCATCTTTATCTTGGAAATAGTTATGAATAACATTAGAAAGAGAACTACTTGCATTCATTGAGCGCTGACTCGCCATAATAGAGGAATAAACTTACTTGGAAGCTTTGAATCCGTTCACTGCTACAGTTTTCGACTTACAGCACACCCTGACGCCTGTCCTTCGGCTAAAGCAGGATTTACGGCCTTACTGCGGGTCCACGGCTACTGACGATAGCTCCACGTTCAGTAATACTAGCTCCAGATGGCTTACAATGGATTTTACTCAACTCAATGAGGCAATGCCTTTTCTAAGACCCAGACTATAACCAAAATGAAAATAAGAATGATGACTTTGACTTTAATAAATAAGCTAAATCCAGACTTACAATATGATTCTCTAAGAGTATCTATAACCTGCTGTTCAAGTTCAAAACTTTCTGGCATGATAACTAGGCTCTGATACCAATTTGTGGAAACTTAACACTAATGCATACATACAGAAGTTATTTGGTAAAATGGTAAATCCCAAATCCGATCACACAAATTGCACAAAAGATGAAGAATAGAAATAAATAGATCTTGCATTCAAAACTTGTTCCACTATCAAAACTCATTACAACATAATCAGATTCTGATCATCCAGATCGCATTAAGTGCAGGAGAGAGCATAAGTCTGATGTTCTACTAGACTCTTCTAAGATGCTTTAAATCTCAGACTCCGTGTTCACTTGGTCTTGTTGAAGTAGGCGTCTCCGAGGTCCTTTTATAGCAAAAGACTGATTCCATCGGAGCAAAACTTTAACCTCTTCTTTACAATATTTTGAAATCCGCCAATAGAAGAGTGACATACAAAAGCATCTTATCCGTAGCACCGCCCAAAGGGTAAATGCATGAACATGGATAAGAACCAACTGACCAGAATTCTTGTAGCCATTATAAAAGGCGTGAACATAGGAATTCAACAACCGTGATTAGGACTCGTGTCACGTACACGATGACTTTACACCCAAAAGTCATTATGGGGATCTTGCTTTGTGTGAAATAGGGTAGCATCCTATTTGTCACTTCTTAACGTGGGTGACATCACGGCATAGACAAGCCCATATGCTAGCCTCCAAAGGGAACCAGATCTAAAAGATCATCTGGTAACTCTGTGCAAGCTTTTTCCCAATCTTCTTGAGTGGCGTTAAATGCATAATCTATCTGCACCATATAGTCGTTTGAGTAAGCGATATCTTTTTCAACTCTGACTGCTAACAAGGCTGGTCGAAGAGTGATCTCCATATTTTGCAGTCGAACTTCAGCTCTCCAGTTGAATTCAAGAGGATAATATTCTATTCTGGGATACCAGTATCCACTGTGAGGATAGCATTGAAGATAATCTGTAAGACTCACAAATAGTGTAAGATAAACCAGGATATAAAAGATTAAACAATTCTTCCATATCTGGATTAAATCTGCCACCAATTAGATCTGCATAGTCTTCAAAGGTGTCTTGGTCTAAAGTGATTCTGGTTATAAAACCAAATTTTATTAATTTTAACAAATTCATTTTACTCTTTTTAGACCAATTCATACCAAAGAGACTTTTTATCCTGATGTGTATTGCTTGTCTTCCACACCAATATCTGATTGGAGCATTATGCATCCCTATGGTATCTTTAAATTCATCCTCTTCTTCTAGATCCAAGATAATATGGTTGAAATGATATGCTATTTTCCTTTGCATTTCAAGGAGCCACTTATTTAAGAAATAAGTTTCTAACAAAGTAATAATAATTTCTTTTGGAAGAGAGGGTAATATTAAAGTATTCCCCTGGCCAAAATCTGCAATATACATGGCAGCTCCATCTGGTCTGTAATATTCACAACCTGAAAATTCAAGGTCAGTGTAGATAGAACATGCCATTTCTCTAGTGAGAGTATCTGCAAGGGGGTTAAGATCTCCTTTAATCCATTCAATGTCAAAATCATATCCTTGGAATTCAAAATACCACCTTGCAACTCTACCTTGCGCAATATCTTGATCTAGCCTTTTATGAAGCAAATTTCTCATTGCTTGGCTGTCTGTGTGAACAGTAAAATGGACTAGTTTCAAGAAGATTTTAAACTTTTTGATTCCATTCTTTACTGCCAATATTTATTTTTCATATATGTGATATCTTGTTTGCGTATCAGTGAATGTTCCTGATCTGTATCCACATATATGCTGTTTTCCTTTATCTTCTTCCTGTATGAGTACAGCAGACCATGTTTTGTCAGAAGCATCAGTATATAAAAATAATTAGCTTTGAATCCATTCACTGCTACAATTTCTGACTTACAACACACCCTGATGCTTGTCCTTCGGCTAAAGCGGGATTTACGGCCTTACTGCGGGTCCACAGCTACTGACAATAGCTCCACGTTCAGTAATACTAGCTCCAGATGGCTTACAATGGATTTTACTCAACTCAATGAGGCAATGCCTTTTCTAAGACCCAGACTATAACCAAAATGAAAATAAGAACGATGACTCCGACTTTAATAAATAAGCTAAATCCAGACTTACAATATGATTCTCTGAGAGTATCTATAACCTGCTGTTCAAGTTCAAAACTTTATGGCATGATAACTAGGCTCTGATACTAATTTGCGGAAACTTAACACTAATGCATACATACAGAAGTTATCTGGTAAAATGGTAAATCCCAAATCCGATCACACAAATTGCACAAAAGATGAAGAATAGAAATAAACAGATCTTGCATTCAAAACTTGTTCCACTATCAAAACTCATCACAACATAATCAGATTCTGATCATCCAGATTGCATTAAGCGCAGGAGAGAGCATAAGTCTGATGTTCTACTAGACTCTTCTAAGACGCTTCAAATCTCAGACTCCGTGTTCACTTGGTCTTGTTGAAGTAGGCGTCTCCGAGGTCCTTTTATAGCAAAAGACTGATTCCATCAGAGCAAAACTTTAACCTCTTCTTTACAATATATTGAAATCCGCCAATAGAAGAGTGACATACAAAAGAATCTTATCCGTAGCCCTTGGAGCTCTCCTAGCTCAACATGATGAAAATGGAACAGAGAGAGCCATATACTATATCAGTAGGACAATGGTCGGTCACAAGCTAAATTACTCCTTCATCAAAAAAGCTTGCCTCATAATAGTGTTTGCATCCCAAAAATTTAGACATTACATGTTGGCACATAAGATAAAGCTCATTGCAAAAATTGATCCCCTTAAGTATCTTCTATCAAAGGCAATGCTCATAGGAAGAATGGAAAAATGGGTAATGATACTGTCAGAGTATGATATCGAGTATGTAGAGAGGAAAGCCATCAAGGGTCAAGTCATTGCAGATCAACTAGTAGAAGCACCCATTTATTTTGAGAACCCTCTTGTTTTAGAATTCCTAGATGAATCCATCTTTAACATCAATGTAACTGACCATTGGAAATTATACTTCGATGGTTCATATACCCAACATGGATCAGGAGCTGGTGTCTTCTTCATCACCCCACAAGGGGATTGCATACCGAAGTCATACAAATTGGAATTTCCTTGCACTAACAACATAGCAGAATATGAGGCTTTGACTATAGCTCTCAGAATAGCAGTGCAGTGGAATGTCATAACTCTCAGGGTGTATGGAGACTCTCAGTTGATCATAAATCAGGTCAATAATAAATATTAGACTAAGGATGACAAGCTCACTCCATACAAGAAATTGGTGGAGACTCTAAAGGAATCCTTCATTGACATAACATTTGAGCAGATTCCAAGAACCAACAATAGAGCATACTTCTGCTGGAAAATGAAGATCCCCTCAGAAGTCTGATGAATCTAAAGACCAAGGAAGTAATGCAAAAGACCAAGGTCGGTCATATCAAATCGCTCCACCAATGCTCGATGTGTACTGTGAATCATGGAAGTAGAACTCCCTGTGAGAATCAAATCATCCATGTAGAGCACAAGTATAAGTAGATCCTCTCCATGTCTCTGTGTATAAATTGTGGGATTGGAATGGCAACAAGTGTAGCCGGAAGCAAGCAAGAAACTATCCATCTTCTCATACCAAGCCCAAGGGGCTTGTTTGAGACCATACAATGAACGTCGAAGCCTGCAAACAAGTGAAGAGTCCTGCACAAAACCTGGTGGCTGCTCCATATAGATCTCCTCATGAAGATCCCCATGCAAGAAAGCACTCTTCACATCCATCTGATATACTGACCATCCCTGAGATGCAGCTATAGAAAGGACAAGGTGAATAGAATCCATCTTGGCAACAGGAGCAAAGGTCTCGGAATAGTCAATCCCTTCAACTTGAGAAAACCCCTTTGCAACAAGAAGAGCCTTGTACTTGTCAATGGAACCATCTGTTGCATACTTGGTACGATACACCCACTTGCACCGAACCAACTTTCTTCCCTTAGGAAGAGGCACAAGATCCCAAGTATGATTCTTCATCAAAGAAGAATACTCATCAGCCATAGCACTATCCCACTCTGGAATACCTGAAGCATCTGAAAACTTCTGAGGATCATCTAAAACTGCATGACTCAAAAGACTAAACCAACTGTTTGATATTCTTAAGACTATTACTGATGAGATGCTAAAATTGAAAAGGGATTTTGAGTTTAAAATCTCGGTCTTGGAGGATAAAATGTCAAAAGTCTATGAGAACCTAGAAACTATGCTTAAAGTCAGTAAGTTGGCTCTCCATAATGAAGCTGAGGGCCTCCAATTTTTCAACGAAAAGGATAGGTTATGGAAAGGAGATTCTTTAGGTGTGATTAAAGATGTTGTTGCTGGTTTGGTGGATCTCCCCAAAGATCCAAAGGGGGGAGAAAATGTTAAGGGCCCTTGCATTTGTACATGCAATAAGACTAATAAGAATTTGCGGGCTTCTATGATGGAGGTTGTTGAGGCTATGAAAATGCACGAGAAGATCATAGCTAGTGATTTGGAAGTTGCTATCATTCTGAAAATTTTGTAATTGCTTGTTGCTTCTATCATATTTTTTGGTTGGTTGTTTGCTTATTTTTTGTTGATGGGTGGTTGCTTTGTTTGTTTTGATTATCTTTAAAAGTAGTAGTCGTCGTTGTAAAGGGTTTTTGGCCCCTCTAGAACTTGTTTTTCCTATAATAAAAAACAATTAATTATTGCAATATATTACAATTAAATACATTTATAATCACATCCTCATTTAATGTTATTTTAAAATAAAATAAAATAATGTATAAAATCATTTCTAGTGAGGATTTGAAATTCCATCGCTGTTTGCTCCTTGAATCCAAAAGGTACCTGCAAATAACATCAATTCAATGGATTAATAAACTTCATGACAAATGCTTAATAATTAATCCATCAGATTAGTAAATTAAAATGCATGAATTAATTGTCTTTCATTCTAACACATTTAATTTTGAGTTTAATACAAAGAGCAGGGAAAGGGTGTTGACTCAGGACTTTTATCCCAAAGTTCTTTCAAGATTAACATTCCCACAAGCACTTTTCTTGAGGTTCCACATTCTACTTTGATGTTTTCTAGGGCTTGTTGCAGTTACAAAATCTTGTAAAAACTGCTCAATCTTTATGCTTCGATGGAGGTTCATATCACGTTCCAAAGCTTTTTCAACTGATACATTTTGTGCACATCACATACCCTGTCAATGCTTCCACACATTTTCGCATCAATATCTGCCTGGGAAAATTTACACCCGCGATCTGCATTTGCTTGAAAGTTTCTAAGCCATTCAATAAATCCATACTGTGAATATCCTGCAAACCTGTCATTCAATGAAATCACATTTCTTACACATCCCATTCTGTTGCACATGCTCGAAAGTTTCAAATGCCTTTTCGAAAATTACAAGTATAATTTTAAGCTGATTGATTGGAGGAAGATTACAAAATTCCTTCAAATTACAAGTATAATTATACTCGTCTTTATTTAATTGTAATGCCCCTAAGAGACATTGCTTTTCCTTTAGCTATTTGTTCAAACTCTCATCTTGCATTTCATTATTTTTGTTTTTTCTACATGTTAAACTAGTATGCCTTCATTCCAGGCTGTAGCTTTATAAATTCTTCTTTGTCCAACTTACTCTTTCATTAGATGGGCAACCTATTAAGTTTTCTACTCACATTGTTCTGTGCCAAACATCATTAATATGTTGTTGTCCAACATTCCCACGTGCCCCTTTTCTTCCTGTAGTTGTACTATTATTTCCTTATCATATTTTCTTCCTAGACTTAATTTGTTGTTGGCCTTTCAAATTTCCATGCCCCCTGTCCATGTATGCCTGTAATTGTATATATTTGTTTACATACTTTTTTTCCTGCCCACCTTCATGCCACCACAGTCCCTCTTTTATGATTTTCTTCCTTTTCAAGTTCCCACACCTTTTCTATTGATTTTCTTAGTTTATTTTTTGTCTCCAAATTCTTTCCTAGCATCCCTCAAACTTACACACCAATTTTTTGTCTTTTCATTTTCTTAGTTTTTTTAATTAACCACAAATCTCCATAATAATAAATTTAACATTTAGGTAGTTTAAATAGAATTTCAATTGAAGGGTAATTGACTAAAAAATTGGATTTAAAAGGAAAACCAACAATTACAAACAAATTTCAAAGAGTCAAAACGCTCACACCAAAATTGAAAACAAAATCAACTAAAACCAAAAACTTGATGCAAATTTAAGAGTTCCTGAGGTGTTCCCGCATCATCAAGCAACATTTTTTTACCATTGTCACTATTTAGCCCATTGTGATCAAGCAATCACCCATATATAAACCTTTTTTCTAAGAAGAATGATATACTTATTATCTTGATCATTTTGATCCTCAACATCTATAGTGTTATTTCAAACAAATGTATGGTATTTAATGGCTTGAATTATTGTGCAATTCTAAGAGTTGTGACCATTAATATGATGGTATGTAGTTGAAGATGATATGGAAGGGTTCATAAAGATTACTAAACTTTCATAATAATTATTGCTTGAAGATGCAACATTGTAGGAAATATGGGAAGAGTGTAGACATGATTGGCATTAGAATTATTGTTAAGTTTATAAAAACTAGGGAATATCTTATATTTTATTAAGAGTTTTTGACAGAATTTAAATCAGTAATGATGAAAAGTAGAAGTTTTATAAGTAGATGAATAGAGACTTTAAGAGATAAACATCTACAAGACGAATCTCATAGACTCTTAGACTTGTAGATAATTCTTAGAAAGGTAGCATAAAAATAAATGAGTCTCTCTTTTATTTAATGAAAGAGATTGCTAATGAAGTGGTGTTGAATCTAATTATCTAGAATTATCTAGTCTAGTTTTGCTAGTAAGCATTAAAAACATGAGTTGAAGTGTTTTTCATATTTATTTAGTCCTCATTTTTATTCGGTAAGATCATAGAAGGTAAATTTCAAAAAAGCGTAGATTTAAAAGAATTTGATAAAGGAGAATTATTTAGGTAGGAATGATGAGAACAATAAGCAATAAGCAAGTGAGTAGAACTATTATAATTTATGATAGGTCATTAATTTATTTTAGGGAATTTTTTAGTGAGAATTTTGGTATTGTAGATAAACTCAAGGCATGTGCCATTAAATGACCTAACATAGACCTTTGTAGTCTTCCCTTTACCACTATACATTTGAAATTAAGTTGCCACATATCAAGTAATGAAACAGTTAGAAAGGATCTTTTGTGAATGAGGAGTGTGGAAATGGTCAACATTGATACCTTTCTAGGAAGAATATGGAAGGGTTGGTAGTAGGCATGTGTTTGGGTATGAGAGTATCAAGAAAAGGTCTAAAGATGGATAAGGAAATGGTTGTTGGGAAATTAAAAGTGAGTGGGAAATGATGTGGAGATCTAGATAAGAAAAGTGGAACAATTTGTGGGATAGATTAGGATATGGAAAGGTAACAAGTAAATCCTAGAGGGAGGTGGGGTAGTGATAGAGAACCAAACATCATGGGAACTGGTAAATTTGTGAGAGAAGATTAATTATTTGAGAGAGGTTTGTGATTACATGGTTGTTGAGGCACCAACTAATGAGACATATAACTAATGAGAAGAATTGTGAGTGAGAAGGATGAAATAGGAATAATTTTAATATTGAAAGGAGTGGTGAAGAAAAGGGGAGTCTTGGGTATGGGAAGGATGAACCTATTTAATAATTTGGCCAAGGCCTTTGATAATGTCCATACAATAACATGTAGAGATCAACAAAGAAAAGGTATGGTCTTATTTTCTAAAAAAAATAGTGTCTTCTCTAGTCAAGTGGAGTTCAATTAGGTGTGACATTGTCCTATACTAGTGTGATTTGATCCTGTGTTTTATGAAAATAATTGGTGTTCCTAACATAATCTTTTGTTCCTACTCTTGTATTTATAGTGTCAAAGAAAGGAAATCTTGTTGCATTACGCACATTTAGTGATCTACCTTAGTTAGATCCCTAAATTGACTCAAATATGAAACATCTAGTTTATAAATATGTGTGAAACCCTCGAAACATATATATATGATTGTATCAATTAAGGTCTATATATGTATAATAGTTAAAAATCCTAAATATCTAAAATATACACTAGATTTACTCATAGAATGTATCAATACAAAATAGTTGCTGGATGTTTTCCTTACAATCTATCCTCATTTAATTTTGAACCCTATTTAACGATAGGAAGTGAGATATTGCTATCAAGATTCAATAATGTAGTTTTACGAGTCAAACTCATTGACCCATGTGTTCATGAGTAGTGATTCACAAGAACCCATCTGTCATGATAATGAATGGTCCACTTAGCACTCATTGCATCTAGGCGATGCTCATAGAGGTGAACCACTACTCATGAAACATGGGTCAATGATGTGAAAGCATCACCTAGATGCAATGAGTGCTAAGTGGACTATTCATCATCATGAGATATGGGTTCCTATGAACTACTACTCATGAAACATGGGTCAACAAGTTTGACTCATAAAACTACACGATTGAATCTTGATAACAATATCACAATTTGACATGTTGTGGAAAATACCTCTTACTTATCGATTGGAAGTGAATTACAAAAGACAAGTGTTTAGATAAGGTACAAGACATTCGAATTGAGGGTACAGTACGTAGAGTGTGATGGCATCGTAGATAGAGGGGGGATAAAACCATAGATCAGAAACATGTGTCTAATTGTGGCAAGGATTTTGTGAAGGTGGGATGGGGTCGAGTGTTGGTCTTACCCAACTTTCAAAGACTCTCGATATAGGAGCGACAAGGTCATCTCAATTTGAACGGCTGTATCCATCATTACGACTTTTCATGGTCTTTGACCGTAGACATTGCTGACATTGCCGACACAGCCTTTGTAAAACTAGTTTGAACTACTACTGCTGATTGTTGACAATTAGAATGCATGTTACCAAATAAAAAATATTTATCGACTCTAGAATTGTTGGTATGATAATATGGCACGGTCTCTGATAAATGTATTCTCGTTCAACGCACGAAGACCGGCTGAGATTTCGCTCTCCGCACAGTGCCAAGCTATTTCAACAAGTACAGCTTGTTAATCTTCGCCCTTTAGCATCGAAAATCCATAGTTTTCTCGTGTGTTGAAAAGCGTCATAGTTTTTGGCTCGTTGATAGAAGTAAATACTCGACTTCACTCGAAGGTTCAGAATTTACTTTACTATATGCAATGCCCTATTTTAATCCAATCGTTTACAAGTGGAAGTATATGAAAGAGTGGAGTAATGTTTCCACAATCTTGTTCAAAGTATTCAGAATAAAATTAGTGTGGGAAAGCAACCGTACTATTTTTGAATTATTATCTAAAGGTTAATTGGTTTATTGGTTTAGATAGAAATGAGTTTTTTTTAGATTATAAGAAGTGGGTAGCCCCTCTATAAACTGCAGTGTATTTGGTAAACTTTTTTTATGTGATCGATGATGCTGGCACTACATGCCCTCCAGTACCACGGGGACTGGGGGAGACTAGACCTCGTGACATCTTGCTTGCAACAGGATGCTTTAGTCAATCGAGGTAGGCCCCTCGCCCTTTGATAGAAATGAGTTGTTTATTAGACTATATATATAAATACTTGGTATTTAAAAAAAAAAAAAATTGGTTATATGAAGTTATAAATGAAAATCTTATTTTATATATTAATACAAAATTTTGAACTCACAAAGTTCATAAGAGTTATGACGATAATGTAAAGTCTTAGTCATACCTTTAATATCGTTTATCAAAATAATTTCACTAATCAACTACTAGTTTGTATTCACTTCTCAAATCTTCCTCTTCAATTTCGGTACAATTCTTACTACAGTGGAGTTGATGACTACTTGGGATATTTTAATATGGTGGATCAGGTCACTACTATGTTCTCTCACACCATCTTTGTGTGCATTTTTATGGAGTTAGACATGTCTATGCCTCTCCCTAAGTAGGTTGCTTTGGATGTTCATAGCTCTTAGAGCTAGACTTTGGATTATGAAAGCATCCCCTTTTTGTGTAGGTAGTGCTTTGTTACTAGTTGTCTAGCTTTAATTTTCCCTCACTTGAAAGGTTCCTCATTCATCTTGCTAGTGGAAGAAAGCTCTACATGAACACCTCATTGTGGAGATGATTGATAATGTTTTTAGTGTAGAGGGTTCTACACCTCCTTTTGATATGGAGGTGATAATTCTTGCTCCTCCTATGTCACCTATAGTTGTTCCTCACACTTTTTTTCCTAGGGTTGATGTTGGCATGCCTCCTTTGATTTGTGTGGTGTATTCTCAATAGCCTACTTCTTCAATTAGACATTTCTCGTATGTGTTAACCCCTATTTGGACCTTAAGGAGGGTTTGTCCTCCTCTTTCTCTTACTTTTATGGATGAAAATAATGAGTTATCTTCTACAATTGTACAATTAAGGGAGAAAGGTCTTCATAAATATGTTTCATTATCTCATCATTAAGTTAACGATATGAGCATTTTTATGTCTAGATATGGAGTTGTCTAGTTTTTTTACCTTTTTCCTTTTACCATCTTTACTACAACTATGTGGTTTGTAGACTATTGTTTGTCAACTTCTTTGTATCAGGTTTAGGATCCTTTAAAAAACTTTAAATTTATCAAAAATATAATTTATGAACATAATATTAAATATGTAATTATTTCTAAATGTGTTATATTATAGCAAGATAAATAACACATATCATAACAATATGCATAAATATGAAAAGACAACTTGACACATATTTAAAAATAAATAAATTATAAATACAACATTTTTCTAAAATAATCTATAAATAGAATAGTTATAAAGTTAAAAAACTCTTAACCAAACAAAATAACTCGATATATCTCTTGCTAGTTTTCAAATAAATATATTTTGAATATCTATGATAGTTTTTTAATCTATTTTATAAAATTAGTTACAATGTAATTACTTATATATTAAATTCTTTAAAAAATATTATTATACTATTATATTATTATTGGCATCTAAAATTTATAATAATTTTTTTAATTTACACATAATTTTATATGAAAATTAAATTATTAATTAAGATATATGGTACTGTTAATTTGAAAGAGTTAAATAAGTTAATCATGGAATATTTTCATTATGTTTGTAAATATAAATTTAAATGATTATATATCAAGATATTTAATTTTCAACTCTTTTTTTTAAAATGATTTGAAAAAATAGAAATCGTAAAATATTAAACAAAATTAAATCATATAAATATTTTAAATACATTTACTATTTTTTTTAGTTTTTCTTTTTTAATGATTTAAAACAAGCTAAAATATTTAAATTGGAATAAATTTTTAAATATATTCTAAGAAATAAATTAAATTCATTACTCTATCTTTTCAAAATGATTTTAAATAATATGAAATATTTAAAAATTGTTGTTTAAGCTAATATTAATATTTTAAATACATTATTTACATTTTTAATAAAAGGTGTAATCACTTGTAATTTTATCGAAAATATTAAAATGTTATATAGATAAACATTACAAAGGGCTTAGTGTTGAAGAAGTGATAAAAAAAGTTGATTACAATAGAAAACTAGGGCAAAACCATTACTAAAAAATGCATAATAGAGGTAAAAAAGTGAGCCTAATTATTGTCATGATCACTAAGGATAGACAATGAAGTTATATTTTTTATGGAAAATTAATCTATAAATCATTCTTTATCATTGTATACTTTCTCAATCTATTTCTAAATATTGGAAATGGTTTTCAATTGCACCATTTACTAATTTATCTGCCACAACATAACACTTCCTATAGCAATGCATGACTTCATAATTAAAGTTATGTAATAGTTGATTAATGCGTACAAAAAAATTTCAAGTTTCTAGTTGGAAAATGATTTGAGAGATAAAATATTTATAATCAAATGTAATATCCTTGAATTTGTAGAGAAGATATTTTCTTATAGCTAGTTCCAGCCTTAGAAGTGGTGCATTCACTTCCACAATTTTTTTGTAACATCCAATAGGTTTTTAGATGCAACTAAGATAACATGGCCTAATTGATCTCTCAAAATTCCTCTAGTACTAAATTTATTTGGGTTCCTCTTTGAGGCCCCATTGAAGTTATATTTGAACAAATTTTGAAGGGGGGATTTTTAGCTGATTAGTTTTCAATCAAGTTTGGGTATCTACACTAAGCAAGCTCCATTTTGAGGAAGAGGTCTTGTATTAATTTATCCCAATAAGAGAAATTTATTTTTAAGGAAGAACTTTGCAAAGGTAAGAAATATTTGTTTCTAAGATTGAAAGTTCAAATTTGATGTAGGAGCATCCAGGTCCATAGGTAATCCCGCATCACCCAAAAATATATTTTTCGTTTCATGCTTAGTATTTTTTGCATTTTGATGTAGGTTGGAGCCACTTTCTATTTAGAATGACATCTTGTGTTTGATGGGACTTTAGTTAAGCATTATCTCTTTGATAGTCCAACATGAAGTTGTGCAATATCGATGAGACCTTTTGACTTTGACGAGAGATCTTTAGTTGTCTCCCTGAAACCCCGATGGACTACATGCCTATTCGATGAGACACCCCTATGTTGAAAGGAGATCTTTAGTTGTCTCCTTGACATCTCATTGGGCTGAAATTGAAGACTATTGGTTTCGATGGTTCGTGTGCTTGATAGTTATTGTTGGAGACTGTTTCCCTGCAAGGAAGTTGTAACGATTGTTTCCTGATGTCATTTTCAAGGGAAGAGATTCAGGGAAAATGCTTCAGGGGGAGAAATAAAGGGGGGTTTGACACCTCACAAAGGAGGCTAGATATAAGGGGATAAATAGAATAGAAAAAAGTAAAACGTTACAAATGAAGAATGGGGAAATCAGCTTTGTAATTGAACTTCTGTATGTAATCTATAATTATTTTAATGAAATAAGAGGAGGGTTGTCCTCTATTGAATTTGGTGAAGTCGTAGTGTGATTTTCTACATGATTGTGACATCCTAATAAGGCTCTCCAATCTCGACTATGTCAAGATCTAATGTAGGAGCATCCAAGCTCACAAGTAATCCTGCATCACCAAAAATATGTTTTATTTGCATGTTCTGCATTTTTGACATTTTGGGCTTATGTTGGAGCTTCTTAAATGCATTTTTGATGTGTTTTATAGATGCATGGAAGTCTATTTGTAGCATTTTGTCTTTTGGTGTTCTACTATGCATTTTTGCTGGGACCTTATGATTTTCATGGGAGACATTAGCATGTCTCCCTGATGGCTCGATAACACTCCTTGTGTAGATGCATTGTATTCTATCAGTAGGAGTGGACTTCATCGATGAGAGTCTCATGACTATCTCTTTGATAGTTTGATTCACAACATAGACCATTCATCGATGAGACTTCCTTTCTTCAGCAGGACTCTTAAAAGAGTCTCAACGATGGACTAATAGACCTCTTATTGGTGGGAACACATGATATTGATGGGGCTTCATTTCATCGGTGGGACTCTTAAAATAATCTCAATAATGGATCAATGAACTATTATCTATAATGCTCATGGTGGACCATATGGTATATCTCCTCAGTGGTTCGATGATTGACACTTTTCATCATTCTGAACATCTTCCAAAGGGATCATGATGTGTTGAAAATTTCTTCTAAAGGTTATTGACAGGACCTTTGTCAGTGGCCCTCTGATGGGCTAATGACATTTATGTGAGTGATGGTTCGATCGCCAAAATGGAAACATGTCTTCATTCTCAAAGTTTTCTGATGTGTTGACTATTCTCTCTTGGAATGGTATAACCCTTGTAGACTTCGATGGGACAAACACCGATCAATGGGACATCAAGTTGGTCCCCTTGATACTCTGATGGCAGGGTGGTTGATGGAATGTGAGTAGAATTTTGATGAATCAGAAGTAGATACCATAGTGACACATGTGGAAATATTGTTTGTGGATTTAGATCATTATTTTGATTCAACATAGTTGAACTGTTGTTCGTTGCAAAATTTGAAATGGTTGGTTTCCTGGTTTGGTTGGAACAACATTCTGTAAAAAATAGAGGGAAAAAGGTAGTAGGAGGGGGAACTGATGGATTGATGTGAGAATTGTAATAGGTAATGAAGCCTGGGGAAGTGAGATCTATAATGGAACTTCTGTATGTAATCTATAATTTGATCTTAATTGAATAAAAAGAGAGTTGTTTTGTTTATTTGTGTTGTGTCATAGTCTAAGTTGGATGCGAGATTGTGACAACTTGATAATGCCCTCTGATCTCGATTGTGTCAGGTGGTATGTAATATGTAATTATTTTAATGAAATAAGAGGATGGTTTTCTTTTGTTGAATTTTGTGAAGTTGTAGTGTGATTTTTTGCATGATTGTGACAGCCTGATAAGGCTCTTCGATCTTGATTGTGTCAATATTTTATTTTCACCTCTTCAAAGCAATATTTTTTGAAGATATGATTGCTCCTCTCCAACCAAATTTTTCATATAAAAATTGATGGACTAATCTTTTATAGGGTTGTATAGGAAGAATCCTTTAATAGAGAAGGTAAAGTTTGAAAAATCCTAAATAAAGAATTGGGAAGAGGTCCTCACCAACCCAATTGGAATTGAAGCCATTTATAATAGAGGTGTGAAAAGTTATAAGATACAAGAGGCAATTAGTATCCTCATGATCTATTCCACACATGACATAGGGAAATAAGGGAGTTATATCTAGCATATCCAACCTCATACGTGTTGTAGATGAGGGGAACCAGATGCTCGGTGACTCTAGGTCATGGGAGAGTCTAGAAAAATAGGCTGCCCTGATCTACCTCAAGCTAGATGAATGGATTGGAAAGGTTTAAGGTTTCAAGAGATAGAAAGGGAAAGATAAACAATCTATCACTTTCCTTCTGCTAGCCCAAATATTTCAAGGGATCAAGAGATCCAACTTTCTAGGTTTGGACTGTGACTCAGACAACTTACTATAAGGGGACTACAATGTGGGACACAAACCCTAGTACAACATGTTGGAGTTTCAGGGACACACTGGCATTCGTACAAACATAAAGTGTAAAGTACAGTAAAAAACACCAGAGAACCTACTAACTACCTAATTAACAGAGTTTTATACTACAACAGAGATAGAAAATGTAGAAGTAATAGGAATAACAAGAAGAATACTTTAGCAATACTAAGCTAGAATTTGATGAGAGAAAGGTGGTAGAAACGGACCTTCAAACCCTCAAGTTGAGTATTTTAGGAGCTTCACTTGATGGACAACCTATACACACAAGAATGAGAAAATATTGGGGCTATGTTTAGAGGATTACCTCAGTTAGTCCCCCACTTTGATGTTTCCACCTCCACGGATCTAGCTAGATAGCAACAATTGTAGATAGAGAATAAAGAATCTATAGGAATGGAAATATCAAGCAATGCCCAAACAATAATATGCTACTACACAAGTAGATGATGCAAAGTAAATGGAAATGGATGTATATCACCTTCTCAACCATGTGCACTCAAAGAAAATGGAGGAAGATGTGAGCTCACAAGCTCTCCAAAGACAACACTATCACAAAAATGAAGAGGGGGAGCCAACAAAGTAGAAATTTATAGCCACAATGGAGGTGGTGAAGCATGAAGGAGTTGAAAGTGAGTGTGTTTGATCAAAAATCTATCAAGAAGTGTGTCCAAGATTGAAGAACTGTAAACAAGATGGAATAAGTGAAATAATAGTAAATTTGAATGAAAGGAGGCAGGAAACCCATTTGAATTTAGTCAAAAGAGAAACAAACATTATACTTCACTTCCAATGGAGGAGTGTAATGCCTCTACGAATTCTAGAGGTAGGAGTCTTTTTAGGAAGGAAGCCTAC
Organism: Sequoia sempervirens; assembly: GCA_007258455.2. Taxonomy (NCBI): domain Eukaryota; kingdom Viridiplantae; phylum Streptophyta; class Pinopsida; order Cupressales; family Cupressaceae; genus Sequoia; species Sequoia sempervirens. The sequence goes on from VDFB02270651.1 coordinate 135,523,154, forward strand.
CATGTGGATGTTCACATGTCATGCTAGTGTCCATGAAAAAAATTCCCTCACTGACACACAAACGAGCTACCAAGTGGATGTGCAAAATACATCATCAGGATCATATTTTCTAAGGTAAGGGGTGTGTAAATGGGGAATTTGCAAGGGGTGAAAATTCACACCATTACATTTTTCCCTCACTTTAGTGAGCATAAGTGTTATTCAATGCACAGTAAAGTAGAGAAAAAGCTAAAAAACATATACCCAAAATGTCAAGAAAGAAAATCGCAATCTAACATGCTCAAACATGCAGGAGAGAGAGAGATGGCTCCATAGGTACTCGGTCTTACAAAAGTTTGAACAAAAGCTATGTAGGTGCTTGGTCCTACAAAATTGGTTCCATAGGTGCTCGGTCCCACAGAACCTGAACAAAGGTTCTACATGTGCTCGATCTTGCATAATAAAATCACTTCACAAGTGCTCGGTCCTGCAAAGGAGGTGCCATAGGTGATCGGTCTTGGGGAGCTAGAAATGAAAGGCTCCATAGAGTTTGATTAACCCTTATAGGTGCTCTATCTTGCAAGGAAATATCAAAAAGGTGCTCGGTCCTCCAAGCTTCATTGTAAAAGCAACTTCACGGGTGCTTGGTCTTGCAAAGAAACATGTTAATCCTAGAAAGAACATGTGATATAGAAAAATTCATGCAAATAGACAAATAGTCATATCTCAGAACAAGCAATTGAAGTAGAAAATTTCAAAGGGGTCCCTTGAGAACCCTTAAAAAGAAAGAAGAAATTTTCACTCAAGGGATCATGCTTTGTTTGAAAAGAAAAACATTTTTTGAAAATTATTCTTTCATGAAGGAATCATTTTGAAATATTCTCTTTCTTCAAGGAATCCGAAAAAACAAAGGGCCTTCATGAAGGTAAGATTTCCAATTCTTTTTGTTATGAATTCAATTTCAAAAAAAAATCTTGTTGAGGGGATCCTTATTGAAGGATGCGATTTTTTAAAAATGTAAAGATTTCTAGCAAGGTATTAATTCATTGGCCACTGAATACACCTTATTGCAAATTAGAGAAGTAGGAGCCCCCCTTAGGATGGTGCATGCGAACTGAAGGATCATGTGACATCCTAAGGAAAGGAAGAGCATGCAAAGATCTCATGGCCCATGATACATGACAAGATGTAGATATAGAAATGTTGTCACACACATGAGGTACAACACATAGGCAACACAACATCAAGAATCAAGCAAAGAATACAAGCAATGATGAGGAAATCAAGAGACAGGGGATCTCAAAATCTGGGGTCAAATAAGCTAATCAAAATAGGTAACATGTAGTGTAGGAGTGAAAGATCATCAATCCCAAGAATTCCAAGATTTGAAGAATAACACATAAAGATAAAATGAAAATAAAAATTGGGTCAGCATGGAAGGGAGGCCTAAATTCCCCCAACACTTTGCATCATCCCCAATTGTCAAAAATCAAGATACAATATATAGAAGAATGATGCAACAAATAGAGGGATTTTATGACACAATTTCACTCCTATATCTAAGCACCTACAAGGGTGACAAGGATCCTCCACAAACACACATAAAGGAAAGCATGAGGGAAACACAACATACACATGATTCTAGAATCTATAGATAAAGAAGAGGTGCTCTCCTAGTCATCATCAATGAGGAGGTCATCATCCTCCCAATCTAGATCATTATATATGGAGAGAAAATGAGCCTACAAGGGAAAGAAAACAAGGGGATCACCCTCTGACTCTCCTATGACAAGAGCTAAGGAAGAAGTCCCCTCGAGGTCTTCTTCACTCAACTCCTATGAGATAAAAGTCATCAATCTTGCAAAGATAACTGACAAAGATGTGACATCATCTACTGAGTTAAACATGCACTTAACAGGAGTGCCATGTGTTAAATAAGTGGAAGATGAAGGAGGCACCTGAGATTCACCATCAATCTCATCAAAAGAGATGGTGAAAAATGTGGGAGATGTTGGGGCTACCTCCATAACCAAAACAATGGAATCCAAAATGAAACCCTCTCCTAAAGAAGGTGATCCCTTCTTCTAATCTCCATTCGAAGTGAGATCACACTCCAACTTATGTTTCATCAAAGGATGTAGAATCCCCATAGAGGAAGAGGAAGGTGAGGAGGAAGAGGAAAATGCCACATCGAACACCACCATGGTGTTCAACATGTCCATAGGCTAAGATAATAGAGGGATGTCTGGAAAGGACATCAAAAGAGGAGGCTCTATCGAGGGAGCAATTGAAACCTACACCCTTTTGGGGTGAGGGTCATCAACATTCATAGGTGGAGTCAGAATTAAGATTGAGGCAATGAAAACCAAAGAATAAGGACCAAGAGAGGGAGGAACAACAAAAGATGTTGAAACAAGAGCTATCGACTCCTCTTGTGCCTTCTGCAAGGAAGCTTACTTAGCAGCAAAATCGTTCATCTGGTGCTTATGCTCACATGCCAACCAATTTTCTTAGCTCTGGGAGCTATAACTCACTACTTGAGAAGGAACAAGAGGCTTTTGTTCCACCATAGGTGTGTCATCCACAACTGTTATTGATGGAATGGAAACCTCCTAGATGGGAGCAGAAGTAGGAAGAGTGGGAGCAAAGATTGAAATAGGTGGAGAAGTAGACTTAGGAACCTTGACAACAGGCCTTTTCCCATTCACCACCCTAAGGTAAAGAGCACTAGGAGACCACAAAGGTCAAGATGTAGGGAAAACTCCATGAGGGACCTTCCCCTTACCATAGACAATGAGCCTCGACACCATGAATAATACTGGAAGCTCAAATACCTAACACTTGGAATTCCACCAAGCGAGCACCATTGGAATCCCCATGCAATGCATGGGAGCATAGTCCAAAGGAACCACAATGAAACACCAAAAGAAGAGGAAGGATCCTAGGTGTGAGTATACTTCCCCTTCCCTTTTTGAGAGGAGGCAACCTACTGCTACAGAATCATAGATCCTTTAACGTAAAACAACATAAGGGGAGATAGGGTGGGTCACCTTTGGTTCCATGCCCCAATTCTTGTATTTAACATAGGTGCGATACAATAAGTCAATACTTGGAGGAAGAGTAATAATAGGGGAAAGCCAAAAATGATCTAGCAAGTAGCCCCCTCATGAAACCAGAGGTTTATAGCCAATTTCATGCACAACTTGCATAGATCCCTCATGAGAAAACTTAAAAAAATTATGAACTATCAAAGTGACTGCATTCATGGAAACTATCCATGGGATGCCTAGTTTTACTTTGAAAAAGTTTGACTCCGGGATGATATTGAAAGGAGAATTTATAGTCCTTGGTCCTACTAGGACTAAGAGGGTGATGGAATGAATTGGAGGGACCGAGAGTCTATCATGGTGTGTATTGTGCTCTTTGATTCATCATACCCATCCTTATCTACAATATTTATCAACAAGATCTCTTTTGTTATAACATTCACATGGCATGTGGGATCAACCAAAACACTAGTCACAATGTTCTTGTTGATATGAGCGGGAATGTAAAAAGGATAAGGCTCTCTAATCTTGTTCATAGGTAGGTTCTGTGATGTAAAGGTTATATCGGGTGATCCATTTGTACGATGTGCAAAATGAATGGGGAGATGCATAAAATAAGCCATGTTTATGTTCTTCAAAAAAGACTTCCTCAGAATACCCCAAAGGTTCAACAATCAGATAATGACCTACCTAGATTTCACTTTACAATGTCTAGGGATCCTTTTGGCTATTCCTACTAGGGGTTGTAGGTTGGTTGCAAAGCTATGTGCTCTACAACACACACACCCAAAACACACCTAGAACACAAGAGAAGATTCCTTCAACACTATGAAATAGAACCAAAATAGTTCATGTCAACTTCACCAAAATGTAGAGGGGGACCGGCTACTTAAGGACTCCATGTCATGGGAGAGTCTAGAACAATAGGATACCCTAATCTACCTCAAGCTAGATGAATGGATTGGAAAGGTTTAAGGTTTCAAGGGTTGAAAAGGGAAGGAAAATTAGTCTATCACTTTCCTTATGCTAACTTGAACATTTCAAGGGATTATGAGAGCTAGTTTTCCAGGTTTGGATTGTGACTCAGATAGCTTACTACTAGGGGACTACAACATGGGACACAGACACCAATCTAACATGTTGGGGTCTTAGGGACATACTGGCATCCATACAGATAGAAAGTGTAAAGTATAACACAAAACACTAGAGAACCTACTTACTACCGAATTAATAGATTTTCATACTACAACATAGATATATAAAATCTAGAAGTAATAGGAATAACAAGAAGAATACTTTAATAATACTAAGCTAGAATTTGATGAGGGAAAGGTGGTAGAAATATACCTTCAAACCTGTGAGTTGAGGCCTTTAGGAGCTTCACTTGACAAACAACCTACAAACAGAAGAACAAGAAGATGTTGGGGATGTGTTTAGAGGACTACCTTAGTTAGTCCCCTACTTTGGTGTTTCCACCTCCATGGACAACCAAATAGAAACGATTGTAGAGAGACGATAAAGAAGCTATAGGAATGGAAATACCAAGCAATGCTCAAACAACAATATGCTAATACATAAGTAGATGATGCAAAAGTAAATGGAAATAGATGGATATCACCTTCTCAACCATGCACACTCAAGATAAATGGAGGAATATGTGAGTTCACAAGCTCTACAAAGTCAACACTATCACAGCAATGAAGAGGAGGAGCCAAAAAACTAGCAACTTTCAATTATAGTGGAGGTGGTGAAGCATGAAGGAGCTGAAATTGAGTGTGTTTGATAAAAAAGTTGTCAAGAAGTGTGTCCAAGATTGAAGAAGTGTGAAGATGGAATGAATGTAGGAATGGGAAATTTAAATGAAGGAGGAAAGAAACCCATTTGAAGTTACTCAAAAGAGCAACAAATGGTACACTTTGCATCTAATGGAGGAGTGTAACGCGTCTGCAGATTCCAGAGGAAAGAATCCTATCAGGATGGAAGCATGTTGTGTGAATGTTTGCATGCCGCATTAGCATTCTCAACAAAAATTCCCCCATCAACACATACATGAGTTTTCAAGTGGATGGAAAATGGAAGGGGATGTGGAAAATACATCTAGAACACATTTCCTAAGGTGAGGGGTGTGTAAATGGGGAATTTGTAGGGGGTGCAAATTCACACCTTACACTTTTGAGTATATTATTATGTAAATATAACAAAGAGAATGCACCTAAATTTTACATGCATGTAGAGCTCCAACAAAGATTTGTATTCCATTTGGTATGAAGAGATTATATTGTTAATATCTTATATCCTTTCGTAATAAAATATATACCTTATTTTTAACCCAGTTATTTTAATACATCCTCTTTTTCTATAAATAAAAAATGTCTCTTATTAAATTATTCTATATATTTTGATTTTTTAGTTTGAGAGAAAGGAAAAAATGAATAGATTTATAAGTGATAATTGCAGGATAAAAGGATTATCAATTAGGAAAAATATTTTACTTTAGCACCCCAAATTTGAACCAGAAAAGGTTGATTTTTTTAAGGGATCAATAAGATTAAAGGGTTTTTTCCCATTCCAATATTCATTCCATAATAACACTTATTTATGTATAACCCAAGAGAGGTGTGGAATAATCAATTCACAATTGGAGGATAATAAGTTCCATATTTTAGACACTCATGGAAAATTTTCCAAATTTAAAAATCCATTTTTTATCAATTGAATCTAGATATTTAGATCTCATTAATTTGGAACATTTCACTTCAAAATTTTCACATAGTGTTCATTCTAGTTCCACTCCAAGACCTATTTTTTGAGCCTTCAAGTTCTAAATACAGCTACCACCCTTTGATTTTGAACTAAAAATTTGGTCCCAAGAAATGAGGGAAAGTTTTTTCTATGAACATTGTCTACCTAGAAAAATATTTGAGTTACTTCTAAATATTTTTTCCAACATTATTGGGAATTTTTAAAACTCACATCATGCAAATAGAAACAACATTTAGGACTAATTTTAAAAGAGTAAATTTTTTAGCCATTGTAAGCTTTTTTCCTTTCTATGAGATAAAATTTGTAAGAATAATTTAAGAGTAAATATTTTTCCAAATTTCTCCTTTTTTCTTGAAAATAAGGGAATACTAGGTATTTATAGTGAAGAGTGTTTGATGGTAAGACTAAGAGTGAGAAAATTATATTTTTGACTCTAGGGGGAACATTATAAAATAATATTTTTTACTTTTTTTTCATTTATTACTTGACTTGTAGTAGAAAAATAATTGAATATAATTTTTTAATGAATACAGCTTCATCCAAAGTTGCTTGACCAAAAAAAAAAAAATTCATCTAGACAAAGAGCGTGTGAGTTGTTGCATTGGAAATTTTTCTTATCTATATTCTTTTCCATAAATGTAAATTATTTGTAGTTGTGATTGATCTGCTTAAATATTCTACCATGATGGTGAAAACAAATGTGATATGAGATCACCTTGTCTAATTCCTTGTGAAGAGGAAGAAAATCCACATGAGGAACCAATAAAAGAGAAGATCCATCTACATCATTATTTTCTCAAGACAAACTTTCCAAAAACAACTAAGAGGAAAGATTAGTTGACCCTATCATATTTTTTCAAAATATCAATTTTTAGCACCATTGATGATATTTTATCTTCTTCAATTGAATGGAGGAATTCATTAGTTACAATAGAACCATGATATGAGGTCTTCCTTCCTAAACTGAAAGTAAAAATGGGAAACTGGGATGGAAAATGCCTACTCCTATTTTTACCTTGGCCACTCAATAATGTCCTAGGAGTCCTAATTGGATTGACTATCAACCTCACAAGGTGAATCAATTCTCAAAAAGGAAGACCTAGGAGGGGGTTCTTTCAGCTTTAAGGGTTCACCACCAAGAAAATGCTTGGAAAAGACAAATAAGCATTCAACCTAAAAAAATTCATAATGCAAGCTAAATGAAGGATGCAAATGATGAAATAATGCAACAAAAGTTAGGATATGTGTACTTTGGAAGTTTGGAAATGTGACAAGGATTCCAAAAATGTAAAGAAGTTTTCAAAATGAGCTATGGAGGACAAATATTCCCTTACTGTTGTCTTAGTCTCGCTATTGTTTTTCATGGCAGATGAAAAATCTTTGGATGTTGGAACCAGATTTGGAAAAATTTCTAAAAAATACCCTTGGGAGGACTAAGATGCCCTAGGTGGTGACTTAATCTCATTTGGAATTTTGAGAATCTTTTAATGTGGTCTTGAATCTTGATGCCTACTTTTCCTTCTTCAATCTTAGCTTCTGAAACTTCTATATTTGGCCTATAAGTGTGTTTCCATGAAGACGACAACTTTGCAATGCAACTTTGCAAATTTTCACTTTAAAAGATCTTCAAGTCTTCAACCTAAATCTGCAATCACAAACATGCAAGAGGAGAAAAACTTGTTGATTGTTAGTGAATGGGGGTTTTCCTTGGTCAAACCCCTTGTTGGTAATTAAACCTTGAAATGAAATGAAATAATGAAGGGAAATGATCAATGAACAACATGCAATGTTACAACTCACCAAACCCTTGTTGTAAAGTTTGCAAACTTGTGTGAGGTGGCTAGATTGGATATATATCTTGAATCAAAGGAATGCTTGATAGATATGGACTTGAATTTCTTTCTTGAATGAAAACCCTACATCAAAAATGTTAGCACAAAAACACACATGCTATCTGCAAGAATATCCTTGATATGATGCTTGAATCTTGATGATGGCTCCAAATTCTTGATGAATTTCTCTTTAATGTTGGAATACTTGAATGGTTGGATGCTTAGATTTCTTGTTAGATTGCTAGGTGAAAATATGAGAGAAGGAACCTTGTATTTATACTTATCTATGCTTAATATACTAAAATTAGACCACACCAAGCCGACATATGTATTCATTAATTAAAAGAGGCTAAATCCTTCCAAAATTTGAAATTGAATCTCTAAAATACCTCAAGGGGGACTAAGATGCCCTAGGTGGCATCTTAGTCCCGAGGCATGAAACTCTAGAGATGGACTCCAAAAAGGGACCTATTTAAGTGCTTTCAAAATTACTGTCCCAAGACCTTTGGGGGAAAAAAATTCCCTAGGTGATGTCTTAGTCTTGACCCAAAAATCAAGGACACTCAGTTAGAATTATTAAATTATCATTTATCATTTTGAAGTATGTCGGGATTAGCCATAAAAATATATAATTCATTGGGCTTCTAGATGCAAAATAGGACCAATTAAGAAATAAATAGGGATAAATAAAGCAAGGCGGGCCAAAACAAGTGTGAAATGCAAGGGTATGCATTTTGCTACACTACACTTCCCAAGACAAAGCATTATTTTTCTTTAAAACATATTAATGGAATGATTAAGGATAGTCTTGTGGTAATTCCCTTAGTGAAAAAATTATGGATTGTGTTACACAAGGTAATGGGTCTAAATTTAGCAAAGGAGGTAGGATATGGTTTCTTTGGGATTGGGGATAAGAGAGTGACATTCATCTCTTTTAGTATCTTTTTTTTTGTTTCCTAGATTCTTCAAAACTTAAGAGGACTTCACTGCCAATAAAGTCTCAACATTTTTGGAAGAAGAGAGAAGCAAATTAATCAAGGCCTATAGATTTTTTTGGGGACATAGAGAAAATATATATTCTTAATTACTCATTAGATAATTTTGTGCTAAGGGACTTATTTTGATGTTTTTCTAATAGATGAGGAATATTGGAGAGGATGGAGGCAATAAAAGGTAAATTTTGATCTTGATTATTTGAGAGAAGATCTTGAAAAAACTAAATTGTTTCCCTTTCTCATTTTTCATTCTTCTCAACAAGAGAGCCATCCATATATAAAATATATGTCTCCTTATTTTTGTGGAAGAATGGAAAAAGTTAGTGTTCCTATCACCTTCACTAGGCCACATTTCACTATATTTTTTCAAGTAAACTTGCTATCTTTCTAAGAGTTCCTCTAAGGAGGAATTTAGCATCTTTTACTCTTAAAAAGTGGAATTTTTAGTACCCTATTTTAATACCCCTTTCATTCAGTGCTCTTAGTTGATCTTCCATATATATTTTTCCAAATATGTTTTTGAAATGATATATATTCCATTCTATTATTTTATCTTTTAACCACCCTTATTTTGATCATAACTAAAACATTCTCAAGCTATATAAAGGAGGATAATTTATACACCATTATTTCATAAGAGGAAAGAAAGAAGGGTCTCTAAACCACATTGAATCAAACCTGAATGATGATTTTATAGGGGTTCTTTATTCATGAATATAGAAGGATATTGGGAAGTGGTCGAATCCAATTTTAGAAAGGATTCTAGCAACAAAGTCTTGAGGAAATTAGAGGCATTTTATGATATCATAAAACTATCCTAGCTCTCCATTACTTGGTGAAAGTCTTTGCATCTATTTGTCCAAGTGAAATTATCATTATATGAGGTACATAATCAAACAAACCATTTCATGAAATGAAATCCTTGAAATATTTTATTAATTTTTTTACTATAATGATTATTTTTCTTGAGATATTTGAGATTACATTAATTCCCTACCAAATATTACAAGTTCCCAATAGAGTGGTTGAAAGATCATGAGTAGGATTTCCTAAATTTTCATCCTTTTGGTTGCGCTCATGGGATTTGTAAACATTAAAAATGTAGAAAGGAGGAGAGGAATAGGAAGTTTTGGCTGAATAAAGCATCCAACAAGATGACAAAGCAATGAGTTATAAATTGATAGAAGACTAATTGCAATGGATGGCTATTCCCCTTAAAGAACCTGTAGCTTGAACCAATGAGAACTTCAATTTTGGCCATTTATTAAAGATGTATGATCCTTGATGTAAGCAAAGCTTGGTTTATTATAGAAGAATGATGTCATTCTTTCAATTTTCTAAGGGACACTTGATTAGGTATATTTTGTTAGGGTTACATTTAAGCCCCTAACATTCCACAAAAGTACCTTCATTACTCCCAAGGATAGCTATAAAATTTCCTTGATTTAAGGATTTTTCTATTTTGGATTGAATTCCTATTGCTATTTCTTTTTGGGTTATTGAGTTCTTAGATTTTCTTCCTCCTTTTCTTTTGGGGTGTAGGTAACATTATCTACTCTTTTGGATTGAGCAATAGATGATTTCTCAATACAATTCTCTATTAGAGTAAGGGGTTGTTTACTTAATTAATTTAATCATATTGATTAATTAATTAAGTCACCTTTAATTTATTTTGACTTAAGCTAAAATTAGGCCCTTTAATAATTAATTAATAATTAATTATTCATCTTAGGGTTCTCACTTTAGGGTTTTGATATCCTTTTTTAAGGATTGATCTCTTTGTAATTATTTACTTCTTTTTTATGCAATTTTACTCTCTTGGTTTTTCAAAGCAATATCTTTGTGTTGTTCAAATTTCTTCTACGTGATAAATTTTTTTCTTGTAGGTGATCACTGGGTTTTGTGAGGTTGGTTTATCAACTCCAACATTCTCCTCTTCAATTTCATTTAAGATATCCTCTGTTATTTCTTCTAGTAGTTCATTACCCTCTTTACTTAGGAAGTCATCAACTAAGTCTAAAACATTTTCTTCAAATTATATGATTTCTTGCACTATAAAATTTCATATTTAGAGTCCATTCAAACCCTAGATCTAGGATTTGCATTACTTTGCATTATATTACATTGATTTGAATCTCATTTAGGGTTAAAATTTCATTAGTTTGCATCTCATTTAGGGTTTTAGGTTTTCATTTTTCATCCTTTAAAATCTAAAAAATTCAAAAGTTTGCATGCATATTAAATTAATTTTGCATGTAATACTTGCATATTAGTGTGTTTTAAATCATTTATATTCAAAAATTGAGTCAAAATTGCATTTCAAAAAGTGTCTATTTTTCATCATTTGTCATTAATTTCACTTGATTTTAGACATCAAAATCTAGAAAAATCAGTGATTGAAACTTCAATTCATAGTCTAAAACAAGAAACTCTAGATTTTAACTTCAAACTCAAGTTTAAATTTTTGTAACCCCCGTGCTAAGACCCATTCACTCTAGGGTGAATCTATCTTTGTATAGGTGTTCTTTCAAAATTTTGGGTAGTGATTTGTCTCTATTTTCTTCATTTTGATATGCTATTAAATTTGGACCTTTTAGTTTTAGAAATAAAAAAAATCTGTCATTATTTGCATTAGGTTTAATTGGTAAAATTAAGTGCATTATTTAGAAATCAAATTGGCATTAAAAACATATCATTTTCAGTATCTTCCATTCAGAAATTAGAAAATATTCATATATCAAATCTAAAAATTTGATTAAAAATTCACCATGGACATGTGTATGGGTAATAAATGGAAAACCTTAAGATATTTGGTAGATGTTTCAAGTTGTGTATTTAGTGAATACCCTAATGCAATTGAGATTATTAATGAACCTTCACGTACTAATGAATGACCCCATGAAGTGGAAATCTTTGGTCAAGATGAAGATAACATGCAACAATTCATACAAGACTCCTTACACAACCTTGAGAACAATGCATCCTTTTATCTATCCATGCAAACACCATGTATAATCCCCTCACTTGATATGTCCAACCTCTTACATCCTGAATTCAAAGCACAAAGCAAGCCTCAACCATTAATCATTAATGAACTTGATCACAATGATAATAATGATACTTTTCTATCCTATGTTCGTTGAGTTACTAATACACCCATTAACCTAGAAGAGTGTTATGGTCAAGGCTTTAAAATATGACATAAACAAGGGTGTGACATAACAAATGAGCATGCAATTCACAAAATTTTATAGAAATTACCATTTAAAGATACCAAGGGGTTAGGATATCAAGATCGTCCCCTGCCTTGCACATCTCTCGAGGGAAAAGGTGTTCTCTTTCACATGATCATATCAAGAGATCAATTAATACCTCACAAGGATGATAGGATCACCATAGATCCTCCTCCCCCACCCCCATATCAACAAGTTTTCCAATCAAGAAAAAGATAAAGGCCTTATAAACTCAAGAATTCACAATTTCCTTGTCTTATGCATGAGAATAAAAAGCATTTGCACACACTCATTAATCAAGGAATTATAACATTTCCACCTATCAAGGAAAATAAAAAAGGAAAAAGTACAAACATGTCTCATTTTCAATATCATAGAACTCTTGTACATAGTACTGATGAGTGTTGTGCATTAAACAAAATCATTAGAAAATTTGAACTATTTTCACAAGAATATGATTGTGTATCCCTTAGTAGTTGATTTATTTTCTCCTTTCCATGTGATAGTTTTAGGATCATAGCATACTTACTATTGCATGTGTTACATTTATTGCAAATCATATCCATATTGCAAGGAGCTCATTATCATCACCCCTCTTGGCTCCTTATCCTGCACTTAGTGGGGGCAAGGGGTTTGATAGCCTTGTTCTAGTTTTACACTTTTTGTTGAGCCTTTGGATATCTATCCACCTTATACATATGATGAACAAGATTAGGATGTGGATGGCCTACTATAGGTTGACTTAGATATGCCATACTAGTTCTCTCTGTGTGTTCTTTGTGATTGCATGTATGTAATGTGATCCACCATGTTGTGCTACTTGGTGTGTCTTTATATGTTTGTGACCCTAATTTGGATGACCCTTGTCACTCTGTTGGTGCAAGGATACAAGTGAAGTGTATTTGTTATGTAATTATTCTATTTGTATCTACATTCATCTATCTTTCATAACCATTTATCTTTTTTCATGTGTTTTCCTTTTGGGGATGACATAAGGCTTTGCGAAATTAAAGTCTCTTCCATTTTGACCCAAAAGTTACCCTTTTTTTCTTTCTCAATGTGTCATTCTTCCTTTTTGCTCATTGTTCTATGAGTTATTTGAGGAATGATGATGCTTTTGAGCTCAATTATATCACCGCACCAATGACAAACACTAACCCCAAATCCATGGATCCATTATGTGTTATATTAGGATTGCACATGGGGGGAAACCATCCTTGCATGATGTAGCTCTACTTGGAAAAATATGTTTACATAGGGATTTTTGAGTAAAGCTCTCATGTATTGGCATTCATCATATTCTACTTCAAATTTAATTTCCCACAACATGGTGTTTATAAATTTATTTAAATTGGGGGGATTCATGTCCCCACTCATTGCTCACTTCAAAGTGTGGTCTTCTTAATTCGCATTATGTGTCTTCTTGGTGGTGTCACTGGGTTTGATATCCTTCAAGATTGTGACCTTTCTTGGCATATGACATTCCACTTAGTGGTGATGCTATAGATTGCATTCCCTAAGTTGTGAATCTTTTATCCTTTACTAGTTCTCTCTCAGAGACATTAGGAACAATGTTCCCTAAGGTGAGACCTCTCATGAAATAATAAAATTCCCTTTAAATATCCTATTGCATGTATCAAGGGCACCAAGCATAACACAACTTTCTTGCTAGTAGAGCCTTTTTCATGAGTGCTTAGCATAATGCAGCTTGGTAGCCTTGTGACTAGTTCTATGGCACCTCATCAAAGTTATTAAGAGGTATAAATTTGGTATGGTTAGTACACTGGGATCCTATACCTCGCATGACTTCCCATTAGCCATTTTTTGGGCTCACCTGGTGGACAACAAATTTTACTAGCCCATATGAGCACATTTTGTTTGCATGGTGGACAATAGGTTTCCACTTGTAAACATTTTTGGAAAAACTACTAAGGTTTGATCTATACTGATTAGAAAATTAGTCAAGGCTTGATCCATCCCCTCTCCCCTCTCTGTCTCTTCTCATTATTTTTCGTACTGTATGCTTTTGTATCTTGTCTTATCACTGCATATTTAACATAGCCATGTGCCTCTTTGTGCCTTTGTTAGTTTTTCATGATATCTTAGATCTTGGGAGCTTGATCACCCTTTGAACTTTGTTGTCTTATCTTTCCAATAGGTGTACAATTAAAAATTTATCGACACTTGTTCGACTACTTTAGTGTGAGTTTGAGCATAGGGATCATCCTCTCACTAAAGTGGGTGCTAAATGTAGTGTTGGAAAATGTACTCCTTTACATTTTCATACTATGTTTGGGTCCCTTAAAAAAATGGACTTAATTAAACCTCTAATTGGTCCTATTATGCATCTACAAGCCTAATTAATTAAAATTTCTGAAAGGGGAATCTAATTTAATTAATGCAATTATCATTTTAACACCTTGAAATGAATAGGTCCTAATAATTTAAGTCAGGACCCATTCACCCTTGGGAAAATGGTCCCCTTTAAGATCACAAATTCAAATTTTAAACATGTTTTTGGTGGCATCTTAATGTCCTAAGTTCAATTTTTAAGTGTTGGCTTGTAATGTTTTATTTTCGAGAAATTAGAAAATTGTCTATAAAGAAAGGTCTTTTTATCAATTCAAATCCTCGATCTTATATTCAAGTTTCACAAGAGCTAAAATTATTGACAAAGGTTTTCAAGAGAAAAAATTTCAAGTATTTTTTGCATCACTCAAGATCTCAAGCATCATTTCAAAGTTATCAAGCATCATGCATGTTTTTGGAGCTAACATTGTGATGTATGTTTCAAATGTTCGAGTTAAGATTCAAGTATCAAAATCACATCATTAATACAGCCATTTCATGCAATATCAATACCTTGGAGAGATGTGTTAAGTTTTAGTCCTTCAAGGGTTTCAAATCAAGGGTTTGGTGAGTTGCAACATAGCAAGTGTTCATTCATCATTCCTTTCATGTTTCATTGTTTCAATTCAAGGTTTAATTACCAAAATGGGGTTTGATCAAGGAAAACCCCTATTCACAAAAAACAAACAATTTTTCCCTCTTGTTTGTTTTTCCAATCTTAGGTTGAAGAAGGATTGAAGATCTATCAAAAAAGGAAAATTGCAAAAGTTGTCAAGGTTGCAAAATTTTTCAAAGTTGACATCAAGCCATAGAAACTTGTTAGTATGTGGTGACTGATCATGCTATACTATACACCCTGACATGTATCCTTGCTAGGGTTTGGCTGGGGGTTCGGGGGTGGCAGGCCCTGAGAAAATTTTTCCTCCTACTTTTTCGCGTCATCACTGAAAAAGGGAAAAATCAACAAAAAATGAAAAATCCGATTTTGTAGAACCAAAAATCTGGAAGCTTCTATGCTTGATAAAAAGGGGTTCGGATGGGTATTACAGTATGATGGAAAACGCGATTATTCATAAGATTGTAATAAGTTTTGCGCTAGATAATAAAAGTATTGGATGGCTACGGTTTGGTGGATGTAGCCTAGGTTGGGTGAACCACGTTAAATTCTCTGTGTTATAATTTATTCTATGTGTGTTTTTAGTTTCTCTGTTTATCAATTAAATCTACATTTAATTGTTAGATATCTACCTTTCTAACCCTAACAAAACTCACTTTCAAAATTTATTTCCAAAATTTTGACTATGAAACCTGGAGGAATCAGAAGTGTAGACATAGGATTAGAGGACCATGAAAGAATTTTTTCAACCCCTATAGCAAGACCCATTCACCCTTGGGAAAATGAGTCTCAGAGGACATTCGACAACAAAATTTCGATGATAGGTGAAAAAATACATAACCTTCTCATATCTGCAATTTCTTTCTAGATTCTATCAAATTAAGGTTTAATTTAGTTATTTCAAGTGTTGCATTACATATTTGCATTCATTTTTCGTTTTTCATTCATCTCCAAAAGTATTGCTTTAGTTGATTTTGTTGGAAGTGGAATTACTCTAAGAGGGGGGGTGAATCAGAGTAATATATTTTAAAACTTTTTATGACTTGATATGCAGATTTAAACTATTGACCTTGAACAAATAAGTGTGATTTATATATGCATTGTGAATACTGAACTTTATAAAAAAAAGGTTACTTTTCATTGACTTAACCAATCATAACATGAGTGACTTAATAAACCATTTTAAAGCATAACCATGAATTTTTCAAATGATACTGAGTGAACAACTTTTTAATGCTTTCTTTTACATAGGACAACAAAAACAATAATGATAGATTGAACTTTCTTGATGACATATTCATCACATTCATACATTGAACGTTTAGACAATTTGAAACAATGATCTTGAAGACAACTTGAGACTATGAAAAGTATTAGAGCATTGCATGAACAACTTTACAAATAAATGAAACAAAGATCATGCAAGATAGACAAAAGCCACAAAAGAGAGAACACAAAATTTTGCCGAGTGGAAAACCCTCTTGGGGTAGAAAAACCACTCCAAAATGCCTTGCAGGCTTAATTCCCAAAATGTCTACAATACTTTTAGAGCACCAAATCCTATAATAAACTGAAGCACCAACTTCATCAAAACTAATAGTATTGCAACCTATTAGAACCTTATAACTGTAATGACTATTTCTAGTTACAAAATTACAATTGGATATAAGATGATTTTGCAATAATTCCCAACTCAAAATAATCTTTGTAATAAAACTAGAGATGGAAACAATACAAACCCTCTTTTATTCTTTACAAAATGATATCACAGTAATAATCTCTCTTTTGCAACAATATACCGTACAGTTTATAACTTCTCTCTTTTCATCTCATCATAATGTCATGCATTTTTTCTAGGTATATATATATATATATATATATATAAGTCTGTAAACAGTTATTCTCTTCAAAACCCATATCCAATAACCAAAGTTTATAAACTGGTAAGAATAATAACGTTTTATCATGATACCCATAATGGGTTTTTGGTAGAACCATAGAAAATCAATGATATGTCAGTGAATGCCAATGAAACCCTTGAGTACAAACTCAGGTTAATGAAAAACTAAACTGAAACTAATCCTTTGCAACTAAACAAAAAATCCATATCCCTTTTACAAAAATGAAACAACTGTTTCAGTTACAAAATCATTTGCTTGGAACCTCTAATCATTTGAAAACTATTTCTTTAATAATCATTAAAATGTCGAATAAAAACAATTCATACCTGTTTATGGAGACGAAGTCAAACTCATACCACATGAATTGATTCAAGACACTCATAATTATGTTTCCAAAAATTGCCAGAGTCAAACTCTGCCTCTCTACTTTCCATCTGTGTTTCATCACTACAGTCTCCACAAACTTAGCCTTGAGCTTCCAGTAAACACTAACTTCTTAGAATTTATGTAGCTGAGAAGAGAGAGTTCATGGTGGCAGCTAGCGTTCAGCTCATACAATGAAATTCCTTTTCCATTATTTTATCTTTTTACCTCTTGTTCACTACCTTTTTCACAATTGATAATCATTTGAAGTCTGATACTCATAATGCTCTTGAATCTATTTGTCAAAGACACATAATAACCTTTTACTTGCTATCAACCCAAATGATAACAACTATTAAGTCAACTTCCTTGTGATGTGGCCGATATAAACAACATGATAAGGACAATGTGCTTTATAAGACATGCTCAACAATAAAAAACCCGATGAATGAAGTAAGCCCAATGCTTGGTGTAAAATAAAGTGAAGCTCGATAAATGTAACCGACAATTAATATGAATTCCAAGCACTATGATCACTAATAGAATGATAGTCATTAATCACTAAATGAATTTCATTTCAAACATTAGCAAAAACCTGATGAAACAAACATTATAACCATAGAAATATAGTATGCTCAGCCATAACTTAGGGAATATTAAAATGTAGATCATATCACTTGTGAGGCCCAAATATTCCAAAAAAAAAACATGAAGGGTAATAACACAAAGTCATCAAATATAGCATATTTTTCTATAAGAAACCATTCTATTTTTCATTTCCCCTTGTTTATGAATTCCATCATATAAATCATCAAAGTGAAAATGTTAGAGAATTTCCTTTGAGAAGGATATCATGCACTGAAAGAATGACACCAATACCATAAAACAACTACATCCAACATATGACCATATGAATAACAAACTTGTAGATGCTTACATGAGGTTTCCTGAAGACTGAAAAAGTGTTAGATCCAATATAAACCCACAACAAGATGAATGAATAAATCACCAAGGCATATGCAAATTACAATGAAACATGTACCAACTGATCAACCTGTATGAAATGACTCATGTACAAAATATTTAAGTGAAGTGCAATCAGAACATGATACTGAATGCCAAAACTGAATATGAACAAGAGTGCCAATATCATGAACAAGAATGCCAATGTCAACCACATGAAAACATGTACAAAATAATCCATCAAACTGATCCAACCTATATGAAATAAAACTCCACTAAAGAAATATAAAGCCGTTGCATATAAAACCTCTACACATGAATCCATCAATCAATACCACAAGATAACAACAACCAATGTATTCAATTAGAATGCCAATAACAAAAACCAATGTAACCAAACCAATTGAGTCATAATCAAACCATTTTGTCATGTTTTGACATCAAAGACAAATGCCACAAAGAGAAAGTCAACAGATTTACCCCGTCCATAAGTAAAACAACAAGATCTCCACCAAGGTTGACTAACCTAAGGGTTGATAGTCAATCTCTACTTAAAAGGGATCTCTTTTTCCTAATTAAACTAGAGAGGAAAGTGTAGGTGCATCATCCCATTCCATATATGGTTCACCCACATTTTCTCATGTTTCATAAGGTACCTTAAGAAAATTAAGATATCCACATGGTGATAATCCCCCTTGAGGCTCCATCCAAATCCACATTTAAGAAAAATATAAACTTTAAAAGCTCAATATTTTTACTAATAGTAAAAATTTGTTGAAGTTATTTTTTCTTTTTATAATAACAAAAAGTACAGATTAAGTTCATTGAGACATTTATTAAAAAGTTGATGGAAGTTTTTCAACCCCCAAATGTTCCTTGAAAGGATTTCATTTTTTACTTCTTGGAGAATTACATTTCTATGGTTTTTCATTTACCATTAGCACTTTCTCAAGTTACCTCAAGGTGACTGTAGGATCATGGGGGTCCAAAAAGTGGTGATATGACCAAAAATGGCTGATGACTTTTTTTTATCCAAATTTGATGAAACAAAAAGGGTTTATTGAGAAACTTTTCAGCTTTCCGAAAACATTTAAGATATGCCTTATTTAGAATTAAATAAATAAATATTATTGATTTTATACATACATTCCGACTAAAGTCCTAATTGATAGGCTGATTGAAAAAAACTATCATTCTTAAACAATTTCACAATTTTTTAACCTAAAAGATGTAGAACATTCTATGCTTCCCATGTACTATAGCATAAAAAATAAAAATAAAAAAATTCATAAATTTTAGACCAAGTTATGGTGGTCAGAAAAACAAGTTTTAATACTTTTAAAAAGTTTTAATATAAAATTCATAACTAATTATTTACTTGCAAAATTATTACAAAAAAAAATGTAGCACATCCAGGCATGTGTGTCCTCTACTTATATTGAAAGTTTCAAATAAATATACTAAATTTTTCTTGTACTTAGGTTGGTCAGACATACACTTGATTTTTATTTTTTCCTAAAAATTCAGTACTACTACATTGAAATTTCAAATTTTCTCCAAATAGATTTAATTTTTTTTTCCGAAAAAGGAATAGTATTTTAGAAACTACATTGAATTTGCTACAAATTTTGTTATTGAATTTTTATTGCCGCTTAAGGGCCTAGTTTGGACCCCCATGATCCTACACTGACCCCTCTTTCATTTTCATTTATCTATGGTGCTTTATTTCATATTTTGAGTACAAAGATATATCCATTACTTTTCTTGATTCTTTCAATTTCAGGGCACTTTTACCCTTTTCCATCTAAGGAGATATGGGAAGAACACCACTTGGAAGTTAATATTTTTTATTATATATTTCTTCTATAATGAAGATTATTCTTATTCAATGATGGTTTTTGAAGAATCATCAACCTCTTTGGCTTCAAATTTGTTGGTACCTTTGTTGGAGATAGATCTATGTATACTAGGTTTTCCATTGATTTATTTACAACATCTCCCAATTCAAAATATAGTTTATTTTGTTCTTAGATATCTCATGTGAGATGCTTGACCAAACTCCATCTTTAATGTTAACATCTATGCTAAAGATTGTTAATTTTGTGACACTAAAGGAAGCTTCCTCCTTAGTAAATAAGTCACACCTCTTATCTCTATTTTGCATCCTTGTTTCTATGTTTTCCCTTATTTCCTTTGTTACTCTAGGGTATACATCAACCAAATAACCCACATTTTAAAAAATTTGGAAAAGTAAGGAGGTGTTTTCATACAAAATTATTCATGTCCACTTTCCAAGATTTAATTCTAATGAAATAGAGTTGGGAAGTTTTATTAACCTCACATTAACACAACATCTTGCAAACATCGATTGCTTCTACATCTTATCACATTGTATAAATTTAGGAAATAACCAAACAAATTATCCATACCAATAAGAATTCATTCATCCTAATAACCTAGTGGTAGACTAGATGATAAAATCTAAGTTGGGCCTATTGATCATGGATTTTCATGGGGATAAAAGGATGGCTTCCATTTGCAAAAATAAATATTGGATTTTCAAAAGCCTAATGGGCACTAAGTAGAATTTGAGCATAGTACTTTGTAAGAGAGACTTGTAAGAAATGAAAAGTCTCTTATGAAGGGAACTCACTAGGTGATCCCACAATACTGGTTCACAATTTTTGGCCAAACTGGACACTAAACTGATTTTTTCTAACTAAATGTTCACTTTCGGTCACCTACAGTGGCTAAATTGTGAGGAATTTGAAGATGATGCAAACTAGTGACTTGTGACATTTTTTTTCTAGATTCTAATTTTATTTTTTTTTCATTTTTTTTGGAATCATATTGCACTTCTTTTTCCATCTCATTCAAAAACTAGTTTTTATCAGTAAACGCCATTTTTAAAGAGTGATCTTCACCGTATACAACATAATTTTTTTTGTACGAAGGATAAAATTCTATTTTTTTTGAATTTAGATTTGTAACTATGATATCTAACCAATTCATTTGGTTTCATAGTGTTTTATTAAATATTTTTTCCTTAATCATCTTTCAAAGTTAAACCTATTACAATTCAGACATAGGAAAACTGTATACAGCATAAGTTTTTTTGTATGTATTGAAATTCTTTTTTTTTTACTGGATGAAGGACATCAATACCTAGCTTGAACATATTTTTCAAAAAATTATTTTGATAATCTGCTATTTTTCCACATGCAAAATAGAGAGGTTGATTTTCAGAGAAAAACCTATGTTTAAACAAACTAAAAATAATACATAATAAAACCAAAAAATATTAAAATTATATTCAATGGATAGCTCATTCTGAGGACTACCATCATCCAATTGGGTCTATGAAGTCTCCTCCATTTTCATCCTCAACTCGAGCTTCAAATGGAAAAATTCTATAGAAATTTGGTGCCAAAGGGGGATAAGGTGGGGAGAAGGGGGGAAAAGGGAGGTTCGAATGAACCCAAGTTTGAGTGAACCCCCCTTGGAGGTTCACTAGAACTAGGGTTCGAATGAACTCAAGTTCAAGCAAACCCCCTCTTGTAGTCAATTTTCCATTGTCTTCATCATTAAAAAATGAAAAAAAAGTGAGTCCCATCATTTAATATGGTTCACTCGAACCAAGGTCCATTTGAACCCCTTTTGGGTCCATTTGAACACCCTAGTTTGTGCAAATGTCTAAAAAGAAAAAAAAAATCATAGGAGCATTTTTGCAATTTTCCTTCCTCACTGGAATTGTAAACCAATTTTGTGGGTTTACCCTTCAAGAACCCCTTTTACCTTACATTTTTAGAAATCCAATTGTATACAAGATCAATATTTGGTCAATACACAAAAAATATGTCCACTAATACATTCTCCAGTTTTGAGATAAGCCTATCAATTGCAGTATGCATAATTTTAATAGATAAAATTTCCTTTAAAGGCCTAAATGACACCCCTACCTCTTCAATCAATTTCTTGCTAAAGATGTTAGTAAATCAATACAATACATAAGACCCCTTTTTCATGAAATTAAACTTCCTTTAAATCAAATTGCTAACTAGAATGTAAGTGAGGACCCATGTGGTATCATGTTGACCCTAGATGAAGCCCCTCCATCCTATATTCCATCCCTTGCATAGTTTTCCTATTTAAATATACATGAACTCATGTAGAAAATATTGTCATTTCTCAATAATATAATATGTTAATTTTATGAAAATAAATCTGTTTAGAAATGGTGGCTACATGCCTTAATCTAGCACGCCATGAGTTAATTATGTATTAAGATAAAATATTTTCTTAAAATTTTGGAGAGTAGTAATCTTTAAAGATAAATAAAAAGATATTTTAGGGATCCTTGAGTTTGGTTTTTGTAGTAATGGAAAAAGTATCCCTTTTCCTTACTTCAATTGGGAATAATTGTCATTGAATTAACTTAATTTTACCTAGGTTTAATGTTGTAATGTGTTGTAACATTCACATTGATCTTGGGCTCCCTTTTAATAAAATTAACTTAATTTGTACCTTATTTAAGTGTTGTAAAGTGTTGTAACAAAATTTCACATTTATATAGGGCCCTTTTAATTAATTTTGGTTAATTGGGGTTAATTAGCCCCTTTAATTCAAATTTAAGCCTTATTTGTGACACCTCCCGAAGATCTATCCCAACACCCATAATTCAAATTACATAACATCTAATTGAGAGAAATCAAGGTCCTAGAAAATGGTGCTAGGACCTATTTTCCCTAGGTGACGAATGGTTCCTCCCTCTAAAGGACCCCCCTTTATCAGCATATTTGAAATGGGTTTTTAATGATCTTTCATTCCTCAAAGGAAAGGCCTTGGAAAATAGTGTCAGGACCCATTCATCCTAGGTGGTGAATGGGTCCTCCCTTAATGAGGACCCCCCTTTTTGGATTATGTTATGGAAGGAATTTAATAATGTTTGTCTCCAGATCTACGGTTAGCTTGAACTGTTTGAATTTCGGGGTTAATCTCTTAATTTAGTATAAGGGGTTAATTCACATTGTTTCACCTAACAATTTCATGAAGCATCCTAGGAATTTTATGAAGCATCCTAGAAATTTTATGAAGCATCCTAGAAATTTTATGAGAGCATCCTAATACTTTATAAAATAATTATAGAGCACTTCAAGAGCATTTTCAAAGGCATTTCAAGGTAGATTATCAAGAGTTTATTGCAGCAATTCAAGATCATTTCATCATGTCAAGGGTTTAGTGCATTCATGTATGTTGTTGAGCTAAGAAAGTTTATGTAGCATTGAGGATCTATTGCAAGCATTGTTGACATCTTATTAAAGGATCAAGATCTACATTCTTCATGGCCACTACATGTTAGTTTGCAAATTTGTGTTACAAGACATCTCCCAAGGTATCAACATTGCATCATTTCATGTTCATGCTTCAATTACATCATTTCATCACTTGGTTTAATTACCTACAAGGGGTTTGACTTAGGAAAATACCTATTCACTAACAAACAAAAACAATTCCTTCCTTGGAATGTGTACATGCATATTTACAAGTTGAAGATCAAGTGGAGAAGATGTTTAGAGGAAAATTACAAAAGTTGTCAAGTTGAAAGATTGAATTTCAAAGTGCAAGAACGAAGAATTTGAGATACATAATTAAGTATAGGTTTTCGTGAGTTGACAACCTAGAATTTGAGAGTGTAGACATCAAGGAAAATAACCTATATCTTAGTTTTAGAAAACCTAATAGGGACCCATTCACCACTAAAGGCGAATGAGTCCTTTGTGCCCTAAAAATAGGCTTCTTGTAGCAAGGTACACACCTCTTTGAGCTCTAAAAACTCCACTCATAGTTGCTATAACAGTTAGTTTTAATTTCTAATTGTTATTTATATCTCTTGGCCCTCATAATTACATCAATTAGATTGATTTAGTGTGAAGAATTTTAGTGGTTTATCTTGATCTTGATAAGCCCTAATTTCTTCACCTCATCATTAATGGAGAACCTGACATATATTGAACATTGCAATTTTCTAATTTTTGAATTCTTTGCATCTTAGATTAGATCTTGCATACACTTGAATCTCATTTTCATTTAATTAAGATCTCATCTAGGTTGTTTTTCATTGCGTTCACAATTGAATCTCATTTAGGGTTTAGATTTGCATTGTTTTGCATCTCTCTAAATCTAAAAAATACAAAAAAAAATGATCATTGTGCATATCATTTAGATCTCATTTATTTGCATTTGAAAATTTAAAAAAATCATTTCAACATAGGTCTTTGAATTCATCTTTTCGTTGCATTTTAAAATTGCATTTTTGGAAAAACTAAAACTCACTACCTTGGACCTAGAACTAAAACACATTACTGAAATCTTGCAAATCATTCAAAAAAAGTTTAAAAATACCTAACTAGGACCCATTCACCCCTACTGGTGAATGAGTCCCTAATTAGGTCAAAGTTGAACCTTCTAGCATCTAAAAAAGCATTAAGAATCACCCTCAAATCTACAGAAACATCTTAGAAAAACTTAACCAGGACCCATTCGCCCTTACTAGAAAATGAGTCCCTATTAGTTACTAATATACATTTTTTGGAAATTAAAATCCAAGTTTTAGGCTTATGTTTGTTGCTATTACTTTCCTGTTTCAATTTCTTGATTTCTTTTTTCATTAAATTCATCACATTTAGATTAAATTGCTTTAGTTCAGTGCATTGTTAAAAATTCAAAATTGCATTCAAAAATTTCATTTACAACTTATTATATTGTGTAATCAATAAATTACATTGCTTAGAATCTAAAAATTGTACATTGCTTAGAATCTAAAAATTGCATCTCATCCTAGGTTGTTGTATTGCCTCTTTCCATTGAGGGTTTGCACACTAGTGTTGTACAACTTTCATGATCTTTACAACTTGGTATCCTATTTACAATACTATTATAATACGTAGTTCAAGCCTCATGTCATCCCGTGATATCTCACTCATTGTGGATCTTGGGTTTTATGACTCTCTTTCTAATAGTGTTGATAATCAAACCTCCATGGCTCATAATTTTCATACCTCACTGTGCGAGTGACTTCACTTCCTACAACCAATGTGCTTAATGTTATCAAAATCATCCCCACCACCCCTAATTCCACTCAAGCTTTGGGGACTACTCAAGGCTAAGGTGGAATTCCATTTCCATCCTCCATGATACTAATTTCCATTCCTACATACACAAGTACACAACCCACAAAAATCCTACAACCCACAACAACCCTTCAACCTACCGCAACCGTTCAACAAACCACAATCATACCTACTAGCACTATGCATACTTCCATAGGTATTCATGTAGTAAATACTTCTAACCTTGTCCATGCAAACACAATAACTCCTCAACAATCTACCTTCACCAACCTGCAATTCACTAGACCTCCGCATACATACACCACTTCACCTTATTCCCCCCAACTTTACAACCAAAATGATCCTATCCTTAACTTCATTTTGAAAACCATGACATCCATCCAACAAAAAGTGGCAACATTACAACAAAACAACAACAATCAACCTTTACAATACATCAAATCCAACCCATTATCCTTCAACATATTAAGAACATAAATTCCACAAGTTATAGAAGTCCCTCAATTTGAGAAATATGGTGTAAAAGGAGATCTTGTTAGTCATGTTTACTCCTTCACAACCTTGTATAGTGATTTCATCTTTGAAGATAAAATCTTGGCTAAGCTCTTTCCTAGGTCCTTGAAGGATACTACTTTAGAGTGGTTCTCTTCTTTACTGAACAATTCAGTTAGTTCATTCAATGAACTCATTGATGCCTTTTACAACCATTTCAATATTCATATGGGTCCCAAGATGACCCTTTCTGATTTAATGAAATGAAAACAAAAGGAGGAAGAGAAAGTGACTTATTTCATAACAAGATACTAAACACTTTATTCACAAGTAAACATTAAGATCCCTAATTCCAACCTTCAACAAATGTTTATCACCAACTTACAAGATAAAATCCAAAGAAAACTTGAAATGTTGATAATTCCATCCTTCACATAGTTATGTACTACCCTTCATGATTACCAAAATTTGACTTGTGGTCGTGATGTGAGAAAGCCCCCTAGTTGTACTAAAAAATATGAATCTACAACTCAAAACAATTATCAACCTTTCAAGAAATAGAATAAGGTATTTTTACAATTGAATTCCCCTTAAACAATTCAAGAAACTAATAATCAAGTGGCTACTATCAAGATGAAAACTCCTTTCAGGGAACCAAAGAGAGAGTTCACTCCTTTACCCGATACCCTTCATAATATCATGTTGCAGTTCATTGACAAGAACATTCTTACATTACCTCCTGTTAGAGAACGTGACCCTAATATAACACTTCCTAAATGCTTTTGAAAAAATGCTTATTGTCATTACCATAAACAAAATGGGCATGGTATATAATATTGTAAGTTTCTTAAACATCTTGTGGAAGACCCTATTGATAATAATGAACTTCAAATTAGAGGTGAGAATGACCAAGGTAATAAGTTTGTAGCCCCTCCTAATAAAAAATTACAAATCTTTACAAGTATCATGCCTAAACACACTATTTCATTTGTCAAAGCTAGTAAAACTAAGAATGACGTGATGAATGTTGACACAAATGATGACAATATGGATATTATTAATGTAAAGGAAGTGATAGCATTTATTGAAGATAAAACTCATAAGGGATCAACTAAAAATCCTCTTGAAATTTCTTTTTCACAAAACAACATACTTAAATGTGCACCTGATGGTTCTCTTTACATAGCTGGCTAAATCAATTATAAGCCCACTAGTGGGATATTAATTACTCCCTCTGTGGACAGAATGTGATCACTGAAGAATTTTTATATGTGAATGAACTATATCAAGATACATACGACATATCAAATGCATGGATCAATATACATGATGGGTTTTCTTTCCCTACAATAGGCTCAATAGATCTCCCTTTAAAAGTGGGACTGAAAACATTAACTATCTCATTTTCCATCATTCTATAATCGGACCAATTTTGTGTGAAGCTAGGCTATCCATGGCTTCTCTCCATGAATGTCATCCCTTTGGTTGTGCATAAATTTCTAAAGTTTCCATTTGGTAATGATATCTTTACTATGCATCATAGTGGATTTAATCTTGTGTTAGCCTGAGGGAGTTTTTCATTAGATTTCTTTTGGATAGAGCCTATGGAACCTATCAAACCTTGTGGGGATTTATTTTTCAAATAATATCAAATGTTCAAGGAAAATAAAATAGTAGAATTATCCCTTCGAAACATGCCTCAATCTATAAATGAAAAATTATCCTTGATGAAGCAATGGTCGAACCAAAAACCCTTTAAAATATACAAGAACAACCTATAGAAAAAGCTCCCACAATTTCCTACAAGAGACCACAAGATAACACAAACAATCCTGTTGTCCCTCCTAGAGTCAAACAAGTTTACAATGTCAAAGAGAAAGTGGTTGAACAACCTGCTGTTGTTTCTTCTATTCCCCCCAAGGAAGAGAAGAAACCTATGATTGACAAACCCACTCTTACACAAACACAAATCAACAATAGATTGAAAAGGAATTGAAGTGCTAGAGAGTGTAGGCATAGGTGACATGCTATTGCTCATATATAATTACAAACTCAAGAAGAAAACATAACATAGAAAATAAAAATCCCAACTTACCTGAAGAAAAGCATGATGAGTCTATACCCTCACCATAGCATAAACAAGAACATTCCATGGACATTATTATTCGACCTCTTGTTGTGATAAATCTAGACGATGACATTGACATTGCAAAAATTGATGAACAAGTGCATGATGAGTTGAGTACATTGTTTTCTTCTTATATGAGCTTAAATGAAAAATCTCCTAAAAAGAGTGTTGAGCCTAGTGCTTCTCCTAGTTCAACACTTGCTTTAGTTCCTTTGGCTAGTTTTCCACCTTCCATTTATACTGCCTAAGATTGGGATGTAGATGACCTACTTTAGGTTGACTCACATGTGCCTTACTAGTCTTTTGCATTTTCATATTTTATTTTTGCATGTGTATAATGTGATCCCCAATGTTGTTTCATTTAATATACCTCTCTTTTTGTGCATTCCTCTATATGTACCTTTCATTCTTCCATATTTCATAACCGTTTCATTTATCTTATGCTTTTCTTTTTGTGGATGATGCAACGTATCAAGACATTTAGGTCTCTTCCATGTTTTTGATATGATAAGCAACATTTAAAGGGTGTTGTACCCTTTACATGGTGAGCCACAAGGTCCAAAATAGATTAAGTCCAAAAGCCATAAACAACTAAGCCAAAAAACACAGATACATTGGACTAAGAGCCGATTGACACACCACAAAGCAGCAGCAAATTAACTGGCATTCTCCCAATTTTGAGAGAGGAGACTGACAACATCATCTCCAACCCATTCAGGGCCTTCTTTAGTAGTCTTCTTATCCATCTCGTCCTTCATCACAACAAAGAGGGTGCTGGTAGAAAAGTGGACTAACTTGATAGTGAAATGGGTAAGGCTACTAAACTTCTTCTCCATCTTCCCCATCCTTTCTTGAAACACACAAAGATCCTCCCCTTTATCCACAGTCTTCTCAATATTAGCAAGCTCCACATCTAGAGGGTCTGATGACTGGGAAGTTGAGTTCTCCTTATGCACTTTACTGAAATCTGAAATAGTTTTGGGGCCTTCAACATACTCCTCCTCACTATCCATAGACTCCTCCACATCCCTAAAACATTTGTTGTTAATCCACTCCTCATAAATATCCATTTCATTAATCTACACTTTCTTGTTATTTTTATCCAGCCTACCAAACCTCTTGATGATGGGATTTTTGCCACTAGTATCCATCATAGAAGTGACCATAATATCCCCCTTGGAGTCCCTACCCACCACATTCTTTCCTCTATTGTCCATGGCAAGAGGCTCCATCAAACCCCTCCCCTCATCCTTCACTTTCTTTTTAGTGGTAGGTTTTCTAATAGACTTGGTGGGGGAAAACTTAAGCTCATAGAGACTAGCCGCAACACTAGACTGGGCAATCCCCACACTCCCCTTAAACTTCTTGGTGGTCAGTTTAGGCTTATGATTTTTGGCAGTGATCGAAGGGGTTTTTCTTATGGGACCTTTGGACTTAGCTAGGGAGATATTGGTCATAATAGGGGGTTCAATTTCCTCAACATGAATAGCGGAAATGGGCTTGGGCATGCATAATGCAAGATGAAAGTGGTAGAGCCTCAGTGCACTTCTAAATCCTTAAGTAAGGAAAAAGGAAAGCTTAACAAAATTTTGTGTCAGAGGTGATTCAAAAGAGGGAAGTGATAGAAATAGTAGGTTTTGTATTTACCTTCTAAGGTAATGTACTTCATGAGAGTGAGGCAGACTTGGTCCCAAGGCTACGGGAGAGCTTCTCTTTCAAATCTTGATCAATTACAAACATGTTTTTCATTACCCAAAGAGAAGAAATTTAGGCTTTCATTGTCTTGGGATTTAGTTTGGTTTGGGTACTTCTTTCTAATACACAACAACCCAGTCACTTGTGCAATCACCTCCTCATTCACTTTGAAGGAGATACCTCCCATGGTAACCCTTCTCTATTTCTAGGAATTTGCAAACTACATAGATAAACTGGGGTCATGACCCACCAAGCTTTCCATTAGAGGTGCTAGCCAACCTTCAATGCAAATGTACCAAACCAAAGGGTCCTTGCGAAATTCCCCACAATTTTAGGCATTTTCTCACCCTATGGCCACCCATGTCACCACTTTGCACACAGAAAAACCAATAAACATGTGAGAGAAAAAGGTTAGAAATGTCGGTTAAGTGATAGGTCACTTGCACACTTAAGTTTTTAAGCCAAACAATGCAGCCTTGGGAAATCAAGGTGATGTACAAAACACATGCTTGAGGAGTAAAATTCCTAAAGGAAAATTTGGCAATGTCATTAATGAAAATCTTCAAATGTTTGTGGCCAGGTAAGCAAGAAATGATGGAAATGGAAGGTTTTCCTTCCATGTTTCTTTTGCACAAGTACCTATGTAAGATGGTTGTGGTGCCAAATTTAGATAAACCTAAGATACTAGCCTTTAGCTAAGGAGAAAAATTAGCAGAAACATAGGACCAATCAAAAGCTTCACCTCATAATTATTGGTCACATCAAATTTGAAATAAAAAAATCTGCAAGGATATAGGAATGCTTAGCGTAAACCCCAAAAATAGATTACGTAAGGCAGGACCCAGCTTGACCTTAATCATAAAGTACTCTCCACAATTCCTCATGATGGCCTTTTTAAAAATGAACTCTACCCCATTATTCAAAATTTCCCAATTGTAAGACACCTCATCATTCAAACCTATCCTCATAG
The DNA here is from genome assembly GCA_007258455.2 of Sequoia sempervirens. Classification (NCBI taxonomy): domain Eukaryota; kingdom Viridiplantae; phylum Streptophyta; class Pinopsida; order Cupressales; family Cupressaceae; genus Sequoia; species Sequoia sempervirens. The sequence continues at coordinate 135,553,610 of VDFB02270651.1, forward strand.
CCCATAAGAGAAGAATGTGGAATCCCGATAAGGCCAAATAAATCACATAATTAGTTATTATCATGGATCAAATATGTGCCTTTCTCCTTAAGGATTAAACCTTGTATACCTCGTGGTAGGTTCCCCAAATTTTTCCAGCACTTAGAAAATTTTCAATGGGTGCCAAGGTTAGCCAAAGCATCAGCCACTTGATTACCCTCCCAGAAAATATGGGTAGCCATAGATTTCAAATTCAACTTAGACACAAAAAGATTTATGTCTAATAAAATGTCTTTAGTATTCCATCCTAGTAATCTTCCAAAATTAATAGCTCGATGATAGACTTAGAATCTCCTTCTATTTGAAGATTCACAATCCCCATAGAAATAGCTAATTGGATGCCCTTTAGTAGCACTCTTGCTTCTACCATCATTGAAGATTGGATACCAATCCCCTGAGTAACCAGACACAAAATTACCCTTCCAGTCTCTAATTAAACCTCCTATGCTAGCTTTTCTTGGGTTTCCTTTGGCCACCCCATCAAAATTAAGTTTAAACCAACCATAGTTCAAAGGTTTCTAGACAGTGTCCTATCTAGCTAGGGATCTAGAGTTGTCACAGGAATTAGAATCAAGGTTCTGATGCAAAGATTTATCCATAATAATTTCCCTCTTAGTTGGACCCTTATTTGGTATTTTCCCTTTAAAGAGTGAATTTCTTTCCACGATGAGACTAGACCCTATACCAAACACCTCCTTCAGACTCATCTTCTATATTCTTGAATATCCTGTTGTTCCTCTCTTTCCACAAGCACCAATAGATAATGGGGGGACCTAGTTCTAGATCTCATGAGGTAAGGAGTGAATGAAAGGTCCAAACCAACTCAAGATAAAGGATTTAATGTCCTTACACATAGTCCACTAAATACCCAATCGCTCCAAAGCCAGCTCCCACACACCAACAAAAAACAGACAGTGTAGTAGCAAGTGTTCCATAGATTCTTCATTGTAGTTGCATAACAAGCACCTGTTGGGGACCTAGAATCCCCTTTTCCTCAAATTTTCCTATGTAAGAATCCTGTTATGGCTGGTAGTCCACTAGAATAATTTTATTTTTGGGATCATGTGTCTATTTCGAACTAGCTTCCAAAGATCAAGGACCACACCTTGGTTCATTAGTAGATTGTAACTTGTTTTAATAGAAAGATCACCCTGCTTATCATGGGTCTAGAAGAATTCATCCACCATGTTGGTTAATGGTAATCTAGTAAGGGAGAGAAACTCCTATAAGAACTTGGCCAGGAGACTTAGCTCAAGAGACAACAGGCAGCAAAGAGCCAGGTCATTCCACCTCTTGGCCCCTTGTAGGTCAAGGAGGTAATCTCTAATGTAAACACCAAAGAAACATTGTGTCAGCCTCATTAGATTCTAAAGTCAGAGTGTGCCAGAGGGGTGTCAAATAACCAAGGGTCCTCCTAGAATTTGATATTATTACCATTTCCAATCTTCCATTTCATCCTTGTCCTAAGCATCCCCTACAGACTACAAATGTTCTTCCAAGCCAAGGAACCCAAAGGATGATCATCAAAGAGGAAGTTAATCAAAGGTCTATTGTGAAGATACTTAGCATTCATAATCTTGTACCAATATTTCCTATTCCTCACAAGGTCCCAACCCACCTTGGTAAGCAAAGCCTTATTCGTACTAAGGATATTCCTTATCCCAAGCCCACCACAATGTTTAGGTTGGAAATTTTTTTTCCATTTAACTAGAGAAAACTTCTTCTTTTCCTCGGTCCCCAACCATAGGAAATTCCTTTGTATTTCTTCAAACTTCTTAGCAATATATTTGGGGAACTTGAAAATGGTGTAACATATATTTTGGCACCCTAATCCTTTGTAGCGCTTCTAGGGTTTTTCACCTAAAAGGAGAAAGAAGGGCCAAAATGCTCATGTCTACACTCAAATTCAATGCAATATGGATGGAATATGTCTAATAAAATAATTTAAATGCAAAAAGCTAATGAAAGGTATTGATTATTAAGTGGAAACTATCAAAATGTATGTTGTTTGAAAACATATTGTGTAATGCAAGAACACCTAGAAATGAATGCAAATTACAACAGAACATGACAAAATTGAAAGTGTGCACTTGGAATATGGATGGAGATTGGAAATGGATTATAGAATGTTGTTGATGCTAAATTTTAGGCCTGGTAGAACTCACTCACCATTCTAGGCGAATTAGTCCCAGTTCTGCAAAACTATTCTAGAACCTACTTCTGATAAAAGAGTATCTAGAAATGCAGAAAACTCAAAATTGACCTTAGAGTGGGAATAATTTTCCACCCATGGTTAATGATTCCACTTTTTAATTTATGAATATTCAAAGGTGGAATCCGGAGCTTTCGGTTTGCACTTTGATTCTCTACAGGTGTCCACTTTTGAAACTCTGATTTCTGGGTCTGAAAGTTAGTTTTTGTTGATATTTTGAATTTTTCAATAGAGAGAAGATTTAAGAAACTTTGCAACTTGATTCTTAATGATTTCCAAGCTTCCAAAATTTTTAAATCTACAAACACACAAGAAGAGAAGAAATGTTTGATGTTAGAGCATGGGAGTTTTCCTTGGTCAATCTCCTTTTAGGTAATTAAACTAAAATGATGAAAGAATGGAATGAAACATGTAATAATGGAGTTGATTATGTTGCCATGATGTTTGATCTTGAATTTCTACAAAAAACATGAAGAATTTTCCCTGGAATGTTTGAAAATTGATATCTTGGTGACTTGAAATGATGAAACCCTAAGTTGCTTGACTTGAGATGGAAGAATGATGGATGGATAATGAAGAACAAATGAATGTGGTTTAGGGTTTAGAGAGTTTATTTTATAGGAAATTCACCTTATTAGCCCAAAAATTGGATACCTAAGGCCGACATGTGAAAATAATAAACTTAAATTTCAAATTTTCTTGCTCAAAGGTAAAAAATGAGCCAAATGGGACTCATTCACCACCCATGGTGAATGGGTCCCACTTGGATGGGAATAATTCTCATGGATGGAAAATGGGTCCCATAGGGGCCATTTTGCTAGCTAAGATTCTAAGAAGTTGAGAAATAAGGTTTAAATTGCAACCTTGTCAGGTATTTGATCAAATATTGCCTTGGGATGCACAATATGGCTTAATAGGGGCCTATTAGTGATGATGTAAAGAGTAATTAGGGCTTGGGACACAAAATTCAATGTGAAAGTGTGATTAAATACACTTTACAACACTAACATGAGGTCCACACAACCTAGAAAGGCACAAGGACCAATGTGAATGTGCAAGACACATTACAACACTAGCTTAACATTATGTTTAAGTTATAAGTCTTCTAGATTGATGTGATAATGTTATTAAACACATTTTTATAATGTTGAATTAGGGAGAGATGGGTCCATTAAGTCTAGAGAGGCATGGAATTCTTTTACAACACTTTACAATACCTTTACAAGACATCAATAAATGCATTTGGAAGGGTCCAAGACCTAGTGTGGATGTGGAAAACACCTCACAACACCAAATAACGGCCTCATTAAGTCTAATTTATCATGAATTATTCCCATGTCAAGCAAGAGGTCCTCTTTTATATGGTACATTTAGCTCCCACTTTAGTGAGAGGATGAACTTGCTTAAAACTCACATTAAAGTAGACATTCAAGAGAGATCCAAGTGTACAGATGCAAATGATAGAGAATGACGAAGATTAAGAAGGCAATCAAGCCCCTAGGATCCAAGATCCTAAGTCAAACATCAAGATACAAAATCATGCAATGGAAAGAACGGGAAAGATGAAAATGAAAGGGGTGAATTAAGCTTTGATTGTTTATCTAACTAGTTGTGGATTAGATCTAGGCTTGTTTGTTTTAGAAAGAAAATGCATACTCACTCTAGGGCGATGAAACTCTTGGCTGTCCACTGGGTGAGAAGGCCCAAAAGGTGAGAAACATACACTCACAGCTAGTATGTACTCACAAACACATAGGTGGCTATGGGGAAATTTGTGCCTTGGAATTGGATTCCTACTCAACCATACTAAATTTATACCTCTTGATAAATTTAATAAGGCACCGTAAAAGAAAATGATTTTCAAGCTCTATGAGGTAAGCAAAACTTTGTATGCCTGAAACTCATAGAAATTGTTAAGTGAATATGGTGTAAGGAATGTTCAAAGGGATTTTTCTTAGTTCATGTGAGGTCTCATATTAGGGACCATCATGCCAAATTTCTCCAAGAAAGCATAAGTGCAAACTATCTCATCTTGTTTCCAGGAGAGGACAAGTGCAAGGTCTCATCCTGGGGAACATTTTGCCAAATGTGTCCAAGAGAGGAAATCACAAGAAATATAAAATCACACAATGAAATTTGAGTGGTGATGCATGCCCCCACTTTAAAGTGGTTGTTAACACTAATACTATGAGAAATTGCTTTAAAGTAGAAGAAGAGGTCATGAGAGCTTACTCGAAAATCCCTATTCCAAGTCATATGCTTCCAATAAGCTATGTCATGAAAAAGGGAGAATGTCACATGTGATCCATCTGAGGACATGTCGTCCACATCCCAAGCTTACTCTTATATGTTCATGAAAGGTTAATGACTAGCCAAAAGAGGCAATGACAAGTGACATATGATGACAAGGCTACTAAACCCCTTGTCCCCACCGAGTGCATGACAAAGGTGAGTCAAAATGATTGATGAAATGCATGCTAGAGTGAAAATTAGTATCAATTAGAGGAAATAGGTGCTCCCACATAGGGAAGCATACCAAACTCCTTAAGATGTTGGATTTTACTACTCAAAACCTTACATTAATTGCTAGAATGACCATAAACTCTATGATAGGCACAAAATGAAGTCTTGGAATAACATTTCTTACAAGTTTTGGGAGGGAGGGTGATCAAGTGATCTTGGAGGATTCTCGACAAGATACCCTCTTGATCAATGGTATAAGGTGGTCCTATGGTTTGGGACAAAGATACATCTTTCTTAGTATTAGATTTCATACTTACGCAAAACTCTCTAGATTGAGAGATTTTGTTCTTACTCTTACAGGAGGAGGGAAAATCTATCGAATGCAAATTATTGGTTTCTTGCGAGATGACATTGACATTAAGCAAAGGGTTTGTTGTTTGTGTCATATTGTGTAAAGGATGATGTTGAAGATCACCAGCTTTGATGAGTTTAGGATGGATGAATGTTAAGAATGACTTAGGAGTATGTTTTGTGAGAGTGTTGATGTTGAGTGAAGGATTTTTGATCTCGATCAAAGGACAATAACCAAGACCATGAGTCATATGTTGTGTGTTAGGCTCTATATGGTTGCATATACCTTGTTCTTGAGCACCACATCCTTTTCCACTATATCCAAGTTGTTTCATGAGTTCATAACCTTTTCCATAAAGCTTTTTCATGGCTTTTGAATTGGGTGGTTCTTCATTATTGTGTTCGTCAAAGGTTTTTGTGTAGTTTGTGTCTTTATCTAAAGTGGTTGAGGTGGATACTTTCAAAGGGTCATGTGCTTTTTCATTGTCCCTATCTCTGTGTATGATCTTATACTTGACCATGAAGTCATGTCCAAAATCCAAGGAACCCCTATCATCATATGTAAGTTGTTCATTTTCATTTTGTTATGCGGGTTCCTCTTGTGTGATTGGTGTTAATGTGTTCAAGTGGTTCTCTTTGGTTTTCACAAGTTGCAATACACTATAAAGCTTGTGATCATTGTTGAGGGTGTATACTTTGTTGTTGTAGATGTATTTCAATTTTTGATGAAGAGTTGAAGGTACCCCATTTATTGCATGAATACATGATCTACCTAAGAGAAGGTTATAGGTAAGATCATTAGGAATAACATGAATTGGTGTTTCCAATGTGGCCACTCCAACAGTAAGAGGTAAAGTGATCACAGTAGGCGATTGTTTGCTTACATTGTCAAATCCCCTAATGGATAAATAATTGGATTAGATGATTGATCTATTGACACCAAGTCTATTGAGAAGGTTCACTCCACATACATTAAGAGTGGAACTAGTATCTATAAGATTTCTCTTAATCCATTTTCTTTTGTATTGAGAAATAATCATTAAATCTTCATTTTGTTTTTGCACTTCCAAAGGATGAAGCTCACTTTGGTGGAAAAAAATGCTAGCATTTATTCCTTGGATCATGGCTGCTATGTTAGTTGGTTGCAAATTATAAGGGACAATAACTTGTTGTAAGGTTGTTTGGATCATGCTATGATAGTGAGGGGAGGCTTGAATAAAATCCCACAATGATATCTTAGTAGGATTATTCTTTAGTTGTTCGGAGAGATTGTACTCCTTTCCAATAGGAAGACCTAGTAAGAAAGGTATAGAGGGGATATGATTAGGAAAAGGTAAGGGTGTTGGGGTTGGTTGCAGCAGTTGTAGGTTATTTCGAGTGTTATACGTATGAGAAATAGTATTATAACTTGGTTTCTGCAACACATTAGTTAGAGGTGGGTAGAGGGTGAATTTAGGTTTGTGCAGAGTTTTTTTGTGTGAAGGGGGATAAAGGATGAGTTGAGGTTGAATAATATTAACATCCCTTGGCGAATGAAAGTCTAACATAGGCTCTTCATCTCTTTTCAAGGGCATAATATTATTATCAATGTTATCTTTTCCTTGTATGATGATATTATCCCTAGAAGGAAAGTGTTTAGGAGAACAACAAACCTCATGTTCTTTACAATTAAGGCTTGGTTCATCCAAACTAACTTCATCATAACTAAGGGAATTATTAATGGTTGAATGTGCTTGATGATTGATAGTGGGGAGAGGAGAAGAAGACTTGATTTTATTGTCGATTGTTTCTAAGGTCTCATTCTCTTGTACCATATTATCTACCCTACAAGGAGAGCTTGTAATAGGTACATCCAAGTTTGAGTTAGCTTCATCATAAGTGGGGGAGACATCAAGAGAAGGACCACTATGGTTTTCAAATAGATTTTCCCAAATGGGAGGAGCATGAGGGAAGGTAGGATCAAGGGTTTCATGATTCTTAATAGGGATGTCTTCTAACACCAACCTATCCTCTTTACATTGAGCAAGGATATTAGGAGATGGAAAAGTTTGATTGTCATGACCATGGAGACTTTTTAAGGTGATATTTAGAAATGTGTCTATGATCTCATGTTTTTTTTGTCTAACATATTCAATAGGGGAATGAAGAGATGGACAATCAAGACCCTCAAGGATTGTAACTTCTTGCACCAAGATACCTTCAATACTAATAGGAGAGGTATCGAGAGAAGAACACGTATGATTATGATGATTTTTGAAACTACCATTTTCACTAATGGGAAACGTAAGATTAAGGATTGTACCAATGGTTTGATCATGTTTCTTAAAGTCCTCATTGTGGTAATCAAAAGTGAACTCATAAGAGGGAATTTTGTACTTATACAATCCACTATTAATGAAATAAAAGCCACATATTTTGAAAGAAAACATGCTTTGATGAAAAAGGAAATAAATTTCAGTGCAATGACTTAAAAGGAAATGCAATTTTCAAATTAAGTAAGCTAATTTTCTGTTTACACAAATTGCAACAACCTGAAAATGAAATGTTGTAAATGCAAAAGTGAAATTAATCAATGCATGAAATGAGCTAATTTAAGTGAGATCTAGTGAAATGCATGTTACAAAAACTCAACTAACTGATACAGGTAGGTAAAGGCACCAAATAGAAGCTGAAAAATAGGGTTTTTAGTTTTGTAAAAGGTAGTTTCAAGGGTCAAAAGGGACTAATTCGCCTAGGGTGGTGAATGAGTCCCAATATAGACTTTTTTAGAATTTTTTAAAAAATTTGAGGGATTTTGATGTTTTTGAGTTCTATGATGCATACCTAAGTTAAAAATGCAAAATTTTAGAAAAATTGAATGAATTTAGATGCCAACGATGCAACCTAAATGCACTTTTCTATGAATGCAAAATTTGAAACCTAGCATGCAAATAAATTCATGCAATTCATAATTCAAGATCAATTCAAGCTAAATGTATGATGAAGGACTCAAAATCAGACAAGAAGGTATTAAAAAAAGTAGGTTCACAAAAATGTAACATAGATTTTGGCACCTTAATCATTTCTAGTGCTTCTAGGGTTTTTCACCTAAAAGAGAAAGAAGGGCCAACATGCTCATGTCTACACTCAAAGTAAATGCAATATGGATGGAATATGTCTTATAAACTAATTTAAATGTAGAAAAATAATGAAAGGTATTGATTATTAATTGGAAACTATCAAAATGCACGTTGCTTGAAAACACATTATGTAATGCATGAACACCTAGAAATGAATGCAAATTGCAACAAAACTTGATGAAATTGGAAGTGTGCACCTAGAATATGGATGGAGAGTGGAAATGGATTCTGGAATACTGTTGATGTTGAATTTTAGGCCTAATGGGACTCATTCACCATTCTAGGCGAATCAGTCCCAGTTTTGTAAAACTGTTCTAGAACCTGTCTCTGACAAAAGGGTATCTAGAAATGTAGAAAACTCAAAACTTACCTTAGAATGGGAATCATTCACCAGCCATGGAGAATGAGTCCACTTTTGAATTCCTAAATATTCAAAGGTGGAATCTAGAGCTCTCGGTCTGCATTTTGATTTTCTATAAGTGTTCGCTTCTGAAACTTTGATTTCTGGGTCTGCAAGTGAGTTTTTGTTGATATTTTGACTTGTTCAATAGAGAGAAGATTTAAGAAACTTTTCAACTTGATTCTTAATTATTTCCAAGCTTCCAAAATGTCTAAATTTGTGAACACACAATAAGAGAAGAAGAAATTTTGGATGTTGGGGCATTGGGGTTTGCCTTAGTCAAACCCCTTTTAGGTAATTAAACCAAAATGATGAAATAATGGAATGAAACATGTAATAATGGAGTTGATTATCTTTTCATGATTTTTGATCTTGAATTTATGCAACAAAACATAAAGAATCTACCCTTGAATGTCTAAAAATTGATATCTTGGTGACTTGAAATGATGAAACCTTAAGTTGCTTGACTTGAGATGGAAGAATGATGGATGGATAATGAAGAACAAATGAATGTGGTTTAGGGTTTAGAGAGTTGATTTTATAGGAAATTCACCTTATTAGCCCAAAAATTGGATACCTAAGGCCGACATGTGAAAATAATAAACTTAAATTTCAATTTTTCCCGCTCAAAGGTCAAAAATGATCCAAATGGGACTCATTCACCACTCATGGTGAATGGGTCCCACCTGGATGGGACTGATTCTCCATGGATGGCGAATGGATCCCACAAGGTTCATTTTTGCTAGCTAAGATGTGAGAAGTTGAGAAATAAGGTTTAAATTGCAACCTTGTTAGGTATTTGATCAAATATTGCCTCAGGATGCACAATATAGGTTAATAGTGGCCTATTAGTGGTGATGTAAAGAGTAATTAGGGCTTGGGACACAAAATTCAATGTGAAAGTGTGATTAAATACACTTTACAACACTAAAATGAGGTCCACACAGCCTAGAAAGGCACAAGAACCAATGTGAATGTGCAAGACACATTACAACACTAGTTTAACATTAAGTTTAAGTTATAAGTCTTCTACATTGATGTGATAATGTTATTAAACACATTTTATATTGTTGAATTAGGGAGATATGGGTGCATTAAGTCTAGAGAGGAATGGAAGTCTCTTACAACACTTTACAACACCTTTACAAGACATCAATAAATGCATTTGGAAGGGTCCAAGACCTAGTGTGGATGTGGAAAACACCAAATCAAGGCCTCATTAAGTCCAATTTATCATGAATTATTCCCATGTCAAGCAAGAGGTCCTTTTTTCTATGGTACAAATGGAAAGGATGTAAATAGAGATCCCTTGAAGAGTAGCGGAAAGGAGCTACAGTTTGCTAGCATGACTAAGGATGGAACCTTTCCAACCTACCAACTTCCTTTGGATCCTTTCAAGGATCGAATTCCAGAAGTCAGGAGTGACTTCCTTAACAATAAGGGGTAAACCATGATACACTGAAGGGAGAGAGCCACTTATACAACCTAGGACAATAGTCACTAGAGCTTGAAGGTTAGGAGTGTTGTTGAAGAAATAAATCATAATTTTATTATAGTTAGTACACTTCCTAGAGCATGCAACATAGTTATTGAGACAATTTTTACATTTCCTAGATTCAATCATAGAGGCTTTCACAAATAGAATGGTATCATCCACAAATTGTTGGATAACAGTAGATTCCAAAGAAGAAGCATCCTTAACACCCTTAAAAGACCCTTTCGACAGTAGACTAGAATGTTCCTGCTTAAGACATCTGCAATCATGTTCTTCCTTATTGACTGAAAAGGTTTTCTCTTATATTTTTTATTTGTCTTGTGTTTTCCTTTTGTAGATGACACAAGGCATTGAGACATTTAGGTCTCTTCCATGTTGACCTGAAAGTATTTTTCTTTATTTTCACTCTCTTTGTGTCATTCTTCTAGTTCTATGAGTACTTGGGGAATGACGATAGTTCCATACTCTATGAAAACATTGTAGAAAAGTAATACTGACCCCAAATCCATAGATCCCTTATGTATTTGTGGGGGAAACCCTTCCTTCTTATTTCATGATGTAGCTTATTTTGGAAACATATGACTTGGCATAGGGATTTCTGAGGAAAGCTCTCATGTCTTAGGAAAAACATTTGGCTACTTCAAAGAAATTGCTCACAATAATGGTGTGGAAATTGCTTTAAAGTGGGGGCATACATCAATGACATCTTTTGACAAAATTTCATGGCATGATTTTTTCTTTTTTCTTGTGATGTGTAATCTTCTTTGCGGTGTCAATAGGTTTGACATCCTCCAAGAGTGTATGATCTACTATTAGGGCATGATGTGAATGAGGCATCCCATGAGTGACAATCTGACACCCTTGACTTATCCTCTCTTGGAGACATTAGGCACAATGCTCCCTAAGAAGAATACCTTTACATGAACAAAGAAAAATCCCCATTAGATGAAATTTTTACATTACATTACAAAATAATTTACAAAATCATTACATTGTGGTGTCTTATCGAAGTTGTTAGGAGGATAACTTTGATATGGTATGAGAGGCTAATATGATTCTCTCATTTTCCACTTCATTGGGATAGCTCACCTAGTGGACAGACTGAGGTTTGACTACCCTAGAGTGATCAACATATTCTATGGACAAACAACCCCATTCTACATTGCATTGGAACATTTGTGCTTGATCCTATGTTTTTCTTTATTTTTCTTGGGCTTTGATAGGGTATGATTATGTATCTTTGTTATTGTTGCATACTTAAGAGTAGTGAATGTCTACTTTATTGTGAGTTTGACATGGTGTCATCCTCTCACTAAAGTGGGGGAAAAATATAGTAATGAAAAGATTATCCTTTTCCTTACTTGATTTGGGAATAATTTTCATTGAATTAACCTAATTTTTCCTAGGTTTAATGTTGTAATGTGTTGTAACACATTCATATTGATCTTGGACCCCCTCTTAATAAAGTGAACTTAATTTGTACCTTATTTAAGTATTGTAACACACTTTCACATTTATCTAGGGTCCTTTTAATTAATTGTAGTTAATTAGAGTTAATTAGCCCCTTTAATTCAAACTTAAGCCTTATTTGTGACACCTCTTGAAGATCTATCTCTACACCCATAATTCAAATTACATGACATCTGATTGGGAAAAAATCAAGGTCCTAGAAAATGGTGCTAGGAACCATTCACCCTAGGTGGAAAATGGGTCCTCCCTCTATAGGAACCCCCTTTATCAACATATTTGAAATGATTTTTTAGTGATCTTTAATTCCTTGAAGGAAAGGTCCTAGAAAACAGTGCCAAGACTCATTCACCCTAGGTGGCGAATAGGTCCTCCCTTAATGAGGACCCCCTTTTTTGAATTCCATTATGGAAGGAATTTAATAATGTTTGTCTCTAGATCTGGTGTTAGCTTGAATTTTTTGAATTTTGGGTTTAATCTCTTGATTTAATATAAATAAGGGGTTAATTCACATTTTTTCACCTAGCAATTTTATGAAGAATCCTAGCAATTTTATTAGAACATCCTAGCAATCTTATGAGAGCATCCTAATACTTTACAAGAGAATTATAGAGCACTTCAAGAGAATTTTCAAAGGAATTTCAAGGAAGATTATCAAGAGTTTATTACAGCAATTCAAGATCATTTCATCATGTCAAGGGTTTAGTGCATTCATGCATGTTGTTGAGGTAAGAAAGTTGATGTAGCATTGAGGATCTATTGCAAGAATTGTTCACATCTTATTTCAAGGATCAAGATCTACATTCTTCATGGCCACTACATGTTATTTTACAGATTTGTGTTACACAACATCTCCCAAGGTATCAACATTGCATCATTTCATGTTCATGCTTCAATTACATCATTTCATCATTTGGTTTAATTACCTACAAGGGGTTTTACTTAGGAAAACCCCTATTCACTAAAAAAAAACAAGTTTTTCTTCCCTTGAATGTGTATTTGCATATTTATAGGTTGAAGATCAAGTGGAGAAGCTGTTTAGAGGAAAATTACAAAAGTTCTCAAGTTGAAAGAACAAATAATTGGAGCTACATAATTAAGTACAAGTTTTGAAAAGTTGACAACCGAGAATCTAAGAGCGTAGGCATCAATGAAAATAACCCAGATCCCAATTTTAGAAACCCTAATAGGGACCCATTAACCACTAAAGGCGAATGAGTCGTTTGTTCCCTAAAAATAGGCTTTCTGCAGCAAGGTACACACCTCTTTGAGCTCTGAAAACTCCTATCATAGTTGCTATAATAGTTAGGATCTATTTCTAATTGTTATTTATATCACCTGGCCATCATAATTACTTCAATTATATTGATTTTGTGTCAAGAATTTTAGTGGTTTATCTTGATCTTGATAAGCCCTAATTTCTTCACCATCAATTTTAATAGTGAAATTTTATTAAAAGTTCTCGCAAGTAATTTTTTAATATTTAAAAATAAATTTATTTTTTTAGTTTAAATAATATAAGTAACTATAAAAATCAAACACTATTTGAAAATAATTATTCCCACCTTTTTAAATTTATGAATAAGTGTTTATATTATCATTTAAAAATGCTATTAAACATATTAAAAAAAGTGGGTGGATAAAGAATCACACCTATAAAATTCATATAGGCCAAAGTTGAGAGCATAAAATAAAGAAAAAAATACAAAGCTAGTAGGTGGCTATTGCAATAGTAGATGGGGGAGGAAGAGTATATTAGTCATCCAGCTTTTCCCTTACATCAATGAGATCTAGAGTATCTATGGGAGGGTTCCACCAATCATCATTTTTATTTAGTTTTTTCTTTTTCATCTTTAGTAGCATGGGCTAGTGAAATAATAAGAGTCAGTCAAGGAAACTTGTTGGATTCATACCAAAAATAAGCACCACCAATATGCCACGTATAAGTTCTTCCCACAAGTGATGGGGAAGTGGAGCATGATCGACAAAGTTGTTATCAACCCCATTGATCATTGTTGAGAAAATATTTCTCAACCTTCCAATTATATAAAGGTTATTATTGATAGGATATATATATATCCTATTTACACCGATAGGTGTAATATCCAATGGTTGCAAGGGAAGGAGTGGGATTCGTGTAAAGAATTTTTTATTAACTTTTTCAAAAACCTCACAAAATGGTCGACATACATTAAATAAACGATACACGTTGTAAATATAGACCATTAATTATTAAGTTTTAGATCTAATGGTGGATATTTTGTTGGCCTATATTTCCCTATATGGTAACCCTATTTTATTAGGGCATTGTACTATGATTGTAGACGGTGATGTATTCTAAGAGTTTGATAGTGGTCATGTTGTCTCTGAATCTTTGGTGGTGATAGTCATGTGAGAAGCTTGATTTTCAAGTATATTGTAATATTTGTGGTTTCTGAATAATATATTGGGTGGCTTTTGGAGTGTGGGGTTTTTCTCCTGAAAGGGTTTTCCCCATGTAAATAACTATGTTGTGGTATGCGTAATATTTATGTATCTTTTTTTGTGTAATTTTTTGTAACTGTTAAAGATTTTTATTTTTTTTACATTATTACCCTCTTAAGCTTAGTATAGGAATTTTTTCCACTACCCTAGCTTCCTTATAGGTGGTATCAGAGCCTAATCACCATTGGTTTTAGTTGTGGGTTGTTGGATTTTTTGAACTAATCTAGATTTGAGTGGGAGATTGTGTAGAATATAATTTGTGATCTTCTTTCAAGAACTTTCAAATGGAAAGTTCATTAGGGAGAATAGAGGTGGATAAATTTTCTTGAAATAATTTTGAAATGTGGAAGCTGAAGATGGAGGATCTATTGATAGATCAAGATCTGTGGGATGTTGTTGATGAGAATGTTTCAAGGCCTATAGATCCTACTCAAGCTACTTAATATGATGTTATGGACCATAAATCCAAAGGTCTAATCAGATTGTGCTTGGTAGAATCTATTTTAATGAATGTCCATGAAGACTTTTGCACAAAAACTATGAAAGAAGCTTGATGTATCGAGCTAAATCTTTAGTGAACAAAAATTTCTTGAGGAAGAAATTGTATTCCATGAGAATGGAAGAGGGTGGAAATATTATAGACCACCTAGAAGAATTTAATATTTTGGTGGCTCAGTTGGCATCAATTGGTGTCAAAATGGATGAGGAGGAAAAATGTTATATCTTTTTTTGTTCATTTAATATTTCCATGAGATAATTTCTTATATATTCCATGAGATAATATGTTATAAGAATTCACATATTCACCTAATATTTCCATGAGATAATTTCTTATAGAAAAATTGAGCTCACAAGAGCATTCAAGAGCTGATTATGAAGTGTTTTAGAGAACCATTCAAGTATCAAACATCATGTTTTCTTTTGAGCTAAAATTTGTGATGCAGGGTTTCATGATTCAAGCAAGCATTCAATTCAAGATCTACAACATTCAAGCAAGAGTCAAGATCCACATCTTTTCAAGCCATTTCATACATATTTGGGACACTTTATTTCTATGGTTTGCTGAGCTGCAACATATCATTTTTTTCATTCATCATTCCTCCTTTCCATTTCATTCTATTTCAAGGTTTGATTAGCAAAATAGGGTTTGACCAAGGTAAACCCCTTTCTATTAATAAAAGACCATTTTTTCCTCTCTTTAGTGTGTGATTTGTAGATCTAGGTTGAAGACCCTCTAAGGAGAAAGATTGGAGAAAATTTGTCAAGTGTGCAAAGTTGTCAAAGTTGCCATCTTGTTTACAAGATCACTAAAAGACATTCATAGTGCACAATTCATCATTTTAGATCCAAAAATCAGATTGAGATGATAGAGTAGAGACTTAAGAGAAGATTTAGATCTTGATCCCTTGAAAATATAAGCAAGATTGATACACCACTTCTAGTGTATGAGTCCCAATACTGTCAAATTTCTATATTTCAAGAGTTCTAGACCTGCCACTACCAAATTTTTGTTCCTGCCCAAAAACTCTAATTTGGGACAAAATTACCCATCCTGGCGTACGAGTCCCAGTGTGCATTGAATTTAGTATTTTCAACATTTCAGGTCTTCATTCAAGCTACTATAGCTTCCTAGGTGCACCTCTATAGTTTTCCAGTTTACTATTCATCTTTGCATTCATTTCTAGGCCATCTACTCAAGTCTTGCATATCATTAGGTTTGATTATTAGGTTTTGCATGTTACTTGTCTTCCCAAGCTCTAGCTTGGTGGTGAACCCTCTTTTAGTCCTTAATCACATTCTAGGATACCTTATTGCAAGATATTTTCCCCCACTATCCTTGGATTGAAATCTCTAAGATTTCCTTGAATGAAACAATAGTTAAATAGAACCATATCCTCGTGCTCCATCTCCTAAAAGGTGGGGGATCCTATTTCCATTGTTTCATTTTGGTGAGCCTGATGTGAACATGTATTTTTTGATTTGGAGTGCAACATATTCCTAGATCTAGCTTACATTAACTTTGCATTAGAGTTTTGCATTAGTTGATTTCCATCTAGGGTTTCTAAATCTTACATTAGTAAAAGTACATATAGGTTGCATTTTTGCATCTTGTATCATTGAATTTCATTTGAAATTTGTAATTGCACTTAGTCTAGACATCATACAAACCAAAACCTAAGAATTCACTTAGAATTTGTTGAAATCGATGCAAAAATTCTAATTTCAGACTCATATGCCCCTTTGGTAAATTCGGTCCCAGTATAGGTTGTTTTGCCTACTTTCTAGGATTTTTGTATTGTTCATTTTCTAGCATTTGACCCCCTCCAAAAGTCCTAAATAGGACCCATATGCACCTTTGAGAGATTCAGTCCCATACTTGGCCTGAAACTACCTTTTACAACATTAAAAACCTTGTTTTTGTACTTCTTAAGCTTGTTGGTTGTTAGCAACACAAGGGCAGACAACTGAGAGGGGGGGTGAATTAGTTGTCACAAAAATTAGACTTATTAAACTTATTAACCTTATTCTTAGATCTGATAAACAAACATAAAATAATAAACCATCACCACATCAGAAACACACATAACACCAAGATTTTTTACATGGAAACCCTATTAGGGGAAAAACCATGATGGAGGTTAATCCAAAAGAATATACTTTGTTAAAAGTATAAAGGAATTCTAAATGGGGAATACACATGCATTTAGGTGCACTACCTAGAGCTCACTACTCAAATACAAAAAGGCTTAATTCCCAAAGGAAGACACATTATCTTACAAAAACATTTAGATTACATCCAAAAGATTTTAAACTAAGAAAATAACATCTACTAATGGTTGATTACAGTTTTGGTTAAGCACATAAACTCTACTCACTCTTCTTCACACTTTACTTCTTCCTTCAAAAGATTAGATCATTATTCGCACACAAGACACACAATTTTCACACACACATCTTCAAATTATTAAAAAATTGCTCATATATATCCGCAATCAAGATTAACATCATCTACATGTCGGCTTCAATAAAATATAAAATGAATACAAACTGACGGCCCAATCCATAAAAAATTTTCAATGTGCACCAACTAATATTGGCCACAACATAGTGAAGACCCAAAAAAACATCCTCAAACATGAAACACCTCCAAAAATTATGCCTCAAAGATCCACAACATGCTACAATCACCTTGTCGGCCATGATCATGAAAAACATTAACACACAAAATAAAATCCCCAATCACAAGCACAACAATTAATGTGAACATACAACATAGATAGAGCATGATGTAGAAACATCCATGAGCATCATGAATCACTACAGAAGCATCCACAATAAATCAAATTACTAGAATCACATTATCTTCTTTTAGGAACAACAATCGAGGCAATAGAAAATTGTCAAAACACATATACTCAAGTTGGTGTAATTAATATTTAATTACACTTTGCATAAGTTTACTTAGGCATATTTAATTCCTAAGTTATAGGTTTTATCCTTATCTTATTGAGCTATCTTGTTGCTTAAGATAAGATTAGGGTTATGCATCTTTGCTTTTATAAAGCAAATCATATCTTGTAATTATGAATTCTTGAATAATATTATGTTGCACATCATTTTGCAACCTCTCTACTTTTTCTGTTTTTCTCTTCTGTGGAAGGATATTCTGGTTTGTAAATCTGATCTTAGTTTCTATAATGGTATCAGAGCCTTGATTTGCAGCCCCTTCTCAAATTTCTGGAGAGATTCAATGCAGAGTTCATTCAGGATTCCTCAAGGGTTTCATACCTTGAGTTTGTCTCTCTATTTGGGCGCTCTTCCATGGTTACTTTTGGCACATGTCAGAGGAAATCTAAGCTCATATTTGAGTTTAGGGCATGTCGGAGGAAATCTAAGCTCATATTCGAGTTTAGGGCTGTCGAAAAAGTCAAGATCGACATTTTTTTCACTGGAATCCAACATTTTATGCCAAAGTTATGAGGATTTGAAGATTTTTCAAATCTGGGAGTTGTGAAGCTTCTGGAGCATTTTCAGGCAGATTGGACCTCACCATCAGATCCAGAGCATCTGAGAGATGAAAAATGACATATAATATACCCTATTTTGGCGTCGGGAGTTTCTGAGGCAATTTTTTTGTTTCAGAGGTCGTACGGTCTGTGTATGGCCCCTGTGCACACATTTAAAAAAATAAAGTTTTTTTATAATATTTTCCTTAATGCAAAAGAAAAAAAATATTATTAGTATTTATTTTTCAAAAAAATCAAATCTCAAAAAAGTTTTTTTTTGAAAAGTAAAAAAAAAACAAATCAAAATTTTCTTGAGGGGGTGCATTCAATCTACCTGTGCACAAAGTACAATGTCGTATCCTGGAGCAAGCCCGAGCAACCCCAAGTGGGCCCATCAGTGGCTGATGACACAAATAAACCAGCGGCTACAAAGCACCGATCGCCAGCCATCCTTCAAAACTGACAGCCCCACAGATTCACCAGTGATAGTAAGGCCACCGACCTTTTTTCAAAAACTGACAATGGAAAATCCGGGGAATATTCCCCTCTAGATTCTGGCACCTGCAGCTCCAAACAGCGAACAAAATCTTTTAGATTCCATGAGAATATTCTGGCACGTAGCAGAATATATCGGCGATCGAAAAAAAATTTCGGCAAGGGGGCATTTTTTTGCCCCGACGGCCAGATGGCTGTCAAAATTTTTCACTTGAACTACTGACGTCAGCGGCCATACGATGCTCCAAGCCCCTTCCTAGCCCTGATTTTCCCTAAAGGATCACTTTTTTCCTTTTTGGCATAACATGGGCATACGGTATCGAAATAGGGAAAACAAGATATCACCAGAAATCTAGGTCTAAGCACTTTCCAATGGTACAAGGTATTTTTTAGAATTTTTCTAGTTATCTACTATTTTTTCTATTTGAAGTTAGATGTTTATTTTGGGCTTTCAGGCTCATAAATTTTTGCCACGATCTCTAATTTTTGTCTTCTTTGCGGCGTTGGAAAGGTATTGAGGAGCTCTATTTTGCTATCTATGCACTTTTTTCTGTATCTGTCCCAAGTTTATCATTATTCCAGATTTGTCCCGATGGGTGTTTTGGAGATTACTTGGATGTTTTGGCAGTTGCAAAGGTGAAACTTGAATATTTGTACTTCATTTTAGTACCACTTCATGTTATTTTCTATTTATGCATGCATTAGAATTCTCTCCTTTTACAATCATTTTGTTATTGTAATAAATGAACTGAGATAAAGTTCCATTATGGGGGTTTCTTGCATAATAAATTTTATTAGAGTGTGCATGCACTTTGATCTCCATATCCATTTTGATTTGATGATAGCTCATATGGGTTATCTAGTTTCTTAGTTTCTTTTGGCCACATTTTTGCTATTGCTTGACACATATCGGATTCATGGGTTCACACTTCAGTTGAGAGATTATGTTTCTTGATCCGCATTGGTTCAGATCCTTCTCAATTTGAGGGCCATGTTTTTATGGTTAATGTTCCAGAGTCTTCATGGTACTCCTTCCCATGGAAGATTTTTAGTCACAGTTTGGCATCGGCATCGAGATACACAGTTTCTAGATTATGTCATCATCTCATCCACTATTGCTTCACAGATTCTAGGGTTGTTCCAGTGTTCTGTGGCATTGGGTCTACTGTCACATTATCATGATTCTGTGTTTTGGTTTCAGTTGTAGATAGAAGTATCTTTCTTTGCTTGTCATATTATAGTTCCAGTGTTACTCCATAGTGTTCTTCCAGTGCTTCTTTATAGCAGTCATCTCATTGTAGGGGGGTTTTGTCACACTGGGTTTTCCTTCTCTACCTCATTATTATATTTATACTTGGGTACCTGATCTGGCCTTGTTGTCAGGACCCATTCATGCTTTCTTGCATTCATCTTAGTTTTAGGTGCATGCTTTTTTAGTCTCCCTAAGTTGCACTTATGGAGGGGTGTTTGTGTAATTAATATTTAATTACACTTTGCATAAGTTTACTTAGGCATATTTAATTCCTAAGTTATAGGTTTTATCCTTATCTTATTGAGCTATCTTGTTGCTCAAGATAAGATTAGGGTTATGCATCTTTTCTTTTATAAAACAAATTATATGTTGTAATTATGAATTCCTGAATAATATTATGTTGCACATCCTTTTGCAACCTCTCTGCTTTTTCTTTTTTTCTCTTCTATGGAAGGATATTTTGGTTTGCAAATCTGATCTTGGTTTCTATCAACTCATAACCTGATCAAATCTTCATGTGGATCTCTAAAACTTTACATGGATAAACTAGATATAATTGACAACAATCCATTTAATCCACAACCTCTAGTCATCAATATACTGTGTTAGCCAACATACTTAACTTCACTGCATCACTGACAAACTGCAACTTATTTTATTACAATATTCTCAATATCCTTGACATATACAAAATTAAAGACATTAATTCTAATAGTGTTGACATCAATGACAACCACATATCGACGATGTCCAAAAATCTCCCCCTTTGGCATTGATGGCAATACATGATGTTAAAAACACCATCAACACAAATTTCTCTTAGCACTTTCTCCCCCTTAGATTTTGACTCTTCTCCCAAATAATTCATAGTTTTTCACATGACTCTTCTCCCCCTTTGACATCGATGACAAATATACACATTATCTTTCTCCACACAAGATCTGAACCACATTTCTGAACATCTAACTACTCCCCCTGAGTAGCAGCCACCACAACATCAATCTGGATCATAAGATATGACTATGAAATGCACAGACTGATGCAAGTCAATGCATCTTAATCTTGATTAGGAAGGGTAATCACCCCTAGTTTTCCTCTGAGATACTCAAAAGTATCCTTAGGCAAAGGCTTGGTAAAGATATCTACAATTTGTTCCTTAGTGGGCACATACTCCAATCTGACTTCCTTTTCACTCACCTTCTCTCTCAAAAAGTGAAACTTGATAGATATATGCTTGGTTTTTGAATGCAGCACCAGATTCTTAGAAATGTTAATTGCACTTGAATTATCATAGAATATAGAAATAGGCTCATCATACATAAATCTGATATCTTTCAACATATACTTCATTCACAATAATTGAGTACAATTGTTAGTAGCAACAATGTATTCTACCTCTATAGTAGATAAAGAAATGATATTCTACTTCTTATTTAACCATGAAATCAGCTTCTTTCCCAAGAAAAATGCACCATCACAAGTATTCTTTATTTCATTCACATCTCCTGCCCAATCAACATTAGTAAAGAAACTCAAAGTAAATTCATCTTCTTTAGGATACCATAGGCTAAAATCAATTGTCCCCTTCAAGTATTTGAAAAATCCTCTTCACAGCTATCACATGAGATTCCTTAGGATCAACTTGAAATCTTGCAACAATGCATATGACATTCATGATATCATGTCTAGTTTGAGTCAAATAGAGAAATTCACCAATCATGGATCTGTATCTAGTTTGGTTTGCTTTAGGTGAATCATCATCTTGTGTCAACTTACATCTGGTCACCATAGGTGTACCAACTGGTTTTGAATCTTCAATACCAAACTTCTTTAGCAATTCTTTCACATACTTGGACTGAGATATAAAGATCCCTTTATCTAGTTGAGTAATTTTCAATCCCAAAAATAATTTCATTTATCCAATTATAGACATCTCAAACTCACTCTGCATCTCATCAACAAACTTCATGCACAAACTATCATCTCCTCCAAAAATGATATCATCAACAAAGACTTCAACAATCAAATATTTTTATGATCAAGCTTGAAATACAGATTACTATCAGCAATACCTTTATTAAATCCAAGCTTCAACAAATACTTGTCCAATCTCACATACCATGCTCTTGGGGCTTGCTTGAGTCCATACAATTCTTTATTGAACCAAAAAACCATATCTCCCTAATTAGTCAATTGAAATTCAACAGGTTTCTCAATATACACTTCTTCTTCCAGTTCACCATTTAGAAATGTTGACTTGACATCCATCTGATAAACCTTAAGTTTTTTTAAGTAGGATAAGAAAGAAATAGTCTCACATCTTCAATCCTAGCAATAGGAGAAAAAGTTTGTTCAAAGTCAATTCCTTCCATCTAAGAATATCCTTTACACACCAGTCTTTCTTTGTTTATAATAACTTCACCTTGCTCATTCTGTTTGTTTTGAAAGACACATTTAGTTCCAATTACATTTATGTCCTTAGGTCTAGGAACAAGAATCCATGTATCATTATTCTCAATTTGCATAATTCTGATTTCATTTCTTCCACCCAATGTTCATCTTTGCATGCTTCATTGACACTATTAGGCTTAGTCTTTGAGATCAAATAGTATTCTTCTACAATTCTTCTCCTAGTTTGAATACCTTTGTTATTATCACCAATAATCTGATATTATGAATGATTTAGTCTTACATACCTCAGAGTCTTAAGATGCTCTTGAACTTCAGGCTCTTGTGATCTCACTTCTACACTTTCACTAGTTCCTTCCTCTTAATTTTCTTGATTCACTGGAATGATTTGAACTTGATTTGGAGTCTGAACTTTATTTCATTTATCTAAATTGTCATTTTGATCATCTGAATCATATCCACAGGTTCTAGATGGTCTAACTATGTCTTCATCAACCTTGACATTAGCACTCTCAATTACTTTCCTCAATCTCTTATTGTAGCACCGGTAGGTTTTACTATTACTATAATAACCAAGAAAAATTCATTCATTGTTGAGATTATGGATGCACAGTCCTTGAAGCTACAGACTTCGATGTAGGACCTTTAAGCTAGGAAATATAATCAACCACCCAGAAAGTGTTGCAACTAGGCATGCACAATAGAGATTCCATATTGATGAAAAAGATTGATTACAAATGTAAAAGATGCCTGATTATATAGGCAAGAGCTAAACCCTAATATGCATGAGATGTTGCCATGTGTCTTGATCTAACAACATGTGACAACATGTGAACCCTATCTAGATGATCATTAAATGTTGAGATAAGTTCTAGAAGGACAACTCATCTTCTAGAAGGAATCTTATCTCCTACAAATAAGGAAGGGAATATTATCCCATTTATTAAATGATTTATCTAATAATGCAACCTAGGGCTTAATTAATTAAATGAAAGACCTAAGTTAACTTATGCTAGTGTAATAATTAATTAATTACACCAACACCCCCCCATAATTGCAACTTAGGGAGGAAAATGCAATGATTATGCAAGGATGATGATTGATGATGGGTCCCGGCTACGAGGCCATGTTAGGTACCCATGTACATGATAGATGCAGAAAATCTCCCACAACCAGAGAAAAGGGGAAAACCCAATGGGAAGAAAACCCCTCTCCAAAAAGGAGATGAAAAAGCAAAAATGTGAGATAGGATGGGAAGGATGGAGGACTCCAAAATACCCCCCAAGTACACCATCTGTCACATGGATATAATACAATCAAAAGGCCCCACCATAGGAGGGAAAGAGAGAGACTATATAGCCCCCCCAGAAGATGAGATCACTTGCAAGAAAGGTAAGTGTTTGAAGAAAAAATATGATCCAATGTTGACAAACAATTTGTCTCCCTTTTGGAAGAAATAAAACCAACTACAAGTGGAGTGATGCTTCCCATTCCAGATAGGAATTGAAGGAAGGAAGAATGAACATGGATGATGATGTCTTTGAACAATGCTCAAATGTCTCCTTTCCTGATGATGAAGATGCCACAATCAATGAAGAGAGTGACAAACCAGGTCGATGCATAAACAGATGCGAAACAATATCCAAAGACAAAGATGGAATGAATATGATGGAGACTTGATAGCCCCCCCTGAATGAAGTGTCCTCAAAACCACTGAAGGAAGTCTGAAGCAAATCCAATGGTTAATGCTAAAGAAACCTCAAGTCCTGAAAGGAGTAATAGGGAAGAAGTCTCGGATATGAAATATCTGAAGAGAAACCAAGTTCCTCCAAGATAGTCTCAGGATTCCCAATCAAGGTTGAGATAAAGGAATGAGGAGATTCAAAACAACTCTCCAAAGCCAAATCTGAATAGAGGAGTGATACCCCCTCAAGAATGTCCTCCAAACCTGTAGAAGTGGCCAAGGCAGTGATACCTGAAACAAAGCCATCCTGTGATGCCAAGTCTAAAAAACTGAATGTGTCCTAATTGATGATGATAGTGGAAGCCTCAATCAATGATTCTGAACAAGGAATCATTGAATGTGAAGGGATACCAACTATCTCTGATGAAGAAGAAGCACCAAAAGGGACCTTGTCAACCTCTTCGGCAAGATCAAGGTAATCAACTTCCTGCACAACAATAGCATTACGAGGTACTTGATCTGAAGAAAGACATTCTGAAGCATGATCATTAGGGAATGGTGGAGTATCTAAATCTCCATATAGCTCCCAAAGCTTAATCCAAAGTATATGTGGACAATCACAATGATCAATAGAACTCAAAACATCACAATCAACTTGCATCTCAAGAATCTCCAAAATAATGTACCTTTTGCAACTCCAAGCAAGTTCATGAATACCTTCACTTGGATGAGGAACAATACCAAATAGATGTGGCAACAAATCAAGTGATTGGAGATGGTGGCAGATCCCATCTCGCCATTGCTGATAGTTACCCTTGTGCAACATAACCAGAGAAGGAGAGTAATATGCAAGCCCCATAATGAAATTTCTCCACAAAAAATAAGGACACTGACCTTCAACAGCAAATAAAGACTTCCAAATATGATTTACAACTGAAGTGATGCAACCTGGATCAAAAAATTATTTCCCAAGCTTCAAGATGATCAGGTTATTAAGCAAATGCACCAAACTGAAAAAAATATCATGCAAGAGTACCTAGAACTAAAACTGATCAAGGGGCTAGACTAATGAAAAAGAGCTCTGAATCACCTTCCTGATGCTGTGGAATCACCGAAATCCGATGAACAGTTGAGAAGATATGCAACTTTGAGTCCAGATTAGGGTTTTGTCTTCAGTTGGATGTAGAAATTTTTGCAAGAAAAATTTCATAGAATGGATGTACCACTGGAAAGTAGACAGAAAGACCTTTCCAATGGTATATCGTTTGCAAAAAATTGATACCCTGGGTGAAAGTTATGATCAAATGAAAAAAATGCCCTGATTAGGCACTTCGTAGGCTAAACAGGGGCAAAAATTCAGCCCCTCCGGGCTTAGCTCTCGGTCCTTAATGTGACCTAGGCACTAAAGTTGGAAAAAAAATGGATGCCGCCAACTGGGCGGTGGTGGGGTGGAGAGACGGCGGCGGCCGGGGTGGAGTTGCTAGTGGAGCGGACTCCTCGGTTGTTGATAGTACCAGGTCAGAGCAATCGGTAGCAGTCACCAGTGGGAGCCTAGAGAATAGCCGGCGGGAGTAACACAACACTGGTAGGAGGAAGGACATCCACGATGGTCAATGGTAGGCAGAATCCAGCAACGGTGAACGACGGGAGCACCAGATACATGGTGAGAATGCTTGGCCGGGAAACAAACTCTGGGGATCGGTCGGTGACTGCGGTTGTCGGCGGGGGTGTAACCGGCGGGAAACAATAGCCGATGGATGGAGGGCCAACAAGAATGGTACCTCCATCTATAGAAATTAAATACGACCGATAAAACACAGATATATATAATTTTTAATATTGCCAATTGGCAATTAAAAATCAAAAGAAACTTTATAAATATTTATGCCGACATAAAATTTATATATTTGCAGACTATTACAAAAAACCACCTCAATGTTGATGGATTAAAATTTATGCCTGCAGATTTAACAAATAAAATCCTTGATGCCAACTATTGCAAATATTATGCAAAAATATAATGCCGATAGAAAAATAAAATCAACCCCTTGATAATGCCGACGGTGATTTAAATTAAAGGTCGCCTGAATAAATATTTTCTACAACTATAGAAATATGATTTTTTTCCAAATAATGAAAGATATTAGCCTGATTTTTCTAAAACGAAAAGTGGCCTGCATATAAATTTTTTTTTCCTCAGAGGACAACTGACCGGGATGATTTTTTACTACAAATTGTACGGATAGTATGGTTGATTTTGCAAACCCTAAAAATACCTCTGAAGCTCCCAGGTTGATGTATCCTATTTTGATGAATGGGCAGGTGATCCTAGGGTTTCGAGGCCTTCTGAAGACAATGGTGAGCTCATATCTAACTCTATCTACTTCAGAAATCAGCTTGGTCCCCGGGTGGAAACAAGTAGCCTTCAATTTAAACCTTCAGCCTGCGGAGAATCTCGCACACCAAATTTCTTGATCGAGGGTTGACGTTTCACTGGATGAGCTCTGATACCATGTTGAGATTATGGATGCATAGTCCTTGAAGTTGTAGACTTCGATGTAGGACCTTTAAGCCAAGAAAGATAATCAACCACCTAGAAAGTGTTGCAACTAGGCATGCACAATAGAGATTCTATATTGATGAAAAAGATTGATTACAAATGTACAAGATGCCTGATTATATAGGCAAGAGCTAAACCCTAATATGCATGAGATGTTGCCATGTGTCTTGATCTAACAACATGTGACAACATGTGAACCCTATCTAGATGATCATTAAATGTTGAGATAAGTTCTAGAAGGACAACTCATCTTCTAGAAGGAATCTTATCTCCTACAAATAAGGAAGGGAATATTATCCCATTTATTAAATGATTTATCTAATAATGCAACCTAGGACTTAATTAATTAAATGCAAGACCTAAGTTAACTTATGCTAGTGTAATAATTAATTAATTACACCAACATTCATCACTTCTAGCATCAAACTTTCCTATATCTTCATCTCTTTTGATATAACATTTACTCCCAAATATTTTGAAGTATCTAACAGTAGGCTTATGGCCATACCATAGCTCATAATAATTCTTAATGGTATCGCCTTTGATTTGTACCCAGTTGAGAGTGTAAATGACAGTACTCACAGCTTCTCTCTAGTAGATATGAGAAACATTTCCTTTCAACATCATAGTCCTAGTAGCTTCTTGAATTTTCCTTTTCTTCCTTTCCACAACTCCATTTTGTTGAGGGGTCCACAGTGTAGATAATTATCTCTTTATCCCATGCACTTCACAAAAAGAATTAAGCTCACAGGAAGTGAATTCACCACCTCTATCTAATCTCAGACATTTAATCTTTAGACCTGTCTCTATCTCAACCATAGCCTTGAAGATCTTGAATTTCTCCAAAGCTTTAGATTTTCTCTTAAGAAAGTATCCCACATCATTCTAAAATAATCATCAATAAGTAACATGAAATACCTATATCCTTGTAAAATTCTGACTCTAGAAGGACCACACAAGTCAGTATGCACAAGCTCCAACACTTCATTTGAACAATGTTGTTTGCCCCAAAATGAAATTCTAGTTTTCTTCCCTAACTGACATTCCTTGCATATGGCATTAGTATGTTTTATCAACTTAGGGAGATCTCTCACTTCCTGAGTAGAGCTTATCTTGATAATATTATCAAAGTTTACATGACACATTCTCCTATGCCACAAGCAACTTTCATCAACTTGAGTAATAATACATCTTTTACCAACAACATTCAGGTGAAAGATATTACCTTTTGTTTTTGTACCAGATGCAATCATATTTCCAGAACTCCCCAATATTCTACACTTTCCATTCTTGAATTGAATATTGTATCCATTGTCAACCATCTATCCAACACTTAGGATAGTATGCTTCAAACCTTCCACATATAGAACATCATTAGTATTATGTTCACCATCAAGAGAAATGGATCCTCTGCCAGAGATTACACCATCTTTGTCATCACCAAATATTACAGAACCACCATCATACTTTTCCAAGCTCACAAATTTACTTTTATCACCTGTCATATGATGAGAGCATCCACTATCAATCACCCATTCATCTTTTTCTTCAACTCGGGAAGCTTGGGCTTTCTCCACATTTGTGCACTTAGCAGATTCAATAGGTAAGATCATTTTCCTTGATAGAAATAAATACCCATTTGTCTTCACTTACATTCCCTTGATCAAATTCATCATTTGTCACACCTTCATCAGTAGCATAATAACACTTCTTTGGAATCTAGGCTTGTTGGGTCTTGGCTTAGGAACTCTTTCTAAACACCTTGATGCAAAATGACCTATCTTATTGCAAGAAAAACATTTAATAAACAATTTCCCTTTATACTTACCTTCTCCTCTGGCTTCCCTCTTGACAATAAGTTCTTCAAGCTCATCTAGTTTTCTCTCTTCTTCAATCTCTCCCATTTCCTCCTCATACTTGAACACCTTTCTAGAAGAACTTTCACCTGAATCATATCTCTATTTATCTTTTTCAGAGATAGTAGCTTTGAATGCAGATTCTATCTTAGGAAGAGAATCACCAAACTCACTTAACTCAAAAGTACTAAGCTTACCAATCAACATGTCTCTGGTTACATTTTTCATAGTCTGGATCTCCTCAATAGCTATAGCTGTTGCTTTGTATGCAATAGACAAGGATCTGAGCACTTTAGCAACAATTTCTTATTCTTCCAATGTTCCACTAGCACATTTGATACTACACATAAGTTCATTCACTCTCTGCATAAAATATGTAATGTTCTCATCATCACCCATTCTCAACATTTCATATTTCCCTTTTAGGCTTTGCAACTTAGCAATCTTCACATGTGCATCACCTTCATACAAAGTTTCCAACTTTTTCCATATCTCATAAGCAGTGTTTAGATCCATTACATTTTTCATCTTAGAATCAGTCAGATCACTCAACTATGCTTCCTTAGCCTTGATATTGTACTTGAAATCCTTAATCTCAACAAAATTAGAAGGACCATTCTGTGGGATGATATATCTATTCTTTGTAATTGTCTAGTAAGGTTCACCAATGCATCTCAGATGACACTCCATTCGAGTCTTCCATAGAGAATAATTTTTTCCATCAAATCTCAGACTATCCTTCTTATATATCACCATCCTGGATCACATCAATCTATTAAAATTCTTCCAAGGAACCTACTCTGATACCAATTATTGGTGACACAAGGGAAAACAACTAAGAGGGGGGGTGAATCAATTGTCACATAAATTAGACAGTTTATGAAACTTATTAACCTTATTCTCAAATCTGATTATACTCTGTTAAAAGTATAAAGGAATTTTAAATGGGAAATGTACATGCATTCAAGCGCACTGCCTAGAGCTCACTACTCAAATATGAAAAGGCTTACTACCTAAAGGAAGAGACACTATTGTTATGCCTTGCATAACCACCCCATTTTATTTTATTTTGGACCAAAATGGATTCCCCTTTTCTTTTGTTTTCATCGCCTTTGGTTGTTTGGTTGGGTCTTAGGAGTTCCTTTGTTTTCCTCCTTAGTCTGTCTTTTGTTCTATCAGAGCTGGATCTAGAACCAAATCTAAACATTGAACTCTTTCAACATTTCACGTTCGATTTTCATCCTGACTCTGACTCCACTTTTTCTTTTTGTTCCTTCTTCGTTAAGTCTTTTTCCTTTCATTTTATGTTCTTTTCCTTGGAAGTTTCCTTTCTTCATTTGGCCTTTTGTTTTCTACCTTTGGAATTTTCTGGTTTTGTTTTGGCGGACGCGGGACCGGGACTGAAACTGAACTTTGGAATTTCTCTAAAGTTCTAGTTTCTATTCTGTTCCCAGTTCCGGTTTTTCCCCTTTGCGCTTGTTCTTTTTGTTCTGGCGGATGTGGGATGTAAAACGAAACTAGACTTGTGAACTTTTTCTAAGTTCCAAGTTTTGGTTCTGTTCCGGTCCCGGTTCCGCCGGTCTTGCTCTTTTGTTTTTCTTTTTTTCCTGATCATTTGGTCATGGGATGTCTTTTCTTCCCTTCCCCTTTTTTTCTTCTTCGCCCCTTTTTTCATCTCCTTGTGTGTTGTCAGAGGTGGGATCAGAATGAAATCTAAAACTGAAACTTTGAAAAAGTTTCAATGTCGGATTTGGTTCTGGCCCCGCCCACATTGTGTTTCGCCCGGGATCAGTTTCTACTCTGACCCCACCTGCGTTTGTTTTCGTTTATCCCTTACGTTTGGTCCCTTTTGCAGACATGGATCCAAAATGTGGGATGGACTTGGAAGTGATGGTTATTTTCATGTCCGGTTCCCATTCCAACTCCAGTCCCGGTTTCGGTTTCATCTTGGCTCCGCCCTCACCGGTATTAAAGGTAAGTGTGTTTCTGGTATGGATTGGTTTTGCCTCCAAAAAAGTTGGGTTTCTTTTTTCTAAGTATAATTGAATGAAGGATATATGAAAGGTGGGATGAATGATGATATCTTATATGCTTTAAAGGACTAATGAAGGCATTGTTTTGTAGGGTTAAAGCATGTCGAGAACACTTGATGCCGTTTTACAAGAAGATCAACTTGTAAAAAGATCTGGGTCGAGAGAAAAGGATGAAAAGCCGCGATTCTTAATGAATGATGGGATATTGGCTGGAAAAAGCAGATTGGCATTAATGACGATACCCCTGAAACATACAAAGTAGCTCTACAAGAGCAGTTTTCAAGGTGGATGACGAAACGCGTGAAGTCTTAGTGGCGGACTTGAAGGTTACAAGTTGATGACGAGGGTTGCAAAAGATCTGGAAGTCATTCCTGAGGAAGATCTTTAACTAACATGAGCAGGGTTTGAGCATTTAATGTGTCCTTGACTTTATTCCAAAATTCTTCCAGGGCCAACGTGTTCTAGAACCGACTCTGCTACAAACTGACACATATTGTAAACCCTAAAACAGGGGCCAACACCTTTTCTTTGGCATGTTTTTTATATATGGCATTTGTTTCCTCTTTGTAAAAGGGAGATAGAGAGATAGATTTTAAAGGAGATAGATTTGAGAGGATACAAAAAATTTAGAGAGACACACATAGAGAGAGAGAGAGATTTTTTTCTTTTGTTATGAATTAGTTACGGTTAGAAGGTAGAGAAACTTGAGAGTAGGAGGTAGTGATGTATCTTTCAAGTTTTCTTAGTGTAGATGGAGATGATTTGAAGACATGGGTTTTTTGTACACTGGTGATTTTTCCAGATTTGTTAGTGTTGTTTATTTGTTTCACCAATAGTAGAAGCAACCAGATTTAAATCTACTTCATATTGTGCTCTAGAATGGTATTTATCTTGGGTTAATTATTTGACTTGGAAAGCTTTCAAGGAATGATATTTTATCTTATGTTTTGTTTGAATGATAATTTGCAATCTATTGTTAAAGTTTGCACTATGAATGAATGAAATAGTGTATTAATTACAAGTTGATTTTATTCTGTAGTTTTAGTTTAGGAATTCCTTGGAAAGCAACAAGTCTGATTACTTGGATGAATTAACATTCTCTTCAATTCCAAAGCTTTGTTTTATGTTTTTCTATTTTTTAAAACCCTTGGTTAAAATAGGTTTAATGTTTGATCTTATAACAATCTAGAAGCTCAACACTAGCAGGCCCCTTGAACATTATAGTTACATCAACCATTGAGTGAAATCAGCACATTCGTGAACCGATTAACAGGACATTGGGAGTTAGGTATCCATGTGTTATCTTTCTCTTTCAAGAGAAATAGAATAGCAATATTCTGTTGGCATGTTGTTGTGCCATTTTGGACCATCAACAGAACTGGCGCTAGGAGGGCCTAGAATAGCAAACTAGATAATATTGGGTCTTTCGGACTAGAGAGGTCCCACATAGTTGTTTGATCAACTGAAAACCCACCCCCTTTGATAGAACTCAAGACCCCAACAAGACACAAGATTCACAAGACTGGGGCAACCATCATACCGCCCTTATCAGCTCCACTTACCGCACCAAGTTTTTTACCAATACCCCAGTGGATACCTATTAATTCACCACCAAATTTGTCTCAGTTACCAATATAGCTGGTTCAGCCCATCCAACAGCTGGCTCAACCCCCACCACCGCCACCAAGGGCTTACTTCATTAATAACCACTCACCATTGGGGACTATCATTGGAGGTATACATGATCTCCCAAAGAACCCAGAGAGGTTATGTCCTAAGTACATGCATGGGGAGTGAAGAAGTGTCGAAGAACATATATAGGAATTTAAGGATGCATGTACCCATGCTCAGGTGGCTCATCAAGATGTTTGCAGACTATTCCTCTATTCCTTGTGAGACATGGCATATAATTGGTACCTGAACTTACCTGAAGGATTGGTTCGAGGTTGGATGGATTTGGAAAACACTTTTATCAATCAATTTAGGGTTTATGTAGGCCCTTCCATCCTTTACCACTAGTTTTCCACCATAAGAAAGGAACATCGTGAACCACTCCCTCTATTCAACAGAAGGTTCCAAAGAATGTACCAAAGGTTGCAAGATCCTTACTTGGTGGCTAAGAACATTGCCATCCTTGCATACTTAAGGGCTGTGGACCCTTTGATTGGCTTGTTCTTGAAAAGGACCAATAATGCCAATGAAACTGATTCTTTGGCTAAGGTATATCATCTCGCCATTCAATCATCTCGCCATTCAATTGCAACAACAGATTAGTCTACAATCTGGGAATCTAGGAGGAGTTCTCCCTCCTTTAGGATACCCAATGTCCAATCAACCCCCTCTGTTCAATACGGTCCCAGGGATGTCCCATTCCCAATACGGACCCATCTCTGAGTTCCAAGCTTCACCTCCCATGCCATTTTTTAATAATGGTCCTCAGGATTCCTCCTAGCAAAATCAAAATTACCAAAATCAAGCTAGAGGATCAAGTTCAATTAATCAATCTTTTGTTGTGAAGAATGTGGAAAATGAAAAGACTCTCCAACTGACCAACGAGATGGAGACTCTCAAAAAGAAATTGTCTCAGATGTCTAGTGACATGGCTGAACTTAGAAAGAATCTCCCTCATAACTAGAACCAAGGTTTTCAGAGTTAGGGGGGATATTCTAATCAGGGTGGCTATCCAAACCAAAATCCTAATCAGAATTACAATGCCAACCAAAACATCAATAGGAATTTCTAAAACCAAAATTCCTCTAATCAAAACTATCAAAATCAAAATAGAGGGTACAATCAAAGGCCTAACAACAATAGGCCATGGAATACTGGACCCAATAATGGAGGAGTATCTCACAATTATCAAGTAGGAGATGAAAAGCCACACACTGCCAATGTGGCAGACCTCCACCTTATGACTAATTCATGTAGACTACATGATACAGTGGTTCATTCTGAGTTAAATTTCCTAGAGATGGAAAAAATGGTTAAGATAGCTCAAGCTAATGCTCCATTCCAGGGTGCATCCAACAATCTGCTGGATCAGTGGATACTACCCTGGCATATGATATCTTTGAGGAAGAGCTTCCATTTCCCAACCAGGAAGAAAATGAAGTAGTAGAAGAGGTGTATGATGACCAAGCCTTCCAAACTAAAGGAGGACATTTCCTTAGAAATAAAAACACAGGGCCATTCACGACTTCTGCCCCTCCTAATCATATGGTCCTGCCAAATCAAAATGCGGATAATAATCCACCACCACCAAAGGGACCATCAGATTCTCAGCACAAAGGTAATTCATCTTCAATTCCTAAATATCAGGTTAGGAATGAGTCAAAATTTGATTTCATTACATAAATGCAGAGGCAGAAGACTTCAATGTCTTTCTTTGATATTTTGAAATGGTTCCCGGCTCAAAAGGAAATCCTGTTGAAAGCCTTGGGGGAAGAAGACATGTCAAAAGGAAGAGAAAAGGCGGCTCCTGCTAATGAAATAAACACAACTCTCTATAAAGGTAAGATTGGTACTCCACCTTTCTTGCTAAGTCTGAGAATTTTTGGAAAGAATTTACATAACTGTCTGCTGGATTTTGGGGCTTTGGGGAATGTTATGCCACTTTCCATTTGTAGGAAATTAGGTCTGAGCCCACTCCAGACAAATAAAAAGGTTATCCAATTAGAAAAAATAGAAGTTAATGTGGTAGGAGACCTAAAAAATACACATGTACATATTGGATTTGATCCCAAGGATCCAAGCTTATGTGGATATCCAAATTGCAGATATCCCAGAAACCTATGGGATGCTCTTAAGTAGAGACCTGATGAAAAGTCTAGGTGGATATTTGTCTTTGGATTTCTCATACATGTGGCTGCCCTAGCAAGGCATAGCAACCCAAATCAGAATTAAAATTGAGCCCAGGATCAAACAAATGATTACTGAGTATGACTTCCCCAATGAAGTAGCCTATTTCAAAACTGAGATAGGAGTTTATAAGTAGGGGGAGGTCATCACTTTTTCAATACTTCATTCTAATGACTCACCCCTCTCAGAGAAAAATGACCCAATGATTACTATTAATCAGCAAGTCCTACTAATGAAATTTTAAAAGGATAGGTTGGTACTAGGAGAGGAGGTTGATATGTGTAGTCTCCTACTTCCTAACTGGTGTAGGATTCATTACTAGAATCATTCTGAGTTAACTTACACATTCTGTGTAGATATCTTGAAACATATCTCCTCAATAGATGAAACTGGTGAGTGTCAACCCCAGGCCCCTATTAATAAGTTTCCTTTTCAAGCGAAGGATGCAACCATCCTTACGGGAGCCTTCTCTGCTTAGGAGGAATCATGTTCTCAACTCAAGCAGACTCAAGCTATATATTCTGAAGTGCAACTAGGGAGTGAGGAATCTCAGTCTTTACCAATTGCACCCACCCCGGAAGCACTTCCAACGCCTAGGGGATTGGTGAAAAGGGTACTAAATTATGACTTGACTCAAGAGGAGGTCCAAGAATCACTTCCTGAACAAATTTTCAATTCATAGGAATCTTCAGATGAACTGTGCCCCAAGTCACTTTCAAATATTGATGATCAGCACCAGTCTAAGCTACCATATACTTCTACTAAGCAAAAGACTATAAGGTAGATAAAGAAAGAGACCCCAACTCCAGATCAATTATGGAGTCTAAAATTTGATGGCTCTAAGTCCAAATTGGGAAGTGGAGTAGGGGTCAAATTAACCAATCCAAAAGGGAAGACTTACTTTTCCTCCTATAGGCTGCAGTTTGGTTGCACAAACAATGTGGCGGAGTAAAAAGAACTTGCTAGGGGCTTAATGCTTTCCCACCAAAAGGTCACATATCTTATGGTGACGGGAGAATCTGAAGTCATTATCAAATAGGTTTGTAGCCAATATACTTGCCATGATAAAAGATTGGTTGCTTATAGAAGTAGGGTTTGGAATCTAATCGAGGACTTTAACACTTTCAGAATTACTCTAATTCCTAGGGAGCAAAATCAGTTTGCAGATGCTTTGGAAGTTACTGCTAGTACTTTGGAGCCTATGCAGGACTCCAAATTGAAAAAAAATTTGGTTGAGCTAGTTTCAATCCCAGCAATCCCTAATAATGTTTAGAATTTTCAAGTCTTCGAGGATGACCAACACATACTTGCCTTCTTGGAAAGTTCAGATGTCTTTGAAGGGTAGATCATAGATGAATCAGATAGAGATTAGGGAGAATGGGACCCTGAAGTTTGTGATTCAGAACTTGGAGTAATGAACTTAAAGATTAACAACATCCACAAGGGGATGGTAGCTTTAGAAAGGGTATTTGATTCTAATCCTCAGGCTCAGGAGAGATTGCCAATGCAAAGTGAAGGAGGGAAATATGAATCTACTAATTTGGTTGATTCAGGTCTTGAAAGAAGTGTCCTTATAGGTAAGACCTGCCCCAAGGAGATCAGAAATGAGATAATTAGGGTGTTAAAAGAAGATATTGCAGCAATTTCCTGGAGCTATGAAGATTTGAAGACTTTGACACCTCTGTGATCACACACACAATACTGCTAAAACCAAAAGCCACCCCCTTTCATCAAAGGAAATGCCCAGTCAATGCCTTGATTGAACCATTGATACAGAAGGAAGTGCAAAAACTCTTATCAACAAGAATCATCTTCTAGTAAGGCACTCCACATGGGTTGCTAATCTAGTTCTAGTGCGTAAGAAAATTTGGGAGATCAAGTTGTGTGTTGACTTCAGAAACCTGAACCAAGCCTCAAAGAAGGACAACTATCCACTTCCTTCTCTTGATGAGGTGTTACAAACTGTTAATGGATCCCAGATGATGTCATTTTTAGATGGCTATTCTGGGTATAACCAAGTGCTGGTCAACCATGAAGACAGGATGAAGACTGCCTTCACTACAAAATGGGGGACATTTTCCTATCGATGCATGCCATTTGGCCTCATTAACGCTGGAGATACCTTCCAGCATGCAATGGATGTGGCTTTTAAGGATTTGATAGGTCAGTACATTATTATATATGTGGATGACTTGACAATTTTTTCCAAGAAGAGAGAGGATCATGTTGCTGATTTAGCCAATGTCCTTAAAAGATGTATCAGTTATGGAGTATCTCTTAATCCCAAGAAGTGTGTCTTTGGAGTTTCTGAAGGGAAACTTTTAGGGCATGTGATATCAGAAAAGGGAATATCCATTGATCCCTACCGAGTTGAGGCTATTTTGAAATTGATGATGCCAGGTAGTAAAAAGGAGATGAGATCCTTCTTCAGGAGGATTTATTTTGTAAGGAAGTTCATAACAGGGTTTGCAAAACTTGTCAAACCCCTCAATGAGATGATGAAGAAAGATGTTGAAATTGAATGGAGCAATGAGGCTAGATCTGCATTTTCATAAATTAAGCAATCAATATCTGAGGCACCGGTCTTGACCAGCCTAGATTACCTAAAGCCCTTTTATATTTATTCATTTTCATCTGATCATTCATGTGTATCAGTCCTAACATAGCGTAGAGGTGAAGGGGATGAAAGGCCAATTTCTTTCATGAGCTCACCATTCAAGAATGCATAAGTCAGGTACCCACCCTTGGAAAAATAGGCCTTTGCATTGGTACGAGCAGTAAAAAATTTTAGGCATTACATTTTGAGAAGCCAAGTTATTGCTATAGTGCCTGATCTAGTGATCAAGTGTCTCCTTATGCAAAGTGAATTAGGGGAAAGGAGAGGAAAATGGATGGCTATCCTGTAAGAGTATGATTTAGAAATCCATCCAATGAAACTTGTTCAAGGACAAGGTTTATCAAAGGCCATGGCAGATGTCGACAAGAATATCACCTGTCAACAATATACTGTGCATTCATTTACCAAGGACCCATGGTATGCCGACTTGATCTTCTTCCTTCTCAATAAAAGATTCCCAAATGGGATGAATGCTACCCAGAGAAGGGCACTGAGGATGAAAAGTGCTCATTGCATGCTTAAAGGAGGGGCTCTATATAGAAGAAATTATGAGGGGGTGTACCTATGATGTCTGGATCAACAAGAAGCTAAACATGCCATGGCTAAATTTCATGGTAGGCATGACATAGGACATAGATCAGTAGATTCTTTGGCCCATCAAATCCTTAGGTTAGGATATTATTGGCCCCATGTGTTTAGGGATGCACATCAACACGTCCGAAAATGTCATACATGTCAGACTTCTGCATCAAAGGAGCATAATTCAACAATGCCTCTACAAGTAGTATATGAGGTAAGACCGTTTGCCCAATAGGCACTGGATTTTGTTGGGGTTATTAATCCTAATTCTTCTATAGGACACAAGTTCATCCTGACTGCTACTGACTATTGCACCCATTGGACTGTGGCACAACCATGCAAGAATAGCACCATTGAGGTGGTCATCAAATTTCTCATTGAGAATATTGCTACCAGGTTTCAAATGCCATTTTCCTTGGTATGTGATAATGGCCCTGCCTTTTCATCTACTGAATTTATACAATGGTCTTACGAACATAAAATTATCTTGAAGTATTCCTCTAACTACTATCCTCAGGGAAATGGCGTAGTGGAATCTACTAAAAAGAATTTGCTAGAAGTGATAAAGAAGTTACTCGAAAGTAATCTTAGGAACTGGCAGACCCAATCAAGATTTTCCTTATGGGAAAATCAAACTTGTATTAAGGTTGCCCTAGGAAGTTACCCTTTCAAACTAGTCTATGGCCAAGATCCAGTTTTCCCCATACACTTACAGATACCTATTCTTAAGTTCATGCAAGATTTTTATACAAGGGATGATCGAATTGAGGTAAGATTGAACAACCTTTTGAACATGGAAGAATAGAGAGACGCTGCTCTCCAACATTTTTTCAAACATCAAGCTGTTGTCAAACGTTGGTTTGACAAGAGAGCTAAGATTAAGGCATTCAAAATCTCAGATCTAGTGTTGTTGTGGGACAAGGCTAAGGAGAAAAGGGGTGATCACCAGAAATTTGATAGACTCTAGCTAGGTTCGTATCAAGTGGCCGAAATCTTGGGTGAGAATGCTTTTCGTTTGAGCACCTTGACAGGAGAATCTATTCCATTGCCATTCAATGGGAAGTTTCTTAAGCATTACTTCGGCTCGTAAAGGTTTGAGTTTATGAATTTATTGCATATATGTGTTTTGTGTAATTATTGGTTCTTTGCTTTTGTTCTTTGTTTGTTTGTTTGTTTGTTTCTTTTCTTTTCCTTTCTTCTCTTGTGTCTATTTTATTTTCTTCTTTGGGGATCCTCTTTTATTTCCATCTTAAAGCATTGGGGTTGTTATTCAAAGAATACTATGGACACTAGGAGAGAAATTGGTTTAGGCATTTTTAGGTATATATGTCGAAGGATTTTGTTCTAAAATTCATACCTTATGGTCATTTTAGCATTAGTCTGAAGGCTATTAGGGGTAAGGTATATTGTGGATAACCTCTTGAACTATCATTGAAATCTGTCACAAACTAGATAAAACATCCAACTATGAAGTGCCTATTCATCTCTTGGTAATTATATCTTCGATTCAAGTGAAAAATCTATTTCCCCAAGACTGTCATAGGATCCACTGTAGTTCTCAACCCACATTTTAGACTTTTAAAGTCTTTATAGTGGGTGATCCCACAATAGTGGTTTACAATTTTTGGCCAAACTGGACACTAATTTATTTTTTTAACTAAATCTTCACATTCCAACACCTATAGCGGTTAAACCATGAGGAATTTGAAGATGATGCAAACTAGAGTCTTGTCACATTTTGTCTATAGATTCTAAAAATATTTTTTTCAAAATTTTTGGAATCAAATTGCACTTCTTTTTCTATCTCCCACGAAAATTGGTTTTTTTCAAAAAGCTACATTTTTAAAAAGTGACGCACACCATATAACACAACTTTCTTTCCTTGAAAGATAAAATTCTAATTCTTTCGAATTTAGATTTGTAAATCCAATATCTAGTGCTTCCACTTTGTTAGATAGTTATTTATTGAATATTTTTTCTTTAATCAAGTTTCAAAGTCAAATCAATTACAATTCAGACATGACGCGATCGTATAACACATAACATTTACTGTATGTATCAGAATTTTTATTTATTTTTGGTTGGATCAAGGACTCCAATATTTGGTGCACTCATATTTTTAAATTTTTTTTATAATCTTCTATTTTTCCACATGTACAGAACAAAGAGTTTTGTTTTCGATGAAAAACCTATATTTAATAAAACTTAAAAAAAAATAGATAATATAATCAAAAGATATTAAAATTATATTCGTTGGATAGATCATTTTGAGGGAAACATGATACCAGTTGGGTTTCTATGATCTCCATTTTCATTCTCAAATCGAGCTTCGAAGTGCAAAATTCTAAGTAATTTTGGTGCCTAAGAGGATGTGGATGAAAATAAGTGGGTTCGGCCGAACAACTGTTCGGTCGAATAAAAAAATAATGTTTGGTCGAATACGGGTTCGACCAAACCCATTTAACATACAATAAAAAAATAGATTTGAATGGGGTTCGGTCGAACATTCTAAAAATGTTTGGTAGAACCCCCTTTATTAAAAATTAATATTTAATAATAATATAAATATAAATTATATTCTTGTATTGAGGAGGTTTTTGAAAAGAATTTTCACAAGGCCTATAAAAGCGATAAAAAAAAAGAGAAGCATTCAAATAAAGGCAAACTCAATACTAGGTGGGTAATTCAAGTATCTCTATC
The DNA here is from genome assembly GCA_007258455.2 of Sequoia sempervirens. NCBI lineage: Eukaryota > Viridiplantae > Streptophyta > Pinopsida > Cupressales > Cupressaceae > Sequoia > Sequoia sempervirens. Next base: position 135,593,690 of record VDFB02270651.1, read on the forward strand.
GGGGCTATGACGCCTGGCTAGGAGTAGAGCAATGCTTTGAGAGAACTAGAGGCATCTCCATCGGGGATATGGATGCCTGGCTAGCAGCGGAGCAATACCCATGATTCTATTGCACGATAGTCAAAGGACTCAACCCATGTATCTTGAATCATATATATAGTTGGTTAGATGTGGAGAAAGCTCAAATAAAGAGGGATGCACTAGAAGAATGCACACACTTAGATTCATGCGGTAGTTTATGTTGGTCCTACATTTGAGATTCCAGCTAAAATTTACTTAAATATGTTGATCACACTTAACATGTCTCGTAAGTTATAATTTTTGGGGTGATTAAATTCTTCAATATCTTAAAAATGTGTAAACCATTTTCCTAGTCGAGTCTCCATTTGTTATGCCTTGCATAACCACCCCATTTTATTTTATTTTGGAACAAAATGGGTCCCCCTTTTCTTTTGTTTTCATCTCCTTTGGTTGTTTGGTTGGGTCTTAGGAGTTCCTTTGTTTTCCTCCTAAGTCTTTCTTTTGTTCTATCGGGGCCTGATCTAGAACCAAATCTGAACATTGAACTCTTTCAACGTTTCACGTTCGATTTACATCCTGACTCCGACTCCGCCATTTCTTTTTGTTCCTTCTTCATTAAGTATTTTTCCTTTCGTTTTACGTTCTTTTCCTTGGGAGTCTCCTTTCTTCCTTTGGCCTTTTGTTTTCTGCCTTTGACGTTTTCAGTTTTTTCCTTGTGGATGCAGGACCAGGACTGAAACTGAACTTTGGAATTTCTCTGAAGTTCTGGTTTTCGTTCCATTCCCGGTTCTGGTTCCACCCCTTTGTTCTTTTTCTTTTTGTTCTAGCGGATGTAGGACACAGAACGAAACTGGACTTGGGAACTTTTTCTAAGTTCCAAGTTTTGGTTCTGTTTTGGTCCCGGTTATGCCGGTCTTGCTCATTCCTTTTTCTTTTTGTCTTGATTGTTTGGTCGCAGGATGTTTTTTCTTCCCTTCCCCTTTTTTTCTTCTTCGTCCCTTTTGTCATCTCCTTGTGTGTTGTCGTAGGTGGGATTGGAAAAAAATCTAAAACTGAAACTTTGAAAAAATTTTAGTGTCGGATTTGGTTTCGCCCCCACCCCCATTGTGTTTCACCTGGGATCAGTTTTTACTCTGACCCCACCTACGTTCATTTTCATTTGTCCCTTGCGTTTGGTCCCTTTTGCAGACATGGATCCAAAATGTGGGATGGACTTGGAAGTGATGGTTATTTTCATGTCCGGTTCCCATTCCAACTTTGGTCTTGGTTCTAGTTTCATCTTGGCTCTACCCTCGCCGGTATTAAAGGTAAGTGTGTTTTTGGTATGGATTGAGTTTTGCCTCCACCAAAGTTGGGTTTCTTTTTTCTAAGTATAATTGAATGAAGGATATATGAAAGGTGGGATAAATGATGATATCTTCTATGCTTTAAAGGACTAATGAAGGAATTTTTTTGTAGGGTTAAAGCATGTCGAGAACACCTAATGTCGCTTTACAAGAAGATCAACTTGTAGAAAGATCTGGGTCAAGAGAAAATGATGAAAAGCCGTGAGTCTTAATGACTGATGGAATGTCGGCTGGCAAAAGCATATTGAAATTAATGATGATACCCCTAAAACATTCAAATTAGCTCAGCAGGAGCAGTTTTCGAGGCTGACGACGAAGCGCGTGAAGTCTTAATGGAAAACTCGAAGGATGCAAGTTGATGATGATGGTTGCAAAAGATCTGGAAGCCATGCCTGAGGAAGATCTTTCACCGACATGAGTAGGGTATGTGCATTTAATGCGTCCTCAAATTTATTCCAAAACTCTTCTAGGGTTGACGTGTTCTGGAACCGACACATATTGTAAACCCTAAAATAGGGGCCGACACCTTTTCTTTGGTGTATTTTGTATATATGGAATTTTTTGCCTCTTTGCAAAAGGGAGATAGAGAGATAGATAGATTTTAAAGGAGATAGATTTGAGAGGATACAAAATTTTTAGAGAGACACATGTAGAGAGAGATTTTTTTTCTTTTGTTAAGAATTAGTAAGTTAGGGTTAGAAGGTAGAGAAACTCAAGAGTAGGAGGTAGTGATGTATCTTTCAAGTTTTCTTAGTGTAGATGGAGATGATTTGAAGACATGGGTTTTCTGTACACTAGTGATTTTGCTAGATTTGTAAATGTTGTTTAACTATTTCACCAATAGTAGAAGCAGCCAGATTTAAATCTACTTCATATTGTGCTCCAGAATGGTATTTATCTTAGGTTAATTATTTGACTTGGAAAGCTTTCAAGGAATGATATTTTATCTTATGTTATGTTTGAATGATAATTTGCAATCTATTGTTAAAGTTTGCACTATGAATGAATGAAACAGTGTATTAATTACAAGTTGATTTTATTCTGTAGTTTTAGTTTAGGAATTCCTTGGAAGGCAACAAGTTTGATTACTTGGATGAATTAACATTCTCTTTAGTTCCAAAGCTTTGTTTTATCTTTTTCTGTTTCTTTAAACCCCTAGTTAAAATAGGTTTAATGTTTGATCTTATAACAATCCAGAAGCTCAACACCAGCAGGCCCCTTGAACATTATAGTTACAACAACCATTGAGTGAAATCAACATAGTCATGAACCGATTAACAGGACCTTGGGAGTTAGGTATCCATGTGTTATCTTTCTCTTTCAGGAGAAACATAATAGCAATATTTTTTTTGCATGTTGTTGTGCCATTTTGGACCATGAACAACTATCTTAAAGAAACATTTGGATTACATCCAAAATATTTTGAACTGATAAAATAAAATATGCTAATGCCTGATTGCAGTTCCGGTTAAGCACATAAACTCTGCTCACTCTTCTTCACACTTTACTTCTTCCTTTGAAATATTAGATCATTATTTGCACATAGGACTCACATATTTCACACACACACACATCTTCAAATGATAAAATAATCACTCATATATATCCACAACCAAGAATAGCATCATTTACATGTCAGCTTCAATAAAATATAAAATGAATACAAACTGTCGGCCCAATCCATAAACAATTTTCAATGCACGCCAACCAATGTCAGCCACAACATAGTGAGGACCTAAAACAACATACTCAAACATGAAACACCTCCAAAAATTATGCCTCAAAGATCCACAACATGTTACGATCACCTTGTCGGCCATGATCATGAAAAGCATGAACACACAAAAGGAAATCACCAATCGCGAGCACAACGATCAATGCAGATGTACAACATAGATAGGGCATGATCTTGAAACATTCATGAGCATCATGAATCACTACAGAAGCATCCACAACAAATCAAATTACTAGAATCACATTATCTTCTATCAGGAACACCAACTAAGGCAAAAAAAAATATCAGAACACAAATACTCATGACTCGATCAAATCTTCATGCAGATCTTTGAAACTTTATGTGGATAAACTAGATATACTCGACAACAAACCCTTTAATCCACAACCTCTGGTCATTAATATACTATGGTAGCCAACATACTAAGCTTCACTGCATCACTGACAACCTGCAACTTATTTTATTATAATTTTCTCAATATCCTCGACATATATAGCCTTAAAAACATTAATTCCAATAGTGTTGACATCAATGAAAATCACATATTAGAAATTTTCAACATTGGTAACCTATATTATCAGTTTGTAAAGTTTCAATAGCTTTTTATTTATTCATCTAGGTAAAAAAATCAATTTATGGTAGTAATTTTTTAATTCTTCCTAAATCAATGCACTAGAAAACATCGTCAAATTTGAAAATGTTCACATTTTTGAAAATTTGTATAATAGGGATAAAAGTAATTTTCACTTTTTCATATACAATTTTTACATTAAAAAAGCTTTGCATAAGTTTGATAAAAGTGCTTTTCATTTTTGGATACACATTGTTTGCATTCTTAAAGCTTTGTGTACATTGGATAAAAGTACTTTCCATCTTCGGATAGACATTGTTTACATTCTTGAAGAATTGCATAAGATGGTTAGAAGCACTTTTCATTCTTGGTCAAACAATGTTAGTATCTTATCTTTCTAAGCATGCTACAAAAAGGTTAATATCCCCTCCCTATGAGAATGCTTTAGCGAAAGAGAATAAAACCTTGGGAAATCATAACAATCATATTCGTTCTTCTCCTAATATCTCTCCTATTTGTGAAGAAGATATTTTTGTGTTAGAAAAACCAATCAATGAGAATTTTGAGAGTCCTACTTGTTTCTCTCCTCCTACCTATCCTATTGGAAAAGACCTTTTTGAACAAGAGGACACAATCATAGATAATCATGACAATCACATTGGTTCATCTCCTAGTATCTATCCTAGTTGTGAAGAAGATACTTTGGTGTTAGAAAATGCAATTGATGAAATTCATGAAAATATTAGTTGCCTCTCTTCCCCTATGGACAACATTATTGAACAATACAATCCAACCACTGATAAATCTGTTACTAGTGATGAAGTCACTTTAGAGGAACCAAATGTTGAATGTCATGAACATCTAGTTTTTATTATTCATAAAAAATATCCTCCTAGGGAGGATATCATGGAGCAAGGAAATGATGAAATTTTGACTTCCTTGGATGATAGTGAAAATATGACACTAGATTCCCTTTCATTAGAAATACATCAAACCAAAACTACTGAGGTGTTGAATGCACACATGCCTGTTAGATCCCCCTTGATTAATGGACCTCCTACATACCCTATGGGACATCATACGAATCCTCTAATTCTTTACCCACCCTCGCAATGATCACAAACTCAAAAAAACCTACACTTATCCTTTACCCACCTAAGAATAATGCTTCACAACAGCCGAGTTATAATATTGTTTCTTGTACATATAACACTAGAAATAATCTACAACCAAGAAAAACACCCTCAACATCCCTCCCATTCCCTAACACTATCTTGCCTAGTTCTCCTCGTTTACCTTTACAAAGCGGAAAGGAGTATGATCTTGTCAAACAAATAAAGAATACTCCTACTAAGATATCATTATGAGACCTTATCCAGGCCTCCCCTTATTATCATAACATGATTCAAAGTTCTTTACAACAAGTTCCTATCCCTTCTAATGTGCAACTGAATAACATAGCAGCCCTAATTCAAGGAATGAATGCTAACATTGTTTTTCACAAAAGTGAGCTCCCTCCTTTGGAAGGACAAATACAAATTGATGCTTTCATGATAATAGCTCAATATAATATAATAGGATGAAGTGAACCCTTTTCGACAATTGGTCTTCTCTTAATGTGTGTAGTGTAAAAATTTTGGATAAACTTGACATGGATAAATAAAAAATTGAACCAGATTCCTTATCGATTTGAGGATTTGAAAATGTAGGAAAAAAACCGCTTGGTGTGATCACTTTACCTATTAAAGATAGAAATGACACATTAGAAACACCACTCCATGTTATGCCTCATGATCTTTCATATAATCTTCTTTTAGGAAGACCATGGATCCATGCAATTAATGGGGTACCTTCTAATCTTCATTGTATCATGAAATATTTCTACAACAACAAAGTGTATGTACTCAAAGTGGACCCAAAACAAAATAGTTGTTTGAACATTGAGAAAGGTAAAGAGAATCCTTTGAAACCATTAACACCAACTACACAAGTGGAACCCATGCAAGATAAAGAAAAATATATTGAGGAAGTCACAAAGCAATTATAGGATGATTGGGGTTCCTTAGATTTAACACCAACATTCATGGGCGAATACAAGGTCATAAACAAAGAATCTTAAAGGGAAAATAAAAAGTGGTATTGTCAGCACAAAATTTTGAAAAACCTTTGAAAGCATCCACTTGAACCACTTTAGAACAAAAGACAACAAATTACACAAAAAAACTTTGATAAAATTTATTATGAGCAACCACCAAATCCTAAAGAAATGAAATAACTTTATGGAAAAGCTTATGAACTTATGAAGCAACTTGGATATAGTGGGAAAAGGATTTGGTGCTAGAGAATAAGGTATTTGTGTCCCTGTAAAGCCTAACATGCAAGGAATGACTAATGGTCCTGGTTATTGTCCCTCTAAAGAAAGAAACAAGCCTTCACTTAATATCAACACTATTACAAAAGATTCCTCTAAGCCAACTTTAACATTAGTGCATCTTGAACTGATAGACACTAGTGGTCTTGGTTTATGTCCTTTGAAAGAAATGAAAGAAATAGAGAAATATTTTTTTAATATAAATTTCATCACACAAAACACTAATGATTTGAATTTTGATATATTTTACACCCTCCTATAAAGGAGAGTAGAAAATCTCACAATCTAAAGAGCCATGTGTAAGTATAACATCATGTACTAGGAAAGAGACATTTTTGTCGTAAAATAAAGGAACACCCTCTACTCTTGATCAAGAGAGTATCTTGTTGAGACTCCTCCAAGATAGTTTGATATCCCTCCCTCCAAAAACACAAAAGAAATTTTACAACAATAATTCATTATGTGCATATTAGAGTTCATGGTCATTCTACTAATGAATGTAAGGATTTAAGTAATAAGATTTAGCATCCTAAGAAGTGTGGTGATCTTCCTTGTGTTGAAGCACCTCATTTCTCTAATTGATACTTATTTTCATTCTATTATATCATTTTGGCTCATCCTTGCCCTGCACTAAGTGGGGGCAAGGGGTTAGATAGCCTTGTCCTCATATGTCACTTGTTGTCTCTTTTGGCTAGTTGATCACATTTCATGTACATATAAGAGCAATATTGGGATGTGGATGACATACCTTAAGTTGACTCACATGTGACATTACATCGAGGGCTAAGTGCATGGATCTGTGACACAATTTTGGCTCTTAAGATGCCACTTTTTCTCTGAAATTAGTAAAATCTAATTTGCACAAGAAAATGAAGATTAGTTACGCTCAAAATTTCAAGATGCAGCAAGAACAATAGTTGAAGTGCTTCAAGTCTAGTTTCTAAGCTACTAATTCTTTTTTAAATTAATGAATATTAAGGGTATAAAAAGGGGGGGGGGGCAATAGGCCTTGTTTTTATCAAAAACAATAGCATAGCGCTTGAGGGCTCCCCCCTTTTTGATTAACATTTTTTTAGAATTTCAAAAATCCAAAAGGTGGGAAATTAGATAACACCATTTAGTTTATCCTAATTCTTTTGGATAATTTTTTTAATGAATATATAATAATTTATGAATTTTGAAAGTTGACACATTCTGAAAAGCTACAATTTGAGCATGCTCTCCCCTAAATTTTTTCAAAACTAATTGAAAATTGATTTTTTTTCATCATGAGTAGAATGGAGTCTAGTTTTAAAAATATAATTTTTTTCATGTTTTGATGAATGAGTAAAATCTATCCTAAAACTAGCACATGTTGGTTTTTGACCAAAAGTTGGGGAATTTACAATAGAAGTTACAGATCAAAACCTTAACTAAATCAAAATTAAAAAAGAATTATAATTTAGATAGCTAAGAGAGAGGTTAATGCCATCATGATTTTTTTATAAACTTGCATTGAAAGATGTGCAAATGTGATAGTGAGCATAGATGAAAATATGAGGAAATTTGGAAAATCCTATCAATTCACTTGTCCAAAGCATATCATTTGGTGAGTTCCAAATTTGGTGCTCTCCAAATGACACATCACATTTGGTGAGTGCCAAATTTGGCATGTGCCAAATGTGATATCCCATTTGGCGAGCGCCAAATTTTGAGTTGGCCAAATGACCTACTTTGAAAATAATCTAATTCTTTCCCTCTCTTTGGTCAACCACTTTGATAATGCTGAGAGTGTGCAGTTTATGATCATAGATGGATAGTTGAGGTTTTACCTTTCATAAGCGCTCTACCTCCCTACCTTGACTGGATAACTCTCTATCCCTCTAAAGTCTCTCTCTCAGGTCTCACTCCTTCCCATGCTACCTAGAATACTCTCTCTTACTCCAATCACCTCTCTTAGGTCTCGTTCCCTCCCACCCTACCTAGATAAATCTATCTCACTCCAACTCCCTTTCTCACACTCCCTCTCTCTCTCCCCCTCTAGTCTTTTTGTCTTTCTCACTCCATATCCCTCTCTTAGGTCATTATATTTGTCTCTATCTCTCTCTATCAATTCTCTTCGTCCTACCCCCTTCCCCCTCTCTCAGGTCTCTCACTTCCACTCCCTCTCTCTCTTAGTCCCTCTATCTCTCTAGCTCTCTCTATCTCTCTCTCTCTCTCTCTCCCATTCCCTCTCTCTCCCACTCCCTCTCTCTCTCTCCCACTCTCTCTCCCTCTCTCTCGGGTATCTCCCTCCCACCCCCCCTCTCTCTCTCAAGTATCTCCCTCCCATCCCCTCTCCCTCTCTCTCTCTCTCACTCCCTCTATTTCTCCCCCTCTCTATCTCTATCCCTCTCTATCTTAATTATATCCCTCCTACCGCTCTCCCTCTCTCTCTCTCTTTTTCAAGTCTCCCCCTCCTACCCCCTCTCCCTCTTACAGTCACTCCCTCTATCTCTCCCACTCCCTCCCTCTCTCCACTCCCTCTATCTCTCTCCCTCTATCTCTCCATTATCTTCCCTCCCACCACCTCTCCCCTCTCTCTCTCATACCCTTTATATCTCTCCACTCTCTCTCCATCTCCCTCTCTTGTTATCTCCCTCCCACCCCATTTCCCTCCCTCCCTCTCTCTCTCTCAAGTCACTCCCTCGTACCCCCTCTCCCTCTCGCATGTCTCTCTCTATCTCTCTCACTCACTCCCTCTATTTCTCCCATTCCATCTCTCTATCTCACTCCCTCTATCTCTCTCCTTCTCTCTCTCTCTCTTAGATATCTCCCCCCACCCCACTCTATCTCTCTCACTCACTCAATCTCTCTCCCATTCCTCTATCTCAGGCACTCCCTCTCCCTCCCACCCCCTCTCCCTCTCAATTCTCTCTCTCTCTCTCTCATTCCTTGTATCTCTCTCCCATCCCTCTATCTCCCACTCCCTCTCTCTCCTACACTCTTAGGTCTCTCCCTCACACCCCCTCTCTCTCCCTCTCTCTTAGGTATCTCCCTCCCACCCCCCTCTCTCTCTCTCCCTCTATCTCTCTAGACATCTCTCTCTCCCTCTCTCTTAGGTGTCTCCTGTATCTCTCTCCTACAATCTTAGGTCTCTCCCTCCCAACTCATCTCTCCCACTTTGTCTCCCTCCCACCCTCTCTCCCTCTCACTCTCTCTTAGTTTTCTACCTCCCAACCACCCCTCCTCTCTCTCCATCTCTCTTAGGTATCTCGCTCCCACCCCCTCCCTCTCTCTCTCTCTTAGTTATCTCCCTCTCTCTCTTAGGTATCTTCCTCTCTCTCTCTCTTAGGTATCTCCCTCTCTATCTTTCTCTATCTCTCTCTCTCACTCCCTCCATCTCTCTCTTGAGCACTCCCTCTCCCTCCCACCCCATCCCTCTCTCTCTCTCAATTATCTCCCCCCCACCCCCCCTCTCTCTCTCTCACTCACTCTATCCATCTTTATCTTGGGCACTCCATCTCCCTCCTACCCCTCTATCTCCCTCTAACTCAGGTATCTCCCTCCCACCCCTCCCTATCTCTTCTATTCTCTCCCTCCCACCCACTCCCTCCCTTCCCCCCCCCTCTCTCTCTCTCCCACTCCCCCTCTCTCTCACTCCCTCTATCTCTTTGGATGTCTCTCTCTCCCTCTCTCTTAGGTATCTCCCTCCCACCCCTCCCTCTCTCTCTCTCTCACACACACACTCCCTCTATCTCTCTATATTTTTCTCTCTATCCCTCTCTCTCTCTCTCTATCTCCTTCTCTCTTAGTTTATCCTTTATATCTCTTACATCCCTCTACCTCCCACTCCCTTTCTCTCCTACTCTCTCATGTCTCTCCCTCCCACCCCCTCTCTCAAGTTTCTCCCTCCCACCCCTCCTCTCCCTCTCTCTTAGGTATCTCCCTCCCACCTCATCCCTCTCTCACTCTCTCTCAGGTAGCTCCCTCTCTCTCTCTCTTATAGTTATCTCCCTCTCTATCTCTCTCTATCTCTCTCTCTCAGGTACTCCCTCTCCCTCCCACCTCCTCCCTCCCTCTCCCCCCCCTCTCTCTCTTAGGTATCTCCCTCCCACTCCATGCCTCTCTCTCTCAGGAATCTCCCCCCAACCCCCCATCTCTCTCTCTTTATCTCTCTCTATCTCTCTCACTCACTCTCCCCATCTCTATCAAGGGTTGAGGGTTGAGGGTTGAGGGTAGAGGGTAGAGAGTTGAGGGTAGAGAGATAGAGAGAAATGTTTTCCTTGCCATTGCACCAAAAGGCCAACCTATCAATTCTCGATACAAGTGTTAGTTAAGATCCAGAGGAGGTGGTTAGACCATGTCACAAACCCAAGCATTGTGTTGCAAGGAAGACCAAGGGACACACCATCTTGCAAAACCCCCCTACAGAAGCTAGGGGTTTGAACTTATGACTAGCTCTAATACTAATATTTGGCCTTGTTGTTGCACCAAAATGTCAACCTGTCAATGCTTGATACAAGTGTCAGTTAAGATCCATAAGAGCAAGCTAGACCATGTTAGAAACCCAAATGTTGTGCTGCAAGTAAGACCAAGGGATGCACCATCTTGCAACAAGGAAGAGGGTTGAGGGTTTAGGGTTGAGGGTATAGTGTAGATGTTTAAGGGTAGAGGGCAGATGGTTTAAGGGTTTAGGGTTTAAGGGTTTAGTATTTAAGGGTTAAGGGTAGAGGGTAGAGGGTTGAGGGTTGAGGGTAGAGTGGAGAGGGTTAAGGGTAGAGGGTAAATTTTTTAATGGTTTAAGGTTTAGCGTTTACAGTTTAAGGGTAGATGGTTTAATGATTTAGGGTTTAAGGGTTAAGGATAGAGGGTAGAGAGTTGAGGGTTGATGGTTGAGGGTAGAGGGTAGAGGGTAGAGGGTAGAGGGTAGAGGGTAGAGGGTTTAAGGTTTGAGGGTTTAAGGGTTGAGGGTTTAAGGGTTGAGGGTTGAGGGATTAGGGTAGAGTGTTTAGTTGGGTTTAAAAGGGTTTAAGGGTTGAGGGTAGAGGGTTGAGGGTTGATAGTTTAGGGTTTAGGGTTGAGGGTTTAAGGGTTTAAGGGTTGAGGGTATAGGGTTGAGGGATTAGGGTAGATAGTTTTGTTGGGTATAAGGGTTTAGGGTTTGAGGTTTAGGATTCAATGTTCAAGCCTCATGGTTTAGGGTGTAGGGTTGATGGTTCAAGGTCCAAGTTCAGGGTTCAAGGTCAAGGTCCAGGGTCTAGTGTCTAGGGTCTAGGTTCCAATCTATTTCAATCCAACCTTCTCTCCCACACTCCCTCTCTCTCTCCCTCTTTTGTCTTTTTGTATCTCTTAGGTCTCATCCATCCCAACCCCTCTCCCGTTGTTAGATCTTTCCCACCACCCTAACTAGATAACTCTTTATCCCTCTCAAGTCTCTCTCTCTCATGTCTCACTCCATACCATGCTACCTAGACTAATCTCTCTCACTCCTATCCCCTCTCTCTCTATCTCAAGTATCACTCTCTTCCTATCTATATTTGGAAAACATTTCAAAGCAACACATTTGGCGCTCGCCAAATTTGGCAAACAGCAAATGTGTTTTTACCTTGAAATGGTAAAATATGGGTTGACCCCATGATCTAGGACCACATGATTTTCCATTTGTCTAGTTCAACACTTTATCCAACACAAAAACACCTTTTTTATGCAGTTGAATCCAATTGTACCAATCTATGCTTGATCCATGACCCTTTTTCCACCATTTTGCATGCTAGACAACTTAGAAGAAGACATTTTGAAGTTTCTACATCATTTTACACTATCTCAAGTAATATATTCATTTTGGTAGTATTGAAATGTTTTTATTTAGTATATTTGTTTGACTTTGACAATAAAAACTACATTCCTTTCATGATTTTATTAATCATAACAATTGGACATAGAATTCAACATTGAATTAGATGGGAGTTGCACAAAAAAGTTTAATTTTTATGAGTTTGAAGAAAAAAATGAAAAACATGACATAATTTAGATGAATTCATGTTTAAACTTATATAAACGACATCAACTTCACAAATTTTCTTATGAATTCTATTTGTATTGCTTATAGTAGTGTATTTCTAGCATGGCTAGTGGAATTCACTCTATTTCATTTTAGGTAGATGTTTATATTGAGTTTTTTTGTTTTGTTTTGACAACGTATAGACCATTTGTTTGATGATTTTATTAATCTTCATTGTTACACATACAATTCAACATTAAATTAGATGGATCCAGCATGTAAAAGTTTAATTTTTAGGAGCTTGATGAAAAAAAAGGAAAACATGACATAATAGATTCAAATTCATTACTAGTGATGGTTGTGGGAAAACTTTCAGTTTCAACTAATTTGGAAAACCTAAGAGATTTCATCAATGTTAATGCAAGTTTCTATTTATTTTTTTGTGCCATAAAAATTTCACCTTTATCATGTGCTTAGATAAATTCAAGTGGCATGACATAGTTGTTAATGCAAGTTTGCATTCATTCATACCATTTACCTTTCTAAGAAATAAGAAAATGGAAAATTTTGTGCAATTGAAAATGATTTTTTCCTTTCTAAGTTACCTCATTGCCAAAGAAATAGTGAATAATTCCAAGATATAGCATCACAAACCCTTCTTTGAATTCATGTTCTTCATGGCTTGGTTGACAATCACAATGTAGTTTTGACAACAATAAGCACAAGATTCTCTAGTTTCTAAAGGTGGCAGCAACTTATACCCTGGGTTTGACACTTCTATACTCATAAGCACTTGTACACACTCCAAATACTCTGCTGAAACCCAAGTCTTAACATTGATCAACACTTACATGAAGCAATTTTGTACAAATCCCTCAAAGCACTAGGTTTTAGATAGCATAGCTGGAAAAAGAAACAAAATTTCCTCAATAACTCACACAAAATGATGATTTAGCAACCCTCCTTTTTTCAAAACATGCATATAGTCCTATAGAAAATTAGTACCAAGTTTTATATATTTTCACTAGACGCATCAAAAGTTATGGGTTTTTTGAATCTTGCTATAAACCCTGGGTTGGGGACAACAATGTTTGATAAGATATGCAGTGTTTGATAAGTTGCATTAGTTATGCAATGTAAAGTAATGCTTTGAATTTTAAAGATATGCAATACAATGTTTGATGTGTTTCATAAAATGCAATGTAATCAACAGTATGGATATATTTGGAAAAATGCATTACTTACTTTTCTTATGGTATCAAGGTAGACACATGTATAAAAAATGTTGTAGCATAGACATTTTTTATAAGATGCATTGGTAGAGATGTTCGGAAAATGTGGTAGCATAGAATAAGGCAATGAGATGTTTGAAAGAATGCCTCAAAGAAATCTGGTCTCATGTTGATGTCCATCACCATGAGACCACATTTCTTTGAGTCATTTTTCCAAATAGCTCACCACCTTTTTTTAGAAAATGCTTTAGTAGACATGTTTGATAAGATGCTTTGGTAGACATGTACGAAAAGTGTGGTTGCATAGAAAAAGACAGTGAGCTATTTGAAAGAATGCCTCAAAGAAATGTTGTCTCGCATGGTGATGTACATCACCATGAGACCACATTTCTTGGAGGAATATTTCCAAATAGCTCACTTCCTTCTTTCATAAAATGCTTTGGTGTGTTCTATAAAATGTAATGTAATCAACGATATCAATATGTTTCATAAAATGCATTACTTACTTTTGCTCTAGTGTGTTTGTGAACATGTAGCATTCAATGTCATGCTGAGGAAATGACCAAAGCCTCTAACAACGAAAGAACATGTAGTTAAAAATGTAAGGAGAAGAGAATAAAAATACAAGCTCATGAAGCAAAAGAATTGTAGCCCATAAAAAAAGAAATTTCTATGCAATCTAAGAGAGATGTCCAATTGGTAGCACAAAGGGCACGAATCAAAAAAGTTTGTGGAAGGACACAAATGGATCCTAAAGTTGGGGGAACATCATCAACCATAGGTGAAGTCAATGCACATCTCCAGTTGAAGACACACCAGAAACACCATGTGGTTTTCCAAGTACATCGGTAATAACATCTACAGTTGAAGACACACCATCAACAACATTTGGTTTTGAAAGTACATCAACAAACACATCTCTATTTGAAGGAATTCCACAAATGAAATCTCAATTTGGAGGTACAACATCGTTTACATGTCAATCTCAAAGTATGTAATCAATTGCACCTCCGATTAAAGGTACGTGATCTATCCTTGATGTTGTTGACATTCCTAATGTTGACACAAATTTACATTTGAGAATTACTCCTAGATTTTTACATAGAAAACCTAAATTTTTTATTGATATTGATTCCAATGTTTTGAAATGGATGCCTAATAATATACCAAAACATTCATGTTGAAAAGATATGCACAAAAGATATGGAGTTTGTTTTTCAATAAGCTATGTGAGGGTGGAAGATGCCAACTATGTTTTGAAATGATGAGGAAGCTGAAATTTATGCCCACTATGAAGGATCTTGGGCTAAGAGTTTTGAATGAATCAAGTGAAAATTACATTGTAAAGAACTTAGTGAGTGCATATGAGAGTGTGGGTTATACCTCACGCACAATGGATAGTTGTGCCACATGACATGTGATGACAATAACATTGTTAAGCAGTCAAATAAGGAACATGGTGAACCTTACAAAGACAGGTAATTATTTGAAAATAAGTAGATCATATATAATGAGAGCCAAAGGAAGGAGTGAAAGAGTGGAGGATCCAAATAGAAATGAATTATGGCCATTCTTGGGAAGAGTGCCATGGAAAGATAAAAGAATTTCTCAAGCCTTGAGATCTTTAATAGTAGATTATTGGAGGATAACACAAGGACCTCTCCCAATCAAAGAGATGTTGTAAGAAGGGGAATTGGTAGTAAAACCCATGAGCCAAATCCAAAGAATTATTTGGATGCCACTCAAACCCAATTTTTTTCTGATTTTGTACGAAAGTTTCCTAAAATTAAAATATGTCAAAGGTATTTTGAAATTCTAAATCCTTTTATGTCAAAATAAATCACACACGCACTACTTTTTGTAGAGTACATATTGATTTTTCTAACCATTATGATGTTTATCAATGTATATGTGTAGATATGCATACTAACAATGTTTTTCAAGAATGTAACATAAGGCCTTCACATAAATCCTAAAGGGAATTATTATCTTCAATTTTATGTGAAAGAGTGGATGGTCAATTTTTTTACAAGAAGTCATGTTTGGATGGCACATGTGATCATTGTGGTGGCATGCAACATTTTCCAATTTTCCAACACATGGCTAGTACACACACAATTGGAGATGAAATTGTGCAATTTGGCAAATACAAGATAATGGCCTTGAGTCTAAAAGATGGGAAAGAAGCAAAGAAGTGTGAATTGGTCAGTGATAAGATTCCAGTGTATTAGTTTATGGGAATTTTCCATGATCAGGTGGTCTATGAGTATGCAAGGAATGCACATAGAGCTTAATGGTTGGACTCACAGTTCAAGTTATGCAAAGACACATTTTCACTTCATAGCATCATTTTAGTTGTCGACTTCATGGATAACTACACACTACAACCATAGAACAAGGTGCAATCATAGTACTACAACTCCATGTAGGTTGCTATATTTGTCCATATAGAATTAATTCATGCAAATGATAGTATAGAGGATAATAGGATAGTATTGAGGGAGTATCACTTCTACATCAGTGATGATCACACACATTTTTCAAAGTTTGTGCAAGGTTGCTTTCAGATGTTCTATGTTGATCTAGCTAGCATGGGCATATCATTCAGTCAGTATATCATATGGTTAGGTAACTATACATTGAAATTCAAAAACTCCAGAATGTTTTACTGGTTGAGCAAGATGCATAGGATTAGTGGTTTTCCCCATATGTGGAACTTCTCAGAGGAGGGGAATGGAAAGGAGAAACATGATGGAGTAGGTGGATGTATCAAAAGAGCCTTAGCACGAGAAGAGTTAAAGTACAAAGACAGTGTAAAGTTGATAGATGCAAGATCAATTATCGAGTGTTGCAATCATGCAATGGGTCTAGGTAGTGAAGGTAATTCTTTCTAAGTTCATAAATTTTTCATTTAGTAGATGATACTAATATTAAAAAATATGAGGATTGTTGTACAATAACATGATCGAGCGAGATACACTCTTTTAGAAGCTCCAATATAGGTACATGAACTATCCATTTGTGAGAGATGGCATGCTTTTTTTCTGCATGTACACATCGAGCATAGAATGATTGTGAGTCAACAGAGTGGGTTGATAGATGGTATGTAAGAATTCTAACCCCACTTGGAACTTATCAACTCTCGATGGCTCTACAAATCAGGGAGATGCAATCATCCATTGACTTTGATCATGTATCGTACCTACAAGAACCAGGTAATATATCTTACTTTTAGGTTTTATTTTGATGTTCATTAAATACATCTAACAAGATGAACATATCAATGTAGGGAATGTTTATGTGGTGATTGTAGATGAAGACAATGAAGAGGGTACAAATTATTACTTATGTCATTGTATTGAGGCCAAAAAGAAATTGGAGGCCCTAGTTATAGATGGAGAAAACATAGAATATCCTATAGGTTCAATGGTTGTTACTAGAACATGGCTTAGAAGGTACCCAATTAAGAATGTTGCAATTTGGTTGTTTGAGGACTTCAAAATGCATTGGAAGATTCTTCACTACTTGAACTTTGTTGTCGCATCCAACATTCATTTGATCAAATATAAGGGAAGACCTGCAAACAAGAACTTGTGGAAAGTCCATGAGTCTACCCACTAGGCAATACTTGACACAAAAAAGAGTAGAGTAGACCCAGATGGCTCCCTAGATTGATTTTTAAGTATGCACATTGAATTTGTAAAGTCATGTTAGTGATCAATACTTTCTTTCAAGCGTTTAAGTTTGATTGTAGAAGGGTTTGCAAGATTGCATTATTGTTAAATTGTAAAATGATAATTATATGCTACTCTATATTGACTTCCTTTAAGTTGGTATTCTCTATTGGTGTTTGATGTCATATGCATTTAGGATTATTATTGATGCATTTGTGACTGTAGGTTATACTTAAGATTGTCAACTTAAGAAAAGAAAAACATCGGTTGTTGGTGCAAGTATTTAGTGGTATGAGAATCATCAATTGTTGGTGCATTTTATAGTTTCCAATCTTCTCTTTCTTTTCCATTTCATATATTTCTCTGATTCTTATATGCTACATGTTTTATGTTAATTATGTTTATATATATTTGAATTTTATATGTAGGATCATCAAGAGATGAGAAAGCAGTGAAAGATGGGCCACATCACCATTTTAGGACCTTAAATCGATCTACTTATAGAATGCATGAAGGTGATAATAGATCTGGTCAAAAAGTGTGTGTCGAACATTATTCAGTTATTGGTCTTTTAATGATTTTTATGTGATCTCATGACTAAAATTGTTAGGATTTTGTAGGTTTTCATGATTAGCAACTCCTTTTGTTTCTTCTTGTACAATACATTTCATGATCTAGGCTGTAAATAGGAGGATTATTTCGCTACATGCATTTTTACACGTATTGATAAATGGAAGGATTTTCAAGATATTCCTCCATCACTATTGTAATATTTGTTATTGACTTACTATATTTTTTGATATACAAAAATTATGAAAAATTTATATAGGTAAATGTGTATATTCCTTAATATATTCCTCAATTAAATGTAGATATTACATTTAAAGTTAGTTCTTACAATGGTTTATTGTTTACATTTAAAGTTGTGTTGAAGGAAAAGCATGTGGATTTATGAAAAAATATGAAACAATGTCTTCTATTGTACAAAGGCATATTTTCTTGTTGTTTTATAAACCCTAGACATCCTTCCATCATCATTATTTGACATTAAAACTTGATCAACCCTTCGTCGTTTAGTATGCTTCAACTTGAGGCTAAAGTTTTCATTAGAAGGTTGTGAACTCGCCTTTCCAATTAATAATTCCCCACTATATATAAGTCTAAACCGGTAAAAGGGAATCCATCATTGTCAAGATTATCTACTCTTAGGTTTTCTATGTTTGGATTTCCTAAATATACTCTAATCTTGGAAGAGTTCTAGAGTCATTGTCATCATGATCTGTGTCTTTACATAATATTAGTCACCCTTCAAGGTCTTCATTGAAAATAAATGCACAAGACATCTTAGTACACCTTGCCACTATTGAAAACCTAGCCTAGCGGGCATCCAAGGAAGGAAAAACACACCAACAAGGGAAGAAAAAAATGAACAGTGGGGGAAAAAATGTTTCAATACCCTCCAACACCTTTAACAACTCCCAAAAATTCTTCAACCAACCAATCTCTCCAAACAGTCACTTGGCATCTGGTGCTCTTGTCAACTTTAGCAATGCAGTCACATGGCAAATAGCTCAAACAAAGGATGGAACAACATGAGCACATATATTGGGTTGTATCGGGTTATTAATAACATATCATGATGATTCTCAACCCTTTTTGGACTTATACTTTCATGATGCAATGTTCCAAGGCACAAATCAACATTATGGTTTATTGACACAATGCATAAATGATGCACTATTACTGATCCAAACTCAAAAATCAAGAATGAAACTTAATCCCTTTTCACTCGTGCATGTGAATATCATTAAAATAAGCCCCATGAAATAATTAAAATGCATTTTCAATGATTTTTTCATAAAATAAAAGACCTTCGACTTAAATACTTTATGGTTGTTCTCTGAGTATTACCTTTTCCTCTTTGTATAATTTGATGATCCTTTGCATACTTTATGGTGGTTGTCTATTTATTACTATTAAAAGTGAAGTTGAAACAACAAACTTCAAACAACAAAACTTAAGTGAAGGAAAAGTTAACTTATGGTGGTTGTCTATTTATTGCCTTTTATTGCTCTCCATAGAAATGTGTTTCTTAAAGTGAAGTTGAAACAACAAACTTAAGTGATGGAAAAGTGGTAGACTCAATAAAAGTGTGTTTTTGCAATTAAAGTCAAAGGTCAATGGAATGGACTTCCAAGTGAATGTTTCCAAGACACTTCATTTGAAGCAAGGAGATTTCCAAAATTTCTAAGGATTTACATGTGCAGTCTAAATATTTTTTCAGTAACTTTTAGCTTATTTAGGTGAAGCACTAGTTTTCACTCCAAACTACATTCAATACACATAATCCCTTATGAGTCCAAAGTGCAAAATGGCTGAAATATTTGATGGGTTGTTACTTGGACACTATGATGCTTAGACACTTCTCATCTAAGCCTATGGAATCATGTTGGCCCCCTCTATAATAACCTCTCTCATTTTTTGCTATCTCAAAGACGTTTTCCTATGGTGGTGACTTTTTACTTGAGGAAAAAGTTGTCAAATGCAAGTAGTGTAAAGTTGAAAAGAAGTGCAACTTTTATTCTACAGCTCATTTGACCAAAAAAATTATTTCAATACATCTAGGTTGGGATGTTTATGCTAGGCATGGTCCTATTTTGCATCCAAACACACCGAATCACTCTGAGCTACATTCAATCGACATAAGAGTCCAAAGTGCAAAATGTCTGCAATCTTTGACATGTTGTTACTCTGATACCATAATGCTTTGAAACTTCTCATTTGATCCTATGGGATCACATTGGGCCCCTATACAATAACCTCTCTCAGTTTTCACTATCTCAGAGGCATTTTCCTGTGGTGATAACTTTTCACTTGGGGAAAAAGTTGTCAAATGCAAGTAGTGTAAAGTTGAAAAGTGGTGCAACTTTCATTCTGCAACTCCTGTGACAAAAAAATATTTCAACACATTTGAGTGGGTACTTTTATGCTAGGAATAGTCCTCTTTCACACCCAAACACACTGAATTTCTCTAAGCTACATTCAACCGAATGAATCCCTTAAGAGTCCAAAGTGAAAAATGACTGCAATCTTCAATGGGTTGTTACTCAGATATCATGATGCTTAGAAGCTTATTGTTTATACCTATGAAATTATGTCGAACCCCTATAGAATAATCTCTCTCAGTTTTCACTATCTTAGAGGCGTTTTCCCATGATGGCTACTTTCCACTTGGGGAAAAAGTTGTCAAATGCAAGTAGTGTAAAGTTGCAAAGTGGTGCAACTTTTGTTTTGCAACTCATGTGACCAAATGAACTATTCCAATGCATCCGAGTGGGTACATTTACACTATGCATGGTCCTCTCTAACACCCAAAACCGTTGAATCACTTTGAGCTACATTCAACTAGCAGAATCCCTTATGAGTCCAAAGTACAAAATGACTACAATCTTTGACATATTGTTACTTGAATACCGTGATTCTTAGAAAATTCTCGTCTGAGCCTATGAGATTATATTGGGCCCCTCTACAATAATCTCTCTTGGTTTTTTCCATCTCATAGGAATTTTCCCATGCTGGTGACTTTTCACTTGGGAAAAAAGTTGTCAAATGCCAATAGTGTAAAGTTGCAAAGTGGTGCAACTTTCATTGTACAACTCGTGTGACCAAATGAACTATTCCAACCCATTGGGGTGGGTAAATTTATGCTATTCATGGTCCTCTTTTTCACCCAAACATGTTGAATCACTCTGAGCTACATTCAATCGACAGAATCCCTTATAAGTCCAAAGTACAAAGTGGCTGCAATCTTCGACATGTTACTTGGATACTGTGACACTTATAAATTTTTCATCCAAGCCCATGGGATTATATTGAGCTCCTATCCAATAAAATCTCTTGGTTTTCACCATCTCAAAGGTATTTTCCCGTGTTGGCGACTTTTGACTTAGCGAAAAAGTTGTCAAAGGCAAGTAGTGTAAAGTTGCAAAGTCGTGCAAGTTTTGTTTTGCAACTCATGTGACCAAATGAACTATTCCAATAAATATAGGTGGGTATTTTTACACTAGGAATGGTCCTATTTTTTACCCAAACATTTCAAATCGATCTAAGCTACGTTCAACTGGTTAAACCCCTTAAGAGTCCAAAGTGCAAAATGGTTGAAATCTTCGACGAGTTGTTATTTAGATGTTGTTATACTTCAAAACTACTTGTATATGTCTATAGGATTGAATTGGACCCCTCTATAATAACCTCTCAATTTTCACTATCTCAATGGCGTTTTCCTATTGTGGCAACTTTTCACTTGGGGAAAAAGTTGTCAAATGTAAGTAGTGTAAAGTTACAAAGTGGTGCAACTTTCTTTTTGTAAATCGTGTGACCAAATGAACTATTCCAATGTGTCTAGGTGGGTAATTTTACACTAGGCATGGTCCTCTTTTTCACCCAAACACATTGAATCGCTCCAAGCTACATTCAATCGACAAAATCCCTTATGAGTCCAAAGTGAAAAATGGTTGCAATCTTCAAAATGTTGTTACTCAATTATCGTGATGCTTAGAAAATTTTCATCTAAGCCTATGGGATCACATTGGACCCCTCTACAATAACCTCTCTTATTTTTCTCTATCTCGGAGGCGTTTTCTTGTGGTGGCAACTTTTCACTTGGAGAAAAAGTTGTCAAATGTAAGTAGTGTAAAGTTTCAAAGTAGTGCAACTTTCTTTCTGCAATTGATGTGACAAAACTAACTATTCTGATGCATATGGGTGGGTATATTTATGCTATATATTGTCCTCTTTTGCACCCAAACATGCTAACTCACTCTGAGTTACGTTCAACCAGCTGAATCCCTTAAGAGTCTAAAGTGCAAAATGGTTGCAATCTTCAACGGGTTGTTACTCAAATATCATGAGACTTAGAAAATTCTTGTCTATTCCTATGGGATTATGTTGAACCCCTCTACAATAACCTCTCTTGGACTTTTCTATTTCGTAGGAATTTTCCTATGGTGGAAACTTTTCACTTGGAGAAAAAGTTATTAAGTGCAAGTAGTGTAAAGTTACAAAGTGGTGCAACTTTCATTTTGCAAATCGTGTGACCAAAAGAACTATTCCAACATATTTGAATGGGTATGTTTATGTTAAAAATTGTCTTCTTTCAGACCCAAACATGTTGAGTCACTCTGAGCTACATTCAACTGGTGGACTTCGTTGAGTCCAAAGTGCAAAATGACTGCAATCTTTGACATGTTATTACTTAGATATTGTAACACTTAGAAACTTCCCATATAAGCCTATGGGATCATTTTGGGCCCCTCTACAATAACCTCTCTCATTTTTTTCTATCTCCGAGGCATTTTCCCATGGTGGCAACTTTTAATTTGGAAAAAAAGTTGTCAAATGCAAGTAGTGTAAAGTTGCAAAGTGGTGCAATTTTTGTTCTACAATTCATGTGACCAAAAAAATTGTTCCAATGCATCTGGGCAGGTATGTTTATGATAGGAATGGTCATGTTTCACACCCAAACACATCGAATCACTCTGAGCTACGTTCAATCAACAAAATCCCTTATGACTCTTGTTGGTACCAAAATTTTCCTAAAAAAATTCTAAGGATTTTACTTGTTGAAATTAAAATTCATGCCATCATTTTCATAAAAAATCACTCTACTGCCATCCATGAAGCCAAAATAGCCTTTTACCACCATACCGCTACCACATAGACCACCTTATATAATCCTCACCTCATACCTCCTTACCACAACCTCTTGCAAAATGGCTCATGGTATTACAGTAAAAGAAGCTAACACTATATCCTTTTACCGCTATACCATGGAGGGTTAAAGTACAGCCCATGGTAGAGCAGTATAATGATTAGTATTAACAAAAGGAGACCATTATATCATAGAGGGATGGAACACAACCCATGATAGAGCGGTAAGATGAAGAATAGTGATGAAGGGAAACCGCTATACTGTGAAGGGTTAGAATATAGCCCACGATAAAGCTATATGCAAGGAAAAGTAATGGGAGGACATCCCAGTACTGTGGGAAGGAGAAAGATAGCTCACGGTAGATCAGTATAGTATGAACTAAGGGTACACTGGAGTACTACAAGGGAGGAAAAAGTGATGTGCAGTAGTGCGGTATACTAAAGCATGGTAACAATATGTACTATGATACTGCAGGGAGGAAAAAGTGATACGAGGTAAAGAGATAAGCAATCATTGAAACATTTAAAGCAAGCCAGTCACATCAATCAACTTTGAAATATGAAATTGAGCTCAATGCAAAATATTTGAATAATGAGAATTTATGATTCGAGAGTTAATGGGCTTGGTGTGGAAATAAATAAAATAGAATGAGATTTCTCATTCATAGTAGCAGAGATTAAGTGTAGATGAGCTCGAGCTGCAGAAGTGAAAGGAATTCTCCAAGAAAAACTATATTTTAGGTAAGCTCTATTCATTACTCATTGAATTTATAACAATGGCGCCAAAGAAAGCAAAAGTAGGAGCTAAGAAAGATGACACTAAATCTAGTAAAATCTCTTTACAATCGCCATTGCTTGCTTTATTGCCTGGTTTAGTAGATAAGGGTCTAAAAAGGTGTTCGGAGATTTAGCTCAAGGGTGTAGGAACCCTATTATTCCTCAATCTGGGTGAAATTTGTATTGATATTTTTATAGGAACATAAATGACAAGGTCCCAACATCAAACCCATGGACCCTTGACTTGGCCAGATTGATAGTTCCAAATATTTTCATTGACATTGAGCTAATTAAAGCCTTGGCCAATAGATACCATGCCCCAACAAAGATTTTCAGGTTGCCAAATGGTGGGTGTTTAGTATATGGTTAAAGGGAAGCCACTATTAAGTGTTTCAACTTGAACAAACAAGCTGTAACAGAAGTGAATTTGTGAAAATTGAAACAAGAGTACAAAATTTTAAGGAGAACTTATAGGAGTGATGAGCTTCACCTGCACATGAAAATGGGTGATAATAACAAAATACTTCACATCCCCTCCTTAAAAGCAGAGCCTTTCCTAGTGTCTTATTTTTAGGTTTACTTCAAGAACACATATCATGCATTGTATCAAGTTATTAGGATAGATGCAGAGGAAAATATTTCAATAGAATTGATGAGGATGTCTATGATCATTTAGCATCTAGAGTCAAATGTTGAATTTTATTTTTCCTTGGTGATTGAAGAACAAATTCATGAGGGCTTGTTGCAGGTCAAAGAGGCTAAGGATCCCATGTCTTTCAGGAAATATTATTTGTTATGTCATTTGATTTTGTATCAAAATGAAACAAAATGGACTAAAAGGATGAAATTATGCACACAAGAGAATGGATTTAGACTCCTTGTATAGAATTGGTGCTACATTTGGGATAGTAGATGCACAGAGTGTGATTTTGTTGTTATAATAATTGTTGCCCTTGGTTTTTCAACACCAAGGTTTCCATAGTATTTGATGAATGTCATGAGGCCAATGCAATACAAGCCATAATAGGGCTTTACACATAATTATGTTGATTGGTTCCTAATGCCATAGCATACTATCATCAGGGTGTACGGTTGTGACCAGGCACCACATATTTTGCCAAAATTTGTGCCTGCTAGAATATGCTTTTTGGAGTTCATATGGAAGATTCTTTGGATGGAGCATGATCTAATGAAGAATCATAGAAAAGGCACATTTTTTCCTAATTTTACAGTGTTTGAGGAGTTTTCTATTCAATCGGGCATGTTAGAGGAGATACAAAGATTCATGAGGGTCAATTATCCCCTCAAGTCCAAAAAAGGAAGAGTACGTGATCTAGAGGGTCACATTAATATGATCATAAGGACTTTGATTACAAAGAGGGAAATATCTCATGCATTTGACCCCAAGGAAGATGGGATAAGGAATTTGGTATATTTTGCAGATGTATTGCAGACAAGAAGGAGATGGATAATAAGGATGAGATGGGAAGAGCAAAAGAAGGAAAATAATAAGAATTTCAAGGGGTTCTTTGTTGATGAACCCAATCTTCTAAAAAGGATGTAGTTAATCCTTGGAAAATTTGATGAATTTTATAAGATGGCCCAAGATGAGGGACTGATTCCACTTCCTACACCCCAACAACCATCACACAAATCATCCACATCTCATACACCACCCCCATCACTAGCACATCCAACTCCTCCATCTCCCACACATGAACCCTAGGCCAAGAAACAAAAGGTTGAGAAATCAGTTGAGTATGGATCTAGTGATGATGAGGATCAAGAGGTAGTATTGACTTTGACTAAAATGAAGGAGGTGGTAGAGCAGCAAAAGATTCAAGAGCCCCATGATCCAAAAATCAAAATATCAGAAGAAGCTGCTGATGAAATTCAGGATGATGAGAGGGTGGTTGCCTCTCTAAGGTTTATAGAGGATAACAATTTTATTCACACTAATGAATTTAAAGATTTTTGGATAAAAATGAAAATCAAACAATTTGATGAGAGATTGAATATCAATCTCATTGGAGCGGATGATACAAAGCAGGTTGAAGTTCAGGCCCAAACATTAGCAGAATTGAATATTGATAATATCAATGTTACCCCCCAGGAAGCAAGAGAGTTAGTACTAAAGAGTGATATGTTAATCATACTAGGGATGGAGTTATCTAAGCTGTTTATTTTGGATCAAATTAGAGCACAAGATGATCCAATGTTGGTTTCATAGTTTGAATCAAAGGAAGGTGTATCAGGAATAGGGTATAACCCTACCACTCAAACCCTTGCCTTATGGACAAAGCAAAAGAGCACTAGAAAGCCCAAACAATTAGATGTGGTGCAATAAATGGGTGGGCCATCCATGGTGAGTAAAATGAAGGATACAAATCCTACAGAGGTTGCAACCATAACTATGCATTCAATAATGTTCACCAAAGATGTGTTGGAGAACATGGAGAAGAAAATAACTGAATATTCAAGAAAAGACTGAAATTGTCAAATGATGAAGTAAATAAATTTTTTATTGAAAATGTCAAGTTGAAACAACAATTACAGTAGGCTACAATAGTGAGGGGGGATGGGATAGTTGTTTATCACCCACCCATCTAGGCTGAAGACACACAAATTCAACAGATAAAAAATAAAATTGATCAGCTAAAGAAGCACAATATGGAAGATGTCAAGTGTCACATCTTGGATACTGTGAGGAAAATATTGGAGAATAGAATTGAAATATTAAAGGAAAAAGTAGGTGGAGTACATGAAATATTTAGAAATCTAGTTAAAGATTTGGAACAAATAAATGCTAATTCCCCTATCTTAGAGGAACTCCAGAAGAGGTGGAAGCCTACTTATCACATTTTAACTACCCTCTGCAAAGCAACACAAAAAGATCATGATGCCCCTCCAAGACATATACCTACTCAGGAAATGGTGAAGGGGGTAATTGAGGAACACAAGTATTTGATAGATATGAAGAAGAAGGTGGAGAATATAAGTAATGAATTTGATTCTATAAAGCGCATCTTCAGCCCTTCAGTCATTAAAGATGATAATCAACTAAAAGGCGTGGATGAGTGGAAAGGTGAATTCAATCAGATGGTTTCTCAGTGTTTGACACACATACAAAATGATGGGGATGTCATCCTTGATAGGGTTCATACTTTACTTGATGGAATTGTAATAATAGATAATGGATACACAAAATTTGTGGTAGATGTTAGGAACTTGCTCGATAATAGATGGAAGTTCCACCTCACAAATTTCACTGCTACATAAGAATTCAAATGGCCAAATGATTTGAAAATAAGTAAATGGTAGGAGAAGTATCTGGGATTTGATGAGTACTAATCATCATCATCACAAAGAAATATTAATCATGCAGTAAAAGCTCTGCACAAGTCATATATGACCACAGGATTTTTTCTCGAAGACTAATGGATTGGAACATGTTTGTTGTTTAGTTATTTCAGTTATGTTTTATCTCATAATTATGTTTTGTTACCAAAAGTTATGACCTTTGGTATGAAGCTTGTTGCCTCTCATATAAATAAGAGAGACCAAGACCAAAAGGAGTATTAGAGTAGA
The DNA here is from genome assembly GCA_007258455.2 of Sequoia sempervirens. Taxonomy (NCBI): domain Eukaryota; kingdom Viridiplantae; phylum Streptophyta; class Pinopsida; order Cupressales; family Cupressaceae; genus Sequoia; species Sequoia sempervirens. The sequence goes on from VDFB02270651.1 coordinate 135,620,676, forward strand.
TATAAGAAAATAGGTGAATAGGGATAGCTACAATGATTTCATTTCAAAAGACCAAGATGCATGTGTAAATTTTGAAGAAGTTAATGAAAGATCTTTGATTTGGTGGTGTCATATTGGTATCAATTGTTTGTTGAATTAATTGAAGATATTATCAGGTTGTCTCCAAGGTTGATATTTCTCTATTATTTAAATTGATATATCAAGTATATACTCAATTTATCAATGCAAATTTGTTGTATCCATGTGGTATGATTAATTGGTTCTTTCAAGCAAAGATTAAATCCTTTTAGTCATCCACAGTAACTTGGAAGTGTCATTTGGATCACTAAGAAGAATCTAGTAATTACATTCTTGCATGTTTATACAAGTTATAAACTAATATTGGTATGCCAAACAATTAGAATTTATTCCAAATACAAGCCACTCATATTAGGCTTTCATTTAACTCCATATACCCAATAAGGCACTAGTCTCATACATTTCATCATTTAGTTTCATCCATCTTACTTTAGAACTTTACATTTGTTAAGTGAACATATCCATAAACTCCATAACTTGATATTGCTTATACAATTTACACCGAATAGGTTAGCATCTCTCCACTTCCAATTGCCATTGTGGATAGATTGCTCAAGTAGGAAACATATAGTCTAAGTCTGCCTCATTTTCATAGGTGCACCCACCTAGGTCTGGCAGAGCCTGAAGAGAAGAAGGTTCAAATATACCATTTGGCCTTGTATGTTAGCCAAAAATGTATCAAGAGCTTGGAAACCTCTTGTGGTTTCAAACTAGAATTTTTGAGACCTAACAAGTCCAAAGTGAAAAATGGGTGGGGTGATCCCACAATACTAGTTTACAATTTTTGGCCAAACTGGACACTAAACTTATTTTTTCTAACTAAATCTCCACTTTCGAGCACCTATAGCATCTAAACCGTGAGGAATTTGAAGATTATGCAAACTAGTGATTTGTGAATTTTTTTCTATAGATTCTAAATATATTTTTTTTCAAAAAAATTCGAATCAGATTGAACTTCTTTTTCCACCTCCTTCAAAAACTATTTTTTTCAATAAACAATATTTTCAAGGAGTGATGCTCACTGTATAGAACATAACTTTTCTTCCATGAAGAATAAAATTCTATTTTTTTTGAATTTAGATTTGTAACTACAATATCTAGTGTTTCCAAATGGTTTCACAATGTTTTATTGAAGATTTTTTCCTTAATCAAGTTTCAAAAGCAAATCAATTACAATTCAAACATAGGCAGACTGTATACAACATAATTTTTTTTGTATGTATCAAAATTCAATTTTTTTTTGTTGGATCAAGGACATCAATATCTAGTGCATTGATATTTTTCAAATTTTTTTTTGATAATCTACTATTTTTCCACATGTGCAGAAGGGAGAGCTTGATTTTTGATGAAAAACCTATGTCCAATCAAACTAAAAAACCAAATACATAATTAAACCAAAATATATTAAAATTATATTTGTTGGATAGCTTGTTCTGAGGACTACCATCATCTAGTTGGGTTTGTGAAGTCTCCTCCACTTTCATCATCAAATTGAGCTTTGAAGGGAAAAATTTTGGAGTTTTTTGGTGCCAGAGGGGGAGAAGGGGGTAAAAGGATGGTTTGAGTGAACTGGGTGATCCCACGAAGCTAGTTTACAATTTTTGGGAGATTCTGATTTTTGCTGAAATCACATATTTTTAGAAAATATAATGATTTAAGCCTTAAAAATTTCCATTTAAAGCATTCCAATTGAAGATGGTTTGATCAAACTACCTTAGATCAAACCCCTTAGGATAGAACCCCACTAGTTTTAAACCATACCTATAATGGAGTCTCCTTTACACCTATCAAAATGTTGATTAAAAACTTTTGATTTACCTTTTGGGGGATCAAATAAATTCATTAAAATTTAGTTTTTGTAAGTATGTAGTCCTTATTATAAGCTTCCCAAAAAGTATAATTTGAAATAAATTTAAATTTATTATTATATTTATTTTTTATTTCTTGTGAATATAGGTTTTTCACTGAAAATCAAGCTATTTGTTCTACACATGTGAAAAAATAGAATATTATCTAATTTTTTTTAAAAAATACGAGTGCACCAGATATTAAGTCCTTGATCCAAAAAAGAAAAATTTAATTTCGATATATACAAAAAAGTTGTGTTATACGGTCCCCCTATGTTTGAATTGTAATTGGTTTGACTTCGAAACTTGATTAAGAAAAAAATATTCAATAAAACACTATGAAACCAATTGGAAGCACTAGATATAGTAGTTACAAATCTAAATTCAAAAAAAATATAATTTTATCGTTCATGGAAAAAAGGTTATGTATTATACGGTGAGTGTCACTCCTTAAAAATGTTGTTTACTGAAAAAATTAGTTTTCGAAGGAGATGAACAAAGAAGTGGAATATGATTCCAAAATTTTTGAAAAAAATATATTTAGAATCTACAGAAAGAGTGTCATAAATCACTAGTTTGCATCATCTTCAAATTCCTCAAGGTTTAGCTACTATAGGTGCCCGAAAGTGAAGAATTAGTTAGAAAAAATCAATTCAGTGTCCAATTTGGCCAAAAATTGTAAACCAGTATTGTGGGATCACCCAACCCCCCTTGGAGGTTTTTTTTTCCTCAAAAATGTGGGACCCAACATTTAATGGGTTCACTTGAAGGGGGGTTCTAGCAAACCCCCTTTGGGTTTGCTCAAACCAAATGTTCGTTTGAACCCCCAAAAACCCAAAAAAAATTCATGTACGCATTTTTTCAATTTTCCTTCATCGCTAGAATTGTAAACCAGTTTTGTTGGTTTACCCACTGCAATCTTCTACATGTTGCTATTTGAATACCATAATTATTAGAAAATTCTTATCTAGGCCTATGGGATAGCGTTGGGCCCCTCTACAATAACCTCTCTCGGTTTTCGCTACCTTGGAGGTGTTTTCCCGTGGTAGTGATTTTTCACTTGGAGAAAAAGTTGTCAAATGCAAGTACTATAAAGTTGCAAAGTGGTGCAACTTTTGTTCTGCAACTCATGTGACCAAATGAACTATTCCAACACATTCGAGTGGGTATTTTTGCATTAGGAATTTTCCTCTTTTACACCCAAACACATCAAATCACTCTGACCTACATTCAACTGGCTGAATCCCTTAAGAGTCAAAAGTTGAAAATAACTACAATCTTTGACATGTTACTCAGATACCATGAGGCTTAGGAGTTTCTCATCTAAGCCTATGGGATCATGTTGGACCCATCTACAATAATTTATCTCTATTTTTTCTATTTCAGAGTCATTTTCCCATGGTGGTGACTTTTCACTTGGAGAAAAAGTTGTTAAATGCAAGTAGTGTAAAGTTGCAAAGTGGTGCAACTTTCATTTTGAAACTTGTGTGACCAAAATAACTATTCCAATACATTTGGGTGGGTATGTTTACACTAGGAATGGTCCTCTTTTGCACCAAAATATGCCAAATCGCTCTGAGCTACGTTCAATCGGTAGAATCTCTTATGAGTCCAAAGTGCAAAATGGTTGAAATCTTTGACATGATGTTACTCAAATACCGTGATGCTTAGAAACTTCTCATCTAATACTATAGGATAAAATTAGGCTCCTATACAATAAATTCTCTCAACTATCTATCTCTGAGGTGTTTTCCTGTGGTGGCGACTTTTCACTTGGGGAAAAAGTTGTCAAATGTAAGTAGTGTAAAGTTGCATAGTGGTGCAACTTTCATTTTGTAACTCTTATGACCAAATGAACTATTCCAATATTTTTGGGTGGGTACATTTATGCTAGGCATGGTCCTATTTTGTACCCAAACATGACGAATCACTTTGAGCTATGTTCAATCAGTTGAATCCCTTAAGAGTCAAATGTGCAAAATGGATACAATCTTCAACAAGTTGTTACTTAGATACTGTGACACTTAAAAACTTTTCATTCATGCTTATGGGATCACGTTGGACCCCTCTACAATAACCTCTCTCAGTTTTTGCTATCTCAGAGGTGCTTTCTTGTGGTGGCGACTTTTCACTAGGGGAAAATGTTTTCAAATGCAAGTAGTGTAAAGTTGCAAAGTGGTGTAACTTTTTTTCAACAACTTTTGTGACTAAATGAATTGTTCCAACATGTCTAGGTGGATACTTTTATAATAGGTATGGTCCTCTTTCACACCCAAACAAGCCGAATCATTTTGAGCTACATTCAATCGATAGAATCCCTAATGAGTCTAAAGTGAAAAATGGCTACAATATTCAACATGTTACTCTGATACCATCATGCTTAGAAAATTATTTTCTAAGCCGATGGGATCACGTTGGGCCCCTCTATAATAACCTCTCTCTATTTTCACTATCTTGGAGGTGTTTTCCTGTGGTGGAAACTTTTTATTTGGGGAAAAAATTGTCAAATGTTAGTGTAAAGTTGCAAAGTGGTGCAACTTCCATTTTCCAACTTGCGTGACCAAAAGAACTATTCTAACGCATCCGGGTGGGTACATTTACACTAGGAATGGTCCTCATTTTGCACCCAAATATGCTAAATCACTTTGAGTCACGTTCAACCGGTTGAATCCCTTAAGAGTCCAAAGTGCAAAATGGTTGTAATCTCTGACGAGCTATTATTTAGATACCATGATGCTTAGAAAATTCTTATTTATGCCTATGGGATTATGTTGGACCCCTCTACAATAACCTCTCTCAATTTTTGCTATCTGAGAGACATTTTCCCATGGTGGAAAATTTTCAATTGGACAAAAAGTTGTCAAATGCAAGTAGTGTAAAGCTGCAAAGTGGTGCAACTTTCGTTTCTACAACTTATGTGACCAAAAAATCTATTCGAACAAATCTAGGTGGGTACGTTTATACTAGTCATGGTCCTCTTTTTTACCCAAACATGTCGAATCACTCTGAGCTACATTCAACCGGTAGAATGTCTTATGAGTCTAAAGTGCAAAATAGCTCTCATCTTTGACATGTTACTTAGATAATGTGATGCTTAGAAACTTCTCATTGAAGCCTATGTGATCATGTTGGGCCCCTTTACAATAACCGCTCTTAGTTTTTTCTATCTCAGAGGTATTTTTCTATGGTAGTAACTTTTCACTTGGGAAAAAGTTGTCAAATCCTAGTGTAAAGTTGCATAGTGGTGCAACTTTTGTTCTACAACTCATGTGACCAAATGAACTATTCCAACACATTTGGGTGGGTATTTTTATGCTAGAAATCATCCTCTTTCACACCCAAACATGTTGAATCACTTTGAGCTATGTTCAACCAGCAGAATCCCTTATGAGTCCAAAGTGCAAAATGGCTGCAATCTTCGACATGTTGTTACTCGGATACCATGAGACTTAGAAAATTATTGTCTATGCTTATGGGACCATGTTGGGCCCCTCTATAATAACCTCTCTTGGTTTTCACTATCTCGAAGGCCTTTTCCCATGGTGGAAACTTTTCACTTGGGAAAAAAGTTGTCGAATGCAAGTAGTGTAAAGTTGCAAAGTGGAGCAACTTTTGTTTTACAACTTGTGTGACCAAATGAACTATTCCAACACATTCAGCTGGGTACGTTTATGCTAGGAATTTTCCTATTTCACACCCAAACATGTCGAATCACTTCGAGCTACGTTCAACTAGTTGAATCCCTTGTGAGTCCAAACTATAGTTGTTGTCACTGAATAGTGCACCCTTGCTGATATGCAAAACACAACCTACTAGTGAAACATTAGATTCAGATATTTAGTATCCATGACATATGGTTTTTTTGCTCTATATTTATAGAAAATGATGTGGCGGTAGTTATGGGACCATGTTTCCCAATGATTTTTCATGTTATTTCACACATAGAAAATGGAAGGAGGTTTTTTAACTTATTTAAATGATGAATATGGGAGAAATGTGATAACTGAATATGAGTGTTGCATATGTAAATCAATCTTATATTGTTGTTCATACACATCTAATATCTTCAGAATATCATTAAAACTAACGTGTGCATTTATTTCATTTAATGAGATGTGAAGTGTTGTGATATTAGTAGATGCAAATAAATTTTGTTGGTTGGATCAACAACTATCATGTATTTTGATGCATATTCATACAAGTTCATAGAGGAATATATATATGCCCATGAGGTTTGAAACATCCACTTGTTCTATAGATGCAAATGCAATGATTACTCAGCTTTAGAATCAAAACCATTAGTTGTTGGATGCCAGCCTCAACCATGAATTAAAAGCAATACATTTTGCTATGATATTTTTTTTGGAAGGAACTCTTAAAGTTCATTTGAAACCTTTTGATGTTAAAATACTTGCCACTAGACAACAATAGAACTCAAGAAGCATGAAGAATACATGCAAATACATGAAGTATACACATGAATCATGAAGAATACAAGTGAACACATGAATTATACATTGTAAGCATGAAGCATACACATGAATACATGCAATATACATGAAGTGTACACATGATTAAGTGAAGCATACATGTGAATAAGGGAAGCATAAGTAATTGAAGCATTGCAAAGGATACAAGCCACCAGGAATGGAGCTTGTTTACACAATACACATTAGATGGAGCTTATTGAGAAATCGACAATAATTATTTAAGCATTATATGTAAACAAAACCCATGCCTACAATATTCAAGCATACAATTTACACAATATGCATGATAACATCATTCAAGAATGTTAGTAGCAAAATAATATTTTATTTAATCAAAAATTTGTAAGGCTATACAATGATATATATTGATAAAAGTATATACAATATATCCAAAAAATCCATACAGGCTTATTAAAAAAGAGCCATATGGACATAAAATGTCGCATATATATCGATAGTACAAAACATATGTTCCAAAATGCCACATAGGCATAGAACAAATGACCCTAATAAATAGTCATTTCCCTCTAGGGGAAGGAAAAATATCTCACACTGCCTTCAAAGTTCAGCTGGATGGAGTGCCTATTAGTTCTCTTGTCTTTTGAACATGCTCAGTAGACCTCCTCTCTAGACTCCTTTGGAGCTGCACCTAATACAATAAAAACTAAAGATGTTAATACATAAAAATTGAATTATGGAATGACATATAACAAAATATAGTCACTTACTACATACAAATAGTTGTCATGCACATTTACACAATTACCATGTCCATGATCTAGGGTGACACCAACTTGTAGCAACCATCAAGATAGAAATTAAGCTACATGTAGAAGTATCATGAAAATTTTCAATAATAGACCATAAAAGAGCAAATATAATGTCAAATTGAATAATCTATTGCATACCTCTCTAAAAGGATCATAACTGGCTATTGTTGTAGAAACTCCATGGTCCATCATGCCACCAACATCATCAGGGTTGTTTGATGTCAACAACTGAAAATGAAAAAACATATCTAACAGTCATATAAAGAAGTTCAGGTAGTCCCTTTAAAACTGTCATAAATGAGAAGCAAATGAAAATGAAAAGAGAAACAATATGATTGTCATAAATGAATAGGACTTAAAAATGTAAATGTTCAGCAACTTCATAGATAAAAATGAAAAAAAATCATTCATCATGAGTGCAACAACTTTTGAAGGAAGCTAGTCAAGAATGGTGATACTGATAGAAAAATCCAATACAAGGTAAAGGTCAATGACAGTTGAAAGAAATTGAAACACAATATTAAGAAAATTTTGGGAAGTGATGGAAATCTATGCAATAGTACAATCCCTATTGGTGTTAATGACCTTGCATGAAAGCGTAAATGGTTGGCATCAGTTGGGACTACAATATACTACTTATAGATCACAAAATGGTGAAAGTACTAAGTCCACTGGGATAGTCCAAACTCTTGCAAATTCCCAAGTTAAGTTCTCATTGAGATTCAAATTGTAGATGTTGATGAAGTAATGTTAATGAGGGCATGTTGTCAACATAATGATAATGCGACAATGAAGTTAACATGAATGAAGTGAGAAATACTATGTTACTAGAAGCTTTCAAAGGGATAATGGAACATACGATGAATTAGGACATGTCTAGGGTTTTACTATAGCACATGAAGCTAGTTGTTGAGGTGTGCAATAGTAATGTAGAAGACAACTTTGGTCAATAATGAGTGGAAGGAAAAATTTCTTGTAACGATACATGTGTATAGGATAAAACTTGGATGGGGGTGCTATAGCATAGAAGGGATAAAGAGGCAAGACCAAGAGGGGATAATGGAACATATGGTGAGATAATAGAGGGTACAATGGAGTGGGAGTTGAATGTGATAATGGAACATAGAATGGACTAGTAGATATTAGTGGGATGGTCCAAGAGTGGATCGTAGAATGTAGGGTGAACTACTAAAGGTTAATGGGATGGGATTAGTAGGGAATAAAGGAACATAGGGTGAATTAGGGGAAGATAATGGGATAAGATCAAGAGGGGATAATGGGACATACATTGAAATAAGAGAGGGTAATGGGATGGGAATAGAAGGGGTTAATGGAACATAGGATGGACTAGTATTGGTTGATGGGATAGGCTAGGATGAGATAAAAAAATATAGGGTGAGCAATTAAAGGTTAGTGGGATGGGATTAGTAGGGAATAATGGAAAATAGGGTGAACTAGTAGGTGTCTAGGGGTTGACTATAGTACATGAAGTGAGAACTTGACATGTGTGTAATAATAATACAAAAGAGTTATAGGATCAAACATGCATAAAGATGGTATAACATAGAACAGGTAAAGGAAAATAGGGTGTAAAATAGGGGATGATGGAAAATAGGGTGAAATAATAAAAGGTTCAATAAGATGGGAGTAGAAGGGCATAATGAAACATAGGATGGACTAGTAGATATTAGTGGGATGGCCTAGAAGGGGATCATGGAAAATAGGGTGAACTATTAAATGTTAATGGGATGGGATTAGAAAGGAATAAAGGAACAAAAAGTGAATTAGGAGAAGATAATGTGACATGATCAAGAGGGGATGATGGAACATAGAATGGAATAGTAGAGATTAATTCGATGAGCTAGGATGGGATAATAACACATTTTTAAGATGAACTATACTAGAGGTTAATGGGAAGTAATTAGGAGGGAATATTAGACCATAAAGTGAATTAGGTGGTGTCTAAGGTTTGAATATAGGACATGAAGTGGGAACTTGAGGTGTGTAGTAATAATGTATAAGATATTTCGTCAATAATGAGCAGAAGGAAAGGTTTCTTGTAATGATATGTGTATAATATGAAATATGGAGGAAGGTGGTATAATATATAAGGTGTTAAATATTGGGATATGTGATATAAAATGGTTAAAATATGCATGATGAAAGGAATGGAAGAATGAGATGGACGTTGAATGGTAAATATTATTAGGATACCACAAGACCAAACAATGTTTTTGTTTCTCATCAATTTTTAAATTTGTATATGCAAAATTACCAAAAATAGCTAACATTGTTTTACAACACCATTAATGAATAAAGGTTACCTGAGTGAAAGTTGTTTGAGGACATGAATTGTGAGGTGTGGAGGTAAAAGGTCCACCAGGAAACTATTTGAAATCCAAAGAATGTTATTACATAGACATTTAAATATAACATTCAACTGTTCAAATGCAATAATAACATCTTTAATATTAGTTTCATAATTGTGGACTCAATGTTGAGAACGAATAAGGGTCTACAAGAATGGAGCACATCTCATGAACACTTCTACCCTAAAATTTCATCATATTGATTCTACTAATTTAGTTATTCTTAAATTTCAAAATATAATTTAATAAATAAAATTAAATGAACTTGCTGAATTTTACCTATGTATCAATGCCATATGTATTATTTAGCAATTCATCTATCATATCAGCCTCTATAATAGATGTAGGTTGTGTAGCTGCATCTCAAGCACTTTGATAATTGTACATGCAAACAACACTGCAAGTGCCACAATGGTGGGGTGGAGCTTAGGGCCTACATGTCTCCTCCACATCAGGCTCTGCTAGAGGCCTCACACACTGTATAATGGTTTGGGTGAGCGAGCTAATCGACTCTAGCATGTCCACCTCTATAGTGTCCTTAACAATTGAAGGAACGATGACATGCTCCACCATGGGTTTGGCCAAGGGTCTTGGTGCCAACTGTGGATTATGTTGTGCACCAGTTCTATCATGTGTGGAGCCCCCACCTCTACCCTGAAAGTCTAAGATGTCAAAATAATTTGGCATCTTATTGAGGATAAACTCATAATAGAGTTTCCTCAAAAATTATTGTGGTACCTCATGGTTATTGCATGGAGGTTGGTCAAATACCATCCACCACTGCTCCCAAAATTTATTTTTAATTAATTCATGGTGGCACCAATGGATGGGGAACCTCCTGCATGCATGAGACAAATGTGTGTTGGTTCTCGGGTCTGTAAATAAGGCACACAAGTTGGCTTTGCTATTTTTTTGTTTTTTCACATCTACATATGAAAAAACATTAGCATAAAATTTCCTCAACTCATGCATCTTATTTCACCAAAAAATTATTTTTTCGCTCATTTCTCCTACATGAGATACAATTGACTTTAGCATTTTGGAAATCCCTCTCCTATAAGGGTGGGTTTCGACATGCTCGGTTAATCTTCCAATTTATTGTTCAATGTCTCTTTTATTGTTTTCAATTTGATTTAGGATATTTTCTTGTGTTCCTTGAGGATGCCTATGAATTGATGGGGGGATTTCAGGTTGTTCTTGTATAGGAGGATCTTCACGAGGGAGTGATTGTTAATTCTCAATGTTTGGAGGTGGAGATTCATTCCCTGAGAATTAGAACAAATTTTTATTAAAAAACCTATTTCAATCTATATTCTAAATAAAATTCAAAATAAAAATAATTAAAATACATACCTCTTCACAATCTTTGACCTCTTTGACGTGCTGGTGGAATCCTTGTGAAGAATTGCAAGCTAAGAGTGCAAAACAATTGAAGAGATTTGGCAAGTGCGAGTTGCAGAATCGAAAACCTCCAAGCCAAGATGTGGGTGATTATAAAATAAGGTTCCAAATGTGTTTTTTTGGTTTAATACAACTTTTCTATTTAGCACATGCCAAATTTGGCACATGCCAAATGAGAAAGTCATTTGGCACACGCCAAATTTGGCATGCACCAAATGACTTTCTCATTTGGCATGTGCTAAATTTGGTGCTCACCAAATTTAGCATGTGCCAAATGCTATTTTTGGCATTTTTTTGCAATTTTTTTCAATTTGGCATCAAAATTGTGTCACAGATCCACGCACTTACCCCGACACTCATGTTTCACTATGTGATTTCTTTTTCCTTGTGATGTGTCCCTTTCTTGGTGGTGTCATTGGGTTTGATTTCCTCTCAGAGCGTGATATTTCTTTTACTTGTCCTTTCTTGGACACATTAGGCACAACGTTCCCTAAGAAGAGACCTTACATGAACTAAGAAAAATCCTTTTAAACATACCTTAAACTATTTTTCATTTACAATATCTGTTATATGGCCACCTCACATAACACATTTTGCTTGCCTGTGATGCCATCCTATTTGTTCATGGGTGTCAAGCATACAAAGTTTTGCTTGCCTCATTGAGCTCAATGTTCATTGCTATGTGGTGCCTTATTGAAGTTATCATGAGGTGTAAATTTGGTATGGTTAGTGTATGGGAGCTGGACTTAGGCATGACTTTCCCATAGTGACTTGCTTGTGTGTGAGAGTGCATACCAATTGCATGCGTATGGGTCTCACCTCTTTGGGGGCTCACCTTTTGGACAGCTTGAGGTTCCACTAGCCCTTTGTGAGCATGCATTTCATTTGCAGAGTGGAAAATATGTTCTACTTGTAAACCACCCTTTTTGGATACTCACCCAGTGGACTACCAGAAGTTCAGTTTCCTTAGAGTGTGCATGCATTGTTGGAAAAATAGCTTAGATCTAGTCCATAATGTGTGAAAAAAATGATCAAATCTTGATCCACCTTTTCTTCCTTTACTTTATTTCGTCTTTATATATCTTTGACATTGTATATGTGTGTATCTTGATGTTGCATACCATACACCTTGTGCATGTTATTTTTTCTTATGTTGGTTTGAAATAAGATTTGGGATCCTACGGGGCTTGACCACCTCCTTTGATCTTTATTATCCTATACCATCCACATTAGTACACTTGGACCCCTCTTGAATGTCTAGTTTAGTGTGAGTTTGAAGCAAGTTCCTCCTCTCACTAAAGTGAGCGCTAAATGTAATGACATAAAATGTATCCCCTTACATTTTCACACTTGTTTGGGCCCTTCCTATTAAATTGAGCCTAATGTTTCCTTGATTTAGTGTTGTAATGTGTTTAACACATTCACATTAAGTATTGGGACCTTGTAAACTAAATTAAACTACTTGTGCCTTATTTAGGGTATTATAAAGTGTACCTTCACACTTTCACACTAATCTAGGGTTTCATTAATAAATTGGGCTTCTTTATGCTTTATTTGGCCTTACTTTGCATCCACAAGCCTTAATTAATAGATCTTTCCAAGGATAATCCTAAAATTTACCAACATGCAATCATAATTCATTTGATTTTAGATTGTATGACATAGGTTTAGTGATCTAGAACTCATATGTCACCTTGGGCGTATGAGTCCCACCTAAATTTTGAGGCCCCACTCCTAATTTCACACCAATCTAAATATTTCTTGAAAAATGTGTCACAAAGCTTAGCCTAATGGGACTCATATGCCACATCTGATGTATGAGTCCCATGTGGATTAAACCTAAATTAAATTCAAATTCTTGGTGGGATATTATTCTCCTAGATCTGATGTCAGCTTGTAGTGTTGTAATTTTGTGGAATTTGGCATAAACAAGTATAAATACAAGGTTATTTCATTGATTTTCACCAAAGCATTCATATCTTCACCTAAGACTTTCATGAGAGCATTCCTTATATAAAATTTGAGTTCAGAAGAGCATACAAGTGTTTACAAGAGCATTCAAGAGCTGATTATGAAATGTTTTAGAGCATCATTCAAGTATCAAACATCACATTTGTTTTTGAGCTAACATTTGTGATGTAGGGTTTCATGATTGAAGCAAGCATTCAATTCAATAGCTACAAAATTCAAGCAAGAGTCAAGATCCACATCATTTGGAATTATTTCATACATGTTTGCAACACTTTATTTCTAGGGTTTTGTGAGTTGCAACATATCATTTTGTTCATTCATCATTCCTCCTTTCTATTTCATTCTATTTCAAGGTTTGATTACCAAAAAGGGTTTGACCAAGGCAAACCCCTTTCTACTAAAAGAAAATAATTTTCCCTCTCTTTAGTGTGTGATTTGCAGATCTAGGTTGAAGACCCTCTAAGGAGCAATATTAGAGAAAAATTGTCAAGTGTGCAAAGTTGTCAAAGTTTTCATCTTGTTTACAAGATCACTAAAAGGCATCTATAGTGCACAATTCATCATTTAATATCTGAAAATTAGGTTGAGAAGACAAAGAAAAGATTTGAAGAGAATATTCAGATCTTGATCCCTTGAAAAATCTAAGTAGGACTAATATGCCACTTCTAGTGTATAAGTCCCACTATAGTCATTTTTCTAGATTTCAAGAGTTCCAAATTTGCCACTATTAGAATTTTGTTCCTACCTAGAAAACCTAATTTGAGACTAAATCACCCACCTGGCATATGAGTCCTAGTGTGCATTGAATTTAGTATTTTCAGCATTTCAGGTCTTCATTCAAGCTACTATAGCTTTCCAGGTGCACCTCTGTATTTTTCTAGTATATTGCTCTATTTTTAATTCATTTCTTGGCAATCTACTCAAGTCTTGCATATCATTAGGTTTGATTATTAGTTTTTGCATGTTACTTGTCTTTCCAAGTTATAGCTTAGTGGTGAACCCCCTTTTAGTCATTAAGCACACCATAGGATACCTTATTGCAAGATCTCTTTCCCCCACTCCATCCTTGGATTGATATCTCTAAGTTTTCGTTGAATGAAGCAATAGTGAAATAAGAATCCTATCCCGATGCTCCATCTCCTAAATGGTGGGGCACCATATTTTTGTTGTTACATTTTGGTGAGCTTGATGTGAACACATCTTTTTCTGATTTGGAGTGCATCATAGCTAGATATAGCTTACATTAACTTTGCATTAGGGTTTTTCATTAGTTGATTTACATGTACTTTTTCTAAATATTTCATTAATAAAAGTGCATATAGGTTGCATTTTTTCATCTTGCATCATTGAGTTTCATCTAAAATATGTAATTGCACTTATTCTAGACATCATACAAACCAAAACCTAAGCATTCACTTAGAACTTGCTGAAATCAGTGCAAAAATCCTAATTTGGGAATCATACACCCCTTTGGGAGATTTAGTCCCAGTATAGGTTGTTTTATCTACTTTTTGGCATTTTTGTGTTGTGCATTTTCTATCATTTGACCTCTTCAAAAGCCCCGACTAGGGATCATATGCCCCTTTGGGTGATTTAGTCCCAAATCAAGCTCGAATCTACCTTTTACAACATTAAAAACCTTGTTTCTATACTTCTTAAGCTTTTTGGTAACCTATACAATCAGTTTGGAAAGTTTCAATAGCTTTTATTTTATGCATCCAGGTCAAAAAACATCAATTTAGGGTAGTCATTTTTGAATTCTTCCTAAATCAATGCACTAGCAAACATCGTTGAATATGAAAATATTCACATTTCTGAAACTTTGTATAATAGGGATAAAAGTACTTTTTACTTTTGCATATATAATGTTTACATTCAACAAGCTTTACATAAGTTTGATAAAAATGCTTTCCATTTTTGGATATAAATTTTTTGCATTCTTAAAGCTTTGCATACAATGGATAAAAGTACTTTCCATCTTCTAATATACATTGTTTACATTCTTGGAGCATTGCATAAGATGGTTGGAAGTACTTGTCATTCTTAGTTAAACAATGTTAGTATCTTATATTTCTAAGCATGCTATGAAAGAGTCCATATCCCCTCCATATGAGAATGCTTTAGCGAAAGAGAATTCAACCTTGGGAAATCATAAGAATCATATTCATTCCTCTCCTAATATCTCTCTTATTTGTGAAGAAGGTATTTTGGTGTTAGAAGAACCAAATAATGAGAGTTTTGAGAGTCCTAGTTGTTTCTCTCCTCCTACCTATCTTAATGGACAAGACATTGCTAAACAAGAGGACACAATCATAGATAATCATGACAATCACATTGGTTCTTCTCCTAGTTTCTCTCCTAGTTATGAAGAAGATACTTTGATGTTAGAAAATGCAATTGATGAAAGTCATGAAAATCTTAGTTGCCTCTCTTCCCCTAGGGAAAACCTTATTGAAAAATACACTCCTCTATTACTAGTGATGAAGTCACTTTAGAGGAACCAAACGTTGAATTTCATGAACTTCTAGTTTGTATTCTTCCTAAAATATCTCCTCCTAGGGAGGATATCATGGAGAAAGAAAATGATGACATTTTAACAACTTTTCTTAGATGATAGTGAAAATATGACACTAGATTTCCCTTCATTAGAAAGACATCAAGCCGAAACCATTGAGGTGTTGAATGCACAAGTGTCCGTTAGATCCTCCTCGATTAATGGACATCCTAAATACCATGTGAGACATACTAAGAATCCTCTAATTATTTACCCACCCTCACAATGACCACAAACTCAAAACACACCTAAAATTATCCTTTACCCACCCAAGAATAATGTTTCATAAAAACTGAGTTATAATATTGTTGCTCATACATATAACACTAGAAACAATCTGCAACCAAGAAAAACACCCTCAACATCCCTCCCATTGCCTAACACTATCTT
This sequence comes from Sequoia sempervirens, assembly GCA_007258455.2. NCBI lineage: Eukaryota > Viridiplantae > Streptophyta > Pinopsida > Cupressales > Cupressaceae > Sequoia > Sequoia sempervirens. The sequence goes on from VDFB02270651.1 coordinate 135,636,546, forward strand.
GCCTAGTCCTCCTCATTTACCTTTACAAAGTGGAAAGGAGTATGATCTTGTCAAATAATTAAAGAATACTCCTGCTAAGATATCATTATGGGACCTTATTCAGGCATCCCCTCATTATCATAACATGATTCAAAGTGCTTTACAATAAGTTCCTATCCCTTCTAATGTGCAACCAAATGACATAGCAGCCTTGATTCAAGGAATGAATGCTGACATTGTTTTTCACCAAAGTGAGCTCCCTCCTTTGGAAGTATAAAAACAAAATGATGCTTTCATGATAATAGCTCAATATAATAGAATAGGAATAAAGCGAACCCTTGTTGACAATGGATATGCTCTTAATGTGTGTAGTGTAATTTTTTTGGATAGACTTGGAATGGATAAATAAAAAATTGAACCCGATTCCTTATTGATTCAAGGAGTTGACAATGAAGGAAAAAAATCACTTAGTGTAATCACTTTATCTTTTAAAGCTGGAAATGCCACATTAGAAATGTACTGATCCATGTTATGCCTCATGATCATTCATATAATCTTATTTTAGGAAGACCATGGATCAATGCAATGAATGGGGTGCCTTCTAATCTTCATTGTATCATGAAATATGTCTACAACAAAAAAGTGTACTTACTCGAAGCAGACCCTGAACCAAATAGTTGTTTGAACATTGAGAAAGGAAAAGAGAATCATTTAAAAACATTAACATAAACTACACAAGTGGAACCTAAACAAGATAAAGAAAAACATATTGAGGAAGTCACAAAGCTATTAGAAGATGATTGGGGTTCCTTAGATTTCACACCAAAATTCATGGGCAAATACAAGGTCATAAACAAAGAATCTAAAAAGGAAAAAGAAATCAATATTATCAACACAAAATTTGGAAAACCCTTCAAAATAATCCACCTCAACAACTTTAGAACAAAATACAACAAATTACACAACAAAATTTGATGAAACTAATTATGAGCAACCACAAAATCCTAAAGAAATGAAACAACATTATGGAAAAGCTTATGAACTTATGAAGCAACTTGGATATAGTGGAAAAGGATGTGGTGCTAGAGAATAAGGTATTCATGTCCCTATAGAGCCTAACATGCAAGGAATGACTAATGGTCTTGGTTATTGTCCCTCGAAAGAAACAAACAAGCCTTCACTTAATATCAACACTATTACAAAAGATTCATCTAAGCTAACTTTAACATTAGTGCATCTTGAACTGATAGACACTAGTGGTATTTATTTTTGTCCTTCAAAAGAAATGAAAGAAACAAAGAAATCTTTGCTTAATATCAATGTCATCATGCAAAACACTAATGATTTGAATTTGATAGATTTTACACCCTCCTATAAAGGAGAGTATAAAATCTCACAATATAAAGAGCCTTGTGTAAGTATGACATCGTGTACTAAGCAAGAGACATCTTTGTCCTAAAATAAAGGAACACCCTCTACTCTTGATCAAGAGAGTATCTTGTCGAGACTCCTCTAAGATCACTTGATATCTCTCCCTCCATGAACACGTAATAAATTTTACTACAAGAATTCATTTTATTCATATCATAGAGTTCATGGTCATTCTACTAATGAAAGGCTTTAAGTAATAAAATTCAACATCTTAAGGAGTGTGGTGCTCTTCCTTGTGTTGAAGCACATCATTCCTCTAATTGATACTTATTTTAATTCTATTATACCATTTCAACTTGTCCTCATATGTCACTTGTTGTCTCTTTTGTCTAGTTGACCGCCTTTCAAGTACATATAAGAGAAATCTTGGGATGTGGACGACATGCGTTAAGTTGAATTGCATGTTACATTACATTAACACTTGAATGTTTCACTATGTGATTTCTTTTTTCTTGTGATGCATCCCTTTCTTAGTGGTGTCATTGGGTTTTCTTTCCTCTAAGAGCATGATATTTCTTTGACTTTTCCTCTCTTGGAGACATTAGGCATAATGTTCCATAAGAAGAGATCTTACATGAACTAAGAAAAATCCATTTGAATGCACCTTACACTATTTTGCATTTACAATATCTGTTATATGGCCACCTTGGATAACACACTTTTCTTGCTTGTCGTGCCATCCTATTTATCCATGAGCGTCAAGCATACGAAGCGTTGCTTGCCTCATGGAGCTCAAAGCTCATTGTTGTGTGGCGCCTTATCAAAGTTATCATGAGGTATAACTTTGGTATGGTTAGTGTATGGGAGTTGAACTTGGGTGTGACTTTCCCATAGCCACTTGCTTGTGTGTATGAGTGCAAATCGGTTTAGCGTGTCTCACCTTTGGGTGATCCCACAATAGTGGTTTACACTTTTGGGACAGTGATTTTGGTTGAAATCACATATTTTTAGAAAATATATTGATTTAATCTTGAAATGTTTCATTTAAAGGATTCCAATTGAAGAGGGTTTGATCAAACCATATGATTGGTTTGACTTAAAAACTTAATTAAGAAAAAAATATCAATAAAAAACTATGAAACCAAATTAAAGTGCTAGATATCATATTTACAAATCTAAATTCAAAAAATTATAATTTTATCCTTCATAGAAAAAAAGTTATGTTGTATATGGTGAACATCACTCTTTAAAAATGGTGTTTACTATTGAAAACTAGTTTTTGAAGGAGATGGAAAAATAAATGCAATATGATTCCAATTTTTTTAAAATATATTTAGAATCTATAGGAAAAATGTCACAAGTCACTAGTTTGCATCATATTCAAATTCCTCTTGGTTTAGCAACTATAGGTGCTTGAAAGTGAAGATTTAGTTAAAAAAATTCAGTTCAATGTCCAATTTGGCCAAAAATTGTAAACCAATATTGTGGGATCAACTCTCTCTGGGGGATCACCTAGTGGATGGCCTGAGGTTCCACTAGCCCTTGTGAGAGTGCATTTAGTTTTCATAGTGGACAACATGCTCCACTTATAAGCCACCCATTTTGGATACTCACCCAACGAACTGATCGAAGTTTCGTTGCCTCACAGTGAGCATGCATTTTTGGAAAAATAGCTTAGATCTGATCCACAATGTGTGGGAAAAATTATCAAAGCTTGATCCACCTTTTCTTCCTTTAATTTCTTTTGTATTTATATATCTTTGACATTGTATATGTGTGTATCTTGATGTTGCATACCATACACCTTGTGCATGTCCTTTTTGTGCTTATGCTGGCTTGACGTAGGATTTGGGATTCTAGGGGCTTGACCACCTCCTTTGATCTTTATTATCCTATACCATCTATATTGGTACACTTTGACCCTTCTTGAATGTCTACTTTAGTGTGAGTTTGAAGCAAGTTCCTCCTCTCACTAAAGTGGGGGCTAAATGTAATGACAAAAAATGTATCCCCTTACATATTCACACTTGTTTGGGCCCTCCCTATTAAATAGATACTAGAATATTAACTTGATTTAGTGTTATAATGTGTTTAATGCATTCACATTAAGTCCTGGGCCCTTGTAAACTAAATGAACCTAGTTGTGCATTATTTAGGGTGTTATAAAGTGTACCTTCACACTTTCACACTAATCTAGGGTTTTATTAATTAATCGGGATTCCTTATTCCTTATTTGGCTTTATTTTGCATCCACAAGCCTTAATTAATGCATCTTTCTAAGGATACTTCTGAAATTTACCAACATCCAATCATAATTCATGTGATTTTGGATTGTATGGCCTAAATTTAGTGATTTGGATCTCATATGCCACCTTAGGTGTATGAGTCACACCTAAGTTTCAGAGACCCGATCATTATTTCACATTAATTTAAGCATTTCTTGAAAAATGTGTCCCAAAGCTTAGTCTAATGGGACTCATATGCCACTTTTGATGTATGAGTCATGTGTGGCTTAAACATAAATTAAATTCAAATTCTTGATGGGATTTTATTCTTTGAGATGTGATGTTGGCTTGTAGTGTTGTAATTTCGAGGAATTTGGCATAAACAAGTATAAATACAAGGTTATTTCACTCATTTTCACCTAAACATTCATATCTTCACTTAAGACTTTCATGAGAGCATTCCTTATAAAAAAATTGAGTTCACAATAGCATACAAGTGTTTACAAGAGCATTCAAGAGCTAGTTATGAATTTTTTTAGAGCATCATTCAAGTATCAAGCATCATGTTTGTTTTTGAGCTAACATTTGTGATGTAGGGTTTCATAATTCAAGCAAGCATTCAATTCAAGATCTACAACATTCAAGCAAGAGTGAAGTTCCATATCCTTTGGAACCATTTCATACATGTTTGTAACACTTTATTTATAGGGTTTTGTGAGTTGCAATATATCATTTTTTTCATTCATCATTCCTCTTTTCCATTTAATTCTATTTCAAAGTTTGATTATCAAAAGATGTTTTGACCAAGGAAAACCCCTTTCTACTAACAAAATAACATTAAATCCCCCTCTTTAGTGTGTGATTTGCATATCTAGGTTGAAGACCCTCTAAGGAGCAAGATTGGAGAAATGTTGTCAAGTGTGGAAATTTGTCAAAGTTGTCATCTTGTTTTCAAGATCACTAGAAGGCATCTATAGAGCAAAATTCATCATTTCAGATCTGCAAATAGGTTGAGAAGATAGAGAAAAGATTGAAGAGTAGATTCAGATCTTGATCCCCTAAAAAATCTAAGCAGGACTGATACACCACTTTTGGCATATGAGTCCCAATACACAAAAATACACGTAGTTGAATCCAAAAGCTAAGCATTCTAAGTCCTAGTATAGTCAAATTTCTAGATTTGAGGAGTTCCCAACCTGCCACTGCCAAATTTTTGTTCCTACCCAAAAACCCTAATCTGGGACTAAATCGCCCATCCTAACATATGAGTCCTAATGTGGATTGAATTCAAAAAATTTAGCATTTCAAGTCTTCATTCAAGCTTCTATAGGTTTCCAAGTGCACCTCTATAATTTTCCATTTTAGTGTTCTATTTTGCATTCATTTCTAGGCCATCTCCTCAAGTCTTGCATATCATTAGGTTTTGCATGTTACTTGTCTTTCCAAGCTATAGCTTGGGTATGTCTTGGATCATGATGGGCCAAAAGTGGCAATATGATGGGTATGTAGTGATGACTTTTTTACCCAAAATTGATGAAAAGGGTTTTTAAGGGAGATTCTTAGCTTTCCACCAATATAAATTATGCTTTAATTTGAGTTTAATAAATAATTATTATTCATTTTCTATTTGAATTATGATTAAAGTCTTAATTGATAGGCTGATTGTAAAAACATCTATAGCTTTCAAACAGATTATCACATTTTTTAAATTCAAAACATGTGTCACATTATATGCTTATGCTATAGGATTAAAAAAAGAAAAAACTAAATTTCATGAATTTTTGACCAAGTTAAGGTGGTCAAACATAAGTTTTATATTTTTTAAAAGTTGTAATAAAAAACATAATTAATTATTTACTTGGAAAAAATTACAAAAAATATGCATCACATCGGGACATGAGTCCTCTACTTATATCTAAAATATTATAAAAAAATATTATCATTTTATTGTGGTTAGGGTGGTCAGACAGACACCTACTTATTTTTTCCCTGAAATTTAAGTAGTATTGCATTGAAATTTCAAATTTTCACCAAATAGATTTTAATTTTTTAAAAAAAACCTAGTAGTTTAGAAACTACATTCAATTTTCTACTAATTCTATTACATATTTTTGAAATAATATAGATAACTTATTCAATTTTTTACGTCAAGTTTCCTAACTTTGATTTTTTAGAATTTTTGCCACTTTAGGGTCTATTTTTTCCATGATGATCCTACACATACCCAGCTTGGTGGTGAACCCCCTTTTAGTCATTAATCACACCTTATGATACCTTATTGCAAGATCTCTTTCCCTCACTTCATCCTTGGATTAAGATATCTAAGGTTTCCTTAAATGAAGCAATAGTGAAATAGGGACCCTATCCTCATGCTCCATCTCCTAAAAGGTGGAGCACCCTATTTCTATTGTTATAGTGGAATGACTAAGGAAAAAGGCAAGAAGAATGAGAAGCGTGATAAATCCAAGTCCAAGGGGAGATCTAAATCTCTAAGAAAGTCTAAAGTTATTTATTGGAACTGCAATAAGCCTAGACATGTTTGTACGAAATGCAAAGAAGAAAAGAAGAAAAAGAAGAAATTTTATTATGATTATGAGTCTGAGAAGGAAGATGGTGACACGTTCATTGCAGCTTTGGCAACTCATGCAAATAATAATGCATAGTTAATTGACTCAAGTGCATTTTTCCATATGACCTTTCATAGAGATTGGTTTTCTGAATACGAATAATTTGATGGAGGAAAGGTGCGCTTGGAGGATGATTCTTATTTAGAAATTGTTGGATGTGGTAAAGTTAAAATCAGTTTTCTTGATGGTAGAATAAAAAAGATTAATGGTGTATTGCATTTCCCTCAATTAGCATGAAATTTATTATCTGTGAGAAAACTAATAGATGCGGGCGTGCAGGTAGTATTTTATGATACAAGATGCAAGATGGTTAGAGGTGCTATGGTGATGCAAGGACCTTGAAAAATAAAAACCTTGTTGAAGGTTTATCCGATTGTAATCATGAATTCTATTTTTGTGAGCATTGGATTTATGGAAAACAAAACCACGTTCAATTTTACTCGAGTTCTCATAAATCTTGTGGTGTATTGGATCTTATTCATTCTGATGTGTTTGGTCTTGTAGATGTTCCTTCAATTGGTAAATCCATATATTATGTTTCATTTATTGATGATTATAGTAGGACATTGGTATACTTTCTAAAGAGTAAATCTGAAATTTACAGTCGATTTAAAAAATTTAAAGCAATGGTTGAGTTGCATATTGGAAAGAAAATAAAATGTTTTAGGACTATTAATGTTAGTGAATTTCTCTCTAATGATTTTGATAGATTCTATAAAGATTGTGGTATTCATAAACATAAGACAACTTTGTATTCTCCACAATGGAATACAGTTGCAAAAAGAATGAACAAGACAATGGTGGAGAAGGTTAGGAGTATGTTAAGTGGTGCTAACCTAGAACAAAGGTTTGGGGATGAAGTTGTTGCCACTACCTAATTTACCTAATTAATAGGTCTCCTACATCATCTATTATTGATAAGATGCCTATAGAGGCATGGTCGGGTTGCAAGACTTCATGAAGACATCTTAGAGTTTTGGTTTCGAGGCATATGCACATGTGCCAAGGGAGAAGTGAACAAAATTGGATAACAATGTTGTGAAATGTATCTTCATTGGATATAGTTATGGTGTGAAAGGATACAAGCTTTGGGATCTTGTTACACAAAAAGGTAATATATAGTAGAAGTGTTATTTTTAGAGAAAGTAAGCCTTCTTCTGTTACATTGCAGCCAGAAAAAGTAAACATGAAGATGTGATTCAATTTCCTTCTACACCCGAGAATGTTGAATCGAGGCCCATGGATAGACAAGAAGTTGAGGAGAGCTCATCTAGCTCGAAATCTTCAAAAGAGGAGGAAGAACCTCCAACTCAACTTTTTCATAATTATACACTTGATGATTGGAGATGTATTTTTTCTTTGAATACTAACATGGATGAACCCAAATCTATAGAAGAGGCATTAGGTATGAATGATGCAGAATCCTAGAAGATTGTTATGGATGAAGAAATGACATCTTTGAAAAATAATGATACATGAGATCTTGTACCATTTCCTAAAGGATGAAAACCTATTGGTTGAAAATGGGTGTTCAAGAAAAAGATTGGTTCAGATGGAGGTATTGAGAAGTACAAAGAAAGGTCACTATGAAAGGTTACTCTCAAGTTGAGGGTGTTGATTATAGTGAGATATTTTCTCCTATTGCAAAAATGACATCTATTATATTTTTTGTTGCTATTGTTACTGCCTATGATTTAGAGGTTGAGAAAATGGATGTGAAAACTTCTTTCTTTCATGGTGAATTGGAGGAGGATATTTATATGACACAACCAGAGAACTATGTGGTGAAAGGTAAAAGTAAGTTGGTTTGCAAATCGAAGAAATGTTTGTATGGATTAAAACAGATTCCTAGGATGTGGTACTAGAAATTTGATAAATATCTATAGAGTTTGGGATTTAAGCATTCTAAATTAGATCATTGTGTTTATTATAAAACCAATGGTGATCATATCTTATTTATTGCATTATATGTTGATATGTTATTTATTGGAAAAAGGAAAGGTATGATTTTAGAACTGGGTAAATGCAAGAAGTTGAGTCCATGAAACATGGAAGTTTTTTCCTTAGCCAAAAAAAAAAATAGGCATTGCAAAAATGAGATCCCGCTTTTTAAGAGATCTCATTATTAAGTAAAGTGCAAGAAGTTGAATCCATGAAGCGTGGAATTTTTCCTTAGCCAAAAACAAAATCGGCATTGCAAAAATGGGATCAGCTTTCTAGAAACAAGATCTCATTTTAAAATGAATACTTTTTAGGAAAGCAGGGTCCATTTAGCCGAGGATCGGGCCTAAATTAAAAATAGGATCCATTTTTTAAAAATTGTTTTTGGAAATTTAAAAAGCGGGATCCCCGTTTGAATTTCCAAAAATGGAAGGTACAAAGCGGGATCTCGGTGAAAAGCTTTCCATTTTGAAATTTCAAAACAATTTTTTTTAAGTTTTGGAAATTTTGAGAAAGCGAGGATCCGTTTTTGTAGAATCATATATATATTTTTTTAATGAAATGAGATCCTACTTTACAAAAGCGGGATCCTGTTTCCAAAATTTGAAATTGGATTTACTTTGTGGTTGGGTTTTTTCCTTTTTATTTTGGTTTGAAAAGCATTGGGAATTTGAACCCTAGTTTGACTTGCAAGTTGAAGGTCCTAACAATGTCAGAGAAAAATACCAACTTTGGACATATGGCTGATGACTTTTTTGCATAAACTTTTCACAAAATTAAAACCCATTTTAGATGAGACAATGCAAATTCCTAAATATGTAATTTTTTTTACAATTGGATTATTTTTTCTATTTTTCAATTAATTTCTGATAAAACTAGTCCATAAACTTTAAATATCAAGGTTTTTTACTATTTTAATAACTTTTGATCAACATAACATTTTGACGAACGGATTGCACGAGAACAAATTTCAGACAATTCTTTTCAATTTAAAATAAAAAATAAAAAAATGATAAGTTTAAGTCATCTTATGCATTTCGTACATGGTGATTTTTCAAAACAACAAATATGCCTAATAAAAATTTAACAAAAAAAAATATTCAATAAAAAATTACAAAAAAATATTGAGAACAAGCTTCAATGAGTCACAAATCTTTTCCCAAAAGGATTTAGAAAAATACAATAATTTAGGATCAAAATATGGATGTTGTACACGTGCATGGTATGGTAAAAAAAAGTGACTTTTAAATAGTGGTTTTTAGAAATGCCTATTGAAACTCAATTTGTACAATCTGGGTATTGAAATAAATTACACATTTGGAAACTAGACTCTAAGTACTACATTTTATGATTAGTTTTTTTGAAGATTCCATCTCTAAGTGCTTCAAATTTTAAGGTCAAATGTGTCAAATTCTGAAAATCAAGAAAAACATTTCCAAAAAGTGGACTCAACTTTTTGCCAGCACCCAATTGAAATATCAACTTGTTGCTAAATTTGAAATGAAAGACCTTCATGCAACTAGACACATTCTTGGGATGGAAATTAAAAGAGACAGAGAGAACAAAAAGCTATGGATTGGGAAAAGTAAGTATGTCAATTCAATTTTATAGAGATTTAACATAAAGGATTGTAGACCATTGTGTGTTCCCCTTTTGTTGGAACAAAGTTATCTATTTCAAATTGTCCAACATCTCCATCAAAGATGGAAGACATGAGAAAAGTGTTAAAAGGAATAGGAAACTAAGGGGGGGTTGAATCAGTTGTCACCAAATTCAAACACAAAACTTCACAACCACACTATTCTGTTATTAAGTATGAACATGAAATTCAGATAACATAAAAAAAAATCAATAGAATGAACACCAGATTTTACATGGAAAACCCAACAAGGGAAAAACCATAGTGAGGATCAACTCACAATATAAAGTAATAGCAAACTGAATATAAGAGGCTCACTGGCAAGGGCTCACTACCCAGAAACAAAGGCTCACTGCAAACAAAAAGGACTCACTGTCCAACAGGGAGGCTTACTACCTAAAAATACAAAAGATTTTAGTAAAGATCCATCACAATAGATTAAACACATTTGTAGCGTTGATCAGAAGAATTGTAGACATTGTCAACTAACTACTTTCGGGAATCTAACACATTAAAGTACTACTGCCTCAATTCACTTTCGCACAACTCTACTCTTCAAAATCATGGCTTACTTGATTAATTCATTCACAACATCTCAACTTGTATTTATACCCTCTTCAACCATAGAAACTTCTTCAACCATAGAAACTTTCTCTAAGGTTGGCTACATACACTTCATTTCATAAATTCAAATTAGGTCGGCAACTCAACATTCCCATGGTGGAAAGGAATGGAAGTGGACCACACCAATACTTAACTATGACCCAAAACAATGTCTTGGATCAACCACATGCTTCCTTAATTAAATTTTTTAATCCTTCATATGAAGTGTAAACACCAGGTCGGCCAAACCTAATGAAAACACAAATGAACATTGAAGTACATACTTTCCAACAAGAAGATAACACATAGAAAACATAACATGCTTCATTATGCATGAGAACACATCTCATATACCTTTAGATACATCTGTAGCAAGTGCAACAACCTTTGAACACATAACACCTTCCAAAAGTCCATCTAGACTACACAGATACACACATAAGCTTTGGAACTCATCTTCTGGAGAACCAAACCACGAACACCTTCATCAAAACACAAAGACCACCATTAAAAAATATATTCCAAATCCACAAGACATGAAAAAAATTAGCAAAGGACTACGAAGTAGAAACATTTCTCCCAATCCACACACAAACAACTCTTCAAACCAGTTCACACATCGGTGAACACAACTTTCACACTCCATCAAACCAAAAGCTAAAAAACCAGGAGATGACATCAACAAATGCCCAAAAACAACCCTTCAAATTCATAGAAGCATATGATCAACATAGAAGAAACATAGAGAAAGTACCAGAGCACATTTTGAATGCATACATAACTCTAACTTCACTCTTTATTAATTTTCTCAAAAGCAGTAACCCATCATTTCAGGACATCCGCAACATCATAAGGATAGCTCAATGCACTCATAACATCTCAACAACATCACAACTATACATGCACAATCTGCAACATCCTATACTATGTTGACATCAATGACAACATTAATGACAACACCATCAAACTTGCTCATACTTGCAACAATCTCCCCCTTTGTCATTGATGGCAACACATTATGTGAAAAATCCATCAAAGACAACACTCTCCTTTGTTTTCAGATTAGACAATCTGCACAACATTCCTACATTCTGGGCAAATACCTTCTCTTTCTTTTACTGTTTTTCACATGACTCTCTCTCCCCCTTGACATTAATGGCAAAGATCAAAAGCTCTGATCAAGTTCCCCCTTAGGAGTGCACCCATACAACTCATACTGCAACAATGAAAACTTTCTACTCCCCCTACGGAGTAGACCCATTCATCAGTCTAGATAAATGAAGAATGTATAGATCTGATAGACTAATGCACCTCCATGTGCACCTTGTTTGGATGGCCGATGACCCCCAAATTCTCCCTAGGATACTCAAAAGTATCCTTCGAAAGAGCCTTAGTAAATATATCTACAATCTGTTCTTTTGTAGACAAATACTCCAACCTGAATTTATTCTCCAATACCTTCTCTCTCAAGAAATCATATCTGATAGATATATATTTTGTTCTTAAATGCATTACCGGATTCTTTGAAATGTTTATAGCACTTCTATTATCATAGAAGATAGGTATAGGCTCATCACATATCACTTCAATATCCTTCAATGTTTGCTTCATCCACAAAACTTGTGTGTAGAAAGATGCTGCAACAATATACTCTGTTTCTACAGTGGATAAAGAAATTGAATCCCGCTTCTTACTTAACCATGAAACCAATCTTCCACCAAGAAGGAAAGCACCTCCACTGGTACTCTTCTAGTCATTCACACAACCAACCCAATCTGCATCGGTATAAGCACTTAGAGTAAAATTAGTATTCTTAGGATACCATAAGTCATAATTTGGTGTGCCTTTAAGACATCTGAATATCCTCTTTATAGCTGTAACATGTGCTTCTTTAGGTTTTTCTTGAAATCTAGCAACTAAACATACTGCATACATGATATCTGGTCTGGTAGCAGTAAGATATAACAATTCACCTATCATATATCTATATTTTCTCTAATCACCTTTAGTAGAGTCATCATCTTTACTCAGCTTACATCCAGTCACCATAGGAGTACTAACCAGTTTGGATTCATCCATTCCAAACTTCTTTAACAACTACTTCACATATTTTGACTATGAAATGAATATCCCATTACCAGTTTGATTTACTTGAAGACCAAGAAAGAAATTCAACTCACCAATCATGGACATTTCAAATTCTTTTTGCATTTCCTTTGCAAATCTCTTACACATACCTTCATTTCCTCCAAAGATGATATCATCAACATATACTACCACTATAAAAATTTGGTTTCCTTTCACTTTGAAGTAAAGATTAATGTCTACAAATCCCTTGCTAAATCCTTGTTGTGTCAAATATATATCCAATAGAGCATACCATGCTTTGGGAGCTTGTTTCAGTCCATACAATTCCTTTTTCAACTTACAAACCATATCTAATTTGTTTGATAACTGAAATCCTTCATGTTGTTCCATGTATACTTCTAGTTCTCCATTCAAAAATGTAGACTTGACATCCATCTGATATAATTTGAAATCCTTATGGGAAAAAAATGCCAAAAACATCCTAATAGCTTCCATTCTTGCCACTGGGTAAAATCTCTCTTCAAAGTCTATGCCTTCGACTTGTGAGTATCCCTTGCATACAAGTCTTGCTTTGTTTCTTATAACTTCACCATTTTCATTCAACTTAATCTTGAACACCCACTTTGAACCAATTACATTTTTTTTCATAGGTCTAGGAACTAGTTCCCATGTCTAATTCTTCTCTCTTTGTTGCAAATCTTCTTTCATAGCTCTAACCAAAATGTCATCTTCACATGCTTCACACATAGACTTAGGTTCTATTTTAGAAAGTAAACACATATTTACCTCACCTACTACTTTACTTCTTGTCTTCACACCTTCGCTCTTATCTCCAATTATTTGTTCCTCCAGATGATTCTTCTGGACATATTTAGGAGTCTTAGGAACAAGTTCCAATGTTTTTTCTGCTTCTTTAGTCTGTTCTTCTTCCTCTTCCTTATTATCTTTAGGTACTAGTCTATAGATAGGATCATTTGGTTCAGCTTTACTTATCTTAATAGGCCTATGCATATATCCTCACCAACCTTCACATTAGCACTCTCAAAAATATTCCTCAATCTTTTATTGAAGCATCTATATGATTTGTTGGTAGTTGAGTATCCAAGGAAAATCCCTTCATCACATCTAGCATCAAACTGTACCCAAGATTCTCATCATCTCTTTTAATGTAACATTTTCTTCCAAACACCTTAAAGTGTTTCATAGTAGGAGCCTTACTAGTCCATAAATCATAAGGAATATTTGTGTTGTTGCCTCTAACCTAAACTCTGTTAAGAATATAAATAGTAGTGTGTATTGCCTCTCTCCAGTACACATTAGGTAAATTTTCTTCTTTCATCATGGTTCTTGTGGCCTCCTGCATAGTCCAGTTCTTTCTCTCAACAACTCCATTTTGCTGAGGAGTTATAGGAGCAGAAAAATGTCTCTTTATGCCATGCTCTTCACAAAATGCATTAAAATCACTAGAAGTGAATTCTCCACCTCTATTAGATCTCAAACACTTTATTCTTAGGTTCACTTCATTTTCTACTCTTGCTTTGAACACTTTAAACCTATCTAGGGCTTGGGTCTTCTCTCTAAAAAAACCAACCCATGTCATTCAAGAATAATCATCAATAAGGAGCATGAAATACCTGTCACCATTTAGGCTTCCTATCCTGGTAGGACCATAGAGATCTGTATGAATTAATTTCAACATTCCAATAGTTGATTTCTCTTTTTCTTTGAAACTACATCTTGTCTATTTCCCTAACTGACAACTTCTGCAAACAGTATTAGTAGGCTTTGTGATTTTAGGTAGATCTCAGACAAACTCTCTTGAACTAATCTGGAATAGATTATCAAAGTTCACATGTCCCATTCTTTGGTGCCATATCCAACTTTCATTAACCTGAGATACAATTCACTGACCATTAACACCCTTAAGCTCATAGATGTTTCCATGAGTTCTCCTTCCTGTAGAAAGCATAGCTCCAGATCCTTTTCTAATCTCACATGTATTATCCTGAAACACAAGTTTGAAACCTTTGCTACACATCTATCCAACACTCAAAAGGTTATTCCTTAAGCCTTTTACATAATATACATCATCAGTGTTGTGTATTCCATCAAAACTAATTGTACCTTTCCCAACAATCTTTTCTCTAGAATCATCACCAAACATGACCAAACCACCATCATACTTTTCAAGTTTAGTGAATTTACTTTTATCTCCAATCATGTGATTAGAACATCCACTGTTAATCAACCAATAGTCTTCATCCTATCTAGCATGAAAGGAAGTGACCAAAATACCTTCCATCTCATCCTTCTTGTTCTTTGAATCACTTTTTCTTGCACAACTTCTAGAGTTAGCAAACATAAATTTATTCTCCAAAGCTAAGAACAAGCATTCACTATCATCACCCTCATAATTAGAGATTCCAACTTCTTCTCTAACATGATACAAATTCTTAAATTTCTTATCCTTTCTATCTTTATGATTTTTTTTCTTCTTATGTAAAACTCTATTCAGACATCTTGAAGCATAATGACCAATATTACCACAACTAAAAAATTTAAAGGGTAACATACCTTTATACTTACCGGTACCTTTCTTCAACTTCCTTGGAAATTTTTCTTCCAACTCATCTGAACCATCACTATTTGGATCATCTCCATTCTTTGTTGCAACAAATGTTGTTTATGTCTTCTCCTCTTTCTTTCCAAACTTTCTCATCTCAAATGCAATCAAGGTGCCAAACAACTGTTCTTTAGTATATTTCTTAGGATCATATGTTTCCTCAATAACTAAAACCTTATGACTGTGACACTCTAGTAAGGTCATTAGAATCTTCTCAATTATACCTTCATCTATCAAAGTGCCCCCTTGATTCCTAACTTCATGTGCTACAAGATAAACCCTCTAGAAATAGCTTACAATATCTTCACCTTCATAAATTTTCAAATTTTCATATCTATGTTTTGCTATTAGCTTCTTTATCAATTTCACTTTATCATTTCCTTCATAAATATCTTCCAAGTTCTTCCAAACTTCGTGTGCAAAGCCCAAGGAAATAACATTTTTTTCCCTATCTTAGATAAAGCACTACATATTGCATACCTTGCTTTTGAATTCTCCTCATAAGGAAAAGCCTCATTTGCAGTGGTAGGACCACTTTCCAATGCAACATACTTTATCTCAATAGTATTCTAGGTCTTGTAACTAAGAGAGATAATGTAACCTCTCATCTACACTTTCCATTCACTATAATAAGATCCATTGAACATAGGGATTTCCAACTTATGCTCCATTAGATCTACCTTAAGTGGTTAAGCCCTTCATCAAGGAACCAAAATTTATTATACCAATTGTTAAAAGGAACATGACAACTAAGAGGGGGGGTGAATCAATTGTCACCAAATTCAAACACAAAACTTCACACACTTATCAACTTCACAACCACACTATTATATTATTAAGTATGAACATGAAATGCAGATAATAGAAAGAAAAATCAACACAATGAACACCAGATTATACATGGAAAACCCAATAAGGGAAAAATCACAGTGAGGATTAACTCACAATATAAATTAATAGCAAACCGAATACAAGAGGCTCACTGCGCAGAAACAAAGGATCACTACCAACAAAAAGGATTCACTTTACAATAGGAAGCCTCATTGCCTACAAATAAAAAAGATTATAGTAAAGATCCATCACAATAGATTACACACATACACAACCTTGATAAGAAGAATTGTAGACACTGTAAGCTCACTGCTTTTGGGAATCTAAAAATTAAAGTATTGTTGCCTCAATTCACTTTCACACAAATCTGCTCTTCAAACTCGTGGCTTACTTGATTAATTCATTTGCAACATCTCGACTTGTATTTATACCCTCTTTAACCTTAGAAACTTCTTCCAAGGCCGGCTACATACGCTTCATTTCATAAATTCAAATTAGGGCGACAACTCAACATTCTTGTAGTGGAAATGAATGGGAGTGGACCACACCAATACTTAACTGTGACCCAAACCAACATCTTGGATCAACCACATGCTTCCTTAATTAAATTTTTTAATCTTTCATATGAAGTGTAAAAACCAGGTCGATGAAACCTAATGAAAACACGAATGAACATTGAAGTATGCGCTTTCCAACAAGAAAATAACATGCAGATGATGTAAAATGCTTCATTATGCAAGAGAACACATCTCAAATACCTTCAGATACATCCACAACAAGTACAACAACCTTTGAACATAGAAAACCTTCCCACAGTCCATCCATACTACACAGATACACACAGAAACTTTGGAACTTATCTTCCAGAGCACCAAACCATGAACACCTTCGTCAAAACATAGATACCGCCATTACGAGACATTATAGATATGCAAGACATGAAAAAGATAAGCGGAGGACTATGAAGCAGAAAAATTTCTCCAGTCCATAGACAAACAAATTTGTCAAGCTAGTTCACACACCGGTGAAGACAGATTTCACACTCCATCAAACCAAAAGCTAAAAAACTAAGAGATGTCACCAACAAATTCCCAAAAACAACCCATCATATCCGCACAAGCATAGGATCAACACCAAAGGCATAGCACATACCAGAGCACATTTTGAACACAAACATAACTCTGACTATACTCTTTATTAATTTTCTCAAAATCACTTGGTAACCCATCATTTTAACACATCTGAAACATCATAAGGATAGCTCCATGTACTCACAACATCTCAACAACATCTAAGCTATACATGCACAATCTGCAACATCATGTACACTGTGTTGACATCAATGAAAACATTAATGAAAACACTACCAACTTGTTCATACTTGCAACATAGAGTGCTTTATCAGAGTGCAATTAGAGGTTTGATGTATGTTATGGTCTGCACTAGACCAAACATTTTCCAAGCAGTGGGAGTTCTTTCTAGATATATGTCTAATCCCAGTAGAGTTCATTGGGATACAGTTAAAAGGGTCTTTAGATATTTATGTGGTACCTCAGATTATTCCTTGTGTTAACATAGTAATGTGATTAAAGATGATATTTCCCTTGATATTTGAATGGTTATGTGGATTCAAATTGGGTAGGTGATATTGATAGCAAATGATCTACATGTGCTTATGTGTTTACTTTATTTGGTGGTGCAATTAGTTGGATGAGTAACTGACAGGTTATGGTTGTTTATCCACTACTAAAGAAGAGTATATGGAAGCTACTCATGCTTATAAAGAAGACATTTGGCTTAAGAGTCTGTGTTCAAAAATTGGAATAAAACAAGGTGTAGTGACAATTTATTGTGATAGTCAGAGTGCAATATGTCTAGCCAAGAACCTGATACTTTGTGCTAGGACCAAGCACATTGATGTGCAATATCATTTTGTTCGAGATATGGTTGAAGATGGCAAGGTGAAGTTGGTTTAGGTAGAGACTTTGATTAATGTTGTTGATTCTTTAATTAAGCCTATGACCATAGAGAAGTTCAAATGGTGTTCAAAGACTATGGGTCTTTCAGCACCTAGCAATTAAGAGACAATGTTTACTCCCTCTTGTTGCTCTTGTAGGGTGTTTGACAAGTGTGAGATTTGTTGCGAAAATGTGTCTCAACCTTGCAATTATACAAAGTTTATTATTGATAGGATATATATATATATCCTAGTTACATCGATAGGTGTAATATACAATGGCATCAAGGGGAGGAGTGAGATGTGTGTAAAGAATTTTTTGTTAACTCTTTTAGAAAATTCCTAAAATGGTTGACATACATTAAATAAATGATACATTATAAATCTAGACCATTAATTGTTAGGTTTTAGATCTAATGCTAGATATTTTGTTGGCCTATCTTGCCCTAGATGGTAACCCTATTTTATGAGGGTGTTGTAATATGATTGTAGATGGTGATGTATTCTAAGAGTTTGATAGCAGTCATGTTTTCTCTGAATCTCTGGTGGTTCAATACTCCTGTGAGAAGCTTGCTCTACAAGTATATTGTAATCTTCATGATTTTTGAATAATATATTAGGAAACTTTTAGAGTGTGGGGTTTTCCCCTCGAAAGGGTTTTCCCCACACAAATCATTGTGTTGTGGCATGTGTAAGATTTATGTCTATTTTTGTTTAAGTTTATATAAGTGTTAAAGATCTGCAAAAAGTTTTGCATTATTCTCCTCTCAAGATTAGTGTAGGAAATTGTTCTTCTACCTTAACTTCCTTACAACCATGATCCCTTCTTGTAGTTTTGGGACAAGCCTAGGAGTGAGCCTCTCAAGTACCTTAAGTATAAAGACTCATTGCATGTTGATTCCCACAAGAAGATGAATGGACCCTAGAAGAAGATGGAGATAGAAGAAATCTAGCCACCACACATGGGGAATTTCACCTATAAATTTAACACATCAAGTGAAACTTTGTTAATTTACACTTGAATATGCAATGACACATCACTACAAATCATAGCTTTAGAAAAAATAAAACATGCTCATCAACAAAATACTTGGAAAAATAGTTGAATTTGTATCTTTATATATGTTGAAGAGAATCTCTACCCTAAAAGCATGCCAAATCCAGTTGAGCTTGTGAGAGATGTGAGACCAATCCTTAAGAAGAACCATATGCTAAGAAAATGGTTCTAGTTTGAATGGTTTGAAGAAGTCATAGATACAAGTTCAAAGACTCTAGGCATTAGAACATAACCGCGAAAGATGCTTAAAAGATTAATTGCCCACAAAAAGATAAGGAAGATCAATAACATCCAAATGAAATAACTTACCCTATTCAAAGACGTTAAAAAAACACTACATAAAATAGACTAATTTTTAGTTTGGAAAACAAATTATTTTTATCTATATTTTCTTTTAAAATGCATTTTATTTATAATTAATAATCAATAATTTAATTACTATTATAATTTTAATTTAATAAAATAATTTTAAAAAAATATATTTGTACTATAACAATATTTCAAAGACAAGTACTATGCCACTCTTTCGGTGTGTATCATAGGGGAGAGGATCCGATAGTTGAGCACCCTAACTTTGTGCTTCTCAAAATCCTATGTGGAAATTTCAAATCGCTCTCAATTTTTTATAGTAGCTTACTTGACAAGTCCCCTACTTATAACTAAGGTTTTCGGGCCACATCATCAAATATGATGCCACATCAGCATTCTTTTTGTCAAAGTGTTCAAAAAGACCCAAAAAAAGTGTGAGACTGATAGTTATGCACTAAGTCATGTTTTATGGGCGCGCTGATGTGACATTACATGATTTGTTGCTTTTTACATGTAAGAAATACATTTCATTCAATTATCAGTAGTCATCATCAACACTAACAACTTTAAAATCACAACTATTAATCCAATATTATTAAAAATATTGAACATTATTCCCTCCCAATAGAAATCAATAAAAATTAGCCTAACTAAACAATTACAATATTTGAAGAAGGACAAATACTATGCCACTCTCGGTAAAAGCCGCAGCTTAGAAAAACAATTGTGAACTATTCCTTCCGATTGTTGACCGGACCCAATCATCCTCTCACGCGCGTTAATGAAGACGTTTATTGTGGACTGCAAAATTGTCGCTACCTATCGATACGTCTATAAAAGCCAAACAAAACCCCCAAAATCAGATATTCTTATTTTTAGATTTTCATTTCCAAATTAGACTTGATGGGGAACGCAATTTTGTTCAGAGGACATCATGGTCGTGTTAAGATCATGAAATTAGACGGACAAGTGTTGAAGGTGAAGCAGCCCGTGACAGTAGATGACGTCCTCGCAGATTATCCAGGCTTTGCCATTTTGCATTCTGAAGCAGTTCGTCATATGGGAGTGAGAGCAAAACCTCTGGATGGATCCGCCAGTCTCAACGCCAAGCACCTCTATTTTCTTGCCCAATTGCCCAAGTTGGAGAACAACCAACGCGAGCCACGAAGAGTCCGTTCTGGGATAACAACGGACGCAAAGTCTAGGCTTGAAAGTATGCTCTTAGCGCGCAGGTCCATTTCTGATATTTCTCCCATGAATCGTGAGCCATCATCAGATACCTCTTCTTCTCAGACCAGTGAAGATAATGGAGCTCTGAGGGTTAAAGTCCGGATGACAAAAGCCCAGCTTATTGAAATGATGGCAGAGAGCCAAGAGAGTTCTGAGACAGTGGAAAGAATCCTGGATTCCTGCCTCAACCATGCGAAATCTCAGCAAATGGAGAAAGGAAATGTGGAGGAGGAGCGGGAAGGAAAGGAAGACAATTTGCAATGGAAACTTTCCGTAGGGAGCGTACCTGAAAGTTGCAGAAGAACTCAGGTGCTTATGGATTCCTCTGCTACTGTTTCTCGTTTACATTGATCTTATTTTGCTTCTGCACTGTGATGAGTTAATAAACTAGGGTTGTAATAAACATCTGTTGATCCATAACAGGTAAAGCACGTGCGGTTTGGCGAAAGCTCAATAGAAACGTCTTCTAATTATGTACAATGAGTTCAAGGGAAAGGGAGTGTAGATTGATTCCAAGTAGAGGCAAACTATCCCGTCCGAAGGAACTGACAGGAAATTTGAGCCATCTGTCCCATTGGTATATATATATTATTGGTTTTAAGCAAATGTGGGCCTCACTTTTTTTAAGAAGACTGTACATGTTCTTTATATATTCGACTCCGCTTTTGGGTTTACCTGGTTGGGACTGGCTTAACGGCTGTTGCCCCCCGGACTAGTCTCGCCGCTGCTTGCCCCAAGTAACCAAGTTATGGGCTGCTAGGCTGCTAGACGGGATTGCGGGGATACTATTAACAAAAAAATAAAATAAAATATAAATATAAATAATTATACACAATTGTTTAAATAAAAAATATTGTAAGAGATGGTGTATATAGGCTAAGATTTATGTAATGCAATCCAAGCTTATTGAAATAAATCTTTGTTTGAAGATTATGCACTGCAATTTAAGTTCATTGGAATTTTGAATGGGTCAATATGGAAGGAGGGTGACATACAATATTATTTTGTCTTTTTATACAATAAGATTTTAAAATAATGCATGCATAAACGTTAAAAAATATAGAATTAATGTCTTCAATGGTGATATGTGAATGAAATGACAAAATATTTGAAATTTTGAATTATGTTGTTATCAATATGTTGATAGATAGTTGTAACCCTTTTTTATTGTACAATGTTTTGTAATATAAAAAAATCTTACAAGATTAAATTTTTGATAGGATTTAATATTCTAATTTGGCTATAATTACATGACACTCTATTTCTATTAAATATATATATATATAAGCACACCTTAAGCATTTATCTAGATAAAGAGATTTATGTAGGAAAATAATGATAACATTACGAAAACATTAAAAATTACATATTCATGTGGATTGGTTGCTACTTTGAAACACATGAAATTAAATCAATTGTATCTATTTTGTTGTCAGTGGATAACAAGGTTGCATAATAGGCAGTAAAGTCACACTACCATTTTGCAAATTCCCCTCTCAAAGTCAACAATCACTATCTTTTAGGATGCATTCATTGTGTTATTTAATATGTGACATTGATTGTTTGATATCCTTAATTTAAATTTAGGTTATGCAAATCCATAACATATTTTTTTTATTTTTGTTTTATTGTATTAATTAATTGATCTAAAGATTGCAATAAGATGTCAAATTATTTAGCCAATAGAAAAATTAGTATTTTTTTTTGAATATTTTTTATGAAAAAGTCTGCATTTTTATTTGGAAGAAAATAATTATTCATGGCTCAATAATTATAAGGACTAATAACAAGTTATTTTTTCACAAGTACTATTTGCAGGTCACAATTTCACCCAAATCAACATAATAAAAGAATAAAATCAATAATTTCACCTAAAAAAGTTACAATTTCACCCTTTTTTCATATAATGAACAATCACCTCATACTTTTTCTTGAATTGATTTTAATGTGTGGAAAATAAATGCCATTCTTTTATTCTCCTATACTAATTTAGACTAAACAAAATGATATAAGGTGGTAAAAGTTATTTAGTAATAAATTAAATTTAAAATTGTTAGATTAATTAGAAAAATATTAGGTTTTTTTTAATTTGGCTTTGAATATGTTTGATTTCCTATTGCCTAGCTAGAATATTGTAGCACAAAATAAAAAATGAGAATGTAGAAATGCATTTACAGTTGGAAGACTAGGAGGATACTATAGAAAGTTATACTATTGTGAACTAGGTTGTGTTGTGTACTATTTTCCTAGACTTGGTTGTACCACATAGTCCAATAAAATTAATGCCATTGTGTTTATTAGTGTGCCATAGAAAAATGCCCCTTTTTCATTTTCATGGTCTTTTAGGCCTTTCTTCATGATGCTTGGTCCATTTTTCTTTGATTTATTGATGTAATATGGCTTGAACATTCACATTTAGTTCCTTAAAATTCAAATTAAGGCATCTTGTGAAGGTGTTGTGAAGTGTTGTAAAATATTTCTACACTTTTCTAGATTCTACTCATTACAATTCACCTAAAAATCACCTTTTCATCACTTATCAAGTCCTATTTTGAAGTTTTGTAAAGTCTTGTAACAAGATTTCACAATTTTCTAGTCGTAGTTTCACTATTCACACCTTTCTTATGCTTTATTTGATCCCTTTATGCCCTTATAAGGCTTAATTAAGTGTAATTTTTAATGTAAACCCAACAAATAACATTAAATGTGACTTAATTCCTGACACCCATTTTCAAGCCTAAGGTGGGACCCATTTGCCATGGGTGGCAAATGAGTCCCTCTTGGATTTAAATTCAAAATATTTCAAATTTCAATTTGTGTTTTTATCCAAAATTACTTGATGTCGGCCTGTGATGAGGCATCAATGGGTTACTAAGGCACAAGACTATATAAATAAGTGTTTTTCTTCTCATTTTACATCTCCTACAATCTTCTCACTCATTCAAGAATTGAACTAGCATTTGAGCACTTTGTATCCTATAATCAAGCATCAATCAAGCATTCAAGAGTAGCCATTGACATATCTTCATATTTTCTTCAATAAGGGTTTGGTAAGTTGATAACATTTGCATGTTATTTGTTTATCATTCTCCTGTTGACTTGTCAGTTGTCTTTGGTTGTCCTTGATGACAAAATCTATTGGCATGGTCTTTGGTATTCATGTTTATGGTGATTCATGATTTTAATGATATATTGGCTCTTGATGTTTACTGTTGGATCATATGGTGATACTCTTGGTTCATGGCATGCTCTTTCAGTTTCAATTCTTTACTTGATGGTATTGAAATTTAACATGGTGTTCTTTATGTTAGGACAAGCATAAGCTTTAGATATGTGTCTTTCCTTTCATGACAACCACAGGTATATGTAGCATGTTTACAAGTCATTGTGACATACTCATACTGGAAAATTCATTTTCAGTGATATCATTTGATCCATGGAATCATAAATAATATTAGTTGCAATGTATTGGACAACATCATAGTTGTGAGTATCGGCTTCATAAAGGTAATGCTTATGGCAATATGGTTTCAGTTGATGTTTATCAGTTTGATCTTGGTTTGGCATGTATATCATCTTGGCATCTTTCTATCTTCATGGTATAAATGGTTATGACTTATTGATTGATAAATATGGCACATGATTTCTGGTTCATTATCTATTTATATTTCTTTAACAAGCAATTACACTGATTCAATAAGTCTAGTTATTGATTCACTTTGTTCTTAGATTAGTGACATCATTGCACTCATGTTTCTAATGCCATCTTGAACTCACTTTATTTGGAGGCATTGAATTCATTTTGGTTCAGGCAACTTATTTGTTTGATGGTATTTTTTGGTACACATGGAATATGTTTGTAACAATATACTTTTTATCAAAGGAGACTCCTATGATCAAGCCTAGACATCATGGTCAACATCCAAAGGAAAATACTTGTCTTTATTATTGATCGAGCCCTTCACATTTTGCATATGATATTAAATTATCATTGGGCTAAATGGTTATTTGGCAACAATGTTTAAAGTGATATTGCATCAAGTTTTATTGGTCACTTTATTTTGATGGGTATTGCTCACATTGTAGCAATGTTTGACTTTTGATGAGATATCGATTATTGATTTGAATCGATGTGGTAGTAATTATTATGTCGGCCTCAATGGTAAAGTCTTTGACAGTGATTTTTTAAAAGATTATCATGATGTTTTATTAATCTCATGTGAATTAATTATTTTTTGCGGACTTCAATCTTCATTATGTCTTTGAAAAGTCATCAAATGACTTGAGAAAAAGGAAGTTAGGGAAAAAATGATATTGTATTTTCATTGTTTATGGGTTTGGAACCCTAGCCATAGTGCCACCATGGTAATTTATCTTTTTTGTTGTAAATCTCATATGGAGCGACTCTAGAGGCATTTTGATGGCACGCTGGTATATGAAATCTGAGCAAACTCACCCTTGATATTGGTGAAAGGAATTCGTGGGAGCTATATATCTATCAACTATGGTTATTGGCTTCAAATCTGTCTGGTATTTATTTGATTTTCATGCTACATGAACAAGTAACACATCCATCATTTGATATTTATCTTACAAATGGCAGTTACTAATTTCGCTCAAATCAGGAAAAAGCAAAAATGGGCTCTCAATTACCTCTGTCAGAAAAGCATGTTTTCATTTCAGTTATTCTTGACTACATTATGGGAATTTTGAAAAATTGATTTATTGTTGGTATTTGGTGGAGATATGTATTCGGTTCTCTGATAAATATTCTTCCAATTTGACTTTGCGGTGAAGGTTTATTGTCATTTTATTTGATTTCTAAAATGACCTTCTGTACAGGTGCTACATAAGTTTATTCTCCATCTACTATTCATCATTCACTGGTTCAATTTTTTGGAAACTGCATGAGGGTTTCAGATTCAATGATATTCTTTAAATCAAAAATAATGTTCTTGAAACATATAAATACAGTGATGATACACTATGAAGAGTGGTTGTTGAAATTGTAATTGTTATTATTTCAAAAAGAGATAGTGAAAAAGCTCTATTATAAAATTTTGAAAACATGATGGAGAGTATAATCATAAAAACCTTGTTTATTTAATATTTTAAGGATTCATGTTGAATCTTTAGGGTATTAGATAGAGATGTATGTGTGAGCTAAAATGAAATAGAGATATCCTCTGTGTTATTGTAATTCTATAATTTTGAAAGGGGTTGGTGCTTCTTGAGATGGTGTCTCTAAATGAGTGGTTGGTGCTCCTTGAGTGGGTGATCAGAAATTAGCCTGTAAGGAATTGTAAGTTGTGGTTTTTGAAGTTAAGCCAGTGAGGCAGTGTAGGAGTGGTTTTTCTACCCCAAGAGGGTTTTCCACTCGACAAATTCTTTGTCTTATGGTCTCTTTGTTTTGATGTCATAATGCTTCTTGATTGTGATAATTTTGTGAGTAATTGCTCTTATTAGTCTGAGCATTATTGAATGCT
This sequence comes from Sequoia sempervirens, assembly GCA_007258455.2. Lineage (NCBI taxonomy): Eukaryota > Viridiplantae > Streptophyta > Pinopsida > Cupressales > Cupressaceae > Sequoia > Sequoia sempervirens. The sequence goes on from VDFB02270651.1 coordinate 135,662,512, forward strand.
AGTTTCCTCATCTCTAAAAATGGTTATATCTAAATGTCTTGCGCAAGTGTTCTATCATTGTTGAAAGTTTTGATTCAATAGAAAATATAAAAGTATTTGTTTGATTCATAGCTCAAGAATTGTTATAATGGCTTAAATTTTTTGTTATCTCAATACCTATCTTGTGTCATTCTATTGCATTGTTGTTGCAGTGTCTTACAAAGCTGCATTGAAATCAATTGGTTAAGAAGTGACTCAATAATGTTGGTCTTCATTTATACAGTCTTATGAGTTGCACCTATACTGTCATCATGTTTTGATTGTTAAACAATGTCAATCATAATTTTTATATTGGCATAATTTAATGAATGGATTGAGTTAATGTTGTCAATAAAAAGGGATATCAGCATTAAAAGTATTGGTCAAAGTTTAAAAAGGTTTAGACACTGATTCATGCCCCCTCTCAGTGTTTTTCAATAACTCCAACATCTCCTTCATTTCATTATTTCATTAAGGGTTTGATTACCAAAGTGGGATTTGACCAAGGAAAATCCCTATAAGGGTATGTGCAGGATCATGAGGGGCCAAAAAGTGGCAATATGATGGGTATGTGGCTGACGACTTTTTTTTACCCAAAATTGATGAAACAAAAATTGCGTTTTAAAGGAGATTCTCAGCTTTCCACTAGTATAAATTATGCTTTACTTTGAATTTAATAAGTAATTATCATTCATTTTCTATTTGAATTATGACTAAAGTCCTGATTGATAGGATGATTGAAAAATATCTATAGCCTTCAAATGGTATCACATTTTTTGAATCCAAACATGCATCACATTCTATGCTTCACATACTATAGGATTAAAAAAGGAAAAATTGAATTTCATGAAGTTTTGACCAAGTTCAGGTGGTCAGACATATGGGTTTTTATATTTTTTCAAAGTTGTAATAAAAAAATCATAATTAATTATTTAGTTGGAAAAAACTTACAAAAAAATATGCATCACATCAGGGCATAAGTCCTCTACTTATATCTAAAATCTTATAAAAATTTTTTTATCATTTTATTGTGGTTAGAGTGGTCGACATACACCTACTTCTTATTTTTTCCTTGAAATTTAAGTACTACTGCATTGAAATTTCAAATTTTCACCAAATAGTTTTTTTTAAACAAACCTAGTAGTTTAGAAACTACATTCAATTTGCTACATATTCTATTGTTACATATTTTTGAAATAATATAGATAACTTATTCAAATTTTTACATCAAGTTGCCTAACTCTGATTTTTTTGAATTTTTTGCAACTTAAGGGCCTATTTTTTCCATGATGATCCTACACATACCCATAACCCAATCCTTAACCATTTTCCCCCTTTTGTATGTGTGTTTACAGAATTGTGTATGTAGATTTGACAAACATTTAGGTGTTGAAAAGTGGACACGAAGTCAACAAAGTGTTTCAAGTGAACATCTTATTTCAAGCTTGGAGAAGACGTTCTATCTATTTTCTGCACATTTGACTTCGGCACCCGATAAATAGATAACCTCAGATCTAGTGCTATAGAATTGTCCCCTAATTTCTTAGAATTTTGGAAGAGGACTAATTCACCATTAGTGGTGAATGAGTCCCACCTTAAGGTTCGAAATCTAGGTTTTGTCAGATTCTAGATCCTGACATTCAAAAACCTATATTCTTGATAGCTTTCATTAGAAGCGGAACTAATTCACCATCAGTGGCAAATGAGTCCTAGTGGTGATTTTCTATAATTTCATATAGCATTCAAAAGATTCTATATTCTCCAATTTCTGCCCAGGTGCACTCTTTTTTAGCCTCTTTTTGTCCTATTTTGCATTTGTTCATTCATAGTTGATTGTTTGCAAACATTATTGTGTTTTCCAACATTGCATAAATATTAGGTTTTGCACACATAATCAGTTAATTAGTTCACATAACTACACTTAGATCATTTCATTTAGTTCAACTAACATCAAAAATTACATAATTTGAGTGAACCTAGCTAGATCTTTTAGCCCTACTTTCTCCTTTTAGGTGAAAAACCCTAGAAGTGCTAGAAAGGTCTAGGGTTCCAAAATCTATAGTTCAATAAGTGATTTGAGTTGTAGAACATAAGTCCCTAATATCCTCAATAATTTCCTAAGCATTGCGAGTGTTAAACTTAGGAAGATTACCACAATCCTTTATTCAAGTTGGGAAAATTAGGACCAAATTTTGAGGTAGGTAAGATGTCCTTCACTTTTGGCTCTATAAGACCAAGGGGGTTTCCCTAATGTATTGGATAGGCTAATGAAATTATTATTGAGCACTTCCTTACAACAATCTAAGCCCATTGCACAACACATCCCACCAGTGTCATAATATACCTACAAAAGAAATAAAATGCATTCCAACCATATTTGCACATTAACGATTCATGGGTTTGACTATGATATTAACTGAAAATACCCACAAAATCCATCAAGTGTCCTAAAGATTCTACTATGATAAACATGTGGTTTAAAAGTTATAAATGAAGTATAAAGATCATAATTCTTCCTCAATTCATGAAAAAAATCATTTAAGACCCTTTTGTAGCTTCCTTGGATTGATATTCGGTGGTTGTAGGTGTGTGTGAGCATTATTGACCCTTCCTAGTCAAAATCATGCCTTTGGATTCTATCGACCGAGTATCAAGCTGATTCCTACCATTGTTACAAAGACAAAAGACATTAACTTACTTGAAAAATATGAAGATCCTTTTCCTTTTGGGACTAGGAATTGGGCATCAACTATGATGTAAATCCATCAAACCATGGAAAAAAGCATTAGAATGTTCTATTACTTGATAGAAAAATTATGTTTGACATCGGGCCTCGAGCCCACCTTGTGTCGCATGCCAATGAGGGAGAGGAGGAAGAGAACATATAAAATATTAAAAGGTGAAAGAAAAAGAACAATTAAGAAGTCAATATTTGAAGGAGAAATGAAGAAAAATTGGGGATAGGGGTAGCTTTCTTTCATGAAACTAGGGTTTTGGACCTAAAAGGAGAAAGACCAAATTTTCAACCTTTCACTCGAGAACAAACCCTTGAGATTTCAATGCAAAGGAGATTGAAATCTGGAAAAGGGAAGGATCTAGGGATTGAATAATGTCTAAAGGAGGGGTTCACCGCCAAGTATAAACTTGCAAAAGAAAATGTTTGAAAACACAGTGCATGATATGCAAACAAATGCTAAATGACCTAGAAATGCAAGTAAAATGTAACCGAAAATTATGAAATTGGAAATGTGCATAGGTGGTAAACTGAAGGAGGTATAATGAAGGTCTAGAATCTTGAAAAATATGTTGTTGATGCTAACTAGGACTCATATGCCAAGTTGGGTAAATCAGTCCAATTTTGGGTAAACTGTGCCAGAATAGGTTTCAAATCAATGGGTACTCAGATCTGCAAAAATCCTTGACAGAAAAGCATAGTGGGACTCATTCACTAGTAGTAGTGAATCAGTCCACTTCTATATTTCTAGGAATTCAAAACTAGATTTTGTAGCTCTTGGTCTACTTTTATGTTCCTACTTTATATCCAGGTACGAAATTGCAAAATTCAGCCTATAGACCTTCTCCAAGCTTCTCCAAGGCTTGTTGAGAACTTTGACAAATTTTAGTATCTTGAAAAATTTTCTCCACCTTTGCTTCTTGGAAAATATACATCCTAGCTCTGCAAATCACACACAAGAAGAGGGAAAAATGTTGCAGAGTTAGTGAATAGGGGTTTTCCTTGGTCAGACCCCTTTTTGGTAATTAAACCCTCAAAATAGAATGAAATAGAATAGAGAATGATGAATGAACAAATTTAATGATGTTGCAACTCACCAAACCCTTACAATAAGAGGCTACAAACATGTAAGTGATGGCTCCAATGGATGTGATTCTTGACTCTTGCTTAATGTTGATAGATCTTAAATGAAGCTCTTGCTTGAATCACAAAAACCTACACCATAATTGTTAGCTCTAAAACAACATGATGCAAACAACCTTTGACATGATGAATGACACTTGAAAGATGTTCTATAATGCTTGATAACCTACTCTTGAAATTCCTTGAATGCTCTTGTGAATGCTCATATGCTCTTGTGAACTCACTGTGAGATCTCTTGAATGCTAGGTGAGAATATGAGTGAAAGAACCGTGTATTTAGGGTATGCGCAAGATCATCATGGAAAAAAAAGGCCCTTAAGTGGCAAAAATTTAGAAAAATCAGAGTTAGGCAACTTGACATAAAAATTTGAATAAGTTATCTATATTATTTCAAAAATATGTAAGAATAGAATCTATAGAAAATTGAATGTAGTTTCTAAACTACTAGGTTTGTTTAAAAAAAAATCTATTTGGTGAAAATTTGAAATTTCAATGCAGTGGTACTTAAATTTTAGGGAAAAAATAAGAAGTAGGTGTCTTTCTAACCACCCTAACCGCAATAAAATGATAATATTTTTTTATAAGATTTTAGATATAAATAGAGGACTCATGCCCCGATGTGATGCATTTTTTTTGTAATTTTTTTCCAAGTAAACAATTAATTATGAATTTTTTATTACAACTTGTTAAAAAAATTTAAAAAATGTATGTCTAACCACCTTAACTTGGTCAAAACTTCTTGAAATTCAATTTTTCTTTTTTTAATCTTATAGTATTTGAAGCATAGAATGTGACACATGTTTTGGATTCAAAAAATATGATACAGTTTGAAAGCTATAAATGTTTTTCAATCAGCCTATCAATTAGGAATTTAGTTGTAATTTGAATAGAAAATAAATAATAATTACCTATTAAATTCAAAGTATTAAAGCATAATTTATATCGGTGGAAATTTGAGAATCTCCTTTAAAAACCCTTTTTGTTTTATCAATTTTGGGTAAAAAGATAGTCATCGGCCACATACTGATCATGATCCTGCACATACCCTTTATAGAAGTAATTATGCAAGAATTCCTAAAATTGCAACACTACAAGCAAATATCAGATCTAGGAGAATAAAATCCCACTAAAATTTTGAATTAAATTTGAATTCTAGTCACATGAGACTCATTTTCCCAAGGTGGTGAATGTGTCCCATCAGACATAATGTATGGGACCAAAATTCAAAAGTGTCTATAAATGTGTGAAACGTGCATCGGGGCCAAAAAGACCTAGGTGGGACTCATTCACCCAAGCTGGAAAATGAGTCCCATGCATTAAATTTGGGCCACATAAGCTAGGGACACCTGAATTATGATTGGTTACTGATTGGTCAAGATTATCCTCAAAAAGATGCAATAAATGAGGCTTGTGGATGCAAAATAGGGCCAATCAAAGCATAAGAAAGCCAAATTGTTAATGAAAAACCTAGAGGAATGTGAAAGTGTGTTACAACACTTTAAAACACTCCAAATAAGGAAAGATTAAGATTAATTATGTTTGAAATTATGTTTATTATGCTTCGTTAATTAATAAAACCCTAGAAAAGTGTGAAACTATGTCATAACACTTCATAACACTTTTGCAAGGAACCATTAAATTCCATTAGTTTAAAAGGGCCCAAGACCTAATGTGAATGTGTTATCCACATTGCAACACTAAATAAAGGCAACATTAAGCCAAAATCCAAAAGGAGGACCAAAATGAGTGCGAAAAATGTCAAAGGATCCTTTTTTTGACACTAAATTTAGCTCCCAGTTTACTAAGAGGATGAACCTGCTTCATACTCACACTAAAGTAGACAAACACACACCAAGAGGGGTTCCAATGAACCAATGCTATCAAGATGAGACACCAACAATCAAGAGGGGTGATCAAGCCCCCAAGATCAAGATCCCATGACTAACCAAACATAAGCACAATAGAACACACATGAAAATGATATAAAGAATAGTGACAAGGCCAATCATACACTTCCAAAGATGGAAAAGAGAAAATAAAAGAAAGAAAAGAAAATAATCAAATCAAGCTTTGACTATTTTTCCATCTCGATGTGGATCAGATCTAGATTGTTTGTTTGGAAAAATGCATACTCACTATGAGGTGATGGAACTCCTAGCTTCCTACTAGGTGAGAAGTCCTAAAAGGTGAGAAACATACAATCATGGCTGGTATGTACTCACACAGACACAAGTGGCTATGGGGAAAGTCATGCCTCATATTGGGCTTCCTACTCAACCATACCAAAGTTATACCTCCTAATAACTTTAATAAGGTGCCACAAAAAAATTATTTTTCAAGCTTCATGAGACAAGCACAAATTCATATGCTTGGAGCTCATGAACTAATACAATGGCTCCATAAGCATGCAAGATGTATTATGCAAGGTGGCCATATAACAAAAAATGGAAAATGCAACATGCAAAGGATGTTCAAAGGAGTCTTGCTTAGTTCATGCGAGGTCTTTAACCTAGGGAATATTGTGCCTAATGTCTCCAAGAGAGGACCAATCAAAGAATAGAAAATTCACAACTTAGGGGATGCAGTGCATCACATCAAGCCACTAAGAGGAATGCAATATGCTAAGATAGATCATTCTCATGAAGGAAATTACACCGAATGCCATCCACAAAGTGACAAATGCATCATATGAAGTAATAAGGCTGCACTAAGAACCAACAAAATGCAAAAGAATAATGCCAATGTATGCCCCCACTTTAAAGAAATTGCTAAACGCCATACTATGAGAAATTACTTTAAAGTAGCAAAGGAAAAATGCTAACAAGAAAGAAGACATGAGAGCTAACTTGGAAAGCCCTATGCCAAGTCATATGTTTCCAAGTAAAGATACATTATGTGAGAGAAAAAGAAAAGGGAGGGGTTGCCCCCAAAATGAAAACACCAAACACATAAGGGATCTATGGATTTGGGGTCAGTATGTTCTTTGCTACAATGATTTTAGAGAGTTTTGAATTGGCATCATCCCCCCAATACACATAGAACTGGAAGAATGACACAAAGAGAGAGGAAACAAAGATAAACCTTTTGGGTCAACATGGAAGAGACATAGGGAGTGTCGACACCTTGCATCATCCTTTGTGTAGACTTTTGGCTGATTGACTAGATAACATAAATTCATAAATGCATACAATACATGAGGAGACACTCAACCAAATTTGATTCTAGTATGAATCATTCAATATATAAAGGTTTTAAAAGTTGGTATTATAAATTTTTGATAAACCCACATCATTACAATACAAATAATGTACTACCCAAAACAAGAAATTGAAATCTTAGGGCTTTCTTTGAATGTCTTTATCTACTATAGGTTTTTCAATTTATCCTCCTTTCCTAAACTTCTATCCTCTCATATTTTCCTTAGAATACTGACCAAGGAAAATATACCCATAATTAGATGGGGCACAAAATGTTAGAAGGCCATAATGTAGAACAAAACCCTAACTATGAGCATAACCAACCCCACACAATAGGTGCCTATTGCAAAGATTCCTTCAATTCCAACCATATTTGCACATTAATGATTCATGGGTTTGATTGTGATATTAAATGAAATTACCCATGAAATCCATCAAAATAGTGTCAGGTAAAGATTCTACTATGATAAACATGTGATTTGAAAATTATAAATGAAGTATAGACATCATCATTCATTCTCAATCCATGCAAAAATGCATTAAAGACCCATTTTTAGGTTCCTTGGATCAAGATTTGGTGGTTCTAGGTGTGTGTGAACATTACCGGCACTTCCTAGTCAATCATGCCTTTGGAGTCTATCAACAAAATATCAAGTTGATTCATACCATTATTACAAAGAGAAAATACATTAACTTACTTGAAAATATGAATATCCTTTTCCTTTTGGGACTAGGAATTGGGCATCCATTGTGATGTAAACCTATTGAACCATTGAAACAAGTATGAGAACCCTCAATTACTTGATAGAAAAATTATGTTTGGCATTGGGCCTCTAGCTCCCCTTGTTTCACATGCCAATGAAGGAGATGAGGAAGAGAACCTATAAAATATTGAAAGGTGAAAGGAAAGGAGCTATTGAGAAGTTAATATTTGAAGGGAAGCTTGGTCAGATACTAAGTGTGACGTAGAAAAAGAGATCCTCGATCTAACGAGTAGATTAACTAGGATGATAAACTTCTTTTATTACCTCCACATTTGAACATAAGCCAACTAGATTTTGATTATTGGCTATCTATTCACAAGGGAGAGACAATCTCCTAGGGTTTGGTTCTTTATAATTACAAAGAGGAGAAATTTGATTTATGTTTTAACAAGCCTAATTAACATAAAATCTAGATCTGAAAAATGTAATTTATTACGCAGATAAAAATGAAAACTAATGAAATAGTCATAGATCTCAAAAATGGAGATAGAGAGGAAACTATGATTGAAAATTGGGCCTAGATTTGAGGGTCAAGGGCAATGACACCCTTGACTAGAGATGCTACATTTTAGGTTCTATAAACTTTTGATGATAGGTTACAGTCTACTATGTGCTTTCCTATAGTTTTTATACCATAGAAAAATGGCCATTTGGCATTTTCATGGTCTTTTAGGTCTTTCTTCATGATGCTTGGTCCATTTTATTTGATTTAATGTGGCTTAAACATTCACATTAGGACCTAAATATTCAAATTATGTCATCTTGTGAAGCTGTTGTGAAGTGTTGTAAAACATTTCTACACTTTTTTAGACTATATTAATTACAATTCACCTAAAAATCATCCTTTTCATCACTTATCAAGTCCTATTTTGAGGTGTTCTAAAGTCTTGTAACAAGATTTCATGCTTTTCTAGGCTTAATTTCACTATTTACACCTTTCTTGTGCTTTATTTGGCCCCTTTATGCACTCATAAGGCTTAATTAAGTGTGTATTTGAATGGAAAGCCAACAAATAACATTAAATGCAAGATAATTCCTGAAACCCACTTTCAATCCCAAGGTGGGACCCATTCGCCATGGGTGCCGAATGAGTCCCTCTTGGTTCAAAATTCAAAATATTTCAAATTTTCTTTCAGGTTTTTATTTAAAATTACCTTATGTTGGCCTATGATGAGGTATCATCGAGTTACTAAGGCACAAGTGTGTATAAATAAGTGTTTTTCTCCTTATTTTACATCTCCTAATTCCTTCAAGCAATCTTTTCATTCACTAAACATTCAAATCACATTTGAGCACTTTGCGACATTCAATCAAGCATCAATTGAGTATCTTTGATCAACCATTGATATATCTTAAGATTTCTTCAACAAGGTTGGTCAGTTAAGACATTTGCATGTTATTCATTCATCATTCATTTCATTAAATTTCTTCATTAAGGGTTTGATTACCAAAGTGGGATTTGACCAAGGAAAATCCCTATAACCTAACCCTTAACCACTTTTCCCCTTTTGTATGTGTGTTTACAGACTTGTGTATGCATATTTATCAAGAAATTAGGTGTTGAGAGTTGGTAAAGAAGTCAAAAAAGTGTTTCAAGTCAACTACAACCTATTTCAAGCTTGGAGACAACCTACAGTTCATTTTATGTAGATTTGACTCCGTCAACCTGACAAGAAGACAAGCTCAGATCTGGTGCTACTGAATTTGTCCCTAATTTCATAGAATTTTGGGAGAGGACTGATTCACTAGTAGTGGCGAATGAGTCCCACCTTAAGGCTAGAAATCTAAATTTTGTCAGATCCTAGATCTTGACACTTAGAAACCTGTTTCTAGAAGTTTTCATTAGAAGCAAGATTGATTGGCCATCAGTGGCGAATTAGTCCCACGGGTAATTTCTAGTGATCTCTATCAACATTCAAGACACTCTAGATTCTTCATTGTCTACCTAGGTGCACTCTAATTTAGCCTTCTTTTTTGTTTTACATTTGTTCATGTTTAATTCATGCTTGCATATCACATTATGTTTTCAAACATTGCATATTTCTTAGGTTTCGCATTCATAATTAGTCAATTACTTAGCTTAGTTGCATTTAAATCATCTCATTTAGTCTTAATCACATCGTACACATCTTAATTTGAGTGAACCACATTGATCTTTTATGAGGCTTATCTCTCTCCTTTTAGGTGAAACATCCTAAGAGTACAAGAGTATCCTATAAGCCTCACACCCAAAAATCTATGGTTCATTTTGGTGAATCTACATATTTAACATCATATCATTCTAATTTACATTCATATTTTCATCCTAGGACTTAATTGCATTATCTTTTGCATTGTTTTTGCATCCTAGGGTTTCTTAAAATTGCATTAGTGAAAGACTCATTTAGACTTCATTTTTTCATATCATTCCAAAACTGAAAATTTATATTTGCATCCTTAGTTTGCATATGGAAAGCATTAAAATCACTTTAAATTTTCTGAAAAACACAAAAAAAATCATACTTGGACTCATTCACCACCCTAGGCGAATCAGTCCACCTGGACATTTGAAACAACATTTTTAGGCATTTTCTAGGTATTTCCTGCATTTCAATTTTATGTAGTTACTTTCTGTTATACTTTTTAGATTCTCTATTTGCTTCTATTTCTTGCATCCTAGTTTACCTGCATTCATTGTCATCATGGCATTTTCTTTTAATAAGTTTTGGAATTCATTAAAATCCTTGGTAGACATGTCTAATTGTGCCTTTGGTTGTGGCCCTAATGACCTTTAACTTCCTCATGCTCCTTCAACTCCTCATGATTTTCCTCCTCATGATGTAGACATCATTGGAGAAGACGATGATAGCATGAACAAGTTCTTAAACAAATTTCTTGATAACCTTGATGCCAATGTAGCCCTTAACCCATCCATGAACCCACCAAATCCTTCTACTGTTGCACCTCCTAATCAATTTAGATACCTACATCCAAAAACTCAAGTGGAACCTAAGATCCCTCCATCAAGTGGACCTAGTTCCTCTCAACAAACACATTTTCAACCATTTTATGATCACAAAGTCACAAACACTCCCATTAACCTTGAAGAAACATATGGAAAAGGCTTTACTATCCTAAGTAAACAAGGTTGTGACACAACACATGAGCATAACATTCACCAACTTCTTGAACAAAAACCAATAGAAGAAAACACAACAGGTTTAGGATATCAAGATCCTCCTCATATTGATAAGCCTCCTATTGAATATTGGAGACTTCAAGATGATGGTACAATGATCTTTGATTCTCCTTCTAACTTGAACATTCTCCTTCCATGTGAATGACCATTACCTGATTCTAATGGAAAGGATGATAGGATCCCCAAGGGTCCTCTTCCTCCTTCCATTTATGAAAAAGGAGAATCTAGCAAACAAAAATGACCATACAAATTGAAAAAATTCAAGTTTCCTACTCATCCTCTACCTGAATGTGAAAGGAGACTTCAACTACTTTTAAACAAAGGCCTTATAATTTTACCACTTATGAATAGGTTGGTCATCTGTCCTAAAGATTCTAGCATACCATATTACAAATATCATCATGTTCTTGGACATCGAACTAAAGAATATCAGACATTGAATGGTATATTGAACAAGTATCATTTCACTAATACTAACTGCTTTCCCATCACCCCTTAAACCAAAATCCTTTTATCATGCCATAGTTGTAGAATTTTTCATTCTCACTATTGCATGATCCTCCCATTGTTAGGGTTAGAAAGTAGATATCTAACAGTTAAATACATATTTGATCAATAAAATAAAGAAATAAAATACATAGAAAATTATAGCAGAAACAAGACAACACAAAGAATTTAACGTGGTTCACCCAATCCGGGCTACATCCACAAAATTGCAACCATCCAATGATTTTATTATCCAATGTAAAACATATTACAATCTTGCTAATAATGCCATACTGCAACCCCCATCCAAACCGCTTATAACAAGATTTTTAGAAGCTTCCAGAATTAAGGTTTCTACAAAGTCATTTTTTTTCCTTTTCAGTGATTTTTCCTTTTTGGAGATGACCTCAACAAGGATACATGTCAGGTGTATAGTATAGCATGATTAGTCGCCACATACCACAACACCCATCACCTTTCTTGACTCTTTCTTGCTTCACATCCAGTGGGGGGCAAGATGTTTTTAGCCTTATCCTAGTAATGCATTTGTTTTTGTCTCTTAACTACATTATTTAGGGTATGTGTAGGATCATGATGAGCCAAAAAGTGGCAATATGATGGGTATGTGTAGGGTATGTGGCTGATGACATTTTTTTTAACCAAAATTGATGAAATAGAAAGGGTTTTTAAAGGAGATTCTCATCTTTCCACCAATATAAATTATGCTTTACTTTGAATTTAATAAATATTTATTATTCATTTTCTATTTGAATTATGACTAAAGTCTTGAATGATAGGTTGATTGTAAAAAATCTATAGCTTTCAAATAGTATCACATTTTTTGAATCCAAAACATGTGTCACATTCTATGCTTCGCATACTATAGGATTAAAAAAAACAAAATAAATCATGAAGTTTTGACCAAGTTAAGATGGTCACACATACGAGTTTTATATTTTTTTAAAGTTGTAATAAAAAAATCATAATTAATTATTTACTTGGAAAAAAATTACAAAAAATATGCATAATGATTTGGTTTATTAAATCAGATGAGAGGACTTTAGGATACTTAATTAAACAGGATGAAAACTAGTGAATTAATCTAATAAATTATTTTATTTCATTAATAGAGGAATTTGATGTTAATTAGTCAGATTTAGATGCATAATTTTAATTAGGATTATTTGCATGTCTACATTAAATATACATGACCTTGTGCAATATATCTTGTGATTTCTCAGTAATCTAGAATATATTAATTTGATAAGAATAGCTCTCTTTAGAAACGGTGGCTACATGCCTTAATTTAGCACACCATGAGTTAATTGTCTATTAAGATATACAATATTTTCTTAAAATTTTGGAGAGTGGTAGTCTTTAAAGATAAATAAGAAGATATTTCATGGATCCTTGAGTTTAGTTTTAATAAAGGAATTCTATTAAAAGTATTGGCAAGTAATTTTTTAATACTTGAAAATAAAATATTTATTTTATATTTATCATGCTTTTTTAGTCTAAATAATATAACTAATTGTAAAAATCATACACTATTTGAAAAAAAACATTCTTATCTTTTTTGATTTATGAATAAGTCTATAGATTATCATTTATAAATACTATTACACATATGAAAAAAAGTGGGTGGATAAAGAATCACACCTCTAAAGTTAATATAGGGCAAAGATTAGAGCATAAAGAAAAGAAACAAATATGAAGCTAGTAGGTGGCTATTATAATAGTAGATGGGGGAGGAAGAGGATATCAGTCATCCAAATTTTCCCTTACATCAATGAAGCCTTGAGTATGTATGGGAGGGTTCCACTTATCATCATTTTTCTTTACTTTTATCTTTTTCATCTCTAATAGCATGGGTTAGTGAAATAATAAGAGTCAGTCAAGGAAAATTGTTGGATTCATACCAACTAGAAGTACCACTAGTAGACCACCTATAAGTTCTTCCCACAAGTGATGGGGATGTGGAGCATGATTGAACAAGTTGTTACCAACCCCATTTACCATGATCCCTTCTCATTTTTTAGGGAAAAGCCTTCGAGTGAGCTTCCCAAGTAACTTGAGTAGAAAGTGTACTTGCATGTTGATTCCCACAAGAAGATGAATGGACCCTAGAAGAAGAGGGAGATATAAGAAATCTAGCAACCACACATAGCATATTTCACTTATAAATGCGCCACATAAAGTGAAACTTTGTTAATTTACACTTTAATTTGAAATAACACATTGTTAAAAATGATAGCTTTAAAAAAAATAAAACATGCTAATAAAAATATACTTGACAAAATAGTTGAATTTCTATCTTTCTATATGCTGAAGAGAATCTCTATCGTAAAAGCATGCCAAGTATAGTTGAACTTGTGGGAGATGTGAGACCAATTCTTTATAAGAACCATATGTGAAGAAAAGGGTTCTAGTTTGAATGGGTTAAATAAGTCATGGATACAAGTTCAAAGACTCTAGGCATTAGAGCATAACCAAGAAAGATGCTTAAAGGATGTTGGCAGTGTGCTAAAGTTAGTAATATGCAGGGATAAATCATTAATAAATAGGGGTCAACTAAGTATTGATTTAAGCACATGTTTTATCAAAATTTGTCATCATTCTTGTTGTCCAAAGTTAGCCACATCATTGTTCATTCTGTCAAGTTTTAAATTATTACAGTGCTACAAACATGTGGGAAAGAATGATTTTTATATCTAAACCAAGCTTATCCTATACAACACAAGTTAAATCTATAGAAAGTATGACTGGTAGGCATGTGTAAAATCTATGGAAGCCAACAAGAAATATTTTGTGGAAGGAATTTATCAAAGAAACTTCAAGCTACATCTCATCGGCCATAGCAAGGGTATGTGATTTTAATAACAAGTGTCGGCTCTATGCAACATTCCAAATTCAGACATGACCATGGTTATAATATCATGAATGCAAGTAATCTCAAGTGTTGGAGAGGATGATCAAGCATGTGCCAAAACTCAACCATTTTTCATTCTTTTGAAAATGAATTGAAGTCCATTTCTATAAATGAGCTTCTAATTTTATTGCAAGATACAAAGGAAGGTGGTTGGAAAATGGCAGGTTCGGTAGGATTCAAGCTCAGGATCATAATGGTTTCCAATGTTCAAGGGTGGTATGTATCCATTTGAAACATAAAGTTGAAGGGATTATATGACTAGTGGCCCCTATTGTGATACATAGTCGAAGGGATTTTGTGGTGGTATGCCCTCTATTCAGAACAAACAAGAATTTTTTTTTTAATTCCATCATCATGCTCTAAATGTTTCATAGGTTGTGTTGGTTATGTTTTACAATGTAACCAGGTAGATATTCTAATCTACCTATGGAATTGCCAATTCCAATCAAGGGCAGCTCGAAGGACCTAGACCAACTGACGAGGACTTTAAAAAATCCTCCTACACTTCTAGCTCTCCAAGTCCCCAGGAGGGTAATCCCTTAATGTGTTCACAAGCTCTGCACCATTATTATAAACAACATTAACAATAACAAATAATCTCACTTAATAGCTCAACACGATAGGATAATATTGAATAGAATTGGCTGTTCATCGATAATATCAACTATCTGGAGCATGAGATAACTAAACACAATCCATAGTATAAGATAGTCATTGATTTGCAATTTGTAGCAAGCTCTAGGAAAAGACAAACAAATACTAAATTATATGGATAATTACAACTTAGATCAGTGCCATATATCCATTGTAGGAGTCAAATTCATAAGCATCTAAGGGTATATAATAGATTTAACACATAAAATATGAAATCCTTGATGACATTGCATTGTAATATCATCAATATGTATTCCAACTCAATACTACTTATCAAATCCTTATACAGAACATATCTGCCTATAATCCCATTCAAGCATTTTAATTAATTCCTTGAATTAAAGCTAAAATAAGGATCATACACACCACAATAGTGAGATGAATGAAACAACCCTTAGTCATCTTATTCAAAATTTAGATATGCATGTACAATGGAGAGACATGAGTTTCAATTTATCATTTCAACTCGAATACTAGTACTGTTATACAACATTAAATCCCCATGAATTTGAAACCTATTACAAAATGACTCAAAACCTAAATTGCATTCTTCTCTAAAACCATCAAACTTTACAATTTTCTTTGCAACTTCACCTAGACTCAACCCAAAATTATCTAACTTGCTAACCCGTACTTCTAGCCTTGAAATCCTTCTTATAGAAAATGAAGGAGAAAACAAGCATCGGGCCAGAAACTACACATGTCACCAGCCAATTGGAGCACTTGGTGACATTCCAAAAATTGTTACAACAACAATCACCCTAGAGAATATTCTTGTTCATCGTGCCTGCTAAGAAAAGTTGATGCAGCATCAAAAACCATAAGAATCCTGCACCATGACCGCCACCAAAGCAAGACTGGAGACTGTTGTAACTACAACATTTGATTTACCACCCATTAGCAACTCATTCTTTTTACTCTTCCTCAGTTAAATATTTAGTTACCCATTTTTGGTATTCCTCATCAGTCGGCCAGTCAAAATTAATCACCTCATTCACCTTGCTACAATAAAGTGTGTATTTTACTGCTACCTAATTTACATCTCTTTCAAAATATTCCAAAGATGAGTTGGAACTAATGATTTTATCCATACAGCTCAACAACAAATCATAATATGAGTCATCACAAATTAATTTAATTTGATCATTGATGACCTCACTTGCTTGATCTTGCCATTGTTGGAGTGACCTGACTTTCCCCTGCTCATCAATTATATCAGGTAACAATGTGTTACCCCAATCATTGAAATTATTCACCAATTCCCTTATTTTCCTACTCAAATCATCTGGTAGGGTCTGAAAACCTTGTAGTGATTTAACTAATACTTGAGTAGGCTTTAATGATTGGGGCCTATTACTTGTATCAAACCTTGAGGCCTTATACATTACATCTAAATCACTAGCCTTAGGGATGCAATTTTCAATCAATTGTATCACTACTTCCTGATGCCTATCAATATTCTTTATTGCATCTAATAATAAAAAATATAAAGAACATTTGTATAGATGGAAATTTATTATCAACCCTCTCATTTAAATGTCTCAAGATAGTAGTAACAATCTCATTTTTCTATGAAAGGGATCCTTCCTCACTTACCTTCAAAGATGCCTCTAATTCATCAATTTTGTGCATGAGTTGCTTCTTTGTAGGATCCACAGAGCATTCTATTGCTTCATCAATTTACTCTACAGAAGGGGTGAAGGAAGGATTCTGACTGGGAGACCCTGGTGTGGAAACAATTAGAGAAGTAGGAGGCATTGACCCTAATGTGGAAGGTAACATACTGATCCCCAGAGCACTTGTTGTCTCCCCAATTTGTTTATACCTCAACCTTTCCACCTCAATTTGCAGCTCAACATTCTTCTACTGCATCTTGTCGTATTCCTCAATAAAAAGGCTATTCTTCTCCATTAGGCTCCTCTTTTTGGCTTCCTCCCTTTTAGTAGTCTTTTGGGATAATTTAGCCACATTCGCAGTCAAATTAGTGGCCTCAATGGTTGAGGTCTCTGAAGCTCTCTTTATTATTAGCCCTCTTAAATTTGTGTTGATATCATAAACATCTGGCTTTCTCCCTTGTGGGGCCAATGCCCAAATTGCCAAGGTCTCATACTCTTCACTGAAAGTAGAGTCTTGCCATGCTGCCTTGACCTCTTCTTGAGAGTCTTGCAAGGGATGCTTGGACTTCAAAATAACATTAATGGCTACTACATCTACAATTTCCCATTCAAACAAAATCATTATACCAGCCTGACTCACCAATTTTCTACCTTCCTCAGGAGTGATGTTCTTGAATTCTTCCATTAATTCAACTTTCAATTCCTCATCATTCTCCTGGTCTGACCTGTCAGGTCTTAGTTCTCTTCTCTTCTTACATTTATCTTGATATTCTTCAAATTTCACCCTCCATACCAATTGGAAGAATACAGGAGTGTTTACAAATGCACTATCATCTAGAAATTCCTTGCATGCCTCCATTCTTGCATCTTGTACACATTTTCCTTTGATATCCAAATCAGATAAAACCAATTCAAATGGCCTAGGAGGAGAAGGCATACCAACCTGGATGTCATGATCAGTAACAACAATTTCATCCATTAGATCCTATTGTGGTTGATCAATTATTTGCCTCTTAGGGCTTGGTTCAGATGGTGGTGATGAGGGACTATCTTTTGGTGATGATTCTAAATCAATGATTTTAATTTCTCCAAGCACTTTGAATTTTGGACCTGGCTGTGAAGGAAATTTCATTATTTGCTTCCCCTTTTTGTCCACTTCTTCCTCATGACTATTGTCATCCTTTTTCCTCCTATAAATGGGCCTTTTTCTTGTGGGCTGATATGTTGGCCTTGTTTCAATTGGTCTGTCACCTTGTTCTTATACACCCAGACTCAGTTCTAAGTTTATCTTCTTGGTTCTCAAAGTGCCCATAATCTCTTTGAAGCTGTCCATCAGAAAATCAATTTTCTTATGGCATGGACTGAACTCCAACAATGGATCATACTTTGGATCCATTTTGTGCACAATATCTAATAGCTTATCATAAGCTATCCATTTCTCCTTGTTCAATTCCTACCTATTTAGATCAAATTCATTTCTAATCAGGTCCTCAGGAAAGTTGAACTCATGCACAAACTTTCCAACCTTTATTCTTTGTCTGAAAGGGAAAAGAAACCCTCGGAATCATGTTGCCACTTTGGGCCACTCCTCAAATGGTAATCATCAAAGAATTTTCCAAAATACACACAACCTCCTTTCGAAAAGGAAAAATTAGACACCACTTTATATTCTGGGAAAAATGTTCATTCACCCCTCCCAGTGAGGTCCTCATGGATACAACCTATTTGCCACATAGCTTCTACAAACCCCACTCTTGGTGGCACATAGTATGGCAGTATATGAGGGGTTCTTTGAAAACCATATACTCTTAAAACGGTGCTAACTGGGTATGGGATAATGTCACCCCAGTTATGGTAGACCTTTAGGTTTAGCTTCCTCCCCTTTGGTTTGAGGAAATCATACAATTCTTTAGGGATCCTGGGTACATTTACCATCAGTATAGCCCTCAATCTGGAAGCAAAGCAATTATCAAATTGCACATAATTGGTGCTTTCCTTATTGCAAGATAAATCTGCAGTCCATAACTATACTGGCAATCTTTCTCCATCAACTGATTGCGTCAATTCCATCTTCTCAGAGAAAAAGTCAGCATTCTTGCATAAGAACATATACATCAACATAGAATACCAAAATAATTGCATGTCAGTATAATTTTTTTGTAACTTTGATAGTCCCTCATGTATCCTCTCAGCCAAGAAATAAGCAAAGTGATAAGTCATAGAGAAGTTAGGGTGTTGTATTTGCACCCGCATGAACATGTATGCAATGGGCATCACCGTATTAGGACTGAAACCCAAAATCTAGCATAATGAATAAAAAGTGGCCAAGAAATGATTTGCAAAATAGTTTAATCTGAAAGTTTCTTGGTCACTAGGGCTAATGTGAAATCTTGAACCTCCTGCCCTAGCTAGATGAGGTGGAAGCAACTTAGCTCTAAAAAGAGTCTTCAACTTTGCATATTCCTGCTTCATTTCCTCAAGATCAATAGGAACCAAATATTAATTTGGTTCACTCAAGTCAAAAAACTGTTGAAATTCATCTTTGTTAATGCTTAACAAAACCCTTCCATCATTATCGCTAATTACTCGTGTGACTGGGTCATATCTTGTGGCCACTATTGTAAGCAAGTATATATCAGGGAACACGTTTGGTACCACTAGCTTCCCCAAATCATACATCCAACCATTTGAAAAGGGGTGAGGAAAATTCCTCTATCCATACCACAATCTGAACATTTCCAATCCCTTGAGAGGAACCCTAGCATTGGCTATGTTGGAGCAATTATATACTAACCCTTCCCCCAGGATTTTCCCTCACATTAGAACCAATCCCTTGTTTCTATCATTAATTAACAAGGGCAATTGATCTAGGAAATCATTGTATAGGTTTCTTCTTAAATAGTCAATTTGGCCATAATGTTGCTTTGGCGGTGCCATCTTGGACAAACTAGGGCCTCTTTATAACTTCACACTTCAAATAGCTAGGACTAACCAGAGATATGAAATTACTGAACAAAACACTACAATTTCTCACAATTTAAATAAACTATAGCCATAACATTTATCAACAAACCCTATGATAAATATAGCGAATCTTTTCCCAAATTCAAGTGCATAGTAACCAGGAAACACATAAATTGACTCATTGCTTTATGGGCATGTGCAGGATCATGGTATGCCAAAAAGTGGCAATGGAGAAAAAAATACGTGTTTCTACAACTCAAAAATGTGAAAATGCCAAGTTGACTTTATGTGGCTCGGGTGACTACAGAAGCAAATCCCAAATATAGATTTCAAAATCCGATATCCGATCCAAATTGGATATCCGATTCAAATCAGATATATGATCCAAATCGGATATATATACTTCTATTTCGGCCCGAGCAAAACTCATTCTCATTCGACATTTGCTTAACCGCGGCGGGCGCACAGTGGAAAGTTGATTCCACAAATTAGATATCTGATTTGGTGCAAATCCATTTTCAAAAGGTTAGATTCTTGATTTTTTATTTGCTCTAATCAAATTTTCAATTAGATTTGTGTAATTTTAGTTGATTTTTTTCAAAATAGGGTTTTTTGATAGATTTTTTATGATAAATTTGAGTTTAGCATGGATTTTGATGAAAATTGAATGTTTGCAATGTATTTTGACTTAAAAATAGTGTTTTTTATGTATTTGGATTAAAAATTAGAGAATTTTATAGATTTTTGTTAAAAACTAGGGTTTTTGTTGGATTTTTTTAAAAAACTAGGGTATTTTGATAATATATTGTCTAATTTTAATTAGATTGATTTGTTTTTATATTTAATTAGGCATTATGGTTGCTAACAATGAAAATGCACAAATTCCACCACCTCCACCTCCTCCACCTCCTCCACCTCCACCTCCACCACCTCCACCACCTCCACAACCATCAATTCAAGAATTAATTTCTACAAAATTGCAACAATTAAGGGGCATTTCTGAAGTTTATACAAGAGTCCCTCGATTATCTGAGATGCCAAACACAATGAAAGAAATAATTAAAAACATAGAAACCATCTCCTCGCAACATAATGCCTTTCATTCATGGTGAGAAGACATGAGAGAATATTATGCATGTGGATTGTCCTATGATGATGTGAAAGGTCTTGGAATAACCAAAGCCCAAATAGCCTCTTTATTTGTTAACCCTCATACTGGTTTTCCAGTTAATGTTAATAAAACAAAACTTTCTATAAAATGATGCACTCATAGAGACATTGTAGAAAACTTTTGGGATCGTTGGTGTATGGTTTTTTTGAAACCACCAAAGAAAAATTGTGATATACCATTTTACTTTATAAAATAATTATATGCTAAGTTTGTGTTAGGGCATCATGTCAATTACTTTGACATTAGACCCTTCCAGGGCGTTGGTGGAGGTATGTCCCAGGATAGACTAGGGGCAGTTAGAGTAATACCCCGCCCATATGTTCCCCTCCCTCGCCTTCTTCCGCCACCTCCAGTATACCGTCCATATATTATGTAGGATGCAGCCACATAGACTATCCACGCTATTCACTCTTTGAGTGGTCTTTTGGTTTTGCATGCTTCTGTAGTAGCTCAGCCACATTCTGGTGATGTTGGTGATGGCTCGAGTGCTGCTGCATCATCCTCGTTAGGTCCACATATTTGTGTACCACATACTTGCTCCATGTGCCACCAAATATGCTTGGGTCCTCTTGTACAGCCTGTCGAGGATCCCTTAGACACTTTCGATTATGACTTCCATGATGTGGACATTATAGATCAGATGTTGGGGAGTGGAGCACACTGTACAGAGTCCTCTCCTGCTAGAGAGGGGGACATTGGAATAGTGACACAGGTAAAATTTAAGTTGTGAATTCATAATTTCAATTACAATATAGTTTTTACAAAGTCAACCTAAGCAGTTATGCAATTACTTCACAGTACATAACTAATAATTAAAAATTTATTCATATTATTGATTACATTGCATTGCACATCTTTCAAACTCAAACCATTACTTCACATTGCATAAACATCCACTCCAAGCACCTATCCTTGATGTACCTACCTTTTAGCTCAGTCAAATAAATGCTAGGCACCAATTTCAGTTAGTCTTGTCAGTCTAGGTGCCTATTCTCATCCATCATGCCACTCAAAACATCATTTTAGATCCTCCCAGGCACCATTTTTACCTGCTGCTCACTACTTCATGATTGCTAGGCACACTTTCAAAAGCCTCATGTCGCTAACTCACCTTCCAGTTAGGTGCATGTTTTGGCTGATGCTCTATAACAGACCTCTCCTTCTGCCACTTAACGTTGATAAAGCATAGACCTAGGCACCCTTTTATGTATGCTTTGATACTACAAATGAATGCCAACTAATTTTAGGTAACTTTTTCTCACTGTCATCTTTTGTTCAGTCCTATATTTCTACTATATCTGCCCTGGAATGCTTCTCAGCGGATTGATAAGTCACTATGACAAGATCAGATAGAAGTGACATACTAGAAAACTATGAAATGTGCAAGTATGAAAATTAAAATAAACAAAGAGTAGAACTTTATCTTTGAAGATACTTTAGCAGGTTGGAAACATGAATACCAATGCTACAAATAATTTTTTCTTTCACTGCCAAGCAAAACACAACATGCTGAAACATTCCAACACAATGACAAAGGCATGTCACACATATAATGGAATCATCTTTATATATACACTAACACATACCTAGACTTTCAAATTAAATTAATTAACCCATGCAAAAACAAAATCACAAGAACTCAAGAGCACACAAATTAGTCACTCACACACAAACTGTAACCAAGCTAGCTTATGAGATTCAAGAAAATAGGTGTAATAAGAAAACCTTCACAATGATTTAACTCCAAAAGTTGTTTTCGATCCACCAATTCACCAGAGTTTCCATCATTCTTTCCCTTTTCTTCATATTCCATAACAGGATATGGTTCTCTTTTCAACCCCTTTGCTCTACCCCTTTTCGTTTGATTTTGATCTTCTAGGTTCTTATTGTGTATGTTATTACTTGTATTTTCATTATTTTCCAGAGAGGGTGATGGTTCCTTCTTTGATGTAGTTGGCCTCCCTCTTTTAAGCCCTTTCTTTCCCATTGCTTTTACTAGCATAGCTTGTGATTCTATAGTCACTATCAGGTTGAACAAGAGGAGCAAGTAAACAAACATAATTTGCAATCTTTCCTTCCTTTATTTATTTCATTACCCTAGTTACTACTTTCAAATTTGACTAAAACATTATTCAAAATGCAGCGTATATGGTATAGTACAATGTGGCATGAAAATGAAACTCTGCTTCATACAATATAATAATCTACTTCAATTGGAGTCCAATATAAAATATATTAAAGGAGGACTATATCTAATAAGAACAAGATAGAGATTAATAACTTGGATGAATCACTTGTAACCAAACTCAGTAGCCCAAGGGAAGACTTTCCAACAACCCATAAAAATGTTCTATAATATCATGAAAAAAGTAAAGCATCAGTAAGTCAAAGCAGGGCAATAATTTTGGAGTTTTAAAGCATCAAAAGAACTTTGGGAAAAAATAGCTCAATAAAATACATCTTAAAAATTTGTTGTTTTGTACCATTCAGAAAATAGTAACACTACTTAGCCTAATAATAATGAACTACTTAGCCTTAAATGTGTATTCATAAATTCAAATTGTCTCCTCCACCAACTTTCATTAAGTCAAAATCATATTTATTTATTTGGTTTTCTTCCATATGGGAGTTGGTTACAGGAGGGATGTGACAATTATCTTATGTGATAATTATGTGGGATTTCTTTTTATAATTATTGTAAGCATAAGGCTTCAAGGATCTTATTATATTGCATGGTAACAAGGCTCTTCATTCTTCTGTGGAGAGACATCATCTACATCTGCAATGGAGGCTTGATGCTTAGGTCTATCTGAACAATGTTTGGAAAAGTGACCAAACTTATCACACCTAAAGCATTGAATTTTTTCAATTCACAATGAAGGTTTGGACAATGAAGCTCTTTTATTTGGGTTGCAGATCAAACAAATTGAAAAAAGAGACAAGGGGTCAGAAGTTCTAATGTACTTCCTAAGAATTCAAGAGACGGTATTGACTTGAAATGGCGTGAAACCAAACTTTGTTTTATATGCGAGGAATCGTGCCTGCCAACTATGCAAACCATTGCAATCTTCAAGGG
>VDFB02270651.1:135686540-135716549 GCA_007258455.2 Sequoia sempervirens
AATATTGTATGTCACCCTCCTTCCATATTGACCCATTCAAAATTCCAATGAACTTAAATTGCAGTGCATAATCTTCAAACAAAGATTTATTTCAATAAGCTTGGATTGCATTACATAAATCTTAGCCTATATACACCATCTCTTACAATATTTTTTATTTAAACAATTGTGTATAATTATTTATATTTATATTTTATTTTATTTTTTTGTTAATAGTATCCCCGCAATCCCGTCTAGCAGCCTAGCAGCCCATAACTTGGTTACTTGGGGCAAGCAGCGGCGAGACTAGTCCGGGGGGCAACAGCCGTTAAGCCAGTCCCAACCAGGTAAACCCAAAAGCGGAGTCGAATATATAAAGAACATGTACAGTCTTCTTAAAAAAAGTGAGGCCCACATTTGCTTAAAACCAATAATATATATATACCAATGGGACAGATGGCTCAAATTTCCTGTCAGTTCCTTCGGACGGGATAGTTTGCCTCTACTTGGAATCAATCTACACTCCCTTTCCCTTGAACTCATTGTACATAATTAGAAGACGTTTCTATTGAGCTTTCGCCAAACCGCACGTGCTTTACCTGTTATGGATCAACAGATGTTTATTACAACCCTAGTTTATTAACTCATCACAGTGCAGAAGCAAAATAAGATCAATGTAAACGAGAAACAGTAGCAGAGGAATCCATAAGCACCTGAGTTCTTCTGCAACTTTCAGGTACGCTCCCTACGGAAAGTTTCCATTGCAAATTGTCTTCCTTTCCTTCCCGCTCCTCCTCCACATTTCCTTTCTCCATTTGCTGAGATTTCGCATGGTTGAGGCAGGAATCCAGGATTCTTTCCACTGTCTCAGAACTCTCTTGGCTCTCTGCCATCATTTCAATAAGCTGGGCTTTTGTCATCCGGACTTTAACCCTCAGAGCTCCATTATCTTCACTGGTCTGAGAAGAAGAGGTATCTGATGATGGCTCACGATTCATGGGAGAAATATCAGAAATGGACCTGCGCGCTAAGAGCATACTTTCAAGCCTAGACTTTGCGTCCGTTGTTATCCCAGAACGGACTCTTCGTGGCTCGCGTTGGTTGTTCTCCAACTTGGGCAATTGGGCAAGAAAATAGAGGTGCTTGGCGTTGAGACTGGCGGATCCATCCAGAGGTTTTGCTCTCACTCCCATATGACGAACTGCTTCAGAATGCAAAATGGCAAAGCCTGGATAATCTGCGAGGACGTCATCTACTGTCACGGGCTGCTTCACCTTCAACACTTGTCCGTCTAATTTCATGATCTTAACACGACCATGATGTCCTCTGAACAAAATTGCGTTCCCCATCAAGTCTAATTTGGAAATGAAAATCTAAAAATAAGAATATCTGATTTTGGGGGTTTTGTTTGGCTTTTATAGACGTATCGATAGGTAGCGACAATTTTGCAGTCCACAATAAACGTCTTCATTAACGCGCGTGAGAGGATGATTGGGTCCGGTCAACAATCGGAAGGAATAGTTCACAATTGTTTTTCTAAGCTGCGGCTTTTACCGAGAGTGGCATAGTATTTGTCCTTCTTCAAATATTGTAATTGTTTAGTTAGGCTAATTTTTATTGATTTCTATTGGGAGGGAATAATGTTCAATATTTTTAATAATATTGGATTAATAGTTGTGATTTTAAAGTTGTTAGTGTTGATGATGACTACTGATAATTGAATGAAATGTATTTCTTACATGTAAAAAGCAACAAATCATGTAATGTCACATCAGCGCGCCCATAAAACATGACTTAGTGCATAACTATCAGTCTCACACTTTTTTTGGGTCTTTTTGAACACTTTGACAAAAAGAATGCTGATGTGGCATCATATTTGATGATGTGGCCCGAAAACCTTAGTTATAAGTAGGGGACTTGTCAAGTAAGCTACTATAAAAAATTGAGAGCGATTTGAAATTTCCACATAGGATTTTGAGAAGCACAAAGTTAGGGTGCTCAACTATCGGATCCTCTCCCCTATGATACACACCGAAAGAGTGGCATAGTACTTGTCTTTGAAATATTGTTATAGTACAAATATATTTTTTTAAAATTATTTTATTAAATTAAAATTATAATAGTAATTAAATTATTGATTATTAATTATAAATAAAATGCATTTTAAAAGAAAATATAGATAAAAATAATTTGTTTTCCAAACTAAAAATTAGTCTATTTTATGTAGTGTTTTTTTAACGTCTTTGAATAGGGTAAGTTATTTCATTTGGATGTTATTGATCTTCCTTATCTTTTTGTGGGCAATTAATCTTTTAAGCATCTTTCGCGGTTATGTTCTAATGCCTAGAGTCTTTGAACTTGTATCTATGACTTCTTCAAACCATTCAAACTAGAACCATTTTCTTAGCATATGGTTCTTCTTAAGGATTGGTCTCACATCTCTCACAAGCTCAACTGGATTTGGCATGCTTTTAGGGTAGAGATTCTCTTCAACATATATAAAGATACAAATTCAACTATTTTTCCAAGTATTTTGTTGATGAGCATGTTTTATTTTTTCTAAAGCTATGATTTGTAGTGATGTGTCATTGCATATTCAAGTGTAAATTAACAAAGTTTCACTTGATGTGTTAAATTTATAGGTGAAATTCCCCATGTGTGGTGGCTAGATTTCTTCTATCTCCATCTTCTTCTAGGGTCCATTCATCTTCTTGTGGGAATCAACATGCAATGAGTCTTTATACTTAAGGTACTTGAGAGGCTCACTCCTAGGCTTGTCCCAAAACTACAAGAAGGGATCATGGTTGTAAGGAAGTTAAGGTAGAAGAACAATTTCCTACACTAATCTTGAGAGGAGAATAATGCAAAACTTTTTGCAGATCTTTAACACTTATATAAACTTAAACAAAAATAGACATAAATCTTACACATGCCACAACACAATGATTTGTGTGGGGAAAACCCTTTCGAGGGGAAAACCCCACACTCTAAAAGTTTCCTAATATATTATTCAAAAATCATGAAGATTACAATATACTTGTAGAGCAAGCTTCTCACAGGAGTATTGAACCACCAGAGATTCAGAGAAAACATGACTGCTATCAAACTCTTAGAATACATCACCATCTACAATCATATTACAACACCCTCATAAAATAGGGTTACCATCTAGGGCAAGATAGGCCAACAAAATATCTAGCATTAGATCTAAAACCTAACAATTAATGGTCTAGATTTATAATGTATCATTTATTTAATGTATGTCAACCATTTTAGGAATTTTCTAAAAGAGTTAACAAAAAATTCTTTACACACATCTCACTCCTCCCCTTGATGCCATTGTATATTACACCTATCGATGTAACTAGGATATATATATATATCCTATCAATAATAAACTTTGTATAATTGCAAGGTTGAGACACATTTTCGCAACAAATCTCACACTTGTCAAACACCCTACAAGAGCAACAAGAGGGAGTAAACATTGTCTCTTAATTGCTAGGTGCTGAAAGACCCATAGTCTTTGAACACCATTTGAACTTCTCTATGGTCATAGGCTTAATTAAAGAATCAACAACATTAATCAAAGTCTCTACCTAAACCAACTTCACCTTGCCATCTTCAACCATATCTCGAACAAAATGATATTGCACATCAATGTGCTTGGTCCTAGCACAAAGTATCAGGTTCTTGGCTAGACATATTGCACTCTGACTATCACAATAAATTGTCACTACACCTTGTTTTATTCCAATTTTTGAACACAGACTCTTAAGCCAAATGTCTTCTTTATAAGCATGAGTAGCTTCCATATACTCTTCTTTAGTAGTGGATAAACAACCATAACCTGTCAGTTACTCATCCAACTAATTGCACCACCAAATAAAGTAAACACATAAGCACATGTAGATCATTTGCTATCAATATCACCTACCCAATTTGAATCCACATAACCATTCAAATATCAAGGGAAATATCATCTTTAATCACATTACTATGTTAACACAAGGAATAATCTGAGGTACCACATAAATATCTAAAGACCCTTTTAACTGTATCCCAATGAACTCTACTGGGATTAGACATATATCTAG
Organism: Sequoia sempervirens; assembly: GCA_007258455.2. Taxonomy (NCBI): domain Eukaryota; kingdom Viridiplantae; phylum Streptophyta; class Pinopsida; order Cupressales; family Cupressaceae; genus Sequoia; species Sequoia sempervirens. The sequence continues at coordinate 135,690,617 of VDFB02270651.1, forward strand.
AAAGAACTCCCACTGCTTGGAAAATGTTTGGTCTAGTGCAGACCATAACATACATCAAACCTCTAATTGCACTCTGATAAAGCACTCTATGTTGCAAGTATGAACAAGTTGGTAGTGTTTTCATTAATGTTTTCATTGATGTCAACACAGTGTACATGATGTTGCAGATTGTGCATGTATAGCTTAGATGTTGTTGAGATGTTGTGAGTACATGGAGCTATCCTTATGATGTTTCAGATGTGTTAAAATGATGGGTTACCAAGTGATTTTGAGAAAATTAATAAAGAGTATAGTCAGAGTTATGTTTGTGTTCAAAATGTGCTCTGGTATGTGCTATGCCTTTGGTGTTGATCCTATGCTTGTGCGGATATGATGGGTTGTTTTTGGGAATTTGTTGGTGACATCTCTTAGTTTTTTAGCTTTTGGTTTGATGGAGTGTGAAATCTGTCTTCACCGGTGTGTGAACTAGCTTGACAAATTTGTTTGTCTATGGACTGGAGAAATTTTTCTGCTTCATAGTCCTCCGCTTATCTTTTTCATGTCTTGCATATCTATAATGTCTCGTAATGGCGGTATCTATGTTTTGACGAAGGTGTTCATGGTTTGGTGCTCTGGAAGATAAGTTCCAAAGTTTCTGTGTGTATCTGTGTAGTATGGATGGACTGTGGGAAGGTTTTCTATGTTCAAAGGTTGTTGTACTTGTTGTGGATGTATCTGAAGGTATTTGAGATGTGTTCTCTTGCATAATGAAGCATTTTACATCATCTGCATGTTATTTTCTTGTTGGAAAGCGCATACTTCAATGTTCATTCGTGTTTTCATTAGGTTTCATCGACCTGGTTTTTACACTTCATATGAAAGATTAAAAAATTTAATTAAGGAAGCATGTGGTTGATCCAAGATGTTGGTTTGGGTCACAGTTAAGTATTGGTGTGGTCCACTCCCATTCATTTCCACTACAAGAATGTTGAGTTGTCGCCCTAATTTGAATTTATGAAATGAAGCGTATGTAGCCGGCCTTGGAAGAAGTTTCTAAGGTTAAAGAGGGTATAAATACAAGTCGAGATGTTGCAAATGAATTAATCAAGTAAGCCACGAGTTTGAAGAGCAGATTTGTGTGAAAGTGAATTGAGGCAACAATACTTTAATTTTTAGATTCCCAAAAGCAGTGAGCTTACAGTGTCTACAATTCTTCTTATCAAGGTTGTGTATGTGTGTAATCTATTGTGATGGATCTTTACTATAATCTTTTTTATTTGTAGGCAATGAGGCTTCCTATTGTAAAGTGAATCCTTTTTGTTGGTAGTGATCCTTTGTTTCTGCGCAGTGAGCCTCTTGTATTCGGTTTGCTATTAATTTATATTGTGAGTTAATCCTCACTGTGATTTTTCCCTTATTGGGTTTTCCATGTATAATCTGGTGTTCATTGTGTTGATTTTTCTTTCTATTATCTGCATTTCATGTTCATACTTAATAATATAATAGTGTGGTTGTGAAGTTGATAAGTGTGTGAAGTTTTGTGTTTGAATTTGGTGACAATTGATTCACCCCCCCTCTTAGTTGTCATGTTCCTTTTAACAATTGGTATAATAAATTTTGGTTCCTTGATGAAGGGCTTAACCACTTAAGGTAGATCTAATGGAGCATAAGTTGGAAATCCCTATGTTCAATGGATCTTATTATAGTGAATGGAAAGTGTAGATGAGAGGTTACATTATCTCTCTTAGTTACAAGACCTAGAATACTATTGAGATAAAGTATGTTGCATTGGAAAGTGGTCCTACCACTGCAAATGAGGCTTTTCCTTATGAGGAGAATTCAAAAGCAAGGTATGCAATATGTAGTGCTTTATCTAAGATAGGGAAAAAAATGTTATTTCCTTGGGCTTTGCACACGAAGTTTGGAAGAACTTGGAAGATATTTATGAAGGAAATGATAAAGTGAAATTGATAAAGAAGCTAATAGCAAAACATAGATATGAAAATTTGAAAATTTATGAAGGTGAAGATATTGTAAGCTATTTCTAGAGGGTTTATCTTGTAGCACATGAAGTTAGGAATCAAGGGGGCACTTTGATAGATGAAGGTATAATTGAGAAGATTCTAATGACCTTACTAGAGTGTCACAGTCATAAGGTTTTAGTTATTGAGGAAACATATGATCCTAAGAAATATACTAAAGAACAGTTGTTTGGCACCTTGATTGCATTTGAGATGAGAAAGTTTGGAAAGAAAGAGGAGAAGACATAAACAACATTTGTTGCAACAAAGAATGGAGATGATCCAAATAGTGATGGTTCAGATGAGTTGGAAGAAAAATTTCCAAGGAAGTTGAAGAAAGGTACCGGTAAGTATAAAGGTATGTTACCCTTTAAATTTTTTAGTTGTGGTAATATTGGTCATTATGCTTCAAGATGTCTGAATAGAGTTTTACATAAGAAGAAAAAAAATCATAAAGATAGAAAGGATAAGAAATTTAAGAATTTGTATCATGTTAGAGAAGAAGTTGGAATCTCTAATTATGAGGGTGATGATAGTGAATGCTTGTTCTTAGCTTTGGAGAATAAATTTATGTTTGCTAACTCTAGAAGTTGTGCAAGAAAAAGTGATTCAAAGAACAAGAAGGATGAGATGGAAGGTATTTTGGTCACTTCCTTTCATGCTAGATAGGATGAAGACTATTGGTTGATTAACAGTGGATGTTCTAATCACATGATTGGAGATAAAAGTAAATTCACTAAACTTGAAAAGTATGATGGTGGTTTGGTCATGTTTGGTGATGATTCTAGAGAAAAGATTGTTGGGAAAGGTACAATTAGTTTTGATGGAATACACAACACTGATGATGTATATTATGTAAAAGGCTTAAGGAATAACCTTTTGAGTGTTGGATAGATGTGTAGCAAAGGTTTCAAACTTGTGTTTCAGGATAATACATGTGAGATTAGAAAAGGATCTGGAGCTATGCTTTCTACAGGAAGGAGAACTCATGGAAACATCTATGAGCTTAAGGGTGTTAATGGTCAGTGAATTGTATCTCAGGTTAATGAAAGTTGGATATGGCACCAAAGAATGGGACATGTGAACTTTGATAATCTATTCCAGATTAGTTCAAGAGAGTTTGTCTGAGATCTACCTAAAATCACAAAGCCTACTAATACTGTTTGCAGAAGTTGTCAGTTAGGGAAATAGACAAGATGTAGTTTCAAAGAAAAAGAGAAATCAACTATTGGAATGTTGAAATTAATTCATACAGATCTCTATGGTCCTACCAGGATAGGAAGCCTAAATGGTGACAGGTATTTCATGCTCCTTATTGATGATTATTCTTGAATGACATGGGTTGGTTTTTTTAGAGAGAAGACCCAAGCCCTAGATAGGTTTAAAGTGTTCAAAGCAAGAGTAGAAAATGAAGTGAACCTAAGAATAAAGTGTTTGAGATCTAATAGAGGTGGAGAATTCACTTCTAGTGATTTTAATGCATTTTGTGAAGAGCATGGCATAAAGAGACATTTTTCTGCTCCTATAACTCCTCAGCAAAATGGAGTTGTTGAGAGAAAGAACTGGACTATGCAGGAGGCCACAAGAACCATGATGAAAGAAGAAAATTTACCTAATGTGTACTGGAGAGAGGCAATACACACTACTATTTATATTCTTAACAGAGTTTAGGTTAGAGGCAACAACACAAATATTCCTTATGATTTATGGACTAGTAAGGCTCCTACTATGAAACACTTTAAGGTGTTTGGAAGAAAATGTTACATTAAAAGAGATGATGAGAATCTTGGGTACAGTTTGATGCTAGATGTGATGAAGGGATTTTCCTTGGATACTCAACTACCAACAAATCATATAGATGCTTCAATAAAAGATTGAGGAATATTTTTGAGAGTGCTAATGTGAAGGTTGGTGAGGATATATGCATAGGCCTATTAAGATAAGTAAAGCTGAACCAAATGATCCTATCTATAGACTAGTACCTAAAGATAATAAGGAAGAGGAAGAAGAACAGACTAAAGAAGCAGAAAAAACATTGGAACTTGTTCCTAAGACTCCTAAATATGTCCAGAAGAATCATCTGGAGGAACAAATAATTGGAGATAAGAGCGAAGGTGTGAAGACAAGAAGTAAAGTAGTAGGTGAGGTAAATATGTGTTTACTTTCTAAAATAGAACCTAAGTCTATGTGTGAAGCATGTGAAGATGACATTTTGGTTAGAGCTATGAAAGAAGATTTGCAACAAAGAGAGAAGAATTAGACATGGGAACTAGTTCCTAGACCTATGAAAAAAAATGTAATTGGTTCAAAGTGGGTGTTCAAGATTAAGTTGAATGAAAATGGTGAAGTTATAAGAAACAAAGCAAGACTTGTATGCAAGGGATACTCACAAGTCGAAGGCATAGACTTTGAAGAGAGATTTTACCCAGTGGCAAGAATGGAAGCTATTAGGATGTTTTTGGCATTTTTTTCCCATAAGGATTTCAAATTATATCAGATGGATGTCAAGTCTACATTTTTGAATGGAGAACTAGAAGTATACATGGAACAACATGAAGGATTTCAGTTATCAAACAAATTAGATATGGTTTGTAAGTTGAAAAAGGAATTGTATGGACTGAAACAAGCTCCCAAAGCAAGGTATGCTCTATTGGATATATATTTGACACAACAAAGATTTAGCAAGGGATTTGTAGACATTAATCTTTACTTCAAAGTGAAAGGAAACCAAATTTTTATAGTGGTAGTATATGTTGATGATATTATCTTTGGAGGAAATGAAGGTATGTGTAAGAGATTTGTAAAGGAAATGCAAAAAGAATTTGAAATGTCCATGATTGGTGAGTTGAATTTCTTTCTTGGTCTTCAAGTAAATACAACTAGTAATGGGATATTCATTTCACAGTCAAAATATGTGAAGTAGTTGTTAAAGAAGTTTGGAATGGATGAATCCAAACCGGTTAATACTCCTATGGTGACTGGATGTAAGCTGAGTAAAGATGATGACTCTACTAAAGGTGATTAGAGAAAATACAGATATATGATAGGTGAATTTCTATATCTTACTACTACCAGACCATATATCATGTATGCAGTATGTTTAGTTGCTAGATTTCAAGAAAAACCTAAAGAAGCACATGTTACAGCTATAAAGAGGATATTCAAATGTCTTAAAGGCACACCAGATTATGACTTATGGTATCCTAAGAATACTAATTTTACTCTAAGTGCTTATACCGATGCATATTGGGTTGGTTGTGTGAATGACTAGAAGAGTACCAGTGGAGGTGCTTTCCTTCTTGGTGGAAGATTGGTTTCATGGTTAAGTAAGAAGCGGGATTCAATTTCTTTATCCACTATAGAAATAGAGTATATTGCTGCAGCATCTTTCTACACACAAGTTTTGTGGATGAAGCAAACATTGAAGGATATTGAAGTGATATTTGATGAGCCTATGCATATCTTCTATGATAATACAAGTGCTATAAACATTTCAAAGAATCTGGTAATGCATTCAAGAACAAAATATATATCTATCAGATATGATTTCTTGAGAGAGAAGGTATTGGAGGATAAATTCAGGTTGGAGTATTTGTCTACAAAAGAACAGATTGTAGATATATTTACTAAGGATCTTTCGAAGGATAATTTTGAGTATCCTAGGGAGAATTTGGGGGTCATCGGCCATCCAAACAAGGTGCACATGGAGGTGCATTAGTCTATCAGATCTATATATTCTTCATTTATCTAGACTGATGAATGGGTCTACTCCGTAAGGGGAGTAGAAAGTTTTCATTGTTGCAGTATGAGTTGTATGGGTGCACTCCTAAGGGGGAACTTGATTAGAGCTTTTGATCTTTGCCATTGATGTCAAGGGGGGGAGAGAGTCATGTGAAAAATAGTAAAAGAAAGAAAAGGTATTTTCCCAGAATGTAGGAATGTTGTGCAGATTGTCTAATATGAAAATAAAGGAGAGTGTTGTCTTTGATGGATTTTTCACATAATGTGTTGTCATCAATGACAAAGGGGGAGATTGTTGCAAGTATGAGCAAGTTTGATGGTGTTGTCATTAATGTTGTCATTGATGTCAACATAGTATAGGATGTTGCAGATTGTGCATGTATAGTTGTGATGTTGTTGAGATGTTATGAGTACAAGGAGCTATCCTTATGATGTTGCAGATGTCCTGAAATGATGGGTTATTCCTTTTGAGAAAATTAATAAAGAGTGAAGTTAGAGTTATGTATGCATTCAAAATGTGCTCTGGTACTTTCTCTGTGTTTCTTCTATGTTGATCATATGCTTCTGTGAATCTGAAGGGTTGTTTTTGGGCATTTGTTGATGTCATCTCCTAGTTTTTTAGCTTTTGGTTTGATGGAGTGTGAAAGTTGAGTTCACCGGTGTGTGAACTGGTTTGAAGAGTTATTTGTGTGTGGATTGGGAGAAATGTTTCTACTCCGCAGTCCTTTGCTAATTTTTTTCATGTCTTGTGGATTTGGAATATATTTTGTAATGGTGGTCTTTTAGTTTTGACGAAGGTGTTCATGGTTTGGTTCTCCAGAAGATGAGTTCCAAAGCTAATGTGTGTATATGTGTAGTCTAGATGGACTGTTGGAAGGTGTTATGTGTTCAAAGGTTGTTGCACTTGCTACAAATGTATCTAAAGGTATATGAGATGTGTTCTCATGCATAATGAAGCATGTTATGTTTTCTATGTGTTATCTTCTTGTTGGAAAGTATGTACTTCAATTTTCATTTGTATTTTCATTAGGTTTGGCCGACCTAGTGTTTACACTTCATATGAAGGATTAAAAAATTTAATTAAGGAAGCATGTGGTTGATCCAAGACATTGTTTTGGGTCATAGTTAAGTATTGGTGTGGTCCACTTCCATTCCTTTCCACCACGGGAATGTTGAGTTTCTGACCTAATTTGAATTTATGAAATGAAGTGTATGTAGCCAACCTTAGAGAAAGTTTCTAAGGTTGAAGAGGGTATAAATACAAGTTGAGATGTTGTGAATGAATTAATCAAGTAAGCCATGATTTTGAAGAGCAGAGTTGTGTGAAAGTGAATTGAGGCAGCAGTACTTTAATGTGTTAGATTCCTGAAAGCAGTTAGTTGACAATGTCTACAATTCTTCTGATCAAGGCTACAAATGTGTTTAATCTATTGTGGTGGATCTTTACTAAAATCTTTTGTATTTTTAGGCAGTAAGCCTCCTTGTTGGATAGTGAGTAATTTTTGTTGGCAGTGAGCCTTTGTTTCTGGGTAGTGATCCCTTGCCAGTGAGCCTCTTATATTCGATTTGCTATTACTTTATATTGTGAGTTAATCCTCACTATGGTTTTTCCCTTGTTGGGTTTTCTATGTAAAATCCGGTGTTCATTCTATTGATTTTGCTTTATGTTATCTGAATTTCATGTTCATACTTAATAACAGAATAGTGTGGTTGTGAAGTTGATAAGTGTGTGAAGTTTTGTGTTTGAATTTGGTGACAACTGATTCACCCCCCCTCTTAGTTTTCCTATTCCTTTTAACACTTTTCTCATGTCTTCCATCTCTGATGGAGATGTTGGACAATCTGAAATAGATAACTTTGTTCCAACAAAAAGGGGAACACACAATGGTCTACAATCCTTTATGTTAAATCTCTATAAAATTGAATTGACATACTTACTTTGCCCAATCCATAGCTTTTTGTTCTCTCTGTCTAATTTAATTTCCATCCCAAGAATGTGTCTAGCTGCATGAAGGTCTTTCATTTCAAATTTAGCAACAAGTTGATATTTCAGTTGGGTGCTGGCAAAAAGTTGAGTCCACTTTGGAAATGTTTTTCTTGATTTTCAGAATTTGACACATTTGACCTTAAAATTTGAAGCACTTAGAGATGGAATCTTCAAAAAAACTAATCATAAAATGTAGTACTTAGAGTCTAGTTTCCAAATGTGTAATTTATTTCAATACCCAGATTGTACAAATTGAGTTTCAATAGGCATTTTTAAAAACCACTATTTAAAAGTCATTTTTTTTACCATACCATGCACGTGTACAACATCCATATTTTGGCCTAAATTATTGTATTTTTCTAAATCCTTTTGGAAAAAGATTTGTGACTCACTGAAGCTTGTTCTCGATATTTTTTGTAATTTTTTATTGATTTTTTTTTTGGTTAAATTTTTATTAGGCATATTTGTCGTTTTGAAAAATCGTCATGTCGGACATGCATAAGATGACATAAACTTATCTTTTTTTGATTTTTTTTAAATTGAAAATAATTGTCTGAAGTTTGTTCTCATGCAATTTGTTAGTCAAAATGTTATGTTGATCAAAAGTTATTAAAAGAGTAAAAAACCCTTATATTTAAAGTTTATGGACCAGTGTTAACATAAATTAATTGAAAAATAGAAAAAATAATCCAATTGTAAAAAAAATTACATATTTGGAATCTACATTGTCTCATTTAAATTGGGTTTTAATTTTGTCAAAAAATTCTGCAAAAAAAGTCATTAGCCATATGTCCAAACTCGATATTTTTCTCTGACATTGTTAGGACCTTCAACTTGCAGGTCAAACTAGGTTGAAGGCCTAGGTTTGGATTCCCAATGCTTTTCCCAAACCAAAATACAAGGCAAAAACCCAACCACAAAGTAAATTCAATTTCAAATTTTTGGAAACAGGCGGGATCCTGTTTTGTAAAGCAGAATCACGTTTCATAAAAAAAACCAAATTTATGGTTCTACAAAACGGGATCACGTTATAAATAACGGGATCCCATTTTCAAAATTGCAAATAAAAATAAAAATTCATTTATGGAAATTTTCAAAACGGGATTCTATTCCAAAAATGGAAAGTTTTCAAATCGAGATCCCATTTTGAAATCTTTCCATTTTTGGAAATTTTCAAAAGCGGAACCCATTTTTAAATTTTCCAAAATGGGATCCCTTAAACGGGATCCCATTTTTTTAAAAACGGACCTCGTTTCTTAAAAAGCAAGATCCCTTTTTTAAATAAGATCTCGTTTCTTAAAAAGCGGGATCTCATTTTTGCAATGCCTTTTTTTTTTTTGGCTAAGGAAAAAACTTCCATGTTTCATGGACTCAACTTCTTGCATTTACCCAATTCTAAAATCATACCTTTCCTTTTTCCAATAAATAACATATCAACATATAATGCAATAAATAAGATATGATCACCATTGGTTTTATAATAAACACAATGATCTAATTTAGAATGCTCAAATCCCAAACTCTACAGATATGTATCAAATTTCTAGTACCACATCCTAGGAATCTGTTTTAATCCATACAAACATTTCTTTGATTTGCAAACCAACTTACTTTTACCTTTCACTAGGGTATGTGCAGGATCATCGTGCAAAAAATAGGCCCTTAAGTGGCAAAAAATTTAGAAAAATCAGTGTTAGGAAACTTGATGTAAATATTTGAATAAGTTATCTATATTATTTCAAAAATATGTAAGAATAGAATTTGTAGAAAATTGAATGTAGTTTCTAAAATACTAGGTTTATTTAAAAATAAATAAAATCTATTTGGTGAAAATTTGAAATTTCAATGCAATAGTACTTAAATTTAAAGGAAAAATAAGAAGTAGGTGTATACGTTTGACCACCCTAACCATAATAAAATGATAATATTTTTTTTTAAGATTTTATATATAAGTAGAGGACTCATGTCTAGATGTGATGCATACTTTTTTGTAATTTTTTTCCAAGTAAATAATTAATTATGAATTTTTTATTACAACTTTTAGAAAATATAAAAACTCATCTGTCTGACCACCTTAACTTGGTCAAAAATTCATGAGATTTAATTTTTATTTTTTTAATCCTATAGTATGTGAAGCATAGAATGTGACACATGTTTCAGATTCAAAAAATATGATACCGTTTGAAAGTTATAGATGTTTTCAATCAGCCTATCGATCAGGACTTCAGTCGTAATTCTAATAGAAAATGAATAATAATTATTTATTAAATTCAAATTAAATCATAATTTATATTTTTGGAAAGCTGAGAATCTCCTCTAAAAACCCTTTTCGTTTCATTGATTTTGGGTGAAAAAAAAGTCGTCAGCCACATACCCCCATAATATTGCCACTTTTTGGCACACCATGATCCTGCACATACCCACCACGTAGTTCTCTGGTTGTGTCATATAAATATCCTCCTCCAATTCACCATGAAAGAAAGAAGTTTTACATCCATTTTCTCAACCTCTAAATCATAGGCAGTAACAATAGCAAGAAAAAATATAATAGATGCCATTTTTGCAATAGGAGAAAATATCTCACTATAATCAACACCCTCAACTTGAGAGTAACCTTTTGTAGTGACCTTTCTTTGTACTTCTCAATACCTCCATTTGAACCAATATTTTTCTTGAACACCCATTTTCAACCAGTAGGTTTTCATCCTTTAGGAAATGGTACAAGATCTCATGTATCATTATTTTTCAAAGATGCCATTTCTTCATCCATAACAATCTTCTAGGATTCTGCATCATTCATACCTAATGCCTCTTCTATAGATTTGGGTTCATCCATGTTAGTATTCAAAGAAAAAATACATCTCCAATCATCAAGTGTATACTTATGAAAAGGTTGAGTTGGAGGTTCTTCCTCCTCTTTTGAAGATTCCGAGCTAGATGAGCTCTCCTCAACTTTTTGTCTATCCATGGGCCTCGATTCAACATTCTCAGGTGTAGAAGGAAATTGAATCACATCTTCATGTTTACTTTTTCTGGCTGCAATGTAACAGAAGAAGGCTTACTTTCTCTAAAAATAACACTTCTACTATATATTACTTTTTGTCTAACAAGATCCCTAAGCTTGTATCCTTTCACACCATAACTATATCCAATGAAGATACATTTCACAACATTGTTATCCAACTTTGTTCACTTCTCCCTTGGCACATGTGCATATGCCTCGAAACCAAAACTCTAAGATGTCTTCATGAAGTCTTGCAACCCGACCATGCCTCTATAGGCATATTATCAATAATAGATGATGTAGGAGACCTATTAATTAGGTAAATTAGGTAGTGGCAACAACTTCATTCCAAAACCTTTTTTCTAGGCTAGCACCACTTAACATACTCCTAACCTTCTCCACCATTGTCTTGTTCATTCTTTTTGCAACTGCATTCCATTGTGGAGAATACGAAGTTGTCTTATGTTTATGAATACCACAATCTTTATAGAATCTATCAAAATCATTAGAGAAAAATTCACTACCATTAATAGTTCTAAAACATTTTATTTTCTTTCCAATATGCAACTCAACCATTGCTTTAAATTTTTTAAATCGACTGTAAACTTCAGATTTACTCTTTAGAAAGTATACCAATGTCCTCCTATAATCATCAATAAATGAAACATAATATATGGATTTACCAATTGAAGGAACATCTACAAGACCAAACACATCAGAATGAATAAGATCCAATACACCACAAGATTTATGAGAACTCGAGTAAAATTGAACGTGGTTTTGTTTTCCATAAATCCAATGCTCACAAAAATAGAATTCATGATTACAATCGGATAAACCTTCAACAAGGTTTTTATTTTTCAAGGTCCTTGCATCACCATAGCACCTCTAACCATCTTGCATCTTGTATCATAAAATACTACCTGCACGCCCGCATCTATTAGTTTTCTCACAGATAATAAATTTCATGCTAATTGAGGGAAATGCAATACACCATTAATCTTTTTTATTCTACCATCAAGAAAACTGATTTTAACTTTACCACATCCAACAATTTCTAAATAAGAATCATCCTCCAAGCGCACCTTTCCTCCATCAAATTATTCGTATTCAGAAAACCAATCTCTATGAAAGGTCATATGGAAAAATGCACTTGAGTCAATTAACTATGCATTATTATTTGCATGAGTTGCCAAAGCTGCAATGAACGTGTCACCATCTTCCTTCTCAGACTCATAATCATAATAAAATTTCTTCTTTTTCTTCTTTTCTTCTTTGCATTTCGTACAAACATGTCTAGGCTTATTGCAGTTCCAATAAATAACTTTAGACTTTCTTAGAGATTTAGATCTCCCCTTGGACTTGGATTTATCACGCTTCTCATTCTTCTTGCCTTTTTCCTTAGTCATTCCACTATAACAATAGAAATAGGGTGCTCCACCTTTTAGGAGATGGAGCATGAGGATAGGGTCCCTATTTCACTATTGCTTCATTTAAGGAAACCTTAGATATCTTAATCCAAGGATGAAGTGAGGGAAAGAGATCTTGCAATAAGGTATCATAAGGTGTGATTAATGACTAAAAGGGGGTTCACCACCAAGCTATAGCTTGGAAAGACAAGTAACATGCAAAACCTAATGATATGCAAGACTTGAGGAGATGGCCTAGAAATGAATGCAAAATAGAACACTAAAATGGAAAATTATAGAGGTGCACTTGGAAACCTATAGAAGCTTGAATGAAGACTTGAAATGCTAAATTTTTTGAATTCAATCCACATTAGGACTCATATGTTAGGATGGGCGATTTAGTCCCAGATTAGGGTTTTTGGGTAGGAACAAAAATTTGGCAGTGGCAGGTTGGGAACTCCTCAAATCTAGAAATTTGACTATACTAGGACTTAGAATGCTTAGCTTTTGGATTCAACTACGTGTATTTTTGTGTATTGGGACTCATATGCCAAAAGTGGTGTATCAGTCCTGCTTAGATTTTTTAGGGGATCAAGATCTGAATCTACTCTTCAATCTTTTCTCTATCTTCTCAACCTATTTGCAGATCTGAAATGATGAATTTTGCTCTATAGATGCCTTCTAGTGATCTTGAAAACAAGATGACAACTTTGACAAATTTCCACACTTGACAACATTTCTCCAATCTTGCTCCTTAGAGGGTCTTCAACCTAGATATGCAAATCACACACTAAAGAGGGGGATTTAATGTTATTTTGTTAGTAGAAAGGGGTTTTCCTTGGTCAAAACATCTTTTGATAATCAAACTTTGAAATAGAATTAAATGGAAAAGAGGAATGATGAATGAAAAAAATGATATATTGCAACTCACAAAACCCTATAAATAAAGTGTTACAAACATGTATGAAATGGTTCCAAAGGATATGGAACTTCACTCTTGCTTGAATGTTGTAGATCTTGAATTGAATGCTTGCTTGAATTATGAAACCCTACATCACAAATGTTAGCTCAAAAACAAACATGATGCTTGATACTTGAATGATGCTCTAAAAAAATTCATAACTAGCTCTTGAATGCTCTTGTAAACACTTGTATGCTATTGTGAACTCAATTTTTTTATAAGGAATGCTCTCATGAAAGTCTTAAGTGAAGATATGAATGTTTAGGTGAAAATGAGTGAAATAACCTTGTATTTATACTTGTTTATGCCAAATTCCTCGAAATTACAACACTACAAGCCAACATCACATCTCAAAGAATAAAATCCCATCAAGAATTTGAATTTAATTTATGTTTAAGCCACACATGACTCATACATCAAAAGTGGCATATGAGTCCCATTAGACTAAGCTTTGGGACACATTTTTCAAGAAATGCTTAAATTAATGTGAAATAATGATCGGGTCTCTGAAACTTAGGTGTGACTCATACACCTAAGGTGGCATATGAGATCCAAATCACTAAATTTAGGCCATACAATCCAAAATCACATGAATTATGATTGGATGTTGGTAAATTTCAGAAGTATCCTTAGAAAGATGCATTAATTAAGGCTTGTGGATGCAAAATAAAGCCAAATAAGGAATAAGGAATCCCGATTAATTAATAAAACCCTAGATTAGTGTGAAAGTGTGAAGGTACACTTTATAACACCCTAAATAATGCACAACTAGGTTCATTTAGTTTACAAGGGCCCAGGACTTAATGTGAATGCATTAAACACATTATAACACTAAATCAAGTTAATATTCTAGTATCTATTTAATAGGGAGGGCCCAAACAAGTGTGAATATGTAAGGGGATACATTTTTTGTCATTACATTTAGCCCCCACTTTAGTGAGAGGAGGAACTTGCTTCAAACTCACACTAAAGTAGACATTCAAGAAGGGTCAAAGTGTACCAATATAGATGGTATAGGATAATAAAGATCAAAGGAGGTGGTCAAGCCCCTAGAATCCCAAATCCTACGTCAAGCCAGCATAAGCACAAAAAGGACATGCACAAGGTGTATGGTATGCAACATCAAGATACACACATATACAATGTCAAAGATATATAAATACAAAAGAAATTAAAGGAAGAAAAGGTGGATCAAGCTTTGATAATTTTTCCCACACATTGTGGATCAGATCTAAGCTATTTTTCCAAAAATGCATGCTCACTGTGAGGCAACGAAACTTCGATCAGTTCGTTGGGTGAGTATCCAAAATGGGTGGCTTATAAGTGGAGCATGTTGTCCACTATGAAAACTAAATGCACTCTCACAAGGGCTAGTGGAACCTCAGGCCATCCACTAGGTGATCCCCCAGAGAGAGTTGATCCCACAATATTGGTTTACAATTTTTGGCCAAATTGGACATTGAACTGAATTTTTTTAACTAAATCTTCACTTTCAAGCACCTATAGTTGCTAAACCAAGAGGAATTTGAATATGATGCAAACTAGTGACTTGTGACATTTTTCCTATAGATTCTAAATATATTTTAAAAAAATTGGAATCATATTGCATTTATTTTTCCATCTCCTTCAAAAACTAGTTTTCAATAGTAAACACCATTTTTAAAGAGTGATGTTCACCATATACAACATAACTTTTTTTCTATGAAGGATAAAATTATAATTTTTTCGAATTTAGATTTGTAAATATGATATCTAACACTTTGATTTTGTTTCATAGTGTTTTATTAGATATTTTTTTCTTAATTAAGTTTTTAAGTCAAACCAATCATAATTTCGACATAGGCAGACCGTATACAAAACTTTTTTTGTGTATTGCAATTCAATTTTATTTTTTTGTTAGAACAAGGACATCAATATCTAGCATAGACATATTTTTTAGATTTTTTTTTGTAATCTACTATTTTTCCACATGTGCAAAACAAAGAGTTTGATTTTCGGTGAAAAACCTACATTTACAAAAAATAAAGAATAATTATAATACTCAAATTAAATATATTTAAAATTATACTTTTTGGGAAGCTTATAATAAGGACTACATACAAAAATAAATTTTAAATGAATTCATTTGATCCCCCAAAGGGTAAATCAAAAGTGTTTTTTTATCAACATTTTGATAGGTGTAAAGGAGACTCCATTATAGGTATGGTTTAAAATTAGTGGGGTTCTATCTAAGGGGGTTTGATCTAAGGTGGTTTGATCAAACCCTCTTCAATTGGAATCTTTTAAATGGAAAATTTCAAGGCTTAAATCATTATATTTTCTAAAAATATGTAATTTTAGCAAAAATCAGGGTGTCCCAAAATGTGTAAACCATTATTGTGGGATCACCCAGAGGTGAGACATACACACAACTAGTATGTAGTCACACACACAAGCAAGTGGCTACGGGAAAGTCACACCCAAGTTCAACTCCCATACACTAACCATACCAAAGTTATACCTCATGATAACTTTGATAAGGCGCCACACAACAATGAGCTTTGAGCTCCATGAGGCAAGCAACGCTTCGTATGCTTGACGCTCATGGATAAATAGGATGGCACGACAAGCAAGAAAAGTGTGTTATCCAAGGTGGCCATATAACAGATATTGTAAATGCAAAATAGTGTAAGGTGCATTCAAATGGATTTTTCTTAGTTCATGTAAGATCTCTTCTTATGGAACATTATGCCTAATGTCTCCAAGAGAGGAAAAGTCAAAGAAATATCATGCTCTTAGAGGAAAGAAAACCCAATGACACCACTAAGAAAGGGATGCATCACAAGAAAAAAGAAATCACATAGTGAAACATTCAAGTGTTAATGTAATGTAACATGCAATTCAACTTAACGCATGTCGTCCACATCCCAAGATTTCTCTTATATGTACTTGAAAGGCGGTCAACTAGACAAAAGAGACAACAAGTGACATATGAGGACAAGTTGAAATGGTATAATAGAATTAAAATAAGTATCAATTAGAGGAATGATGTGCTTCAACACAAGGAAGAGCACCACACTCCTTAAGATGTTGAATTTTATTACTTAAAGCCTTTCATTAGTAGAATGACCATGAACTCTATGATATGAATAAAATGAATTCTTGTAGTAAAATTTATTACGTGTTCATGGAGGGAGAGATATCAAGTGATCTTAGAGGAGTCTCGACAAGATACTCTCTTGATCAAGAGTAGAGGGTGTTCCTTTATTTTAGGACAAAGATGTCTCTTGCTTAGTACACGATGTCATACTTACACAAGGCTCTTTATATTGTGAGATTTTATACTCTCCTTTATAGGAGGGTGTAAAATCTATCAAATTCAAATCATTAGTGTTTTGCATGATGACATTGATATTAAGCAAAGATTTCTTTGTTTCTTTCATTTCTTTTGAAGGACAAAAATAAATACCACTAGTGTCTATCAGTTCAAGATGCACTAATGTTAAAGTTAGCTTAGATGAATCTTTTGTAATAGTGTTGATATTAAGTGAAGGCTTGTTTGTTTCTTTCGAGGGACAATAACCAAGACCATTAGTCATTCCTTGCATGTTAGGCTCTATAGGGACATGAATACCTTATTCTCTAGCACCACATCCTTTTCCACTATATCCAAGTTGCTTCATAAGTTCATAAGCTTTTCCATAATGTTGTTTCATTTCTTTAGGATTTTGTGGTTGCTCATAATTAGTTTCATCAAATTTTGTTGTGTAATTTGTTGTATTTTGTTCTAAAGTTGTTGAGGTGGATTATTTTGAAGGGTTTTCCAAATTTTGTGTTGATAATATTGATTTCTTTTTCCTTTTTAGATTCTTTGTTTATGACCTTGTATTTGCCCATGAATTTTGGTGTGAAATCTAAGGAACCCCAATCATCTTCTAATAGCTTTGTGACTTCCTCAATATGTTTTTCTTTATCTTGTTTAGGTTCCACTTGTGTAGTTTATGTTAATGTTTTTAAATGATTCTCTTTTCCTTTCTCAATGTTCAAACAACTATTTGGTTCAGGGTCTGCTTCGAGTAAGTACACTTTTTTGTTGTAGACATATTTCATGATACAATGAAGATTAGAAGGCACCCCATTCATTGCATTGATCCATGGTCTTCCTAAAATAAGATTATATGAATGATCATGAGGCATAACATGGATCAGTACATTTCTAATGTGGCATTTCCAGCTTTAAAAGATAAAGTGATTACACTAAGTGATTTTTTTCCTTCATTGTCAACTCCTTGAATCAATAAGGAATCGGGTTCAATTTTTTATTTATCCATTCCAAGTCTATCCAAAAAAATTACACTACACACATTAAGAGCATATCCATTGTCAACAAGGGTTCGCTTTATTCCTATTCTATTATATTGAGCTATTATCATGAAAGCATCATTTTGTTTTTATACTTCCAAAGGAGGGAGCTCACTTTGGTGAAAAACAATGTCAGCATTCATTCCTTGAATCAAGGCTGCTATGTCATTTGGTTGCACATTAGAAGGGATAGGAACTTATTGTAAAGCACTTTGAATCATGTTATGATAATGAGGGGATGCCTGAATAAGGTCCCATAATGATATCTTAGCAGGAGTATTCTTTAATTATTTGACAAGATCATACTCCTTTCCACTTTGTAAAGGTAAATGAGGAGGACTAGGCAAGATAGTGTTAGGCAATGGGAGGGATGTTGAGGGTGTTTTTCTTGGTTGCAGATTGTTTCTAGTGTTATATGTATGAGCAACAATATTATAACTCAGTTTTTATGAAACATTATTCTTGGGTGGGTAAAGGATAATTTTAGGTGTGTTTTGAGTTTGTGGTCATTGTGAGGGTGGGTAAATAATTAGAGGATTCTTAGTATGTCTCACATGGTATTTAGGATGTCCATTAATCGAGGAGGATCTAACGGACACTTGTGCATTCAACACCTCAATGGTTTCGGCTTGATGTCTTTCTAATGAAGGGAAATCTAGTGTCATATTTTCACTATCATCTAAGAAAAGTTGTTAAAATGTCATCATTTTCTTTCTCCATGATATCCTCCCTAGGAGGAGATATTTTAGGAAGAATACAAACTAGAAGTTCATGAAATTCAACGTTTGGTTCCTCTAAAGTGACTTCATCACTAGTAATAGAGTTATGAATGGTTGGAGTGTATTTTTCAATAAGGTTTTCCCTAGGGGAAGAGAGGCAACTAAGATTTTCATGACTTTCATCAATTGCATTTTCTAACATCAAAGTATCTTCTTCATAACTAGGAGAGAAACTAGGAGAAGAACCAATGTGATTGTCATGATTATCTATGATTGTGTCCTCTTGTTTAGCAATGTCTTGTCCATTAAGATAGGTAGGAGGAGAGAAACAACTAGGACTCTCAAAACTCTCATTATTTGGTTCTTCTAACACCAAAATACCTTCTTCACAAATAAGAGAGATATTAGGAGAGGAATGAATATGATTCTTATGATTTCCCAAGGTTGAATTCTCTTTCGCTAAAGCATTCTCATATGGAGGGGATATGGACTCTTTCATAGCATGCTTAGAAATATAAGATACTAACATTGTTTAACTAAGAATGACAAGTACTTCCAACCATCTTATGCAATGCTCCAAGAATGTAAACAATGTATATTAGAAGATGGAAAGTACTTTTATCCATTGTATGCAAAGCTTTAAGAATGCAAAAAATTTATATCCAAAAATGGAAAGCATTTTTATCAAACTTATGTAAAGCTTGTTGAATGTAAACATTATATATGCAAAAGTAAAAAGTACTTTTATCCCTATTATACAAAGTTTCAGAAATGTGAATATTTTCATATTCAACGATGTTTGCTAGTGCATTGATTTAGGAAGAATTCAAAAATGACTACCCTAAATTGATGTTTTTTGACCTGGATGCATAAAATAAAAGCTATTGAAACTTTCCAAACTGATTGTATAGGTTACCAAAAAGCTTAAGAAGTATAGAAACAAGGTTTTTAATGTTGTAAAAGGTAGATTCGAGCTTGATTTGGGACTAAATCACCCAAAGGGGCATATGATCCCTAGTCGGGGCTTTTGAAGAGGTCAAATGATAGAAAATGCACAACACAAAAATGCCAAAAAGTAGATAAAACAACCTATACTGGGACTAAATCTCCCAAAGGGGTGTATGATTCCCAAATTAGGATTTTTGCACTGATTTCAGCAAGTTCTAAGTGAATGCTTAGGTTTTGGTTTGTATGATGTCTAGAATAAGTGCAATTACATATTTTAGATGAAACTCAATGATGCAAGATGAAAAAATGCAACCTATATGCACTTTTATTAATGAAATATTTAGAAAAAGTACATGTAAATCAACTAATGAAAAACCCTAATGCAAAGTTAATGTAAGCTATATCTAGCTATGATGCACTCCAAATCAGAAAAAGATGTGTTCACATCAAGCTCACCAAAATGTAACAACAAAAATATGGTGCCCCACCATTTAGGAGATGGAGCATCGGGATAGGATTCTTATTTCACTATTGCTTCATTCAACGAAAACTTAGAGATATCAATCCAAGGATGGAGTGGGGGAAAGAGATCTTGCAATAAGGTATCCTATGGTGTGCTTAATGACTAAAAGGGGGTTCACCACTAAGCTATAACTTGGAAAGACAAGTAACATGCAAAAACTAATAATCAAACCTAATGATATGCAAGACTTGAGTAGATTGCCAAGAAATGAATTAAAAATAGAGCAATATACTAGAAAAATACAGAGGTGCACCTGGAAAGCTATAGTAGCTTGAATGAAGACCTGAAATGCTGAAAATACTAAATTCAATGCACACTAGGACTCATATGCCAGGTGGGTGATTTAGTCTCAAATTAGGTTTTCTAGGTAGGAACAAAATTCTAATAGTGGCAAATTTGGAACTCTTGAAATCTAGAAAAATGACTATAGTGGGACTTATACACTAGAAGTGGCATATTAGTCCTACTTAGATTTTTCAAGGGATCAAGATCTGAATATTCTCTTCAAATCTTTTCTTTGTCTTCTCAACCTAATTTTCAGATATTAAATGATGAATTGTGCACTATAGATGCCTTTTAGTGATCTTGTAAACAAGATGAAAACTTTGACAACTTTGCACACTTGACAATTTTTCTCTAATATTGCTCCTTAGAGGGTCTTCAACCTAGATCTGCAAATCACACACTAAAGAGAGGGAAAATTATTTTCTTTTAGTAGAAAGGGGTTTGCCTTGGTCAAACCCTTTTTGGTAATCAAACCTTGAAATAGAATGAAATAGAAAGGAGGAATGATGAATGAACAAAATGATATGTTGCAACTCACAAAACCCTAGAAATAAAGTGTTGCAAACATGTATGAAATAATTCCAAATGATGTGGATCTTGACTCTTGCTTGAATTTTGTAGCTATTGAATTGAATGCTTGCTTCAATCATGAAACCCTACATCACAAATGTTAGCTCAAAAACAAATGTGATGTTTGATACTTGAATGATGCTCTAAAACATTTCATAATCAGCTCTTGAATGCTCTTGTAAACACTTGTATGCTCTTCTGAACTCAAATTTTATATAAGGAATGCTCTCATGAAAGTCTTAGGTGAAGATATGAATGCTTTGGTGAAAATCAATGAAATAACCTTGTATTTATACTTGTTTATGCCAAATTCCACAAAATTACAACACTACAAGCTGACATCAGATCTAGGAGAATAATATCCCACCAAGAATTTGAATTTAATTTAGGTTTAATCCACATGGGACTCATACATCAGATGTGGCATATGAGTCCCATTAGGCTAAGCTTTGTGACACATTTTTCAAGAAATATTTAGATTGGTGTGAAATTAGGAGTGGGGCCTCAAAATTTAGGTGGGACTCATACGCCCAAGGTGACATATGAGTTCTAGATCACTAAACCTATGTCATACAATCTAAAATCAAATGAATTATGATTGCATGTTGGTAAATTTTAGGATTATCCTTGGAAAGATCTATTAATTAAGGCTTGTGGATGCAAAGTAAGGCCAAATAAAGCATAAAGAAGCCCAATTTATTAATGAAACCCTAGATTAGTGTGAAAGTGTGAAGGTACACTTTATAATACCCTAAATAAGGCACAAGTAGTTTAATTTAGTTTACAAGGTCCCAATACTTAATGTGAATGTGTTAAACACATTACAACACTAAATCAAGGAAACATTAGGCTCAATTTAATAGGAAGGGCCCAAACAAGTGTGAAAATGTAAGGGGATACATTTTATGTCATTACATTTAGCGCTCACTTTAGTGAGAGGAGGAACTTGCTTCAAACTCACACTAAACTAGACATTCAAGAGGGGTCCAAGTGTACTAATGTGGATGGTATAGGATAATAAAGATCAAAGGAGGTGGTCAAGCCCCGTAGGATCCCAAATCTTATTTCAAACCAACATAAGAAAAAATAACATGCACAAGGTGTATGGTATGCAACATCAAGATACACACATATACAATGTCAAAGATATATAAAGACGAAATAAAGTAAAGGAAGAAAAGGTGGATCAAGATTTGATCATTTTTTTCACACATTATGGACTAGATCTAAGCTATTTTTCCAACAATGCATGCACACTCTAAGGAAACTGAACTTCTGGTAGTCCACTGGGTGAGTATCCAAAAAGGGTGGTTTACAAGTAGAACATATTTTCCACTCTGCAAATGAAATGCATGCTCACAAAGGGCTAGTGGAACCTCAAGCTGTCCAAAAGGTGAGCCCCCAAAGAGGTGAGACCCATACGCATGCAATTGGTATGCACTCTCACACACAAGCAAGTCACTATGGGAAAGTCATGCCTAAGTCCAGCTCCCATACACTAACCATACCAAATTTACACCTCATGATAACTTCAATAAGGCACCACATAGCAATGAACATTGAGCTCAATGAGGCAAGCAAAACTTTGTATGCTTGACACCCATGAACAAATAGGATGGCATCACAGGCAAGCAAAATGTGTTATGTGAGGTGGCCATATAACAGATATTGTAAATGAAAAATAGTTTAAGGTATGTTTAAAAGGATTTTTCTTATTTCATGTAAGGTCTCTTCTTAGGGAACATTGTGCCTAATGTGTCCAAGAAAGGACAAGTAAAAGAAATATCACGCTCTGAGAGGAAATCAAACCCAATGACACCACCAAGAAAGGGACACATCACAAGGAAAAAGAAATCACATAGTGAAACATGAGTGTCGGGGTAAGTGCATGGATCTGTGACACAATTTTGATGCCAAATTGAAAAAAATTTCAAAAAAATGCCAAAAAATAGCATTTGGCACATTTTAAATTTGGTGAGCACCAAATTTGGCACATGCCAAATGAGAAAGTCATTTGGTGCATGCCAAATTTGGCGTGTGCCAAATGACTTTCTCATTTGGCATGTGCCAAATTTGGTAGATGCCAAATTTGGCATGCGCTAAATAGAAAAGTTGTATTAAACCAAAAAAACACATTTGGAACCTTATTTTCTATTCACCCACGTCTTGGCTTGGAGGTTTTTGATTCTGCAACTCGCACTTTCCAAATCTCTTCAATTGTTTTGCACTCTTAGCTTGCAATTCTTCACAAGGATTCCACGAGCACATCAAAGAGGTCAAAGATTGTGAAGAGGTATGTATTTTAATTATTTTTATTTTGAATTTTATTTAGAATATAGATTGAAATAGGTTTTTTAATAAAAATTTGTTCTAATTCTCAGGGAATGAATCTCCACCTCCAAACATTGAGAATTAACAATCACTCCCTCTTGAAGATCCTCCTATACAAGAACAACCTGAAATCCCCCCATCAATTCATAGGCATCCTCAAGGAACACAAGAAAATATCCTAAATCAAATTGAAAACAATAAAAGAGACATTGAACAATAAATTGGAAGATTAACCGAGCATGTCGAAACCCACCCTTATAGGAGAGGGATTTCCAAAATGCTAAAGTCAATTGTATCTCATGTAGGAGAAATGAGCGAAAAAATAATTTTTTGGTGAAATAAGATGCATGAGTTGAGGAAATTTTATGCTAATGTTTTTTCATATGTAGATGTGAAAAAACAAAAAAATAGCAAAGCCAACTTGTGTGCCTTATTTACAGACCCGAGAACCAACACACATTTGTCTCATGCATGCAGGAGGTTCCCCATCCATTGGTGCCACCATGAATTAATTAAAAATAAATTTTGGGAGCAGTGGTGGATGGTATTTGACCAACCTCCATGCAATAACCATGAGGTACCACAATAATTTTTGAGGAAACTCTATTATGAGTTTATCCTCAATAAGATGCCAAATTATTTTGACATCTTAGACTTTTAGGGTAGAGGTGGGGGCTCCACACATGATAGAACTGGTGCACAACATAATCCACAGTTGGCACCAAGACCCTTGGCCAAACCCATGGTGGAGCATGCCATCATTCCTTCAATTGTTAAGGACACTATAGAGGTGGACATGCTAGAGTCGATTAGCTCGCTCACCCAAACCATTATACAGTGTGTGAGGCCTCTAGTAGAGCCTAATGTGGAGGAGACATGTAGGCCCTAAGCTCCACCCCACCATTGTGGCACTTGCAGTGTTGTTTGCATGTACAATTATCAAAGTGCTTGAGATGCAGCTACACAACCTACATCTATTATAGAGGCTGAATTGCTAAATAATACATATGGCATTGATACATAGGTAAAATTCAGCAAGTTCATTTAATTTTATTTATTAAATTATATTTTGAAATTTAAGAATAACTAAATTAGTAGAATCAATATGATGAAATTTTAGGGTAGAAGTGTTCATGAGATGTGCTCCATTCTTGTAGACCCTTATTCGTTCTCAACATTGAGTCCACAATTATGAAACTAATATTAAAGATGTTATTATTGCATTTGAACAATTGAATGTTATATTTGAATGTCTGTGTAATAACATTCTTTGGATTTCAAACAGTTTCCTAGTGGACCTTTTACCTCCACACCTCACAATTCATGTCCTCAAACAACTTTCACTCAGGTAACCTTTATTCATTAATGGTGTTGTAAAACAATGTTAGCTATTTTTGGTAATTTTGCATATACAAATTTAAAAATTGATGAGAAACAAAAACATTGTTTGGTCTTGTGGTATCCTAATAATATTTACCATTCAACGTCCATCTCATTCTTCCATTCCTTTCATCATGCATATTTTAACCATTTTATATCACATATCCCAATATTTAACACCTTATATATTATACCACCTTCCTCCATATTTCATATTATACACATATCATTACAAGAAACCTTTCCTTCTGCTCATTATTGACGAAATATCTTATACATTATTACTACACACCTCAAGTTCCCACTTCATGTCCTATATTCAAACCTTAGACACCACCTAATTCACTTTATGGTCTAATATTCCCTCCTAATTACTTCCCATTAACCTCTAGTATAGTTCATCTTAAAAATGTGTTATTATCCCATCCTAGCTCATCGAATTAATCTCTACTATTCCATTCTATGTTCCATCATCCCCTCTTGATCATGTCACATTATCTTCTCCTAATTCACTTTTTGTTCCTTTATTCCTTTCTAATCCCATCCCATTAACATTTAATAGTTCACCCTATTTTCCATGATCCCCTTCTAGGCCATCCCACTAATATCTACTAGTCCATCCTATGTTTCATTATGCCCTTCTACTCCCATCTTATTGAACCTTTTATTATTTCACCCTATTTTCCATCATCCCCTATTTTACACCCTATTTTCCTTTACCTGTTCTATGTTATACCATCTTTATGCATGTTTGATCCTATAACTCTTTTGTATTATTATTACACACATGTCAAGTTCTCACTTCATGTACTATAGTCAACCCCTAGACACCTACTAGTTCACCCTATTTTCCATTATTCCCTACTAATCCCATCCCACTAACCTTTAATTGCTCACCCTATATTTTTTTATCTCATCCTAGCCTATCCCATCAACCAATACTAGTCCATCCTATGTTCCATTAACCCCTTCTATTCCCATCCCATTACCCTCTCTTATTTCAATGTATGTCCCATTATCCCCTCTTGATCTTATCCCATTATCTTCCCCTAATTCACCCTATGTTCCTTTATTCCCTACTAATCCCATCCCATTAACCTTTAGTAGTTCACCCTACATTCTACGATCCACTCTTGGACCATCCCACTAATATCTACTAGTCCATTCTATGTTCCATTATCACATTCAACTCCCACTCCATTGTACCCTCTATTATCTCACCATATGTTCCATTATCCCCTCTTGGTCTTGCCTCTTTATCCCTTCTATGCTATAGCACCCCCATCCAAGTTTTATCCTATACACATGTATCGTTACAAGAAATTTTTCCTTCCACTCATTATTGACCAAAGTTGTCTTCTACATTACTATTGCACACCTCAACAACTAGCTTCATGTGCTATAGTAAAACCCTAGACATGTCCTAATTCATCGTATGTTCCATTATCCCTTTGAAAGCTTCTAGTAACATAGTATTTCTCACTTCATTCATGTTAACTTCATTGTCGCATTATCATTATGTTGACAACATGCCCTCATTAACATTACTTCATCAACATCTACAATTTGAATCTCAATGAGAACTTAACTTGGGAATTTGCAAGAGTTTGGACTATCCCAGTGGACTTAGTACTTTCACCATTTTGTGATCTATAAGTAGTATATTGTAGTCCCAACTGATGCCAACCATTTACGCTTTCATGCAAGGTCATTAACACCAATAGGGATTGTACT
>VDFB02270651.1:135716649-135750908 GCA_007258455.2 Sequoia sempervirens
ACATGAGTCCTCTACTTACATCTAAAGTCTCATAAAAAATATTATCATTTTATTATGGTTAGGATGGTCAGACATACACCTACTTCTTAATTTTTTCCTGAAATTTAAGTAATACTGCATTGAAATTTCAAATTTTCACCAAATAGATTTTGTTTTAAAAAAAAAAAACCTAGTAGTTTAGAAACTACATTCAATTTCGCACAAAATCTATTCTTACATGTTTTTGAAATAATATAGATAACTTATTCAAATTTTTACGTCAAGTTGCCTAACTCTAATTGTTCTGAATTTTCATTGCCACTTAAGGGCTTGTTTGGCCCATCATGATCCTGCACATACCCTTATGCTTGCAGAAATCCCAAATTCTAGCTACAAAGACACACATCTTCTCTTTCGGCTCTGAGACTGCTCCGCAAAATACTTGAATTCTTTGTGATGCAAATAAAGCAGGAGAATTGATTTTATTTCGATCAAATTATGCCAGAAAGTGTCTCATCTGCCATTAAAGTTCACTCACACACTGCATGAACGACTCCAACCATATTTGATGCAAATTTAAATTGTAGTCGTCAATCCTTCAGTTAGATCAAATCATCGAACGACCACCTTCAAAACAAGCTGACAAAATCGACAACATGGCAGTAAAGGGCCCACCATACCATACACTTCCAAGGAAATCCATGTGGTGGTTGCCTGTGATATCGCACTTAGTAAAGACCTTGCAACTTATGATCACACAATGGTGGGAAACCATAGATCTTGAGCATCGGCAATCTTGTTCCTTCAACACAGTCATCAACCTTATCATTAACCGTTGAGCATCTTTCCCATCAAGATTATAACATACCTATTGATTGAGAATGGATTAATTCACCAAGTTGCCTTCCTAATAATCTTAGAAAATGAGACATGTGGTGCTCGCCTGTGATATCACGATCAATAAAGACCTTGTAATTCCTGATCATGCGATGGTAGGAAACCATTGAGATCTTACAATATTAGATTGATGGTCATTCAAACTTATCTTGTTTGGCCTCACTAGATAGGACACGTGGTGCCTGCCTGTGATATCGTGATCAACCGAAGCAGTGTGGTGGTGTTATTGTGGGATGGTGGGGAATGGCTAAGATCAAACGATAGTTGATCAACGGTCGCACAAATTTTATCCCTTTGAAAAATAAAATATTTATTAAAAGGACAAGGGGACATCACTAGGTGGATGATAAACAATGACATAAGTTGTTTTTAAACGATGAAACATAGGGCCAACCAAGATTTAGGAAAGTGAAATCCTGTAAAAGAAATAAAATATTAAGACCAAAGGGACCAAGCCTAGATGAAATGATAGGACATAAGTCGTTTTAAAACCCTTCAAAAAGGTAACAATGAAAAAGATCCCAACCAAGGCATAAAATAAACACAAGGGTTTTATATGAAAATAAAGCTAAAACCCCCAACCCTAGGAAAATTATGAAACCATGAAAGACTAGTAACATAAGGAAAGGAAAGAATGGAACAGAAGGAGCAAAAAAAACTGAAGTTCCATTAGTGGCTCCAGTTGGGGACATTCATTCCATTGGAATGAAGCAAGAATTCAGAATCTCAAGTAAAGCAGACCAAGATGCAGAGATGACCAAAAAGGGATTTTTTGGACAAAACAACCTGAACTATGTTCAAGATATATACAAAATATACAAACCTAAACTGTTGTTCATGGAAAAGAAGACTTCAAGTGAAGTATAACTTCAAGAACTGTCCATGAACTGGTAGTTCAAGAATATCCCCTGTCATATTTTGGAGGAAGTACGAATCTTCACCCCACTTACCATTTATAAAAAATGGACCCAACCAGATTGCATCAAATTTCCCATGTTTCCATTTATCCTCTAATCTGGTATTCCACATTAAAACCAAATCTCCATCTTTGAAATTCCTTGCATTTGCCCTTTTTTCATGCAAATTCTTTATTTGCAACTGTAATTTTGCATTTCTCTTTTGAGCTTCCCTCCTGGTTTCATCTAATTCTATAAGAACTTCCACTCTCAATTGTATCTCATCATTAATTTCGTTATCATACATCTGGACAAACTTATACATTTCCATTAAGTTATTTTGGGGCAACTGGGCATTTATCCCATAAACCAAGTCAAATAGGGCACAACCTATTGCCTTCTTCACAGTTACCCTATCTGCCCAGACTGCTAATCTTAGCTTAGAATCCCAAGCCTTTTTATTTTGATCCAGGATTCTTTTAATGATCTTCATCAAGCTTTTATTTCTTGATTTTGTTTGTCAATTTCCATGTGGGTGGTATGGTGATAATTAAGAAATTTGGATGCCATGCTTCTCACAAAATTCTATGTATTCCTTAGATCTGAAACATATTGCATTGTCTGACACAATCCTTTCTGGACATCCAAATCTAGACAATATGTTTCTCATCAGGAAGTCAATTACCACTTTACTAGTGGCTCTCTTTGTTGGAATTGCTTCCACCTACGTCATGAAATAGTCAGTGGCCACCAATATCCATGAGTGACCTCCACTAGATTTACATGCTATCTCTCCTACAAAATCAATACCCCACTGTTGGAATGGAGCTTGTACTATAACTGGTTTTAAAGGTAAATTACTAGAAAACTTTAACTTACCAAAGAAACATTTACAAGCATCACATGTCTTCACTAGTTGGTGTGCATCCTTAAAAACTGTAGGCCACCAAAATCCAGCCCTCATTATCTTATGTGCAGTTGTTTTAGCCATATAATGCCCTCCACAAACTCCAGCATGCATCTCATTTAAAATTTCTTGTGCTCGATCTTGGTCAACAAATTTCAACATGACACCTTCTCCATTTCTCCACTCGAGCTTTCCAGCTATGATAGCATGCAACTTCAATGTCCTTTTCTCATTTTCACTCAAATTTTTAGGACATTTCAATCTTTGCAAATAATATATCACATCTTTATACCATTCAAAATGCTCCATATCACATATGTGTGATCTATTTTCCTCTTCTAGCAAATTTATTTGATTTTCTTCTAGATTACTTTGGGCCATAAGCTTGTCCAATCCTTGTCCTCTTACCAGTTTAGTAATCTGAACCTCAATATTGAATTCCTAGATCCTATTTATCCACCTACACCTACTTCCTGACACTTCTTGTTGTGTGAAGATGTCCTTAACAACAACACTAGGAACATAGGCAATTACAGTAGCTCCCATCAAATAATGCCTAAAATCCTTTATTGCTTTTACCAATGCATATGCCTATTTTTCACTTATATCATACTTAAGTTTTGTTGCTTGTAAAGATTTGTTGAAAAAGGCTATAGGCTATTCGAAACCTTCTGCATTCTTTTGCAACAACACAACTGCAATTGTGTGGAAAGAAGCAAATGAACAAATCTATAAAGGTTTAGAAAAATTAGGGGTTCTTAACACAAGAGCCTCCTTTATTGCTTGCTTAATGGTCTATAAATCTTGTATAGACTCCTCATCCCATTCAACCTTGGCTCCTTTCTTGAGCATTTTGGAAATAGGGCAAACTGTCTTAGAAAAATTTGTCACAAATATCCTTAAGAAGTTTATTTGTCCAAAGAAAGATTGTATTCCTTTGACATTTCAGGGTTGTGGAACTTTATCTATTGCAATTACCCTCTCTAGATCAATTTTTACTCCATCCTTGGAAACAATATGTCCCAATAATTTTCCCTCTAGTACTCCAAACACACATTTCTTTGGATTCAAAGAAATACCATACTCTAAACTCTAATAAATATCTTCTCTAGATGCTCACAATGATCATCTTCCTTTTTTAGAGTATGTTGTCAAGTCATCTTGGTAGATCACCAAAAACAAGTTAATGAAATCTGAGAATGCCACATCCATGGCTCTTTGAAAAGTAGCCCCTGCATTTGTTAGACCAAATGGCATTCTTACATAAACATATGTTCCCCATGGTGTAGTGAAAGTTGTCTTAAACTGCTCAAATTCTTTGACCATGAGTTGGTTGTAACTAGAGAAACCATCCATCATAGACATCAATTCATAGCCTATCACCCTTTGCAACATGGCTTCCATATTGGGTAATGGATAATTGTCTTTTAATGAAGACACATTCAAATTTCTAAAATCTACACATAACCCGATGTCTCAATTTTTCTTCCTTATTGGTACCAAGTTTGATACCTAGGATGAATGTCTGATTGGCTTGATGATTCCTGCATCCCTTAATTTCATTAATTCTTCTTGCATTTTGGGGGATAAAGTGGGATTAATAGGCCTTTGATTTTGTCTGAATGGCTTGGCATCATCACACAAAGGAATCTCATGTTGGAAAAGATCCTCTCTATATGCCTTAAGATCATCAAAGGATCATGCAAACACATGCCTAAACTTCCTTAATAAGTCAATTAGCATCCTTCTCACTTTTGGTTCCATTTTCTTTCCAATATACACATTCTTTGGGGATGCTTATGTTCCAAGATTTATCTCTTCCAAGTCATCAGGATGGGAAATAGTATGATTAGCCTTTGTCTTATCTTGATTATCAAGCACTCTTTCTAATGCAACTAGACCCTTGGGAATTGTATTTGTCTTTAACGAATGACCTTATTTCCAAATATAGTATCCTTACCATCAACATTTTCAACAAAAGCTCCAAATTCAATTTCTTGATTTTCATATTCACCCACACAATTCAAAAATCTTAATATATCATCATCATTATCAAAAAAATTCCAATTTTTTATGTTATCAGGAACAGATGGCCCGGTTTGCACCTCAACCTTTGAAATTCTGGCATAAGTCATATCATCTGGTTTTACTACAATATT
Organism: Sequoia sempervirens; assembly: GCA_007258455.2. Lineage (NCBI taxonomy): Eukaryota > Viridiplantae > Streptophyta > Pinopsida > Cupressales > Cupressaceae > Sequoia > Sequoia sempervirens. The sequence continues at coordinate 135,721,488 of VDFB02270651.1, forward strand.
GGCTAACAAATCTACCACTTTATTTTGACCTCTCTCCATCCATCCTATGCCAAATACATCAAAGCTCTCCAGTTCATCCCAAACAACATTCCTATACTGTTTCAAACTCTTGTTCTTTGATACATACTTGGACCTAACTTGGGAAACCACAAGCTCAGAATCCCCAATTGCCTTGAGCTTCTTGATCCCATGTTTTACAGCCAATCTCAACCCCAATAACAAGGCTTCATACTTAGCCACATTATTTGTGCATTCAAATAGCAGAGTAAAAGAGAACCTGAATGTCTTTCCACTTGGTGATCACAACAAAACACCTGCACCAGAGCCTTCCTTTGAACTTTCACTGTCAAAATACATAGTCCACAAGTCATCAGATTCTAACAATTGTTTTATTTCTACATCAATCAATGTAGTAGGCATATCACAATTGCTAGGAAATTCCTCAACCCTGAATTCATTTATACCACTATCAATAAAACATGTCATATTTTCAATCAGGCCATGCTCAATCATATCAGGTACTTTTGATTTTTTTTCAATTTTGACATCCTTACCCTCAATGGAGAAAGTAGCAAATGACAAATCACATTGCATGTTACCCCCCATTGATGCACTCCATTTTCTTGACAAAAGCATTCCAAAATGAGGTGGGATGTCTGCAACTAATACAGTCATGACTAAATCCTTGTCAGGGTACTGAGTCAATTTATAAGGCAATGCTCTGATAGTTCCAATAACTGGCACTTCTCTTGAATCCATAGTATAAAATTTACCTTGAGAAATATCTACTATCAAGTCCATTGTCTCCATTATTTTGATTGGCATAACATTATTAGATGCCCCTGAATCTATTATACAGTTCCTTAAAGTTTTCCCATTTATATCCACACTTAAGAAAAAAGGGGTTATATTTTCAAGGCACGTGTTAATAGAATTTCCTAAATATATAGGAGGAATTTGTGACACAATTCCCTCCACTTCATTTTCTTTCTCTTCATCCTTCACTTATTTACCACTTCCTTGTTTAGTCTTATTACCAACAACATCTATGATCAAGGCTATTGTCTTCTCTTTGTGTTCATTTATTCTCATAATTTCCAGCAGAGATACGGTTACTTTAATCTGAGAAAGCACATGAAAAATATCTACAGGTGTATACTTAGGCAGATTAGACATCATACATTCATCCTTTTCCCTTTTCTCAGGTTGATTACTTCTTCCTAGCTTCTTTTGCTTCTTATCCTCTGTAGCAAGTTCAACTAACTTTGTAATCACCTTGGTCTTTACCAGTGATGAAGTCACATCTTCTTGAGGCTTTGGGGTTTTGTTCTTTTTTGTCCAAACCTTATCATTCTTAACCTCTTTGACTTTTACAACATCCTTTTTGTTGTCAACCTTAATACCTTTTTTTTTCCTTTTGTTCTTTAATAAATAGGCCAATAGGTTTACCTTGCTCACCACCCACAGTTCTATTTCTCAGTTGAAGTGAACTTGTCATTTGAGCAGCCATTTCCTCAGTCAGTTTTGCAATCTCTTCTTCTGATGGTCTCCTTAGGGACAGTGAACCTTCAGCCTGCTCCATATTGCAAGCATTATGATCAAAATCACCTTCCTCATCAAAAAAAGACCTGTTGATGGTACATCTCACTTCTCTACCTCTGATTATCCACATCAGCTTCCTGTATTCCATCATCAGAGGAATATTCTACCTCATTAATGTATGATCTGGCCATACAAACATCTACATCATCCTGCTCATATTCTAATGTTTGATCATAAACATCCTCTTCTACTTACCACAATAATTTTGATCATGTGGATGTTCACACACTTCAGACCATGGTCTATCTACTACTAAATTCATTGAATTTCTCTGCAAGGTTTCTGGCATATGCTAATCATTTTTAGGCTTCTAGCTAGGCAAAATTGGTTTTCCATCTTTCTAATTCGTATTATAAGGATAATTTTGCAATCTGGGTGGTCTATCATTTTTATTATAGGGTTACCTTTCATTCCCTATACCCTTCTCTTGCTTGGCAACAATTTTCTTTATTTCTTTCAAAGTATTGTAAACCTTTTCCTACTTTTCATCATCCTTAGGCTTTGCAGTAGGAACTTTCTTAGTCTTATTCCTAGGATTTTTTAAAAGTGTAGGCTCTTCTCTCCTACCATACTTCCCAAAAGCTCTTCTATTACTCTCAATATTTATAGCCACCCTAAATGCATCCCTCATAGTCTGAAGGTCCTTATCTCTAAGGAGATATGCTATTTTAGCATCAAAAGCATTGAAATATGTAGTTAAACAAACATTTTCATCAAGGCTCAAAACCTGAAACAACTTATACACTACTTTCTGAAATCTTAAATTAAACTCTGTCATAGGCTCATTCAATGAATTCTTGATGTTATTAAATTCATTTAACATGAAACTAGCATTAGTTTTATCACCATACTACTCCTTGAAACACTTTTCAAACTCATCCCATGAACCAAAACTAGCATTAGGTAGACCTCTATACCAATCCCTTGCATCTTCTACCAGAGATTGTACAAAAAAATTTATTACAACATCTTCATGTTCTACCTCATAATCATTTAGCATATCCATAAAATCTTTCAAGTGTTCCTCTACTGTCACAACATTATTGCCAGCAAACTTATTCATCTCTTCTCTCAAGTCAACGAGGATGGAATTTGGATAACTAGGAATACCATCAAATAAAAATGGCCTATACCTTTCCAACTGTATAGGTCATCATTGAAATAATCCTTCATTCTTCTGAGAATCAACATCAGACCCTAAATTTTGTACCCTAGAACCATCCTGATTTGGATTTACAAACATAGTTGCATGATTCTTTAGGCCAAAATTACTTATGATGGGCTCTGGTTTAATTTTAGGACTGTCCTTTAAAACATCTTGGTGATTTGATGAGATTGCAGCTTGTGTAGCCTCATCCATGTTTGAAATCTTTAGGAAACTTATTTTCCTCTTCATTTCTACATTTACAGCCTCAATCTTTGTTCTCTCCAACTCTTTTGCCAGAGCCTCACTCTCCTTCCTTGCCTTTTCTAAGGCAGACTCTTTTTGAAATGACACATGTGGTGGGAGATCTTGTTGAGTGAAATGGGGAGTCATCTTCTCATTTATTTTAATCCCCTCAACATTTTTCTTTCTCTTATCCAAGACATGCTTAAGGTTTGTATTACTCGGTTGAGACTTAACATGATTTGAGGGCTTTGGGTCTACAGGTTTGGGTTGGACATCAATGTGGCCTACTAGGTTTTCTTTAGACACAGGCTTTGTTTTCTTATTAACAATCTTATATACAATTGGACCCTCAACACTTGGTTTCGGAACTTCATTTTTTCCAGCTGTCTCATCAACCTATCCCTTTCAATCACAACATTCCTCAACTCTGCTTCCTTCTCTTTTTCTCTTTTCATCTTGAGCTCAACTTGCTCTTGGATTTCTGATGAGGGCGCAACCCGAGACACCAAAAATAACTCACAAACAAGAGAATAATTTTATTATTTAGAAAATGGAGATTCTTACATGTAAAGGATCTCAAATTCCCAAGTTCTACAACACATGCAAGCTACAGAAAGCTACAGAATAACCCTTTCACAATATGTGAGCTTGTCCCCAAAAAATTGCCCAAAAATTAGAAAACCCACCCATAAATAGAGCTCCTCATTAGTTTGGAGCCAAAACAACATTCAAATTGAGTTTAGGCAGTTTGGCACCAAAAATTTACAACATGAAGTTCAAAATTCAAAAGAGCATCTGCAATGGTATCTTCTAGAAAGTGCACCAACTTCCCGGGGCCATAACTTTTGATTCGGGACTCCGATTCGCGAACCGTTTGAACCGTTGGAAAGGTCTCAAAGTCAAGAACACGCTTGAAATATTCCACGCCAATTTTAGCAAGTTTTGGGGCCGATCCAGAAGCTCTAAGTGCCTCAAATCCCACTTAGAATATTTTTAGGTGCAAATCTGGGCAACAAAAACTGCAATATCTTTCCACCTAGGAAGAGAAAATAAAAACCTTAAATTGGGAATTTTACTATGACGAAAAGGGTATCCAAAAATGTAAAAACATATGAAAAATGATAAACTTGAAATTTAACTATTTTTGGGTGATGCAAGATTTCCCTTACACCACTGGATGCTCCTGCATCAATTTCCCACTTCAAGGAATTAATGTCTCCAAAAACATCGTCAAGGTCAGGAAAAGTCATATCAGAACTTGATGTATCATCTAGATCTATTAAATTGACCCCTTCTAGTACATGTTCAGACAATAAAAGGTTTACATCATTTTCAGCAGGAGGAGGCACATCACTAATGCATTCTCTGCTTCGACTTCTACTCCCGCCTCTTCTCTTTTCAACATATTTGACACTAATAGACCCTTTATTCTGACATGTCACATCTTCTTGAACCAGTGTATTAAATAATGAATCAAAAAATCCACAATTGTCTGACTCTGAATTTCTAGACACCTTTTCAAGAATTTCAGGGATAGGGTGTAAAGACTTACTTGTACCTTGGTGTACAGGGTTCTGTGATGTGGGAGCAACATTACTAGATTCTAGACTTTTCTTTATCCATTCCTTCTTCATTTTGGAAAGATCACCTTCCAATTTATGTTCCAGATGATTCTTCATGAATAACCTGGTGTTCTTCATTCTTCGTACTTGTCCAAAAGTTCTTTCCACTTATAATAAACCTTGAAAAATAAAATGCACACTGGTGCAGAGACTTTAGAGTCACCACCCAATTTTCTTGGGAATACGAAATACCTAAAGACATGTGGTGGAATATAAAAACCTTTGGAACCTCATACTGACAACACACAAAAGTGCTTTACAACATAACTCCTAACGCTTATGAAAATAGAAGAAGTGGACAAACCTAACACAGAATTATAGGCTCAACCTTCAAATCATAGAAATACTATGAAAACTCTATGCAACATGGACAACCGACACACTGAAAAGAAATATTAAAATTAGCTCCCTCGTAGAGTTGCCATTTTGTTGGTTCTGTTTTACAATGTAACCAAGTTGATCTTCTAATCTACCTATGGAATTGCCAATTCCAATCAAGGGAAGCTCAAAGAACTTGGACCAACTGACAAGGACTTTAAAAAAGCCTCCTACACTTTGGGCTTTGCAAGACCTAGGAGGGTAATCCCTTAATGTGTTCACAACCTCTCCACCATTATTATAAACAACATTAACAATAATAGCTAACCTCACTTAATAGCTCAACAAGATAGGATAATATCGAATAGAATTGGTTGTTCATCGATAATATCAACTATCTAGAGCATGAGATAACTAAACACAATCCACAATATAAGATAGTCATTGATTTGCAATTTGTAGCAAGATCTAGGAAAAGACAAACAAATACTGAATTATATGGATAATTACAACTTAGATTAGTGCCATATATCCATTGTAGGATTTAAATTCATAAGCATCTAAGGGTATATGACATATTTAACATATAACATATGAAATCCTTGACAACATTGCATTGTAATCTCATCAACATGTATTCAAACTCAATACTACTTATCAAATCCTTATACAGAACATATCCACCTATAATTCCATTCAAGCATTTTAATTAATTCCTCGAATTAAAGCTAAAATAAGGATCATCCACACCACAATAGTGAGATGAATGAAACAACCCTTAGTCATCTTATTCAAAATTCAGATATGCATGTACAGTGGAGAGACATGAGTTTGAATTTATCATTTCAAATCGAATGCTAGTACTATTATACAACATTAAATCTCCATGAATTCCAAACTTGTTATATAATGACTCAAAACCTAAATTGCATTCTTATCTAAAACCATCGAACTTTACAATTTGCTCTGCAACTTCACCTAGACTCGACCCAAAATTATCTAATTTACTAACCCGTACTTCTGGCATTGAAATCCTTCTTATAGAAAATAAAGGAGAAAACAAGCATCGGGCCAAAAAGTACACATGTCACCAGCCAATTGGAGCACTTGGTGACATTCCAAAAATTGTTACAAAAACAATCAACCTGGAGAATATTCTTGTTCATTGTGCCCACTGAGAAAAGTTGATGCAGCAACAAAAAACCATAAGAATCCCGCACCATGACCGCCACCGAAACAAGACTGGAGACCATTGTAACTGCAACATCTGATTTACCACCCATTAGCAGCTCATTCTTTTTACTCTTCCTCAGTTAAATATTTACTTACCCATTTCTAGTATTCCTCATCAGTCGGCCAGTCAAAATTAATCACCTCATTCACCTTGGTACTATAAGGTGTGTATTTTACCGCTACCTGATTTGCATCTCTTTCAAAAGATTCCAAAGATGAGCTGAAACTAATGATTTTGTGCATACAACTCACCAACAAATCATAATCTAAGTCATCACAAATTAATTTAATTTGATCATTGATGACCTCACTTGCTTGATCCTGCCATTGCTGGAGTGACCTGACTTTCCCCTACTCATCAATTATATCAGGTAACTATGTGTTTCCCCAATCATTAAAATTATTCACCAATTCCCTTATTTTCCTACTCAAATCATCTGGTAGGGTCTGAAAACCTTGTAGTGATTTAACTAATACTTGAGTAGGCTTTAATGATTGGGTCTTATTACTTGTATCAAACCTTGAGGCCTTATACACTACATCTAAATCATTGGCCCTAGGGATCCAATTTTCAATCAATGGTATCACTACCTCCTGATCCCTATCAATATTCTTTATTGCATCTAATAATAAAGAATATAAAGAATGTATAGGTGGAAATTTATTATCAACCCTCTCATTTAAATGTCTCAAGATAGTAGTAATAATCTCCTTTTTCTTTGAAAGAGATCCTTCCTCACTTACCTTCAAAGATTCTTGTAATTCATCAATTTTGTGCATGAGCTGCTTCTTTGTAGGATCCATAGAGCATTCTATTTCTTCATCAATTTCCTCTAAAGAAGGGGTGAAGGAAGGATTGTGACTGGGAGACCTTGGTGTGGAAACAATTGGAGAAGTAGGAGGCATTGGCCCTGATGTGGAAGATAACATACTGATCCCCGGAGCACTTGATGTCTCCTCGATCTATTTATACCTCAACCTTTCCACCTCAGTCTACAGCTCAACAGTCTTCTACTAGATCTTGTTGTATTCCTCAATCAAAAGGTTATACTTCTCCTTTAGGCTCCCCTTTTCAGCCTCCTCCCTTTCAACAGTCTTTTGGGCCAATTTAGCCACATTCATAGTTGAATTAGTGGCCTTAGTGGTTGAGGTCTCTGAAGCTCTCTTTATTATTAGCCCTCCTCTTAAATTTGGGTTGATATCAGAAACATCTAGCTTTCTCGAGCCTTGTGGGACTAATTCCCAAATTGCCAAGGTTTCATACTCTTCATTGAAAGTAGAGTCTTGCAGTGCTGCCTTGACCTCTTCTTGAGAGTCTTGCAAGGGATGCTTGGACTTCAAAATAGCATTAAAGGCTACTACATCTACAATGTCCCATTTAAGAAAAATCATTACACCAGCCTGACTCACTAGTTTTCTACCTTCCTCAAGAGTGATGTTCTTGAATTCTTCCATCAATTCAACTTTCACTTCCTCATCATTCTCCTAGTCTGACCTGTCAGGTATTAGTTATCTTCTCTTCTTACATTTATCTTGATATTCTTCAAATTTAATCCTCCATACCAATTGCAAGAATACAAGTCTTTACAAATGCACTGTCATCTAGAAATTCCTTGCATGCCTCCATTCTTGCATCTTGTACACATTTTCCTTTCATATCCAAATCAGATAAAACCAATTCAATTGGCCTAGGAGTGGAAGGCATACCAACCTACATTTCATGATCAGTAGCAACAATTTCATCCATCAGATCCTCCTGTGGTTGATCAATTCTTTGCCTCTTAGGGCTTGGTTTAGATGGTGGTGATGAGGGACTATCTTCTGGTGATGATTCTAAATCAATGATTTTAATTGCCCCAAACACTTTGAATTTTGGACCTGGCTATGAAGGAAATTTTATTATTTGCTTCCCCTTTCTGTCCACTTCTTCCTCATCACTATTGTCATCCTTTTTCCTCCTGTAAATGGGCCTTTTTCCTATGGGCTGATATGTTGGCCTTGTTTCAATTGGTCTGGAACCTTGTTCTTGTACACCCAGACTTAGTTCTAAGTTTATCTTCTTGGTTCTCACAGTGCCCATAATCTCTTTGAATTCTTCCACTAGAAAAAAAATTGTTATGGTGTGGACTGAACTCCAACAATGGATCATACTTTGGATCCATTTTGTGCACAATATCTAATAGCTTATCATAAGCTATACATTTCTCCTTATTCAATTACTACCTATTTAGATCAAATTCATTTCTAATTAGGTCCTCAGGAATGTATAACTCATGCACAAACTTCCCAACCTTTATTCTTTGTCTGAAAAGGGCAAAGAAACCCTCAGGATCAGGTTGCCGCTTTGGGCCACACCTCAAATGGTAATCATCAAGGAATTTTTCAAAATGCATCCAACCTCCTTTCAAAAAGGAAAAATCAGACACCACTGTATAATCTAGGAAAAATGTTCCTTTACCCATCCCAGTGAGGTCCTCATGGATACAACCTATTTGCCACATAACTTCTGCAAATAGTGCTGAATGGGTATGGGATAATGTCACCCTAGTTATGGCAGACTTTCAGTTTTGGCTTCCTCCCCTTTGGTATGAGGCAATCATGTAATTCTGCAGGGATCCTGGGTACATTTACCATTAGTATAGCCCTCAATATGGAAGGAAAGCAATTATCAAATTGCACATAACCGGTGCTTTCCTTATGGCAAGATAAACTGTAGTCCATAACTGTACTGAAAATCTTTCTCCATCAACCGATTGCCTCAATTCCATCTTCTCAGAGAAAAAGTCAGCATTCTTGCATAAGAACATATACGTCAACATAGAATACCAAAAGAATTGTGTGTCGATATCATTTTTCTGCAACTTTGACAACCCCTCATATATCCTCTCAGCCAAGAAAGAAGCAAAGTCATAAGTCACAGAGAAGTTAGGGTGTTGTATTTGCACCCCCATGAACATGTATGCAATGGGCATCACCATACCAGGACTGAAACCCAAAATCTAGCATAATGAATAAAAGGTAGCCAAGCAATGATTTGCAAAACATTTTAATCTGAAAGGTTCTTGGTCACTAGGGCTAATGTGAAATATTGAACCTCCTACCGTAGGCAGATGAGGTGGAAGCAACTTAGCTCTGAAAAGAGTCTTCAACTTTGCATATTCCTGCTTCATTTCTTCAAGATCAATAAGAACCAAATATTCATTCAGTTCACTCAAGTCAAAAACCTATTGAATTTTATCTCTGTTAATGCTTGACAAAACCCAAGTTCCATCATTATCCCTGATTACTCGTGTGATAGGGTCATATCTTGTAGCCACTGCTCTAGGCAAGTCTATATCAGGGAACACATTTGGTACCACTAGCTTCCCCAAATCATACATCCAGCTGTTTGAAAAGGGGTGAGGAAAATTCCTCTATCCATACCACAATCTGAACATTTCCAATCTCGTGAGAGGAACCCTAGCATTGGCTATGTTGGACAATTATATACTAACCCTTCCCCCAGGATTTCCCTCGCATCAGAACCAATCCCTTCTTTCTATCATTCATTGACAAGGTAAATTGATCTTGGAAATCATCGTACATGTTTCTTCTTAAATAGTCAATTTGGCCAGAATGTTGCTTTGGTGGTGCCATCTTGGACAAACTAGGGCCTCTTTATAACTTCACACTTCAAATAGCTAGGACTAACCAGAGATATGAAATTACACAACAAAACACTAGAATTTCTCACAATTTAAATAAATTATAGCCCTAACATTTATCAACAAACCCTATGATAAGTATAGCAAATCATTTCCCAAATTCAAGTGCATAGTAACCAGGAAACACATTATTTGACTCACTGCGTTATGCTTGCAGAAATCCCAAATTTTGGCTGTAAAGACATGCAACTTCACTTTTGGCTCTGAGACTGCTCCACAAAATACTTGAATGCTTTGTGATACAAATAAAGCAGGAGAATTGATTTTATTTCAATCAAATCATGCCAACAAGTGTCTCATCCGCCATTAAAGCTCACTTGTGCACTGCACGAACGACTCCAACCATATCTGATGAAAATTTAAATTCTAGCCATCAATCCTTCAGCTAGATCAAATCATCGAATGACCACCTTCAAAACAAGCTGACATAATTGCCAACATGGCAATAAAGGTCCCACCATTCCATACGCTGCCAAGGAAATCCATGTGGCAGTCACCCACGATATCGCAATCAATACAAACCTTGCAACTTATGATCACGTGAGGGTGGGCAACCGTAGATCTTGAGCATAGGCGATCTTGTTCCTTCAACACAGTCGCCAACCTTATCATTAACTGTCGAGCAACTTTCCCGTCAAGATTATAACATACCCATTGATTTAAAACATGTGCATCTTAAGAAAAATTTAGTAATCTATCGTCTAATGTATTGAGACCGGTTTAATTCACCAAGGTTCCTTCCTTATTCCCTCAGCAAATGAGACATGTGGTGCCTGCTCATGATATCACGATTAGTAAAGACCTTGTAATTCATGATCACGCGATGGAGGCAACCATTGAGATTTGATAATATTAGATCGATGGTCATTCAAATTTATCCCCTTCGGCCTCACTAGATAGGACACATGGTGCCCGCCCATGATATCGCGATCAACCAAAGTAGTGTGGTGGGGTCATCATGGGATGGTGGGGAGTGGCTGAGATCAAATGACAGTTGATCAATGGTTGCACAAATTTTATCCCTCTGCAAAATAAAGAATTTATTAAAAGGACAAGGGGACATCACTAGGCGGATGGTAAACAACGAAATAAGATGTTTTTAAATGATGAAACATAGGGCCAACCAAGATTTAGTCAAATGAAATCCCACGGAAGAAAGAAAATATTAAGACCAAAGGGACCAAGCCTAGATGAAATGGTAGGACATAAGTCATTTTAAAACCCTTCAAAAAGGTAACAGCAAAAAAGATCCCAACCAAGGCGTAAAATAAACGCAAGGCTTTTACATGAAAATAAAGCTAAAACCCCCAACCCTAGGAAAATTCCAACACCATGAAAGACCAGTAACATAAGACAAGGTAGGAATGCAACACAAGGAGCAAAAAAAAATGAAGTTCCATCAGGCTGCACATCGATTAGTCTTTGTACATAGATGCTTTGATGTTGAGGGTTTAGTGTTTCATTTGATTACACATATCTCAGCCTGAGGTTCGTGGTGTTCTAATAGGTCAAGTGTTTGTGAAAATATTCTCTTCTGGGTTGAGTTGTAGTTTTCTTTTGGGTTTCAATTCAATTTATGGGTTGTAAAGAAGCACAATGGGCCATGGAATTTATGCTAGGAAATCACAGAGCTCCTTTTCCAATTCAAGAATGGGAGCTACCATTCTCCAAAGGGTTGGAAAGAGAACACCTATCAAATATTTTCAAAACTGAGTGCTTGCCTATGTATAAGTCCTTGAAAGTTCTGATAGGAGATGACATCTTACACCCGTTAGATCAAAGATTGATATTTTCCTCAGATTTGGTTTTAATTTTTGTGTCAAATGTGTTGGATTTAAATTGAAACTATCAAGATATGACAAAACTGGCAAAAATAGTCATTTAGAAAGTTTTCTTGTAGGATATTGCTCTACTCAAGAGCATTCAGAAATACAATTTTTGGAAAGGGGAAGCATATGTGGGTGAGATTTTTCCTAGGCATTACTTGCATCATAAGGCATGTTATAGAAATATATACATTGCACTCAAAACAACATTGGAGTATGATTCATGCAGTCTATTGCGTGGAGCGCTTGCATGCCATCATTTTGAAGTAGGGGAGGACATGGAGAGAAACTTCAAAGCAAAATATCATGCCCTCTTATTTCTCCTCACACATCGTTGCCACCATACAGTTAGTGTGAAGAAACAAACCATAAAGCAAAAGGAATTGGAATTGGTGGAATCTGTAGAATCACAAGTTGAGCAAAGAAACATGAATGCTCAACAATTCAGGCCACTCCCACAAATCCCTAACATGAACATAACACCAAATTCTCATTCGACACTGCTAGCACAACTCATGCACAAAGGAGAAATGGAGGAAGGCTCTTTTATATGCAATGCTTGATGCATATATGTTATGAAATACAAGCATAAAGTCACATATAGTCTACAATCAACATGTAATCAACTGTATTTTGTATTATTCAAGTTGATATTTTGAATTTTGAACATAAGTTAGCACTAGTGTGCATACAGTTAGTAGCTAGACAAGTTGATACGATCTAGGTTTTGATAGCTGGAAATCTAATGTTTACTACAATAATGATGAGCTGAAAAGTAAACTTTCAGTTGTAAACAATGTTTTTCAAACCTCTATATTATTACATAAATATATTATGTCAGCTTAATGCCTTTTATTTAAAAAAAATAATTAATAATCAATAATTTCATCGTTATTATAATTTTAATTTAATAATATAATTTAAAAATATATATATTTGTACTACAACAATATTTTAAAGACAAGTACTATTCCATTCTTTTGGCACCAGTGTATCATAGGGGAGAGGACCCAGTATTTGAGCACCCTAACTTCGTGCCTCTCAAAATCTTATGTGGAAATTTCAAATCATTCCAAAATTTTACACTAGCTTATTTGGCAAGTCCCCTACTTATAACTAAGGTTTTAGGGCCACATCATCAAATATGATGCCACATCAGCATGCTTTTTGTCAAAGTGTTCAAAAATGCAGCATGAGATGATAGTTGTGGACTAAGTCATGTTTTACTGGTGCATTGTTTTTAGATCTAAGAAATACATTTCATTCAATTATGGATAGTTATCATCAGCACGAACAACTTTAAAATCACAACTATTAATCCAATATTGTTAAAAATATTGAACATTGTTCCCTCCCCCAATAAAAATCAATAAAGACGAGCGTAGCTAACCAATTACAATCTTTCAAAAGGAGAAGTACTATGCCACTCTTGTCGTTATCGATAGTAGAGATCGGTAAAAGACGCAGCTTAGCCAAACAATTTTGAACCATTCCTACCGATTGTTGACCAGACCCAATGATCCTCTCACGCACGTTAATAAACACGTTTGTCGTTGACTGCAAATTTATCGCTACATATCGATATGTCTATAAAAGCCAAATAAAACCCCCAAAATCAGATATTCTTATTTTTAGAATTTCGTTTCCAAATTAGACTTGATGGGCAACGCAATTTTGTTCAGAGGACATCATGGGCGTGTTAAGATCATGAAATTAGACGGACAAGTGTTGAAGGTGAAGCAGCCTGTGACAGTAGATGACGTCCTCGCAGATTATCCAGGCTTTGTCATTTTGCATTCTGAAGCAGTTCGTCATATGGGAGTGAGAGCAAAACCTCTGGATGGATCCGCCAGTCTCAACGCCAAGCACCTCTATTTTCTTGCCCAATTGCCCATGTTGGAGAACAACCGACGCGAGCCACGAAGGGTCCGTTCTGGGATACCAACGGACGCAAAGTCTAGGCTTGAAAGTATGCTCTTAGCGCGCAGGTCTATTTCTGATATTTCTCCCATGAATCGTGAGTCATCATCAGATACGTCTTCTTCTGAGACCAGTGAAGATAATGGAGCTCTGAGGGTTAAAGTTCGGATGACAAAAGTTCAGCTTATCGAAATGATGGCAAAGAGCCAAGAGAGTTCTGAGACAGTGGAAAGAATCCTAGATTCCTTCCTCAACCATGCGAAATCTCAGCAAATGGAGAAAGGAAATGTGGGGGAGGAGCGGGAAGGAAAGGAAGACAATTTGCAATGGAAACTTTCCGTAAGGAGCGTACCTGAAAGTTGCAGAAGAACTCAGGTGCTTATGGATTCCTCTGCTACTGTTTCTCGTTTACATTGAATCTATTTTGCTTCTGCACTGCGATGAGTTAATAAACTAGGGTTGTAACAAACATCTGTTGATCCATAACAGGTAAAGCACGTGAGGTTTGGCGAAAGCTCAATAGAAACGTCTTCTAATTATGTACAATGTGTTCAAGGGAAAGGGAGTGTAGATTGATTCCAAGTAGAGGCAAACTATCCCGTCCGAAGGAACTGACGGAAATTTGAGCCATCTGTCCCATTGTGTATATATATATATATTATTGTTTTTAAGTAAATGTGGGCCTCACTTTTTTTAACAAGACCATACATATTGATGAGTAAGATATTCTTTATATATTCGACTCGGCTCTTGGGTTTACCTGGTTGGGACTGGCTTGCCGGCTGTTGGCCCCCCCACAGGGGACTAGTCTCGCCCCGCTCGCCCCAAGTAACCAAGAAATGGGCTGCTGGGCTGCTAGACGGGGTCGCGGGGATACTATTAAAAAAAATAAAATAATCTTTATATAAATAATTATACACAATTGCTTACATAAAAATTATTGTAAGAGATGGTGTATATAGACTAAGATTTATGTAATGCAATCCAAGGTTATTGAAATAAATCTTTGTTTCAAGATTAAGCACTGCAATTTAAGTTCATTGGAATTTTGAATGGGTCAATATGGAAGGAGGGTGACATACAATATTATTGTGTCTTCTTTATACAATAAGATTTTAAAATGATGCATGTATAAACGTTAAAAAATATAGAATTAATGTCTTCAATGGTGATATGTGAATGAATTGACAAAATATTTGAAAATTTGAATTATGTTGTTATCAATATGTTGATAGATAGTTGTAACCCTTTTTTATTGTACAATGTTTTGTAATATAAAAAAATCTTACAAGATTAAATTTTTGATAGGATTTAATATTCTAATTTGGCTATAATTACATGACACTCTATTTCTATTAAAATATATATATATATATATATATATATATATATATATATATATATATATATATATATATATATATATATATATAAGCACAACTTAAGCATTTATCCAGAGAAAGAGATTTATGTAGGAAAATAATGATAACATTATGAAAACATTGAAAATTACATATTCATTTGGCTTGGTTGCTACTTTGAAACACATGGAATTAAATCAACTGTATATGTTTTGTTGTCATTGGGTAACAAGGTTGCATAATAGGTAGTAAAGTCATGCTACCATTTTGTAAATTCCCCTCTCAAAGTCAACAATCACTACCTTTTAGGATGCATTCATTGTGTTATTTAATCTAAGTTGACATTAGATTGTTTGATATCCTTAATTTAAATTTAAGTTATGCAAATCCATAACATATTTTTTTATTTTTGTTGTATTGTATTAATTAATTAATATAAATATTGCAATAAGATGTCAAATTATTTAGCCAATAGAAAAGTTAGTAATTATTTTTTAGAATATTTTTTATTAAAAATTTTGCATTTTTATTTGGAAGAAAATAATTATAAATGGCTCAATAATTATAAGGACTAATAACAATTTTTTTTTCAAAAGTACTACTTGTAGGTCACAATTTCACTCAAATCAACATAATAAAAAAATAAAATCAATAATTTCACCTAAAAAAGTTACAATTTCACCCTTTTTCATATATTGAACTATCGCCTCATACTTTTTCTTGAAATGATTTTAATGTGTGGAAAATAAATTAAATTCTTTTATTCTCCTAAACTAGTTTAGACTTTAAAAAATGATATAAGGTGGTAAAAGTTATTTAGTAATAAATTAAATTTAAAATTATTAGATTAACTCGAAAAATATTAGGTTTTTTTTTAATTTGGCTTTGGATATTTTTGACTTCCTATTGCCTAGCTAGAATATTGTAGCACAAAATCCAAAATGAGAATATAGAAATGCATTTACAATTGGAAGACTAGGAGGATACTATGGAAAGTTATGCTATTGTGAACTAGATTGTGTTGTGTACTCTTTTGCTAGACTTGGTTACACCATGTAGTCCAATAAAATTAATGTCATTATGTTTATTAGTGGTTTGAGTTGTAGAAAATAAGTCCTTAATGTCCTCAATAATATTTCAAGCATTGTGAGTGTGAAACTTAGGAAGATTACCACAATCCTTTATTCAAGTTAGGAAAATTAGGACCAATGTTGAGGTGGGTAGGACATCCTTCACTTTTGGCTCTACAAGACGAAGGGCATTTTCCCAAGGTGTTGGACAAGTTAATGAAATTATTATTGAGCACTTCATTATAACAATGTAAGTCCATTGCACAATTCATTCCATTAGTGTCATAATATACCTATGTACTAGTTTGGACATGGAAGGTCCAAAACCTTACTAAATAAATGATCTAACATATAAGTATATGAGAATGTACATTGTAGTGAAGAAATTGACAATCACAAAGATATAAATCAAACACAATGAAGACACCAAAAAATATTTGTAATCAACTTGGAATATAAGATAGATAAGGGTTAGCTTATAAAGGAGGAATATCAAAGCATGGGGTGTTGATGTGCATCAACACCTCTTCAGTCTATAAACTAGTTGGGCTGCTCATTAGGAAAATATCCAAGAATCATAATGAGTTATAAAGCCTACACAATTCATGCCTAATTAGCCTTAGGTTAGCCTATGTGTAGCAATCATTAAAGTATACGCTGAAAATCCCCCTTAAGCATAACTTAGGTGGGCATGGATAAATTGGGTCCCAGCTACTAGCCTAGTGAGGAACCCATGTACAATGCAATCTCTCTAAAAAATAGAGTAATATAGAAAACCCAATAGGAAAAAACTATCCTCCAAAAAAAGAGAGAAGATGTGGAGAAGACTAGAAAGCCCCGCCAAGGATGATGATGATGCTGATATAGACCGCACACCAAGAAGAGCTCATAGATGAATGAATTTTCTCTTAGTGAAGGGTTTGGTGAAGATGTTAGCAACCTACTCTAATGACTAAGGCAATGATCTAACCATGAATCAGCTCTCAAATGTAATGCATATGAATTTCTCTATGTTTGGTTCATTGATGCTGAACCAGATTCCTGCATATTTGAATAGTACTCTAGTTGTTACAATAGATGACTATAGGCTACCTAAAAGGAGTACCAAACTCAGAAAGAATGTCTTGAAGCCAGATAGCCTCAGTAGTTGAGTTAATAGCCCCCTTGAACTCTACATCTATGGATGATATAGCAATAGCATTCTACTTATTGCTAGACCAACTGATAGGACCTGAACCAAGTGAAAAGTTGTAACATGAAGTGGACTTACGATGCTCAGTGTCACTAGCCTAATCTAAGTTTGTATAACCAACCAAGTCAAGCGATGAACCAACATTGTAGTGAATCCCAAACCCAAGAGTACCATGAAGATAGTGAAGGATCCTCTTGGCTGCTTTTCAATGCAGCTCATGAGGTTTCTGTATGAATCCTGAAACCATGCCTACTGCATAGGCAATGTTTGGCTTGGTATGATTCAAGTATATAAGACTACCAACAAGTTTTTGATACAATGTAGCATCAACCAATAGTGTAGTAGAAGAAGTCTCGAGCTTGAATCCAGAAAGAAAGGGAGTCAGAGATGGTTTGCAAGTAGTCATATGAAATTGTGCAAGTAGATCAAGTGCATACTTGGGCTATGCAAGAATAATCCCTAAAGTTGATTGTGAATCTTGATTCCAAGGAAGTAATGCAATAAACCCATGTTTGTCATGTCGAATCTATCCTAAAGTGATGTCTTCGCTGCTATAATGATAGATGAAGTACTCCCGTTAATCAAAATATCATCAACATAAAGAACCAGTATCAAAAGTGAACCATCCCATAGATATACATTAGGATCTAAATGACATCTAGTAAAACTTGAATATAGGAGGTAGGAGTCCATGTTGGCATACTGAGCTCTAGGAGCTTGTTTGAGGCCATAGATAGATTTCCTAAGTCTACAAACTAAGGATGAATCCTAAAAAAACCCTAGTGGTTGTTCCATGCAGATTTAATATTCCTAAAGGTATCTGTGAAGAAATGTACTCTTCACATCCATCTGATATACATGTCCCATCCATGTGATTTGGCTATAGCAAGTGTGAGTGTAATGGAAGTCATCTTAGCAACTAGTGAAAAGGTTTTTGTATAGTCAATGCCTGCAACTTGTGAAAAACCTTTGGCTACTAGTCATGCTTTGTACTTATCAATTGACCATCTATTGCAAATTTAGTTCAATATATCCACCTACATAAAACTATCTTCCTTACCTTAGGAAGTGAATTCAAATCCCAAGTGTGATTTCTAATCAAGGAATCATATTCCTCATCCATAGAAATATCCCACTTCGGTATTCCTGATGCCTCTCAAAATGTCTATGGATTGGAAACTAAAGCAATGAAGGCACGTGCCCCCCCCTAAAAATCTAATTGAATTAGTTTTTCATCTATTGAATGTTGTACCCCTATATCTGTCCTATGTATAGTGTAAGATGTGGGTGAGTCTGGTGTAGATATATCAACTTCTAATGCAATCCTTGAACTAGATGAAGATGAATCCTCATCACCATGGGAAATAGAAGAAGAAGATACTACACTAGGAATCTATTGAGAATGATTTGAATAATTAGTATTGTAATTAGGATCTGAAGAGTCCACAATATGTTGTGAAGTTTCAAGTATAGTTTCAAGTGATGTTTCTTGAAACATAACACTTAGATCTCAATAAACAACTCACGTGTGGCAGGGTGGAGTAGGTGATAGCCTTTTACACCATTTGGATATCCCTCAAAGATGCAATGTTTGGATTGGGGATCCATAGCCTTGTGTTGCTCTTTTGGAATGAGTGCCATGGCATGCACAACAAAAACTCTGAAATGATCAACTAATGGTTTCCATCCTTTACAAGCTTCAAAGGGAGTGATACCTTTTAGGCCTTTATGTGGAACTCTATTTTGTATGTAACATGCGTAGTTGATTGCTTCTACCCAATATGATGGTGTGAGGCCCTTAGATTGAATCAAACAATTATCCATCTCTTTTAAAGATCTATTTTCTTGTTCTGCAAAACCATTTTGTTGTGGGCTATAAGGAATTGTGTGCTATAGATATATCCCTTCTAATATACAAAACTACTCAACACTATTGTTGAAATATTCTCTCCCATTATCTATTTGAAGAACCTTGATGACTTTCCTTGATTATTTTTCGACAAGAGCTTTGAAATCTTGAAAAGACTCAAACACTTCTGATTTTTTCCTAAGAAAGTAGACCAACGTAAAATGTGAGAAATCATCAATGAAGGTGAGAACATATCTAACCATTGTAAAATATGGATGGGGAACATCACTATGAACAAGATCTAAAACTTGTGTTGCCCTCCATGATTTACCTTTGTCAAATTTTGCTTTTGGATGCTTGCCAAGTGCTCAAAACTCACGAAGCCCTTAGAAAATTTAACCTTAGATAATCCCTTAACCATATTCTGTTGACATAGTTGTTCAAGATAGCAATAGTAAGGATGGCCAAACTACTCATGCCATAGTTTGCTAGCTTTATCTAAATGAGTTAGTAGTGCTTTTGGAGAAATATCTATGGAAAAATTGGAGAAGGTATATAATCTGGAGTGGTGATTTTCCTCTCCTATTGCTACCAAATTTTTTCTTTGTAATTCTCTTAAATTAATTGAATCTAGAGAGAATTGTACTCTCATTCCCTTCCCTAAATGATTTATTTGATACACTAAAAGGAGATTAGTTGAGAGTGAAGTTAAACTTAGAACATTTGCAAATGTTACTCCTTCAACTTCAACAAACCATCTCCCTTTTACCAATACTGGAGTATCATCACCTAAGGTGATTGTGGACATTCTTGATGGTTCTAATGATGAAAATACAACCTATGAAAAACCAATATGGTATGAAGAACCAGAGTCTAGAATCCATGATGGAGATAAAGATGCTTTGGAAACTAAGGCTTTTCCCTTTGATTTCTCTTTGTCCTTAGTATTATCTTGATTTGATGAAGATGCCTTGATAGAATCAGATAGCCCTATATTATTCCTTTTGAGAATTTTTTGTACAACTTCAATTTTTTTCTTCATGCATTGATTTTCATCATGTCCAAGATTTTTACAAAAGGCACATGCAACTCTCTTTTTACCTTGAGAGTCCTTTTTGGAGTTGTCAATTTTGCTTTCTTTCTTAACTTCCTTGTCCTTTTTAGTGTTGTTCTTCTCCCCTTTTGAAGTTTGATGTGTTTCATTCCCTACAAGTAGGGCTTGAGGTTTTGTAGACTTCAAAGTACCCATTTGATTTAAATTTTCTTGCTCCCTTGTGAGGTTAGCAATAAATTTATCAAGTGTGGGAATTGACCGTGAGGCTCCAAGAGCCCTATATAAGCCTTTGTTCTTAAGTACAATAATTACTTTCATCTTCCAATCATGATAATTGAAAGGTGTTAAGGGCACTATAATAACATTAGATTCCATAGTACTTTGACTTAGATAGTTGCTTGTAGAAATGCAAAAAATGGTATGTGTAGGATCATAATGGGCCAAAAAGTGGCGATATGATGGGTTTGTGTAGGGTATGTGGCTGATGACTTTTTTTTAACCCAAAATTGATGAAACGAAAAAGTTTGTTAAAGGATATTTTGAAATTTCCACCAATATAAATTATGCTTTACTTTGAATTTAATAAATAATTATTATTCATTTTCTATTTGAATTAGGACTAAAGTCAGAATTGATAGGCTAATTGAAAAACATCTATAGCTTTCAAACCGTATCACATTTTTTGAATCTGAAACATGTTTCACATTCTATGCTTCAAATAATATAGGATTAAAAAAAAAAGAATTTCATGAAGTTTTGACCAATTTAAGGTTGTCAAACATATGATTTTTTATATTTTTTAAAAGTTGTAATAAAAATTCATAATTAATTATTTACTTGGAAAAAAATTACAAAAAAATATGCATCACATTGGGACATGAGTCCTCTACTTAAATATAAAATTTTATTAAAAATATTATCATTTTATTGTGGTTAGGGTGGTCAGACATACACCTTATTTTTCCTTGAAATTTAAGTACTACTGCATTGAAATTTCAAATTTTCACTAAATAGATTTTTTTTTTTTAAATAAACCTAGTAGTTTAGAAACTACATTCAATTTGCTACAGATTCTATTCTTACATATTTTTGAAATAATATAGATAACTTATTCAAATTTTTATGTCAAGTTGCCTAACTCTGATTTTTCTGAATTTTTCGCCACTTAAGGGTCTATTTTTTCCATGATGATCCTGCACATACCCAAAATAAGAAATTAGAAATGCATGTAGAAGTGAAGAAACACAACAAACACAAGCACTTCTCAAGGAAGTGTGAAAATGAACCACACACAATACCCCTCTTGATTATTTGTTTTCCCCCCAATTTGGCACTTTATAGGAGTGCTTGTAAATCACCCAAAAATGATACAAATAGGCACTTTATAGGAGGAGTGTGGTTTTGTGCTCTTTCGATTTGTGGAAAAGAAACAAAACTTGAATGCAAGCTATGATGCAAAAAGTATGACACTATTTTGAGTTTTTCACCATTTACAAATAGATTGGTAGAAAATATTGCAAGCACCAAAAGATTAGAATAGGAGGAAAAAACATGGGACTAATTTCCATGCAACATATTGACCTCTGCACAACAAAAAATAACATCCTACTATGAAAAATTATGCCCCTAAACTTAGGTGTGCATTAGAGGGAGAGTGATAACATTAGGTGATTTTGATTTACAATACACACCCTTGCAAAACAAAAAAAATGCTTCGTTGAATGCAAATAGGGGTCTAGATTGTTGAGAAGGGCTAAGTATGAGCTTACACATTGTACACACTCACAAAGGAGCCGATGATAGAATTTTCAGGTGTGTCTACCAACAAGAAGATGACAAGCGAAAGAAAGGTATAGGGGTCTAGATCACTACTAGCCAACAAAAAGAAACACACCTGAATCATGCCAGATGTGTTGGTCTTTGCCGATGAAACATGTTTGAATCACACCTTCTCACCTTATACACTACATGGCCTCCCAACTCACAAAATGTCCTCACAACAATCACAAAGAGTATTTTGGATTTGGAACCAGTATTTAGCGTCTTCCAATCTCCCCTCCTATCTACAAAAAAAATGAAACCACCCCTCAATCTCACCTCCCACAGAGGCTCAAAACTACCAGATAGTGGCAGGGGTTACAAATTGGATGGATGTAGAGTTATCATGAAAAGAGAGATTAGAAAAATAATTCCATAGAGAATTACTACCTCAGGATTCCAAGCATTCATAGCCTACAAATAATTAATCACACATAGGGAGGAATAGATCAATAAAAAAAAATACAAACAATTTTGTTCACCTTCACAGCCTGAGAATATCCTATATGGCTCTGATACCATGAAGAAATCACCAATCACAAAGATATAAATCAAACACACTGAAGAAACCAAAAAATTTATGTAATCAGCCTGGAATATAAGATAGACAGGGGTCAACTTATAAAGGAGAAATATCTGAGCATGAGGTGTTGATGTGCATCAACACCTCTTTAGTCTATAAACTAGTTGGGCAGCTCATTAGGAAAATATCCAAGAATCCTAATGAGTCACACAACATGCACAATTAGTGCCTAATTAGGCTTAGGTCAGCCTTTGTGTAACAAGCATTAGAGTATACACTGACATGTAGGATAACCCCTTATGTTTTTATATGCATTTACGTGTGGAAGTTAAGAAAAAAGCAAATAGAATTTGAATGATGTGTAAATTAATGCACATTTTAAGTGTTTTGGGGATGATGGGAGAGAAAGATATTCATATAAAAATACATTTATTATGAAATAGATTCTAAATTCAATAAAACATGTTATAATAGAAACCAAGGTAATTCCTTAATCAAAAAACTACAAAAGACTATGTCTTTCAAAATATACATGCAAGCTAGGCTCTACACATACATTTAGAAAACTAATAAATGGTTGCAAAATATTAAGTTATTCTACTTAGTAAACCATGAATATGCCCATACACTTCCCTTATTATATTAAAAATATACCTTACAAAGGATTCTATAAAGATTTTATAGACTTTTGGCTGATTGACTAGATAACATAAATGCATACCATACATGAGGAGGCACTCAAATAAATTTGATTCTAGTATGAATTGTTCAATATATAAAGTTTTAAAAAGTTGCAATTATAAATTTGTGATAAACCCACATCATTACAATACAAAAAATGCACTACCCAAAAAAAGAAATTGAAACCCTAGGGCTTCCTTTGAATGTCTTTTTCTACTATAGGTTTTGCAATTTATTGTCCTTTCCTAAACTTCTATCCTCTCATATTTTCCTTAGATTATCAACCGAGGAAAATATACCCACAATTAGATGGGGTGCAAAATGTTACAAGGCCATACTATAGAACAAAACCCTAACTATGAGCATAACCAACCCCACACAATAGGTTCATATTGCAAACATTCCTTCAATTCCAATTATATTTGCACATTAATGATTCATGGGTTTGACTATGATATAAACTAAAATTACCCAAGAAATCCATCACAATGGTGTCCTAAAGATTCTACTATGATAAAAAAGTGGTTTTAAAATTATAAATGAAGTATATACATCATCATTCCTCCTCATCCATGCAAAAATGCATTTAAGACCCTTTTGTAGCTTCAGTGGATCAAGGTTTGGTGGCTGTAGGTTTGTGTGAGAATTATTGATACTTCCTAGTAAAAATCATGCCTTTGGAGTCTATTGACCGAGTATCAAGCTGATTCCTACCATTATTACAATAAGAAATGACATTAACTTGCATATATGAAGATATTTTTCCTTTGGAGACTAGGAATTGATCATCCACTATGATGTAAACCCATTGAACCATGGAAACAATTATCAAAACCCTCGATTACTTGATAGAAAAATTATGTTTGGCATTGGGCCTCGAGCCCCCCTTGTGTCACATGCCAATGAAGGAGAGGAGGAAGAGAACCTATAAAATATTGAAAGGTGAAAGGAAAGGAGCAATTGAGAAGTCAATATTTGAAGGGAGGCTTGGTCTGATACTAAGTGGGAAGTAGAGAAAGAGATCCTAGATCTAACAAGTAGATTAACTAGGATCAAATTCTTGTATTGCCTCCACATTTGAACATAAACCAACTATATTTTTATTCTTGTCTATTTACTTGCAAGGGAGAGATAATCTCCTAGTGTTTGGTTCTTTTTAATTACAAAGAGGAGAAATTTGATTTATGTTTTAACATGCCTAATTAACATAAAACATAGATTTGAAAATGTAATTTATTACATAGATGAAAATGAAAACTAAAAAAATAGTCATATATTTAGAAAATGGAGATAGAGAGGAACCTATGATTGAAAATTGGTCCTAGATTTGAGGGTCAAGGGAAGTGAAACCCTTGACTAGAGATGCTACATTTTAGGTTCTATCAACTTTTGATGATAGGTTACAGTCAGCTCTAAGCTATCCTATAGTTGTCTATTGTCCAAATCTATAGCATCGAAAATGATCGCCCTTGACAATTTCACACTAGGTTTAGTGACCCCCCTATGTGTTTGGACCTAATTTTGCATTAATCACCCAGTTTATAAAAATTCTTGGAAAATCAAACATGGGAAATTAAATTATGCATTTAATATTTTTCCCCAAAAATTTTAGACCCCAAAAAGGTGGATCTAGTCTAGGGTGGATTTTTCCCTAGACCACCTTGAATTGTAGATTTTTGGCACCATGCACCTTTCTAGCTCTTCTAGGGTTTTTCACCTAAAAGGAAAAAGTAGGGCCAAAAATGCTATGGGGTTCATTCAAATTATGTTATGTATGATGTTTTTTAGGCTAAATGTAATGAACTAAGTGAAATTAAGTAACCTAAATGACTAAATTTGAATGCAAAATGAAAGATTTAAACTATGCTGGAAAACACAACGTGATATGCAAACAATGACCTATGAATGAATAAATGCAAAACATAGAGAAATGAACTGAATTAGTGTGCACCTAGGAAATATTTGAGGAATCTAGAATTTTTAAAATGATGTATGGAATCACATAAAATCAACAGTGGGACTCATTCACCCAAGGTGGCGAATTAGTCCTGCTTCTGGTGAAAATTGTCAGGAACCAATTTCTGACTATCAAGATCCAAAATATGACAAAACCTAGATTTTCAATATTAAGGTGGAACTAATTTTACACTGATGGTGAATTATTCCTCTCCCAAAATTTTGAGAAATTAGGAGACAACTCTACAACAACAGATTTGGAAGTGATTGCTTGTTGGGTTGTTGAAGTCAATTTTGTAGGAAACAAACAAAATACCTTCTCCAAGCTTGAAATAAGGTTGATTTGAGTTGAAGCACCTAGTTGTCTTGTTGAACACTCTTCAACACCTAAATAATTGTTAAATTTGCACACAAAAGTTTGCAAACACACAAGCAAGAGGGGAAAAATGGTTGAAGGTTAGCAAATAGGGGTTTGCCCTTGTCAAACCCCACTTTGGTAATCAAACCCTTAATAAAATTATGAGATGCACGAGAATGATAAATAAATAATATGCAAATGTTATCAACTTACCAAAACCTTGTTGATGAAAATATGAAGTTGTGTCAATGGATGCTCTTGAATGCTTGATTTATGTTTGATTTGATGTTGTAAAGTGCTTGAATGCTTGAATGAATGAAAATATTGCTTGGATATGATGTGTGATTGTAGGAGATGTAAAATGAGCTGAAAATAACATATTTATACACACTTGTGCCTTAGTAACATGTTATTACCTCATCATAGGGTGACATCAAGTGGTTTTGAATAAAAACCCGAAAGGAAATTTAAAATATTTTGAATTTCCAGCCAAGGGGGACTCATTCACCACCCATGGAAAATGGATCCCACCTAGGACCTAAAAATGGGTGTTAGGAATTAAGCCACATTTAATGTTATTTGTGAGTTTTACATTAAAAAATGCACTTAATTAAGGATTCTAAGGGCATAAAGGGGTCAAATAAAGCATAAGAAAGGTGTGAATAGTCAAATTAAGCCTAGAGAAGTGTGAAATCTTGTTACAAGACTTTACAACACTTCAAAATAGGACTTGACAGGTGATGAAAATGTGATTTTTGGGTGAATTGTAATGAATAGAGTCTAGAAGAGTGTCAAAATTTTTTACAACACTTTACAACACCTTCACAAGATGTTATTATTTGAATTTTAGTACATACATATGCATGTTCAAGCCACATTACAATATAAAATTAGGGAAAAGTAGACCAAACATTATGAAACAAGACCTAAAAGACCATGAAAAATGACAAGGGGTCATTTTTCTATGACACACCTAATTTGGCTCCAAATTCAAATATGTCTATGTCGATAATTTATTATTTTAGTTTCCAATTTCAATTATCGACTATTGGTATTTGATTTTTGGGAAGTTAGAATAATTAAATATAAATACAAGGTATTTCAATATTTGAAACATTAAGAAACCTAGAATCACACTTAACAATTTTGGAGAGAAAAATTGGAGATCCTAAAGTCATTCTAGGTCTATCTGTTAGATGCATAGGACAACTAAGATGGGGGGAGGTGAATTAGTTGTATACTTTTAAAACATCAGAAACCCTCATTAACATTCAATCTACATTATTTCTTAAACACTTATTCACAATTAAACTCATAACATGCATTAATAGAATGTAAACATGTAAAGAAGTAATGCAAACACATCAAACACATAAGAACACTAGATTTATGTGGAAATCCCAAGAAGGGGAAAACCACAATGAGAATTGACTCACTAATATATTAATTGCAACACAAAATAAAATAAGGCTCGCTGCCCAAAAAGATAAAGAAAGTCTCACTACTGGTGGCTCACTTCCAAAAGACTCACTATCCAAAAGGAAGAAAGAAGAAGGTGTGGCTCACTACCAATTTGAACTGCTAATAATACATCTCTCATGTGTCAAACATATAGTTCTAATGAAGCACAAAAAACTCATCAAACATACTAAAATGTAGACACCTTATGATCATTGCATTAGGAAGTCATAGGAATTAAGGTTCACACTCATATCAACACACTTGATAAATTTTACATCTTTCACATCACACACACTTGACACCTTCCATACAAAAATTCTCAAGTTGTATTTATACCCTCCATGACCTAAAAAAACCTCAACTAGGTCAAAATTAATGAAATTTATACACCTCAACCCTATAACACCAAATAGGTTGGCACCAAACACTTCCACTACACAAATAAGTGAAGAAAAATCATGCCACTAATTAATTGGGACCCAAATCTACACAAACATGATTCTCAACACTTTCTCAATCAAAAATTATCCTTTGTAATTAGCATTAGAATGCTAGGTTAGCTAAACTTGCACAAAAAATAATAAATAACTTTAAACACACTTCTCAAGGTCCGAAAACATCTCATGGACCATACAAAAAGATTCAAATTATTCATACAACATCTCAAAATACTCCAACACCATCAGAATATACTACACAACTACTACAACCACTTGAAACACAAGTACACCTTCATTCTATGCAAAAAACCATACTAGGGTAGACATACAATACACCAAAAAACTTTGTAAAGTAGCAAAGAACCTGAAAAATTCAAGGGAAGGTAGATACAAACATAATAAGAACATTCCCAGATATATAATACAATAAACTTCACTGCAAAGAAATGTGGAGCAATCTAATTTCTCCTAGACAACACTACTTCACAATTCACACATTGGTGATCAAAACTTCTTCTGACACATATTCAAAACGTAAAAATATGGATATAACACCTTTGAACACCTCTAATCATCAAGTCCAAACTGCATGGGCACATCTACAACCATGAAGAAATTTGGAGCAAAAAACTAAACACCACTCTATCCCACTGAACTTTATTTTAATCAAATTTTCTCAAAAGAACTTGGAAACCAAGCATCATAAACACCATCTCAAGGGAAAGTGCAGGATCATGGGGGTCCAAAAAGTGGCCGACAAATTTTATTTAATCCAAATTTGATGAAATGAAAAGGGTTTATTGATTGAAAGGAAGAAAATTGTTTGGTTCTATGCTTGGGAGATAGAATAAAAATCTTCTTCACTCTCATTCAAGGAAACCCTAGAGATCTCAATCCAATGTAGAAAGGGGAAAGAGATCTATAATAGGGGTATCTTAAGGTATGATCAATGAATAAAGAGGGGTTCACCACAAAGCTAGGGCTTCAAAAGACTAATGAAATGCAAGACCTAATTATGAAACCTAATGCAATGCAAAGCTTTATTAAATGACCTAGAGAATGAAACTAAAATATAGAATATCAAATTGGAAATGAACAGAGGTGCACCTAGAAGAGTGATGAAGTCAAGAAAAGCTCCAAAACCTTGAAAAATTGTTGTTTGATGCCCATTGGGACTCATATGCTAGTCTGGGCAATTTAGTCCCAAACTGGGGTTTCTATGCCAAAAATGGAATCTAATAGTGTGTGATCTGAAACAACTAAAATTTGGAAAAATCCCTACAAGTGGTATATCTATCCCATTCAACTTTTTTGGATGGTTAAGGCCTGTATCTGGTCTCCAAACTCTGCTCTTCCTTCCACACTTTGTTTTTGGATCTTAAACCTTGATTTGCAACCTGTAGGTGGCTTTTAGTGAAGATGACAACATTGTGATACATGATGTCTTTCTTCAACCTTGCAACCTAATCTTCAAAGGATCTTCAAGCCTCAATACATTTATATTTTGAATTACACATGTAGAGAGAGAGATTTTTTTTGATTTTTTAGTAAATTAGGGATTCCCTTGGTCAAACCCCTTTTAGGTAAATAAACCAAATGATGAGATAATGAAATAAGGACATGAAACATGAAATATGGAACATGAAACATGAATAATGATACCTTGAATGATGTCTTGTAAATCAACAATCTAACATGAAATGGACATGAAGGATGTAGATCTTGATTTTGAACTTTGATATGAAATAATGACTGCAAATGGATCTAGGATGCTACATCACAACACTAGCCCAACAACATTCTTGATGCTTGATAACCTTGACATGAGTATGGATCTTTAATTGCCTCAACAATTGATGAAGAAATCTACCCTTGAATGCCTTAAAAATGATCTTGTAAACTCTCTTGATGCTCTTGTAAAGTCTTGGAATTCTTCTCTTGATTGCTTAGGATGATTACACAAGGGCTTATATGAAATAATGATTTGAGACCTTATTTATATATGCACTCCATCTAATATCTTGTTTATTAGATCCTAGAGGC
>VDFB02270651.1:135751008-135910968 GCA_007258455.2 Sequoia sempervirens
AGAACATCTTAGTTCTAATTTGGAGTGCATTATAATCCTAGATCTATCTTGCATTAACATTTCATTAGGGTTTGGATTAGTTAAATTGCATCTAGGGTTTCTAGTTCTTGCATTAGTGAAAGTGCATATAGGTTGCATTTTTGCATCTTGTATCATTAAATTTCATATGAAATCTACATTTAAACTTAGTGTAGACATCATTCAAACCAAAAAATATAACATTTACACTAAATTTATTGAAAATGGTGCAAAAACCCTAATCTAGGACTCATATACCCCTCTGAGTGATTTAGTCCCAATACAAGTAGTTTTTCCTAATTTTTGGGTATTCTATAGTGATTGTTATTCAACATTCATATCCCTGAAAAGCCTTGTTTGGGACTCATATACTTGTCTGGGTGATTTAGACCCATTTCAGATTTTAGATTGCATTTTCTAGCATTAAAAACTTTATTTTTGTGTTTGAGTTTGTTGTTATTGCATTTTTGTTTCAGTCTGTAGAGTTTTAGTTTTCTTCATTTCATTGCATCTAGCTTCATCTGGTTTATTATGTACATTGCATAATATCAAACTTGCATTTAAAACTTTTATTCTAAGTTCTTGCATTACATTTCATCATGGATATGTGCTTTGGTAAGTTGTGGATGTCCTTGAAATCTCTTGTTGATGTGTCAAGTTGTGCTTTTGGAAATGACCCTAATGAAATTGAACTTACACATGCTCACTCGACTCGTAATGCATTCCCTCCTTGTGATATTGACATCGTTGGAGAAGATGATGAAAGCATGAATAAATTCCTAAATGATCACCTTAATAACCTTGAGACTAATGCATCCTTTTATCCATCCATGAAATAACCAACACCCTCTATAATACCACTACTTTAGATGTTTGGTTACCTACATCTTGAAATTGAAACACAAACCGAACCTAAGTTCCCTAAAATAGGTGAACCTAGTTCCTCTAACCAAGCAAACAATAAAAAATTCTACGTTAACAAAGATACCAACACTCCCATCAATCTAGATGAGACATATGGAAAAGGATTTTTGATCTTAAGAAAACAAGGATGTGATACAAGTGAACATGAAATTCATAAACTCTTAGAGCAAATACCAATTGAAGATACTAAAGGGTTCTAGGATATCAAAACCCTCCCCCTGACATAAGTGTCCTCCTTCCTAAATAACAACCAATGCATCACAATGATGATAAGGATGATAGGATCGTCTTAGGCCCTCCTCAACATTCAACTTGAGAAGTTGGTGAATTTAGCAAGAAATAAAATATTTACAAATTTAAAGACTTACCATTCCTACAAAATCTAACAAAAATTGAACAAAAAGTGGAATAACTTGTTAGCATAGGCTGGATTACAATGCCACCTCCTAATAGAATCAAAATACCTAAAAATAACAATTATTGTGCATATCATTGGACTCTTGGGCATCTCACTGATGAATGTCGTACTTTAAGAAGAATCTTCAAGGAACTTGATATGTTAGAAATAGTCCCTTAAATCATGTCTCTCCACTCCTTTCTATGTAATAGTTGTAGAGCCATCACATTCTCACTATTACATGCTTTACATTTATTTCAAATCATTTCGCAATGCAAGGAACTCTTCCCCATCACCTACCTTGGCTCATTCTTGTGTTTCACACAATGGGGGAAAGAATTGGATTGTCTTGTCCTAGTTCAACACTTGTTATTGTCTGTTTGGATAGTTTTATACCTTCTTTATATGATGAACATGATTGGGATGCAAATAACCTACTAATAGGTTAAACACATGTGCCTTACTAGTCATTTGAATTATTTTCCTATTTCTTTTGTGTGATTGCATGTGTGTAATGTGATCCCCCATGATGTTCTATTTGATGTTTCTCTCTCTTTGTGACATTCATCTATTTGTACCTACATTATTCTCTATGTCATAAACCTTTTATCTTTTCATTTGTCTTGAGTTTTCCTTTTGGGGATGATGCAAGGCGTTGAGACATGCATGTCTCTTCGATGTTGATCCAAAAGCTTTTTCTTTATCTTTCTCATTTGTCTTGTGTTTTCCTTTTGGGATGATGCAATGCATTGAAACATTCATGTCTCTTCCATGTTGACTTGAAAGGATTTTTTTTTTTCTCTCTTTGTGTCATTCTTCACGTTCCATGAGTATTTAGGGAATGATGACAATTATGAGCTCTATAAAAAAATTCTAGCAAATACATACTAACCCCAAATCCATGGATCCTTTATGTGTTTGGAGTTTCTTTTCTTTTCTTTCATGACGTAGCTTTATTTGGAAACATATGACTTGGCATAAGGCTTTCTAAATAAGATCTCATGTCCTCTTTCTTGTTAGCATTTATCATTTGATACTTCAAAGTAATTGCTCGCAACATGGTGTTTAGTAATTTCTTTAAAGTGGGAGCATACATTGACGTTATTCTTTTGCATTTCATGTTTCATTATGTAGTCTTCTCACTTCATGTGATATGTCTTTCACTTTGTGGTTGACAATGTGTGTGATGTCCTTCAAGAGCATGATCTCTCTTAGCATATTATATTCCTCTTAGTGGATTGATGTGACAAAGTACATCCCCTAAGTTTTGAATCTCTTATTCTTTGATTGGTCCTCTATTTGAGACATTAGGCACAATATTCCCTAAGTTAAGACCTTACGTGAACTAAGAAAAACTCCTTTGAACATTCCTTACACTACTTTGCATTTACAATTTTGATTAAATGGCCACCTTGCATAATACGCTTCACTTTCCTCTAGTGCCATCTTGTTTTTTCATGAGTTTCAAGAATACAAAGCTTTGCTTGCCTCATGAAGTTTAAAGTTCATTGCTATGTGGCACCTTATCAAAGTTATTAGCAGGTATAACTTTGGTTTGTTTGAACAAAAAGTTGAACTTAGGCATGAATTTCCCATAGCCACTTTCTT
Source organism: Sequoia sempervirens (assembly GCA_007258455.2). Classification (NCBI taxonomy): domain Eukaryota; kingdom Viridiplantae; phylum Streptophyta; class Pinopsida; order Cupressales; family Cupressaceae; genus Sequoia; species Sequoia sempervirens. Next base: position 135,753,956 of record VDFB02270651.1, read on the forward strand.
GTGTGTGGGAGTGCATACCGACCACGTGCATATGTGTCTCACCTTTTTGGATACTTACCGAGTGGAAAACCTATAGTTTTGTTGCCTTAGAGTGAGCATGTTTTTTTTGGAGAAACAACTTAGATCTAATTCACAACATGTGAGAAAAAAAGGTCAAAGCTTGATCCACCCCTTCTTCTTTTTTGTCTTTGGTAGTATATTCTTGTGCCTTATTTTTTCTCCTTATATCATTTTCATGTGTGTTCTTTTGTGCCTATGCTGGTTTGTCATAGGATCTTGATCGTTGGGACTTGATCATCCCTCTTGATCATTGCCATCCTATCTTACTAGCATTGGTACACTTGGACCCCTCTTGATGTGAGTTTGTCTACTTTAGTGTGAGTTGGAAGAAAGTTCCTCCTATCACTAAAGTTGGGGCTAAATGTGGCAATGGACAAAGTATCCCTCTAAATTTTTGTACTTGTTTAGGCTCTCTTTATTAAATTGAACATAATATTGGCTTGAGTTAGTGTTGTAATGTGTTTAACACATTAACATTAGGTCTTGGGCCCTTGTAAACTAAATTGAATTAGTTGTGCCTTATTTAAGGTGTTGTAAAGTGCATCCTAACACTTTCATAGTAATCTAGGGTTTTTATTATTAATTGGGCTTCTTTATGCCTTAGTTGGCCTTATTTTTCATCCACAAGCCTTAATTAATGTATCTTTTTGAGGATAATCTTGACATAAACAAAAATTCAATCATAATATAGGATTTTTTTGGATTGTATGCCCAAGATTTAGTGATCTTGGACTCATATGCAACCTTGGGCATATGGGTCCCACCCAAGTTTCGAGGCCCCGATCTAGATTTAACATGAGTTTAAGCATTCCAAGAAAAATGTGTCCCAAGCTTAGCCTAATGGGACTCATACACCCCAACTAACATATGAGTCATGCTTAGTTTAGACCTAAATTAAATTCAAATTCTTGATGGGATTTCATTCTCCTAGATCTAATTTTAGTTTGTAGTGTTGTAATTTTGGGAAATTTGGCATAAACAAGTATAAATACAAGGTTATTTCATTCATCTTTCTCCTAGAAAGTTGAATAAGCATCCTTATAGAAAATTTTAGTTCACAAGAGCATTTAAGATCTTTCAAGAGCTAATTATCAAGCATTTTGGAGCATTATTCAAGTATCAAGCATCATCTCAAAGTCATCATACATTATGTTTGTTTTTGAGCTAAAAATTGTGATGTAGGGTTTCGTGATTCAAGTAAGCACTCAAATCAAGATCTACAACATTCAAGTAAGATTCAAGATCCACATTCATTGGAGCCATTTCATACATGTTTACAACACTTTGTTTCTAGGTTTTGGTGAGTTGCAACATATCATTTTGTTCATTCATCATTCCTCCTCTCAATTTTATTTCATTTCAAGGTTTGATTACCCAAGCAGGGTTTGACCAAGGAAAACCCCTTTCTACTAAAAAAAGAACATTCTTCCCTCTCTTTACTATGCAATTTTCAGATCTATGTTGAAGGAACATTGAAGAGCAAGATTGGAAAGATTTTTTCAAGTTGCAAAGTTGTCAAAGTTGTTACCGTGTTTATAAGATCACTAAAAGACATCTACAAAGCAAAATTTGAAAGTTTAGATCCAAAAATCAAGTTAAGAAGATAGAGAGAGCAGATTCAAATCTTGATTCACTTAAAAATTCAAGTAGGAATGATACGCGACTCCTAGTGTATGTGTCCTCGTATAGCCACTTTTTTATATTTTTGAAGATCCAAACTTATCATCACCACATTCTTGTTTCAACCCAAAAACCCTTGTCTGGGATTGATATGCCCAACCTGGAAAATGAATCCCAGTGTGCATTAAAATAAACATTTCCAATATTTCAAATCTTCATTCAAGCTACTACATATTTCTAGGCAAACCTCTCTAATTTCTTAGTTTTCTATTTTGTATTTCATTCATTTCTAGGTCATTTATTGTAGTCTTGCATATCATTAAGCTTCATAATTAGATCTTGCATGTTACTAGTCTTTCCAAGCCCTAGCTTGGTGGTTAACCATTCTTTATTCATTAATCATATCCTATGACAAACTTTAGCAAATATCCTTCTTTCATTCTATCCTTATATTGAGATCTCTAGGGTTTCCTTGTGTGAAACTAGAATGTGAAGTAGGAACCCTATCTCCTAAAAGATGAGCCCCCCCTATTTCCATTGTTTCAACATGTTATCATAATTAGGTGATGGTTGAATAAGGTCCCATAATAACATCTTAGTGTATTGCAAAAAAATGTATCTCTTTACATTTTTGCACTTGTTTGGCCCTGCCTTATTTAAATTTATGCTTCTTTATGCCTTAAATGGTATTTTTCCCCACTTTTAAATTTAATATTATTTTAATTCAAAAGTTATCTTTTCCCTCTTCTTCTATAATCAAATAATTATTTTAATTATTTAATTATTCATTACCCTTTTCTCTCTATAATTAAATAAATGTTATATTTATTTAATTATTTATCCTTTCTTTATCTCCCCAATTAAATAATTATTTTAACTATTTAATTATCTAATTACTTGTTCTCACCTTTCTTTTTAAATAAAATAAATCAATATTTTATTTATTTCTCCTATGTTGGCCACCTAAATTAAATAATTTTTATTATTTAATTTTCTCGAACAACCTCTTTTTCTATGCTAATCTTGTCTTCCACCTCAAGTCTTTATCTATCCATGCCCTTCTTCTTTGAATTAACCTTCACCCTTGATTAAATTATTTTTTAATTTAATCTTGGCCCTTGATCATGATCCTTATTCTAGCCATTCACTTAACTCTCCTCTATAAAATGATACTTTTCATCCATCCATTATCCAAGTATCATCAAGCCTACATATTGCCAAGTCAATTAATCACTTCTAAGGCATTCAAGAGTAAGATTCTCCATCAATTGTTGTAACAATTCAATATACTTCATCATGATTTAGGTTCTTGGATGGCTTAGAAATGATTGAAGAATAGGTTTGAAACTTTTTGAAGTCCTCTCCCTATTGGCAAGGTCAAAATCTACAAAAAAAGTCACTTATAGCCTCAAAAATTAGGGTTTCGAATCCGGACACCTAAAGGAATAGAAAGAGTAGACCAAGAGCTACAGATTCCATTTTTGAGATTTTAGAAAAGACCATTAGTGGAATATGAGTCCCATTGTACCTATTTTTTAGAGGTTTCTACAGATTTGGATACCCATTTGGCTAAAACGGGCTTTGAAACAGTTTTCCAGATCTGGGACTAAGTTGCCTAGATTGGCATATGAGTCCCAATTGGCTTCTACATTAGGTTTTTTAGGATTCCAGACCTCCATTTTACCCTTCTCTAGTTTCCAAGTGCACATATTTGGTTTCATAAGTTTATGTGACAATTTGTTTGCTTTTTAGGTCATTTTGCATATCAAAACGTGTTTTCAAACATCTTGCATTTCATTAGTTTTGCATTAGTATTTAATCTCTTTTATCAATTATTTGGATACCTCTCTCCTAGTTGTAAAACTATAGAATTGTAAGAGATCACCATATCCAAAAATATTTTGTTCACTTAGCAAGAGTATTTTTAAGTTCAACAAGATCATACTCCTTTCCACTATGAAGAGACAAATGAGGAGCACTAGGCAAAATAAGTTGAGGAAATGGTAATGAAACAAGAGCGGTTTGTGGTTTCCTATTATTCCTTGTATTATATGTGTGAGAAATGGTATTGTAACTCATTTTTTGCAAAACATTGTTACTATCGAGTTTCCTTGCAAAGTTCAAGATAGCTCCTAGAGGTAATGATAGGTTTTTAGGTGGCTCAAGGACAAGCACAGGTTTATTTTTAACTTGTGGTTATTGTGAGGGTGGGTATATGGTAAGAAGTGGCTTAGGATATCACTTCAAGGGATATCTAATGTTCATAACCTTAAAATAATTATGCTTATTTTGATGATCTTTTAGCAAATGTGAGTCTAATGTTACCTCATCATCCTCATCTAATGAATCCATATTACTATTGTCAATGTTGTCATTTTCTTGCACTGTGATATCTTCCCTAGTAGGAGAGTTTTTAGGAGAGTAAAAAACTAGATGTTCATGGTATTCAATGGATGTATCTTTTAAAATAACTTCATCACAAGTAGGGGAATCATCAATGGTTGGATTTTCTTGCTTATAAATGATGGAATTCTCTTGTATCAAATCATTCTCACAAATAGGGGAAATAGGCAAAGTGATATTAGGGGATGTGTTAATGGTCTCATCCTTGTATCCAAAAATGTCTTCCCAAGTTGGAGAGGTAGGGGAAAATAAACAAATAGGATTCTCATAACTCTCATTGATTGGATCCTCTAACACCAAAATATCTTCTTCACAAATAGGAGAGATATTGGGAGAAGACCAAGTTTGATAGAATTTTCTAGAATTTATTGTCTAAATGCAAGTGAAATTAATGATAAATGATGAACTATATGTCACTTTTTGAAATGAAAATTTGACTCAATTTTCTGATTTAAATGATTGAAATTATGCTATTATGTAAATAATATGCAAAATAAATCTAAAATTATGTAATTTTTGTTGAATTCTCAAAATTTAAATGAGTGCAAGATGCAAGTTTACACCTAAAAAGTGAGGAAACTTTAAGCAACATTTATAAACCCTAAATTTAATGAATTAATTAAAATAATATATCTAGGGTTTGAATGCACTCCAAACAAAAAATTAGAATGTTCAAATACTCAGGTTCAACGAAATGAAACATAGAAAAATAGGTTAGTGTTCAAAACACATAGGGTTTTATACTAAATTTGGAATGTTTCACCAAACTTACTATAAATATAAAAGGAAAATGGGGGTGTAATGAACCTACCTATTTTATATTTCATTCAGCAAATGACATACCTTAGATAAAAATCCACATTCAACCCTAAGGTGAGTAAATTCTTTGAGGAATCTTGCAATTTCCTTTATGTGTGTGTATGGGGTAAATATGACTAAAATGCACTTTTGGGAGATGAAAATAAGATAGAAAGTGACCTCAAAGTTTCAACCTAAGACTTGATTCATGTAGATGCAACACAACTCTAACAAAAAAAGTCAACTTTATGCACTCTGGATGAGTGGAAGACACCTAATACCTACCTCAAAATCAATTGCAAAGTGTCTTTTGACAGAAACAATGACCAAATTAATTGAATAGGGGTTTTGGGAGAAATATTAAAAATACAAAATTCACTCATTTATGACATGTAAAGGTTGCATTTGATAGATGAAACATAGGGCTATCATGAATAGTAAATTTTTTGGAAAATCTAGGAATGGAAAATGTTATGTACCTGTCACAAAACACTATTTTCAGAAGCTATCCTAGGACTTATTCTCCTTTAGGTGAATGGGTTTGTGTTCAATTTTCCAAAATTTATTTTTGGTCCTCTACTCCTATGTCTACACTTCCAGATCCCTAGGGCTTCATAGTTGGATAGTCAGAAATAAATTCGTGAACTGAGTTTCTGTGAGATGACAACAAAGGTGACAACAAATACAACTTTGCAATTTAACACATTTGAGATCTTCAACTTTTCTTCAACCTATGAACCTACAAATTTGTAATACAAACACAAGAGGGGAAAGATTGTTTGTTTTTAGTGAATGGGGGTTTTCCTTGGTCAAACCACATTTTGGTAATTAAGCCTTGAAATGAAAAATGAAACCATGAAAGGAATGATGAATGTACAATACAATGTTTCAATTCAAAAAACCCTTGAATAAACCTCTTGAATGGAGATCTTTGAAGGAGTGAAACTAGCATGAAATGGCTTCATTGATGATGTTGATCTTGTGCTTGAATATTAACTTGAATGCTCGAAACCTACATCACAATGTTAGCTCCAAAAACATGCATGATTCTACATAACGTTGACATGATGCTTGAAATATTGAATGTTGTAATAAATGATGAAGAAATATTCTCTTGAATGCTCTTTACAATAATATTGGCTCTTTTTAAGTTCACCTCTTGCTAGATGTTTTTAATTGATGAAATAACCTTGTATTTATGGTATTTATCCTTAATTTCCCAAAAATTAAACATTACAAATTGAACATTAAAATTTGAATTTGGGATCATAATTATAGTGCCAATTTTTTTTAAAAAAATAGGTTCAAGATCTTAGGGAGGACTCATTCAACCATGGGATAATGGGTTCTAGGCCCTAATTCTTGGAACACACATTACTCAATGTGAATTTTTATGTATTGGTGTTAATTATTGTTGGGTTTCCCCTTGGGAAAATGTAATTTATTAGACTTGTAAATGAATAAAAGGGCTAATTAAGGGCTAACTAATCTCAATTTAATTAAGAGGGTCCAAATAAGTGTGAAAATGTAAAGGAGTATGTTTATCAACACTAAATTAACGCATTATTGAGTCCATTTTAATTAGGAGGGCCCAAACAAGTGAGAAAATGTAAAGAGATACATTTTTATACACTATAGCGCTATATGAATGTTAGAGGTGTGATTCTTTATCTACCCACTTTTCTAATATGTGTAATAATATTTATAAATTATAACCTAGACACTTATTCAAAAATTAAATAAGGTGAGAATAATTTATTTTCAAATAGTGTATAATTTTCACTATTACTTATATTGTTTAGACTAAAAAAACATGATAAAATATAAAACAAATATTTTATTTTTAAATATTAAAAAATTACTTTGCAATACTTTTAATAAAATTCCACTCTTAAAAGCAAACTCAAGGATCCCTAAAATATCTTCTTATTTACCTTTAAAGACTACTACTATCCAAAAATTTATGAAAAATATTTTATCTTAATACATACTTAACTCATGGTGTACTTAATTAAGACATGCAACCATCATTTATAAAGAGAGATATTTTCATAAAATTAATTTATTGGATTACTAAGCAGTCACAAGATTTTAATTTCATGAGGTTATGCATATTTAAATAGGTAAACTATGGAAGGGATAAAATCTATGATGAAGGGGCTCCATCTAGATTCAATAGGATAACACATGGGTCCTCATCTACATTCCAATTGAAAATTTGATTTAAAGGAAGTTTTAATTTCATGGCATTGATTTGCTAAAGTCTTTAGCAAGAAATTGACTAAATAGGTAGGGGTGTCATTTAGGCCTTCCAAGGAAATTTTAGGGCTCCTTATAAATATTCATGATGCAATTGATAGGCCTATCTCAAAATTGGAGAATGTATTACTAGACATATTTTTTGTGCATTGACCAAATACTAATCTTTAATACAAGTGGGTTTTCTCAAAATGGAAGGTAAAAGGGATTCTTGAAGTGAGTTCCCTTCTTAAGGTACTTTTCCTTTCTTCCATGTATCTCTTACAAAGTACTATGCTCAAATTCTAGTTAGTGCCCATTAGGTTTTTAGAAAACTCAATATTTCTCTCTACAGATGGAAGTCATCGTTTTACCCTCATGCAAATCTATGATCAATGGGACCAACTTTGATATGACCATCTATTCTTCCACTAGGGTATTAGGATGCATAAATTCTTATTGGTATGTATAATTCATTTGGTTATTTCCTAACTTTATACAATGTGATAAGATGTAGAAGAAATCAATATTTGCAAGATGTTGTGTTAATGTGGAGATTAATAAAAATTCCCACCTCCATTTCACTAGAATAAAATCTTGGAACATGGGCTCAAATGATTTTGTATGAAAAAACCTCCCTAATTTTCCAAAATTGTTAAAAAGTGGGTTGCATGGTTGATGTTTATCCTAGAGTAGCAAAGGAAAAAAGGGAAAACATAGAAAGAAGGATGCAAAATAGAGATAAGAGGTGTGACTTGTTTATTGAGGAAGCTTCCTCTAGTGTCACAAAAGTAACAATCTTTAGCAAAAATGTTAACATTGAAGATGGATTTTAGTCAAGTATCTCTCATGAGGTATTTTCTAGAACAAAGGAAATTATCTTTTGAATGGGGAGATGTTGTAAATCAACCAATGGAAAACCTAGTCTATATAGTTCTATCCCCATTAAAGGTACAAAAAAATTGGATAGACAAAGAGGATGATGATTCTTCAAATACCATAATTGAATAAGAATAATCTCCATTATAGAAGAAAGATATAAGAGAAAATCTTAACAACTTGCAAGTGGTGTTATTCCCATATCTCCTTATATGGTAAAGGGTAAAATTGCCCCAAAATTGAAAGAATGAAGAAAGGTGATGGATAGAACTTTGGACTTAAAATATGAGAGAAAGAATCATAGATAAATTAAAATGAAAGAGGTAGCTTGAGAAAGTGCTAATGGGAAATGAAAAACCCTAGAAATGTAATTCTCCAAGCAATAGAAAATGAAATCCTTTCAAGGAAAATTTGGGGTTTGAACAACCTCCATCAAATTTTTAAGAGATGTCTCAATGGATTTAATCTATATTTTTATTATAAGAAGAAAAAATAACATCAATTTTTTTTTTTTATTAATAGTAAAAATATTAAGCCTTTAGTAGTTTTATAAAATGCATATTTGGATGGAGCCTCGGGGTGGATTATCACCATGTGAAAATCTTAATTTCATTAAGGTACCTTAATCTCCTTGCACATGAACTTTCTTAACTTTCTTTTCAAGAATTTTTTTTTGTGACTCTTGGATCCTTACAATAATGTATTCCACAAAAATATACCTCTTAAGGATATTTTATGGGAGTGTATATTATTTTTCAAAGTGGAATATCACAATTTTATATGGGTTGTAACATGATATTTTACCCCCTCTTTATGCTTGAAAAAAAAATGGGGGGTGCAAGTGGATATTCAAATTGTATGTCTAACTTGATTATTTTCTCTTAGAATCATTATAGACATTGAGCTAAGTGGTCTTTCATTCACTTGGTCTAATAAGAGGTTTGGTAATAATCTTATCCAAATGAAATTGGATAGGTTTCTTATCTCTACTAATTAGGAAATTTTGGATAAAGTGTTATTTTTTAGCTATGGTTAGAATTGGCTTCAATTGTACTTCTCTTTTGATGAGTTAGGAAATGGGCTAGCTTTAGAGAGAAGAAATTCCATTTCATATTTGAAATTATGTGAAATATGCATATAGATATTCAATGTCTAATTGAAGTATTTTGGGGTAAAGATATGAAAGGAAATGTTGTGTTTACGATGATTAAAAAATGAAAAGTATTATAAGGAATGTAAAATGTTGAATGATCATTTCCAATGAGAAAAAATTTAAATAGAAAACGGAGGTCAAATAAAACTTTTCTAAATTCAAAATAAAATGGAATCTATGTGGGATTCCAAGAAAATATGAAAAATAAAATAAAAAAATCTTTGTAATATGTATAAAACTATAGGGAAAGAGAAAATATAAAGAAAATTTATAGAATTCAATGGCTCAAAAAGACAGACACCAAAAATTTTAATTATTTAATCTAAAACAGACTTTTTTTCTCTAATCTACTTAAAGAGGATGGTACAAAATTATCTAAAATAGAGGATATTCAATAAAAATGGGATATATTCTTCTCTAGCCCACTCAATGACACTCCTATTATTGATCTTTCCAATGTCCAGAATAATTGATAGCTACCATCTTCTTATTTTTTTCCCACTTAGACTTGGAGGTAATGGGCCATGAGATATTTGAGGAGGGGAATAGAGTTTCTATTTTTATTTTGATCCCTAAAAAGCATTGGTCTCTAATAGTATTCCATAGCCTTCTTCTAATATTTCTAGGATATTATCATGAAGGATGCACTCAAATTTGTTGAAAGAATTCTTTGACATAGGAAGTATTAAGAAAAAAATTTAAAAAACTTAAACACTCATATCAAAGAATATGAGTGTAAATAATTTGAAGTCTTTTTTATCCATCATTCGTGGCAATATGATTTATAAAATTTTACCCAAGATACTAGTTTTGAAATTTTATCATTTCTTAGATAAAATGGGTATGTGCAAGAAGTTGGGTCCACCTTTTTCCAAAAAAAAAAAGAGTTTATCATGGCTAGAGTAGAATTTTGAATCACTTACATAGAATTTTAATATTGTGTAAAAAAAATAATTTTTTATTTTTTTCTAGCTTTTCAATATGTAATTTATTCTAATACCATAATTATAAATGCTTTTTTGCATAGGATGTACGGGTATGTGTAGGATCATGATGGGCCAAAAAGTGGCGATATGATGGGTATGTGGCTGACAACTTTTTTTACCCAAAACTGATGAAACGAAAAGGGTTTTTAAAGGGGATTCTTAGCTTTCAACCAATATAAATTATGTTTTACTTTGAATTTAATAAATAATTATTATTCATTTTCTATTTGAATTATGACTAAAGTCTTGATTGATAGGCTAATTGAAAAAATCTATAGCTTTCAAACAATATCATATTTTTGAATCCAAAATATGTGTCACATTCTATGCTCCGTATACTATAGGATTAAAAGAAAAAAAATTAATTTCATGAAGTTTTGACCAAGTTAAAGTGGTTAGACACACAAGTTTTTATATTTTTTAAAAGTTGTAATAAAAAAATCATAATTAATTATTTACTTGGAAAAAAATTACAAAAAAATGTGCTTCACATCAAGACATGAGTCCTATACTTATATCTAAAATTTTATAAAAAAATATTATCATTTTATTGTGGTTAGGGTGGTTAGACAAACACCTACTTCTTATTTTTTACCCAAAATTTAAGTACTATTGCATTGAAATTTCAAATTTTCACCAAATAGATTTTAAAAAAATAAAAAATAAACCTAGTAGTTTAGAAAATACATTCAATTTTATACAAATTCCATTCTTACATATTTTTGAAATTATAATATGGATAACTTATTCAAATTTTTAAATCAATTTTTCTAACTCTATTTTTTTTGAATTTTTTGCCACTTAAGGGTTTGTTTTTTCCATGATGATCCTGCACATACTCGTACAAAAATGTTATTTTTTTAAAACATATATTTTTGGAAAAAATATGTATGTACATTCATTTGAACAATGCTTTTTACTCTGAAATGAAATCCTGGTTTGCTTCCCCAATTGACATTCCTTACATATTGCATTAGTAGGTTTCACCAACTTAGGTAGATCTCTCACAGCCTTAGTGGAACTTATCTTGAAAATATTATCAAAGTTAACATAACACAACCTCCTATTCCATAACCAACTTTCATCAACTTGAGCAATCAAACAACTTTTATTAGCAATGCTCAAGTGAAAGATATTACCTTTTGTTTTTGTACCTGATGTAATTTTATTTCTAGAACTCAATATTTTGCACTTTCCATCCTTGAACTAAAGATTGTATCCCTTATCAACCATTTGACCAACAGTCAAAATATTATGCTTCAAGCCTTCCACATATAGAACACCATTAGTATTATGCTTACCATCAAGAGAAATGCAACCTCTTCCATGGATCACACCAGTTGTATTATCACCAAATCTCACAACACCACCATCTTACTTTTCCAAGCTTGCAAACTTACTTTTGTCTCTCATCATATGATATGAACATCCACTGTTAAATATCCATTCCTCTTTCCCTTCAACTTGAGCAACCATGGCTTTCTCCACATTTGTGCAACCCACATATTTGGTAGATATAGGATTATTTTCTTTGATAGCAATAAATATCCATTCATCATCAATTCTACTTCCTTAATCAGATTCATCATTTGTCATGCCTTCATCAACAACATAGTAACACCTCTTTTGAAATCTAGGCTTGTTGTGTCTTGGTTTAGCAGCTCTTTCTAGACACCTCGATGCAAAATGACCTATCTTATTACAAGAAAAACATTTAAGAGGAAATTTTCCTTCATACTTACCTTTTCCTCTCAATACTCTTTTGACAATAAGTTCTTTTAGCTCTTCTAGCTCTCTTTCTTCTTCTTCAATGATCTGTCTGATTTTATCCTCATAGTTGAATGTCTTCCTAGATAAAATTTCACTTGGATCATATATCTATCTATCTCTTCTGGAAGTATTAGCCTTAAATGTAGATTCGACCTTAGGAAGGGAATCACCAAGTTTGCTCAGCTCAAAATCAGTCATCTTACCAACCAACATATCTTTGGTTATGTTTGTTACAGTCTGGAGCTCTTCAATAGCAATAGCTTTGACTTTGTAAGAATCAGGTAGGGATTGAAGCACTTTAGCAAAAATCTCAGATTCATCTATCTTTCCACTAGCACATCTAATACCACACACAAGTTCATTGACTCTTTGCATTAAAGTATTAATGCTCTCATCATCACCATTTCTCAACCTTTCATACTTCCCTTTCAAACTTTGCAACTTAGCAATCTTCACGTTAGCATCACCTTCTTACAAGGTTTCCAATTTTTTCTAGATCTCATGACCAGTCTTTAGATCCATAACATTTTTCACCTCAGAATCAGTCAAAGAGCTCAACAAAGCTTCCTTAGCTTGAACATTATGTTCAACATCTCTAATCTCAACAAAAGTAGTAGGACCATTCTCTAGAATAATATACATATTACTTGTAATTCTATTGTAGGATTCAACAATGCATCTCAGAGGGCACTCCATTCGAGTCTTCCATAAAGAATAATTTGTTCCATCAAATATCGGACTATCCTTCTCATAATTTTCCATCTCAGATCACCTTAAGTCGTTAAAATTCTTCCAAGGAACTAACTCTGATACCAATTGTTGGAAATGCAAGGGTAGAAAATTTAGAGGATGGGTGAATCATTGTCACAAAAATTAATAAATTATTCAACTTATTAACCTTATTCTAAGATCTGATAATTAAGCATGAAAACATAAATCATCAACACATCAAAAACACACATAACACCAATATTTTTTAGGTGGAAGCCTTGTTAGGGGAAAAACCATGGTGGAGGTCAGTCCACAAGATTATACCTTGTCAAAAGTATAATGAAAATGAAATATGGAGAATTCAATTGCATTCAAGCACACTTCCTAGAGCTCACTTCTTAATTACAAAGGAATACACATTGTCTTACAAAGAGATTCAGATTGCAGCCATCCAAATTTTGAACTGAGAAAATAGCATCGGCTAATGCCTAATTACAGTTCCAATTAAGCACATGAAAATTTCTCCACTCTTCTTCACTCTTCTTCACACTCTTCTCTACCTTTGAATGATTTAGAACATTATTTGTGCACACACACATTTTGCATACATCAAGTGAAATGAACAATCATTGTTATATATCTACAAAAATAAATTTCATTGCTACAAGTCGGCCATAAAGAAATAATAAAATGAATATAAATTGTCATCCCAAAACATTAAATATTATCAACACAAATCAACCAAGGTCAGCCACAACTTAGTGAGGACCCAAAACAACGTATTCAACATGAAAAAACTTCAATTAATTTCTCCTCAAAGATCCACAACATGCTGTAAACACTATGTTGGCCAAGAACAAGAAAAACATGAACATGCAAGAGAAAATCTCATATCACGAGCACAGTGATCAATGCAGATGTGCAAAAAAGATAGAGCATGATATAGAAACATCCAAAAGAATCAAGAATGACAAGAGAAGCTTCCACAACAACTGAACTAACTAAAATAGCATCATCTTCATTTAGGAACACCAACTGAAGGAACAAAAAAACTGTCAAAGTGAAAATCTTCGTAAGTCGATCAAATCTTCATGTGGATCTCTGAAACTCAGCATGGATAAACTAGATAATCTAAAAAACAATCCCTTTATTCCACAACCTCTAATAAACAATGTACAAAAATAACTGACATACTGAACTTCACTTCAACAGTGACAACCTGCAACTCATTTATTACAATTTTCTCAATATCCTCGACATATATAGCTTCAAATGAATTTATTCTAATAGTGTTGACATCAATGACAACCACATATCAGAAACACAACCACAACATCCAAAAATATCCCCCTTTGGCATTATGGCAACACATGATGTGAAAAACACAATCAACGCAACTAACTCCCGCTTAGGTTCTAACTCATCTTCTCCTCAACACTTTCACATAATCTTTCTCCCCATAAGGCTCTTCTCCCCAGATAATCACAAGTTTTTCACATGACTCTTCCCCCCTTTGACATCAATGAAAAAGATCTCTAGGATCTAAACCACATATCTAAACCATCTGACTACTCCCCCTGAGTAGTAGCCACCACAACATCAATCTGAAACAAGATATGATTATGAAATGCACGAATTGATGTAATGCAATGCATCCTTAGTTATGATTAGGAGGGGTAATCACCCCTAACTTCCCTTTGAGATACTCAAAAGTATCCTTAGGAAATGGCTTGGTAAAGATTTTTGCAATCTACGCCTTACTAGGCACATACTCTAGTCTAACTTCCTTTTCACTTACCTTCTCCCTCAAAAAGTCAAACTTGATAGATTTATGCTTTGTTTTTTACTGCAACACCAGATTCTTGGAAAAATTAATAGCAATTGAGTTATTGTAGAATATAGAAATAGGCTCATCATATAAAACACTGATATCCTTCAACATCTATTTCATCCACAACACTTGAGTACAATTATTAGCAACAACAATTTATTCAGCCTCTACAGTAGACAAGGAAATTGCATTATGCTTCTTACCCAAGAAAAATGCTCCACCACTAGTACTTTTTGTATCATTCACATCTCTTTCCTAGTCAACATCAGTAAAGGCACTCAAAGTAAGATCATCATATTTAGGATACCATAGGCCAAGATCAATAGTTCCCTTCAAGTATTTGAAAATTCTCTTCAAAACAGTCACATGAGATTCCTTCGAATTAGCTTGAAATCTTGCAACAATACATACAACATTCATGATATCAAGCCTTGTTTGAGTTAAATACAACAATACACCAATCATTGATTTGTATATTTGTAACGGGTATGTGCAGGATCATCATGAAAAATGCAGGCCCTTAAGTGGCAAAAAATGTAGAGAAGTCAGAGTTAGGCAACTTGACGTAAAAATTTGAATAAGTTACCTATATTTTTTCAAAAATATGTAAGAATAGAATCTATAGCAAATTGAATGTAGTTTCTAAATTACTAGACTTTTTTTTTTTTTAATCTATTTGGTGAAAATTTGAAATTTCAATGCAGTAGTACTTAAATTTCAGGGAAAAAATAAGAAGTGAGTGTTTGTTTGACCACCCTAACCACAATAAAGTGATAATATCTTTTTTATAAGATTTAAGATATAAGTAGAAAACTCATGTCCGGATGTGATGCATATCTTTTTGTAATTTTTTTCCTAAGTGATCCGGTGGACATTTTTCAGTGGAAATTGAAGTGTCTCATTTTTCTCCAGAATCAGCACCATCAGGAAGAGCTCGGCGTCCTGATTCCAACGCAACTCGAACGGAGTGAAAATGAGTCCGTTTGCATGAGTTATGGCCAGTCAAACCTTTGGTCAAACTGGGATCAAGGGCATCCAGAAGGCAAAAAAAATGGCGTCGTCAAAAATCAATGAAACTGGCGTCATCGCGAAGAGCTCATCGAGAGGATTCTGATGGTGTTCGTTTCGTCGAAATCTGACATCGGACGAGAGAGTTATCAGCGGTCAAAGTTGTAGGTTGACTTGGTGGACTTAAAGGTACATGATGACGTCAGCATCCGTACATGATGACGTCAGCATCTGTGCAGATCAAAGTGGACCAATCCAAGGTTGGCACGTTTCATCCGTACGATGACGTCATCATGGTACGGTCCAATGACAGAGTGACACGTGGCGGTCTGTACATACAGTCAGCATTCTGTGTGGCACCGTACTCTGAGTCAGCGGACATTTGGCAGACCTTACAGTGTTGAGGTGGCATCCAAGTGGCGGTACAGTCAGCGACAGGTGGCAGACAGTTGGCGATGACGTGTCGTCGACGGCAAGTCAATGCCGGACACGTGGCAGTCTATGTCTTCCGAGTTGGCCTCCACGTCGGATCCCAGTTGGCACATAGTCAGTGGACACGTCAGTTACACATCAGCATTTTCGGTGAATTAGCATCCTCCACGTCTTTGGTGAGTCACTGTCCACGTCGTCAATATTGGGCGAATCGGTGTTCGCCACGTGGCACCTCGTCAGAACGCCACGTGGCCTGCTAATACTCCGGTCGGCAGTTGTTGGGAATGTGCGGTAAAATATGGTTAAGGGGATTCGATCCCCTAACGTTCTCACAAGAAGTCTATGCCTCCACCACTTGGCCGCGCAACTTTCTCTATTCTATATTTGGCAGCGGTTGTTTTTGTTTAAGATTTTGTGGCTTGTTTTTTTAAAACAAACAACGGCCGGCGGGTTTTGAACCCCGAACCGGCCGCTGAACAAAATGCATGCACACCGCTGAGCCACTCAACGGGTTTAGTAAATATTAGGCATGGGTTGATTTTGATATGGATACAAACCCGAATGCCTTATTTTTTAAAAACAAACTCCTAAATTAAAATAAACAAACAACTATAATCCTTTTTCAAAGGATCAAATCAGACCCCCAAAACAATATCAGCCCGAATTGAATAATAAGAAGGGCTTGGCATAATTAAAGGAGATTAAGTTGTTTATATGGGAGATTTTTAAAAGATTTATATGTATTTTGGAGATAAGGGAGATTATTAAAATCCAAATGTAAAATTTTGGGAGATTTAGTTGTTTTTAGGGGGATTTGGGAAATATTCTCAAATCAATTGGTTAAAGGCCAATTTGAGAAAATTATTTGTATAAAAAGGGGGCTTGAGGTGAGGATTGGAATAAGTTTTCTTTTCAGGTGATGAAGTCCTAATGCTGAGACGTCAAAGGAGAGATCTTGTGGAGATTCGTTCAGATCATTCTCGCATATCAGAGCGTCGTTACGCTGCCGAAGTGCTTGGAGAATGATGGAGGTGCTTTTGTAATTGATTTGGAGATTAATCGGATCGGTCACACTCTATTGGAGTGGACCCGGAGACGTAGTCACTCTCGTGACGAACTCCGAAATCAAACACTGTTTGCACTTCTCTTTTTCTCTCTTTTTGTTTCTCATTTCCTTTCATTCTGTTATAATCACCTTGATTACGTTCTTTATGTTATTTGCTTAAGTTAATTTCAATTTAAATTAACTTGAAATAATCATTGTAAAGCATTGTAAAAGTTAAGCATTTAAATACTACAATCTAGTCTAGATCCTATACAGATCAAGTTGGTATCAGAGCTTTAGGGTGACTTTTATTGCAGTTATTTGTTTTTGAATGCTAACGAGATCCAGGATTCAGAAGGGTGAAGGCAAGCTCGAAGACTTTGATCCTGAGATCGGGAAGCATAGAACATTTTCGAAGATGTCAGTTTCTTGAATGGAGGTTCCTGAAGAGATCAGTGAGCAGGAGTTTCGAAGAGCATTCCTTGAGATGAAGGCTAAGGTGGATATTCTTTTTCAGGAGAGACAAGAACGGAAGGAACGTGAAGAAGGTTCGTCGAAGCAAGAAGATCGCAAAGACATGAAAGGGAAACAACCTGAAGATGGTGGCAAGCAACCAAATCACCCCTTTTCTTCTTCTCCTCCCTCTTCTCCTTCTCCTTCTTCTCCATCTTCTCCTCATTCTATTTCTTCTAATCCTTTCAAGAGTGGGTATAAACCTAAGATCAAACTGGATGTAAAATTTGATTTACCTAAATATTGTGGAGAACTTAATGCTGAAAAATTGGATGATTGGATTCAACAAATAGAGGTCTATTGTAGAGTCCAGAACCTAATAGATGATGTTGATAGGATCCAATTAGCTACTCTTCGTTTAGGAGGTACAGCCTTAACCTGGTGGGAGAGTAAATCTAAGGCAGAAGTTTCACAACATGGTAGAGTCAGTTTAACTTGGGCAGAATTTATTAATGCACTTAAGAAGCAATTTTATCCCTTAGGACATATGCAGCAATTAATGATGGATTGGCAAATGTTTAGGCAAGGGAAAGGTCAAACTGTCCAAGAGTACACCCATGAATTCAGGAAAAGGGCTATTGCTTTGAATGTTCCTTTGTACACTCAGGACACGTTGTTGAAGTACATAGGAGGTTTGCATTCCTACCTTAGGCATTCTATTTTGGTTTTGAACCCTTGTAACTTGGATGAAGTGTCTGTTCAAGCTCCACACTTAGAGTCAAGGGGTAAAGGATCTTTTATTGATAAGGTTGATAATGATGTAAAGAAATCTTCTAAGAATGCAGAGACAGGGAAAGGAAAGAAGGCAGCTACAGTCAAGAAGGATGAGAAACTTTCTTGTTCTCATTGTGACAGGAAAGGTCATGATGAAGAACACTGTTGGAAGTTGCATCCCGAATTGAAGCCTAAGTGGGCTCAAAGACGTAATCAGAAACAGAAAGGTAAGGATAAATCCATGAATGTTGTTATGGATCTTGGCTCAGATTCAGATGATGAGACTAAGATAACAGCGATGGGTCTAAAAGGTAAGGCCTCTATTTCTGGTGTTTATGTTGCAAGTTGTGCTTCTTCTTCTACAGTTAATGATTTCTCTGAAGATGTTAAGAGGAATGAGCTTTTTCATTTAAGGGTTATGGCTAAGAACAGTAAAATTGATGCACTCATAGATAGTGGATCTTAGGTTAATTTGATTTCAGAAAGTGTTGTAAATAACTTGGGATTAAGAACTACACCACATAAGAAACCTTATCCACTAGGTTGGATTTGTGAAAATGATAAGTTGCAAGTAACAAAACAATGCACCTTAAGATTCACAATTACTAGTAAATTTGTGGATGAAGTACTGTTTGATGTAGTTCCACTGGATATCTATGGGATAGTGCTTGGTAGCCCTTACTTATATGACAGGAAAGCTATATTCTACAGGGAATAGAATCATTATCACTTGTTTAAGGATGGCATTCAGTACATAGTACATTCTCACAAGATTAAGACTGATCAATCTTTTGCAAACACAGGGCAGTTAAAGAGGGTAATTAATGCAAGTAAGGAATTAACTCTTATGTCTGTCAGTACAGGTGGTTCTAAACATGAACTTGGAGTAGCTAACTAGGGTCAGAAGTTGCAGGATGCACTTGCAGTACAACATGAGAAAAAGATAATTGAAAGCATTGATGGATCCTTGGGTAAAAATGTTCCTGTTGTAAAGGATCGAATTTTTGTTGACTTATTTTCTTTCATTTCTGCATTGTTGTTCAGCTGGATGCTAGTCAATTTTTGTTGGTTAGTGGCTACGACATTGGATGTAGATGCTTATGGAAGTGATAAAGTTATGTTTATGTTCAACAACATTGTTGCAGTCTTTATTGTGCTTGTGAGCCAGGTTTTCAGATGTACAGAGGATACAGGACAAGTGGGGAGGCCAAGTCCTCACATATTGTCAGAGTAAATGCCACTTTTGGACATCCAAAAGGTCTTCAGTGGGGAGGCCTGATCCGGTGGACATTTTTCAGTGGAAATTGAAGTGTCTCATTTTTCTCCAGAATCAGCACCATCAGGAAGAGCTCGGCGTCCTGATTCCAACGCAACTCGAATGGAGTGAAAATGAGTCTGTTTGCACGAGTTATGGCCAGTCAAACCTTTGGTCAAACTGGGATTAGGGGCATCCAGAAGGCGAAAAAAATGGCGTCATCAAAAATTAATGAAACTGGCATCATCGCGAAGAGCTCGTCGAGAGGATTTTGACGGTGTTCATTTCGTCGAAATCCGACATCGGACGCGAGAGTTATCAGCGGTCAAAGTTGCAGGTTGACTTGGTGGACTTAAAGGTACATGATGACGTCAGCATCCGTACATGATGACGTCAGCATCTGTGCAGATCAAAGTGGACCAATCCGCGGTTGGCACGTGTCATCCGTACGATGACGTCATCATGGTACGGTCCAATGACAGAGTGACACGTGGCGGTCCATACATACAGTCAGCATTCTGCGTGGCACCGTACTCCGAGTCAGCGGACATTTGGCAGACCGTACAGTGTTGACGTGGCATCCAAGTGGCGGTACAGTCAGCGACAGGTGGCAAACAGTTGGCGATGACGTGTCGTTGACGGCAAGTCAATGCCGGACATGTGGCAGTCTATGTCTTCCGAGTTGGCCTCCACGTCGGATCCCAGTTGGCACATAGTCAGTGGACACGTCAGTTACACATCAGCGTTTTCGGCGAATTAGAATCCTCCACGTCTTTGGTGAGTCACTGTCCACGTCGTCAAGATTGGGCGAATCGGTGTTCGCCACGTGGCACCTCGTCAGAACGCCACGTGGCCTGCTAATACTCCGGTCGGCAGTTGTTGGGAATGTGCGGTAAAATATGGTTAAGGGGATTCGATCCCCTAACCTTCTCACAAGAAGTCTATGCCTCCACCACTCGGCCACGCAACTTTCTCTATTCTATATTTGGCAGCGGTTGTTTTTGTTTAAGATTTTGTGGCTTGTTTTTTTAAAACAAACAACGGCCGGCGGGTTTTGAACCCCGAACCGGCCGCTGAACAAAATGCATGCACACCGCTGAGCCACTCAACGGGTTTAGTATATATTAGGCATGGGTTGTTTTTGATATGGATACAAACCCGAATGCCTTATTTTTTAAAAACAAACTCCTAAATTAAAATAAACAAACAACTATAATCCTTTTTCAAAGGATCAAATCAGACCCCCAAAACAATATCAGCCCGAATTGAATAATAAGAAGGGCTTGGAATAATTAAAGGAGATTAAGTTGTTTATATGGGAGATTTTTAAAAGATTTATATGTATTTTGGAGAGATAAGGGAGATTATTAACATCCAAATGTAAAATTTTGGGAGATTTAGTTGTTTTTAGGGGGATTTGGGAAATATTCTCAAATCAATTGGTTAAAGGCCAATTTGAGAAAATTATTTGTATAAAAAGGGGGCTTGAGGTGAGGATTGGAATAAGTTTTCTTTTCAGGTGCTGAAGTCCTAATGTTGAGACGTCAAAGGAGAGATCTTGTGGAGATTCTTTCAGATCATTCTCGCATATCAGAGCGTCGTTACGCTGCCGAAGTGCTTGGAGAATGATGGAGGTGCTTTTTTAATTGATTTGGAGATTAATCGGATCGGTCACACTCTATTGGAGTGGACCCGGAGACGTAGTCACTCTCGTGACGAACTCCGAAATCAAACACTGTTTGCACTTCTCTTTTTCTCTCTTTATGTTTCTCATTTCCTTCATTTCTGTTATAATCACCTTGATTACGTTCTTTATGTTATTTCCTTAAGTTAATTTCAATTTAAATTAACTTGAAATAATCATTGTAAAGCATTGTAAAAGTTAAGCATTTAAATACTGCAATCTAGTCTAGATCCTATACAGATCACTAAGTAAATAATTAATTATGATTTTTTTATTACAACTTTTAAAAGATATAAAAACTCGTATGTCTAACCACTTTAACTTGGTCAAAACATCATGAAATTCAATTTTTTTTAATCCTATAGTATCGAAGCATAGAATGTGACACATGTTTCGGATTCAAAAAATGTGATACCATTTGAAAACTTTTTTTTTTTTTCAATCAACTTATCAATTAGGACTTTAGTCATAATTCAAATAGAAAATGAATAATAATTATTTATTAAAGTCAAAGTAAAGCATAATTTATATTGGTGGAAACCTGAGAATCTCCTTTAAAAATGCTTTTCATCTCATCATTTTTTATTAAAAAAAAAGTGATCAGCTACATACCCTACACATAACAATCATATCACCACTTTTTGGCCCATCATGATCCTGCACATACCCTAACATAGATTTTTGTGAACCTAAATTCTTGCTCTTGCACTTTGAGTTTTTCACCTAAAAGGAGAGATATTTAGGACCAAAAATGTAATGTAACACTCAAATGAGAATGTTTGCAATGTGATATGATGTAAATGAGCTTAACTAAATGTAATTGACAAATTAAAATGAACTAGAATGAATGCAAAAGTGCAATTTACGCTATGTTTGAAAACACATTGTGATATGCAAACAACTATGAAAATGAAGAAATTATGCAAAACAAAGAGTATAAGGGTAAATATGAGTCCACCTAGATGATGTACGAGCTTTCTAGAATGTCTAGAATGCTGGTGAATTTTACTAATTTTTCGTAGTGGGACTCATTCGCCCTGGTTGGCGAATTAGTCCACCTACTGATACTGTTAGGAGCTGATTTTTGTCTGTCGGGATCTAAAATCTAACAAAACTCAAGTTTCCAGTCCTAAGGTGGAACTCATTTTCCATAGGTGGTGAATCAATCCTCTCCCAAATTTCAAAAAAATTAGCAGACAACTCTGCAATACCAAATCTAGAAATGTCAGTTTGTCAAGTTGTCGAAGTCAAATCTATAAAAAACGGACAAATAACTCTCTCCAAGCTTGAATTTGACTTATGTTGACTTGAAGCACCTAGTAGGCATAAAAATAAATCTTCAACACCTAATAACCTATCAAATCTGCAAACAAAAGGTTGCAAATACATAAGAAAAAGGGGGGAAATGATTAGGGTTAGTGAATAGGGGTTTTCCTTGGTCAAACCCCACTTTTGGTAATTAAACCCTTGAAAAGATAATGAAATGAAAGAGAAAGATAAAGTAACAACATGAAAATGATATCAACTCACCTAACTCTTGATAATGCAAGTCTGAAGTAATGTCAATGGAAGCTTCAAAGTGCTTGAAAAAATCTTTAATTGATGATGTAAAATGCTTGAATGTGATGTGTGATTGAATCCTTGAATGAATTGATTGTAGGAGATGTAAAATGAGGTGAAAAATGGCTATTTATACAATTCTTGTGCCTTACTATCTGTTCATACCTCATCATAGGCCGACATCAAGTGATTTTGAATTAAATCTCAAAAGGAAATTTAAAATATTTTGAATTTGGGGCCAAGGGGGACTCATTCGCCACCCATGGAAAATGGGTCCCACCTAGGACCTAAAAACAAATGTTAGGAATAATGTTGTATTTAATGTTATTTTTCAGGATAACAATTAAAAATACACTTAATTAAGTCATATGAGGGCATAAAAAGACAAAATAAAGTATGAGAAAGGTGTAAATAGTGAAGATGTGCCTTGAAAATCATGAAGGCTTGTTACAAGACTTTACAAAACTTGAATATAGGACTTGTTGATGAGAAAAAAGGTGATTTTTAGGTAAATTGTATTAAATAAAGTCTATAAGAATGTAGAAATTTCTTACAAAACTTCACAACACCTTCAGAAGATGTCATTATTTGAATTTTAGTAGCTAAATAAGCATGTCCAAGCCATGTTACAACATAAAATCAAAGAAACATAATTCCAACACCATGAAACAAGATCTAAAAGACCATGAAAATGACAATGGCCCATTTTTCTATGGCACATTTAGCCCCCACTTTAGTGAGAGGGTGAACCTACTTGAAACTCAAACTAAAGTAGCCATGAACATCGAGGTGGAGGGTTCGAATGCACTTACGTGAAAGCAAGATGGAATATAATGATCAAGAGGGATGATCAAGCCTATAGGATGAAGATCCCATGGAAAAATAAGCATAAGAACAAAGGACCACACAAGTGTTGAAAAGAATTCTAGATGAAGCTTCGATCATCAATCCAACTAGTTGTAAAAAGAGATCTAGGTTGATTGTTTGAAAAAGAGAATGTGTACTCACTCTAGGGCCATGGAACTAGTTGTCCTCAAGGTGAGAAATCCCAACTATATACTCACTCTAGGGCCACAAAACTAGTTGTCCATGGGGTGAGAAATCCCAAAAAGTAAGATACATACACTAGTTGGTATGCACTCACAAAACACAAAAGTGGCTATGGAGAAAATTCATACCGTTAGCTGGGCTTCCTACTCAACCATGCCAAAGTTATACCACTTGATAACTTTAACAAGGCACCACAAAAAAATGCTATGAACAAAAAGAAAAAGGGTACCACAATCATGCAAGTTGCATTATGCAAGGTGCCAAAAATGCAGAATGTAAAAATGTGAAAATGTAAACTATAAAATGTTCAAAGGAGTCTTGTTCAATTTATGCAAGGTCAATCACTTAGGGAACATTGTGTCTAATGTCTCAAAGAGAGGACCAACCAAAGAATATTATATTCACAACTTATGGGATGTAGTGTGTCACATCAGACCACCAAGAGGAATGTAGTATGCTTAGATAGATCACACTTATGAAGGACATCACATCCAATGTCATCCATAAAGTGACAAACGCATCACTTAAATGACAAGGCTACACTAATAAGCATGAATGCACAATGAAATAATGGTAATGTATGCCCCAACTTTAAAGGAATTTCTACACATCGTTCTATGAGCAATTACTCAAAATTAGAGAAGAAAAGAATATGCAAAATGAAAATAAGACATGAGAGCCAAGTTGGAAAGCTCTATGCCAAGTCATATGTTTCAAAGTTGGGTTGTGTAATGTGAAAAATAAAAAAATAAAAATAAAAAAAGAAAGTGAGTTCCCCCCTAGAAAATAAAATACACCAAACACATAAGGGATCTATGGATTTGGGGTCAATATGCTCGTTGCTGCAATGTTGTTATGAAAGAGCTAAGAACTATCATCATTCCTCAAATACACTTAGAACTAGAAGAATGACACAAAGAGTGCAAAAACAAAGGAAAATAAGGTCCATTTTGAGTCAACATGGAAGAGATATTGTGGTTTTGATGCTTTGCATCATCCCAAAAAGGAAATCACAAAACAAAGAAAAGAGAAAAGGGTATGTGCAGGATCATCATGGAAAAAATAGGCCCTTAAGTGGAAAAAAATTCAAAAAAATTAGAGTTAGGCAACTTGACATAAAAAATTGAATAAGTTATCTATATTATTTTAAAAATATGTAAGAATAGAATCTGTAGCAAATTGAATGTAGTTTCTAAACTACTAGGTTTAAAAAAAAAAATCTATTTGGTGAAAATTTGGAATTTCAATGTAGTAGTCCTTAAAGTTCAAGGAAAAATTAAGAAGTAGGTGTCTATATGACCACCCTAACTAGAATAAAATGATAATATTTTTTTATAAGATTCTAGATATAAGTAGAGGACTCATGTCCCGATGTGATGCATATTTCTTTGTAATTTTTTTCCAAGTAAACAATTAATTATGAATTTTTTATTACAACTTTTAAAAACTATAAAAACTCATTTTTCTGACCACCTTAACTTGGTCAAAACTTCATGAAATTCAATTTTTCTTTTTTTAATCCTATAGTATGTAAACAATAGAATGTGATGCATGTTTTGGATTCAAAAAATGTGATACCATTTGAAATCTATAGATTTTTTTTCAATCAGCTGATCAATCAGGACTTTAGTCATAATTTGAATAGAAAATGAATAATAATTACTTATTAAATTCAAAGTCAAGCATAATTTATATTGGTGGAAAGCTGAAAATCTCCTTTAAAACCCTTTTCATTTCATCAATTTTGGGTAAAAAAATAGTCATCAACCACATACCCATCATATTGCCACTTTTTGGCCCATCATGATCTTGCACATACCCAAAATACAAGGACCGTTTGGGTCAACATGGAAGAGACATATGGGGTCTCTACACTTTGCATCATCCCCAAAAGTAAAACAAAAAACAAAAGAAAAGAGAAAAAAAAAGGACCATTTGGGTCAACATGGAAGATACATAGGGCGTCTCGATGCTTTGTGTCATCCCCAAAGGAAAAACAAAAAATAAAGCATGAAAAATAGAAGAATAAAGGTACAAATAAAAGAAGTGTACAAAGAGAGGAAACATCAAATGCACGATATGGGGGAACACAATATGCATATGAAAAGGTAAATAAAAAGAGAAAAGAAAAAAAAGGGCTAGTTAGGAATACACAATTCAACCATCTAACAGGTCATCCACCTCCCAATCATGTTCATTGTAATGTGAAGGTGGTTGAATATCCAAAGGAATAATTGCAAGTGCCGAACTAGGAGTTGTACCAGGTTCTTCACTTGGTGGAGAGGATTTACCATTTAAACTCATTATAGACGAAAATAAAGAGTTCAAATCATTGTGTACTTCTTCATATGTTTTTGCAATCATCGTATCATCATCATCATCATCAAGATTAATAATGACATGAGGATGAAGGGTGATTTTTAAGGATGGATGTATCAAGAGTGTTGGTTGTCGGATGGGTTCATTTTGTTGTGATTGTTGGGCTGAGCTATCATGTGGTAGTTCAAGAGAGGGAAGGTGGTCATCTATTACATCTATCAAGGGTGGAGGTTGATTGTCTTTATCATCATCCATATGAGATTTATGAGCAAGGAGACGACGGAGACATGGACATTCCCAGGCACCGTGGTTTCGTTTAATTCTGTTTTGGAGTTGCTAAGGTGTAAGAGCAGATTGAGTCATCACAGGTTCTTCCACTTCTGAAGGGGGAAGAGTAGGAGAAACCAAAGAGAATATATCAACCACTTTCTCTTTCACTTTATACACTTGTTTGATATGAGGAGGTAGGACAAGAGTTATTTCATTTTCTTGTGGTCATTTAAATGATGGCTGGGAAGTGTCAAGAGGGGATTGTTTAGAAGGTTTCATGGTTTGTTCATTATTTGGTTTAGGTGTAATCATAGTTTCATCTAGGATAGGATGGGTGGAGGTGGATGGAGATGTGTTACGAAGAGATAATTCAACTATCTTTTTGGCTTTAAACTTTTGATAAGCAATGTAAAAGAAATCCTTATGAGGGGTGATAGGTTCCATGGGTTCAGGCCAAAAGGATTCTAGTGAAAAGTTACCTTTGGAAAATAAAGGATTAAATCCACTATGGTGTACGGTGAATACCTCATTGCCATGTGGAAACTTCAAGCACTTATGAACAATTGATGGGACCGCTTTCATTGAGCAAAGCCAAGGAAGGTCTAGCCGCAAATGAAATTGGTTAGATTGTGGAATAATGGAAAATGTTACCTCCAAATTCTTAGGTCCTACTTGTAAAGGTAGCATGATCAATCCAATCATAGGGCATGCAAAACCATTATGTGTTTTAATCCATGCAGTCAGTTTATTATAGTCATCTTGATGTAGATCATGTAATACTAGAAACTCCTATATGATCATGTTCTCACCACAAGAAGGATCTATTAATATCCCATTAGTATATTTATCATATATTTTTCTAGCTATGTAGAGAGGACCATCAAGAAGCTTTTGCAACATGTCCTTAGCAGAAAAAGAAATATCAATATATTTCATGGTTTGGCCCTTACGAGGAATAACGTCTATCGTAGCTACAAGTTTATCTACAAGACTAGCTTGGGTAACAATAGGAGGTGTAGCAGGTTGTTCGTTGTGTGTATCAATAGCCATTACATCAGGCTTTGAAGGTTCGCTAGCCTTGACAAACGAGGTAGTGTGTTTAGGCATAGGGTTGGTGAAAATTTGCAAATTTTGGTTAGGGGGTGCAACATAATTATTTCCTTGATCATTAACACCCATAATGGTCAATTCACTCAAATCAATTAGGTCTTGAACTAAATGTTTAAGATGCTTGTAATGTTCAGTGTCATGGCCATTTTGACAATGAAAATGGAAATAAGAATTAGGTTTGAAGGTAGGTGGTAAGGGTTGATTAGGATCAAGTGGTCGAACAAGTGGTAAGGTGAGCATGCATTTTTGAATTAATTGGTTCATTGTGTGATGGAGGGTATTGGGTAAAGGATTGAATTATCTGTTTCTATCACCATAATGATAAGGAATGACTATCTTAGTAGCGGCCATTGAATTTTGAACTTGTTGAGTTGGTTGCAGTTGTGGTGAAGGAGGTGGATTAAACTGTAAAAAGCCTCAATTAGGTTTGTGGAAATTTTGCATGTTGTTTTGGTTGTGATTGTTGTTTTTAGGTTTATCAACTCAGTTGGAAAGGATTTTGACTCATGACTTGAAACTAAATTTTGATAATCACATAAGGTTGTACATAAGTGCATGTATGAAGGAAATTTCATCATGGTAAGTTTATCTTGAAGGTTGGTGTGAAAATTCTCAATAAACATCTTCTATAGATGTTCATCTGGAATTTTGACATCAACTTGAGCATATAAGGATTGGTAACAGGAGATGAAATCTATCACTTTTTCATCTACATTTTGTCTACATCTCATAAGGTCATCCATTGTCTTTTTAGGTGTCATGTGCACTTTAAAGTGACTAATGAAAGCTTCCACCAATTCGTTAAATGAGCGGATGGAATGATTGGGCAAGTTGGAAAACCATTCTAAAGCAGTATCTTTCAAGGTCCTTGGAAATTTTTTTGCTAAAAGTTTATCATCAAGGACAAAGTCACTACACAAAGCAGTATAAGAATTGACATGGTTGATAGGGTCTTCTTTTCTTCCGTATTTCTCAAAACTCGGCATTTCTATCTAGTGTGGCATCGAGGTACGTAAGATTTCTAATGATAAGGGGTTACTACAAACAAGATATGTGGGTGGAGTGGTTTGTCCTTGAATAATGCTGGAAAGTTGTTGTTGTTGGAAAAACAAGGACAAAAAACTGAGAGGGGGGGTGAATCTGTTGTCACATATTATTTAAACTTTTCAAACTCTACATAATTCAATCTCAAATCTAATGAATGAACAATAAACAATAAAAAATCAACATATCAGAAACAAAGAGAATACCTTGAGATTTTTTATGTGGAAACCCTTTTAGGGGAAAAACCATGGTGGATGTTAGTCCTCAAGATTATACCCTGTTAAAAGCATAATGAAAAATAATGGGAATGCACGTGCATTTAGGCACACTACCTAGAGCTCACTGCTCAAATACAAGAGGGATCATTTCCCAACAATACACAGTAATATGGTTTAGATCCACAGATTATGAATTGAAAAAATAGCTTCTACACAAGCCTGATTACATTTCCAGTTAAGCACAACAAATCTTATTCACACTTTGCTCAAATTTCTTCTCATTCTGCTCTACAATCTAATGATTTGGAAACTATTTGCACATCTGCACTTTATCTAGCATACATTTTCTCTTATGAACACACTAACTTCACTCAAAAAATCTCTCTTATATATCTGCTACATGGAATTACATCAACAACCTAGTCGGCCAAAAACATGAAACATATTTTCGATGTGGATCAAAACACTATTGGATAATATCATGATAAGACCCAAGACAATATCCTCGAGCATTCCAAACATTCAAATTTTAATCTCCAAGGATCCACAACTTGTTACACCCATCATGTTAGCCAAGACCATGAAAACCCGAACATACCAAGAAAAATCTTCAACCATGAGCACATCGATCAATGCGAGCATGCAACAAAGATAGAGCATGATCTATAAAAATCTGCAAACACCAAGAAACAACAGAGAAATATCCGCAGCTACTAGAATTACTAGAATTACACCAAATTTAATCAAGAACACTGACAGAGACCATAGAAACACTATCAGAACACAAATCTTCATAACTCAAAAAAATCTTCACACGAACCTCTGATACTTCTAGTAGATGGACTCGATACACTAAAAAATAAAACCTTTAGTCCACAACAATTGATCTTCAATGTACAAAGCAAGACACCTTCATGACCTTCATAGTTCCACTAGGAACCTGGAACACTTTCTTTTACAATTTTCTCAATATCCATGACATATAGAGCCTTCAATACATCAAATTCTAATAGTGTTGACATCAATGACAACCACATATCAGCAACACAACCAAAACATCCAACAACCTCCCCCTTTGGAATTGATGGCAACATGAGATGTGAAAAATACCATCAACACAGCTATACTTACTCCCCCTTTGGTTATGACTCTTCTCCTCAATTGCTCTTCTCCCTCTAAACAGATTTTTCACATGAATCTTCTCCCCCTAAAATATTTTTCACATTTATCTTCTCCCCCTTTGACATCAATGGCAAAGCTAAGCATTGTCTTCCCACATAAAAGATCTGAACCACATATTTTCACATCAACCACAACATCCAACAGGTGTTGCATGGATGAAATAGTGTTAAGGAGATGTGTAAGAAGAGGATCAGGATAATTGGGTTGAGGTGGAAGGGAAAATGGTGATGGTGTGTAAGTGATGTTAGGGGAGGTGAAAGGAATTCTAAGGGGTGTGAATGTGGTGGAAGGAACTTGTAGTGCCACAAAAGTAGTAGGAATGCTAGTGGACATCGGGAAAGAAGTACCCACATAATTAGGTTGATGCATAGTTGTGTGGACTTGTGAATTGGTGTAAGTTGGTATGGAAGCTATAGTTGAAGGGGCGGGAACTTGAGGTGCTCTTTGGCTTACAAGAATGATTACAGATTGGGTAGTTGAAGAGGCATGTTTATTGTAAATCTCAGCAATTTGTTTCATCACTTGCAAGCCATCATCACTCTCAATTAAGTGATGAATATTCTCAATAGCAGGTATAGAAGTGGTGGAAATATTTTCAAATGACAAATCTTGTTGTAAATATGGAAATTCTTCATGAATATTAATGAAATTTTCTTGTGGGAGGGATTTTTATTTATTTTCAACATGCATAGGATGGAAAGGTGAAGGAATGGAAGTGGCATTGTCAGGGCATAATGCACCATTTTCCATACCAGGAGTAGGAGAACGTGAGATCCCAAGGTCTACAACGAAAGTGTTATCGTGGGATGCCATGAGTCTAGAACTTCTTCTCACTAAAGTATTATCAATGGGGCACCAAACACTCATGCAAGTACCACAAAGGAGGGGTGGATGGAAATGCAAGCTAATCTAAGAGTGCAAATAACAAAAAAAAATTATACTAACTATAACAGAGATGCAAATACAAAAAATAGAAATGTAGGAAAATGCCAGAAAAAGCATAGAACTATTGTCTAAAAAGTTCAAAGGGACTGATTCACCTTGACTGGTGAATGAGTCCCAAGATGCAATTTTTTTTTTTCCAAAATTTTAAGGTTGATTTAAATGTTCTACAGAATGCAATTAAAGATACAGAATGCAAATTTTCACTTTTTTCAGTGAAATTGAATAAAAAAATGAAAACTAAATGAATGTTTCACTAATGCAAAATGAATGGTCCTAGAATACAATAACAAATCACTACCATAATTGAATGCTAAGGAAAATGAAAACTAGGATGTAAGATATGAATGCAATTAGAAGTTTAAAGTGCTCAAAAGTTGAGTTCATCACCAAAATGTAACATAGATTTTTGGGAATCTAAATGCTTGCTCTTGCAGTTCTAGGGTTTTTCACTTTAAAGGAGAGATATTTAGGTCCAAAAATGCTTATGTAACACTCAAATTAGAATTTGTGCAATGTGATATGATGCAAGTGAACTTAACTAAATGAAATTGACTGATTAAAAAGAGCTAGAATGAATGCAAAAGTGCAAGCTACACTATGTTTGAAAACAAATTGTGATACGCAAATAACTATGAAAATGAAGAAATTATGTAGAACAAAGAGTATAGGGATAAATCTGAGTGCACTTGGATGATGTGTGAGCTTTCTAGAATGTCTAAAATGCTGGTGAATTTTACTAATTTTTCACAGTGGAACTCATTCACCCTGGGTGGCGAATCAATCCACCTACTGATGAAAACCTATCAGGAGCTATTTTTTGTCTATCGAAATCTAAAATCTAACAAAACACAAGTTTCCAATCCTAAGGTGGGACTCACTCGCCATAGGTGGTGAATAATTCCTCTCCCAAATTTCTAAAAATTTAGGAGACAACTCTACAACACTAGATATGGAAATGTCTACTTGTCGGGTTGCCGAAGTCAAATCTATAGAAAATCGGCAACTAACTGTCTCCAAGCTTGAATTTGACTTATGTTGACTTGAAGCACCTAGTTTACATAAAAATCAATCTTCAACACCTAATAACCTATCAAATCTACAAAAAAAAGGCTGCAAATACACAAGCAAAAGGGGAAAAATGATTAGGGTTAGTGAATAGGGATTTTCCTTGGTCAAACCTTACTTTTGGTAATTAAACCCTTGAAAAGATAGTGAAATGCAAGAGAAAGATAAAGTAATAACATGCAAATGATATCAACTCACCTAGCTCTTGATAATGAAAGTCTGAAGTAATGTCAATGGAAGCTTCAAAGTGCTTTAATTAATGATGTAAAATTCTTGAATGTGATGTGTGATTGAATGCTTGAATGAATTGAATGTAGGAGATGTAAAATGAGGTGAAAAATGTCTATTTATACAATTCTTGTGCCTTACTATCCATTAAAACCTCATCATAGGTTGAC
The DNA here is from genome assembly GCA_007258455.2 of Sequoia sempervirens. NCBI lineage: Eukaryota > Viridiplantae > Streptophyta > Pinopsida > Cupressales > Cupressaceae > Sequoia > Sequoia sempervirens. The sequence continues at coordinate 135,786,217 of VDFB02270651.1, forward strand.
ATCAAGTGATTTTGAATTAAATCTCAAAAGGAAATTTAAAATATTTTTAATTTGAGGCCAAAGGGGATGCATTCATCACCCATAATGAATGGGTCCCACCAAGGACCTAAAAACAACTGTTGAGAATAATGTTGTATTTACTATTATTTTTCGGATTAACATTCAAAAATACACTTAATTAAGTCATATGAGGGCATAAAAAGAAAAAATAAAGCATGAGAAAGGTGTAAATAGTGAAGATGTGCCTTGAAAAGCATGAAGGCTTGTTACAAGACTTTAGAACACTTGAATATAGGACTTGTTGATGAGAAAAAAAGTTGATTTTTAGGTAAATTGTATTAAATAGATTCTAGAAGAATGTAGAAATGTCTTACAACTAGACATCATTCTTTGAATTTTAGTACCTAAATAAGCATGTTCAAGCCATCTTACAACATAAAATCAAAGCAACATAATTCAAACACCATGAAACAAGATCTAAAAGGCCATGAAAATGACAAGGGGTCATTTTTCTACATCATAATCTTGTTTAATTTTCTTTTGGATAATCATCTTCTATTGTAAACTTGCATCTGGTCACCATAGGTGCACCAACTAGCTTTGAATCTTCCATACCAAACTTGTTCAACAATTCCTTCACATACTTGGACTGAGATATAAAAATCCCTTTATCTAACTGAGTAATTTGCAATCCCAAAAATAATTTCATCTCACCAATCATAGACATCTCAAATTCATTTTGCATCTCATTAGCAAACTTCATGCACAAACCATTATCTCCTCCAAAAATGATATCATCAACAAAGACTTCAACAATAAAATATTTATTATGATCAATCTTAAAATACAAATTACTATCAATAGTATCTTTTTTAAATCCAAGCTTCATCAAATACATATCCAATCTTGCATACCATGCTCTAGGGGCTTGCTTGAGTCCATACAATGCTTTCTTCAACTGACACACCATATTTTCCTTATCAGTCAACATGAATCCATCAGGTTGCTCAACATACACTTCTTCCAATTCACCATTTAGAAATTTTGATTTTACATCCATTTGATAGACTTTGTAGTTCTTGTGAGAAGCATAGGAAAGAAATAATCTTACAACTTTAATTCTAGCAACAGGGGAAAAAGTCTCTTCAAAATCAATCCCTTCCATCTGTGAATATCCTTTACATACCAGTCTTGTTTTATTTCTAACCACTTCACCTTGCTCATTCAGTTTGTTTCTAAAGACCCATTTGGTTCCAATTACATTTGTGTCCTTAGGTATGGGAAAAAGAATCCATGTATCATTTTTCTCAATCTATTTTAACTCTTCTTTCATTGCTTCAACCCAATGCTCATCTTTACATGCTTCATTCACACTAGCAGGATCAATCTTTGATATCAAGCAATACTCTTCTACAATATTTCTCCTAGTCTGGACACCTTTGTTCTTATCACCTATAATTTTATCTTTTGAATGATTCAATATTACATACCTCAGAGTCTTCTTAGGATGTTCTTCAACTTTAGGTTCTTCTAATCTCTCTTTTTCTCTTTCACCAATTTCTCCTTCTTCATTTTATTGATTTACTAGATTGATTTGCACTCGATTTATAGTCTGAACTTTCTTTCCTTGGTTTGTACTTTCATCCTGATCATCAGAGTCATATCCATAGGTTTTAAATAGTGTACCTGAGTCTTCATCAACCTTAACATTTGCACTTTCAACCATTTTATTCAATCTTTTATTGTAACACCGGTAGGCCTTACTTTTAGTAGAATAACCCTAAAAGATACCTTCATCACTCCTACCATAAAACTTTCCCATGTCTTCATCTCTCTTAATATAACATTTGCCTCCAAATATCTTGAAGTATTTAACAGTATGATTTTAACAAGTCCATAGCTCAAAAGGGGTATTACCAGTGTCAAATTTTATTTGTACCCAGTTGAGTGTGTACACAATATTACTCACAACTTCTCTACAATAGATATTAGGAAAATTTCATTATAGCATCATAGTTCTAGCAGGATCTTCAATTGTTTTGTTCTTCCTTCCACAACTCCATTTTGCTGAGGGGTCCACAGTGTAGATAATTGTCTCTTTATTCCATTTTCTTCACAAAAAGAATTAAATTCACTACAAGTGAATTCACCACCTCTATCTTATCTTAGACATTTAATCTTCAAACCTGTCTCTGTCTCAACCATAGCTTTAAAGAATTCAAAATTTTCAAGTGCTTCATATTTCTCCCTTAAGAAAGTAACCCATACCATTCTAAAATAATCATCAATGAGTAACATGGAATACCTATAACCTATTAAACTTCTAACCTTAGATGGACAACACAAATTAGTATGCACAAGCTCAAACAATTCACTTGAACAATTCTTTTTACTCTGAAATGAAATTCCGGTTTGCTTTCCCAATTGACATTCCTTGCATATTGCATTAGTAGGTTTCACCAACTTAGGTAGATCTCTCACAGCCTTATTGGAACTTATCTTGAAAATATTATCAAAGTTAACATGACACAACCTCCTATGCCATAACCAGATTTCATCAACTTGAGCAACCAAACAACTTTTACTAGCAATGCTCAAGTGAAATATATTACCTTTTTTTCTGTACTTGATGCAATTTCATTTATAGAACTCAATATTCTTCACTTTCCATCCTTGAACTAAAGATTGTATCCCTTATCAACCACTTGACCAACAATCAAAATATTATGCTTCAATCCTTCCACATTCAAAACATCATCAATATTATGCTTACCATCAAGAGAAATACAACCTCTTCCATTGATCACACCAGTTGTGTTATCACCAAATTTCACAACACCACCATCATACTTTTCCAAGCTTACAAACTTACTTTTTTCTGCCATCATATGATGTGAACATCCACTATCAAGTACCCATTCATCTTTCTCTTCAACTCGAGCAGCTAGGGATTTCTCCACATTTGTACAATCAATATATTCAATAGATACGAGATTATTTTCTTTGATAGCAATAAATACCCATTCATCATTACTTCTATTTCCTCCATCAGATTCATCATTTGTCACACCTTCATTAGCAACATAGTAACACTTCTTCTGAAATCTAGGATTGTTATGTTTTGGTTTAGCAGCTCTTTCCAGACACCTTGATGCAAAATGACCTATCTTATTGCAAGAAAAATATTTAAGAGGAAATTTTCCTTCATACTTATCTTTTCCTCTCAGTACTATTTTGAAAATAAGTGCTTCTATCTCTTCTAGCTCTCTTTCTTCTTCAATCTGTCTGATTTCATCCTCATACTTGAATGTCTTCCTGGATGAACTTTCACTTGGATCATATCTCTATCTATCTCTTTCAGAAGTAGTAGCCTTAAATACAGATTCAACCTTAGGAAGGGAATCACAGAGTTCACTCAACTCAAAAGAATTCATCTTACCAACTAACGTATCTCTAGTTATGTTTGTTATAGTCTGGAGCTCTTCAATAGCACTAGCTTTGGCTTTGTAAGAATCAAGAAAAGATCTCAGCACTTTAGCAACAATCTCATATTCATCTATCTTACCACAAACACATCTATTACCAAACACAAGTCCATTGACTCTTTTCATGAAAGTATTAATGTTCTCATCGTCACTCATTCTCAACCTTTCATATTTCCCTTTCAAAATCTACAACTTAGCAATCTTCACATTAGCATCACCTTCATACAAGGTTTCCAACTTTCTCCAGATCTCATGAGTAGTCTTCAAATCCATAACATTTGTCATCTTAGAATCAGTCAAATCACTCAACAAAGATACCTTAGCCCAAATATTATACATATCATCTCTGATCTCAACAGAAGTAGTAGGACCATTTTGTGCAATAATATACATATTACTTGTAATGCTCTAGTAGGGTTCACCAATGCATCTCAGATGGTACTCCATTCGAGTCTTCCAAAAAGAATAATTTGTTCCATCAAATCTCAGACTATCCTTCTTGTAACTTGCCATCTTGGATCACCTTAATATGTTAAACTTCTTCCAAGGTACCAACTCTGATACCAATTGTTGGTAATACAAGGGCAAACAACTAAGAAGGGAGGGTGAATCAGTTGTCACAAAAATTCAAAACTTATTCAACTTATTAACCTATTCTCAGATCTAATAATTAACCATGAAAACATAAATCACCAACACATTAGAAACACACATAACACCAATATTTTTTACATGGAAACCCTGTTAGGGAAAACCACGGTGGAGGTCAATCCACAAGATTATACCTTGTTAAAAGTATAATAAAAATGAAATATGGAGAACACACATGCATTTAGGCACACTTCCTAGAGCTTGGTGCTCAATTACAAAGGAAGACACACTATCTTACAAAGAGATTTGAATTACAACCATCAAAATTTTGAACTAAGGAAATAGCATCTACCAATGCCTGATTATAGTTCCAATTAAGCACATGAACACTTATCCACTATTATTGACTCTTCTTCACACTCTGCTCTACCTTCGAATGATTTAGAACATTATTTGTGCACACACACATTTGCATACATCAAATGAAATGAACAATCACTTTTATATTTCTGCAACAAGAAATTTCATTGCTACAAGTTGGCCACAATGAAATAATAAAATTAATATAAACTGTCAGCCCAAAACATTAAAGATTATCAATGCAAATCAACCAAGGCTGGCCAAAACCTTGTGAAGACCCAAAACAACATCTTCAACATGAAAAAACTTCAATTAATTTCTCCTTGAAGATCCACAACACGCTACAAACACTATATCAGCCAAGAACAAGAAAAACATGAACACGCAAGAGAAAATATCAAATCATGAGCACAATGATCAATGCAGACGTGAAAGAAAGATAGATCACAATCTAGAAACATCCAAAAGCATCACAAATCACAAGAGAATCATTTGAAACAAATAAAATAACTAAAATAGCATCATCTTCATGCAGGAACACCAAGTGAAGAAACAAAAAAACTGTCAAAATGAAAATATTCATAACTTGATCAAATCTTCATGTGGATCTCTAAAACTCGATGTGGATAAACTAGATACACTAAAAAAAAACCCTTTAATCCACAACCTTTGATCAACAACGTACAAAATAACTGACATACTGAACTTCACTTCACCACTGACAACCTATAGCTCATTTATTAAAATTTTATGAATATCCTCAACATATACAGCTTCAAATGAATTTATGCTAATAGTGTTGACATAAATGACAAAAACATATCAACAAAACAACCGCAAAATTCAACATCATGGACCTCTTGTAAGTCTTATCTCTCTCTCTTTTTATTTATGTTATTTCATTAAAATCTTATATATTCTATGTTTCTTTTCATTATTTTGTTATTTATTTTATTCTATCATTTAACCACATTTTTCATGTTGTGTTGTTATCCTTGGCCAACATCCTATCAGTTTGCTCACAAGACCTCTAAAGTCTACTTTTTCAACCCTTAAAACTCTCATCCTTTAATTTATCATAAAACAAAAAATATAAACAATATCCTTTGTATTTCCATTTTTGTCACCTAAACTTTCATGCCTGAGGTAGTCGAGGAACATTCTCCCTTAAGAGGGGTGTCAAATTTCCTCCTTTATATTTTTTTGAACCTAATGTGAACTTTCCTTAATATTTTGTTGAAAATTTTCTTCTCTTATTTGGAATTTTACTGGATTGAGTGTTATACTTTTATGAGTTTGACAACCGAATCTGCTACTTTCAAGCACATAGTTAGAAGTTTTTGACATCTAGATATGGGTTCAAGAAGATGGTTCAGTCCACCCCATATAGGGCTTGAGTTTGATCAATTTACTATAGGACTATCACCTAGTTATTCTCCCCCTTTTCATTTCATTCATCCATCAAGAAAAGTTCAAGAAAAATCTCAACCAAACACCCCTCCTATTGGCTCTTCTTCTCCCATAGATATTAAATGTGCTCTCAAGGTCCCATTTGAGTAGGTCTAGTCTTTGGATGAGAGATTAAAGGAGTTCAAATATTTTCTAAACAAAGATTACACATACACTCAAGTAGCTTCTATCATTTTTGGTATGAGTTACTTTTGTATCTATTACCATAGAGGTCTTGAGCTGCTTTGATGGATAGCTAACTTGGTAGAGACCAATGTTCCATCATACACTTCTATCTTGGTCCACCCTCAAGATATCCAATCAAAAATCATTGGTACACAATTGTATGTTCTAATTATAGGAGTATCCATGCATATGGTAGACATTAGTTCTTTTGTATCCTCTTTCACTAGTACTAATAATACAAAAATTGTGCCAAGTAAATGTTCTTGGTGTTAGAGTGAATTTCATCCCTTTGGGATACAAGGTCCCTATATTTGAAACTCAAGCCTTTACCACCTCATCTACTCAAGCTTTGTCAACTTGACTAGCTCTACCTCTCAATCCACATTGCAACCATACCATTGTTTCAATCCTTTATCCCTCTCCATTCTAAATTTCTTCATCCCTCAAGGGATGAAAATCCTGAAGTTTGATAAGCAGTAGACGTGACCCCCATACCCATGTCTCATCCTTTAATTCCATGTGTACTAATTCCCTCTATCGAGATGCTTTGTTAGAAAATTTATTCTCATGAGCCCTCAGGGATGTTTTGTTGAAGTGGTTATTCTCACTTCTTGAAAACTCTATCTTCTCCTTCAATTAATTAATTAATTAATCAATTCTTACAATAGTTCCAGACGAACATTGTCTTGAAGATCAATTTTACTTATCTCATCTGTTGTAAAAAGGGAAACCATGAAAAGGTAACCGATTCCATTACTCAATACCAATCCTTTTTTTCTCAAATCTCTTACACCTTTCCAAATTCTAATGTTCAATGTGTGCTTGTTAGAAATCTACTTATGACATTAAGAGAAAAATCTCTCTTAATGAAATAGCCTTACTTCACCTATCTATGTGTTGCATTGAGAGAATACCAGTAGAAAGTGACATGTATGACTCATGTCCCTCCTCGTCCTCTCATCCTAATAATTGATTAGCCATATTTGTTTCTAGGGACACTAAAAGAAATAAACTAGTAGCGAATGTAGTTTCCATTCATACTGTTAAGAACTCTATGGGACAAAATAGAATCTTCAAAATATTATCTGAGTCTCACACTAATCTTCTTTAAAATATATTAAAAGATGGTTTAATCTCTCTCACAAAAATAAGGTTGTTGTCTAAACCATATCCAATCTGGTATGATGCACAAAAATTTTATCAATACCACTGAACAACTAATCATGATACTAAATGTTTTGCACATCTTATACATGTCATCTAAGACCACATAGATAGTTGTACCATTTGACTCAATGATAGGGAAAAAAATTCAAATAAATTTCTAGCCAAGCCTAACAACCAACTATAGATATACATAGATCCCTTCCTCATCATTCTACTAATCTGATAACAATTACTTCATCTATTCATCCTAGCCCTTTTGAGTATGTGAATATGGTCTTATTCACTTCTATTCCTCCTCCAAGTGATGTGGAAATTATCTTTGGCATAACCTTCACACCACATGGAATACCTCTTAATAGGGAACCTTCTCTACTTTACATCCCAACTCAATTCAATGGTAACATTATGGTTGGTGTTATGGTTGACATTGCTAGTCAGGTCAATGTTATTACAAAGGATACCCTCTTTATCAGTGGGTTACATAAGGATAAGTATGAGGAGTCAAATACCACTATCTATAGGGTGGGTGTACAAGGATGAGGGGCCAAAAATTGACCACTTCACCTTTTCATCCCAAAATAGTGAAAACATAAGCATGTTATAATAAAACACACTTGCATTGCAGGTTGGTAGTGACTGATCCTAGGCTTAGTCGTTACCAAGCCAAAATGTGTGCACATTATAACACACTTGTGTTATGGCTTTAATTTCAAAAGAATACACATTTATGATTGCATTGCCAAAATGTGAGCACATTATAATGTGCTCATGTTTTGTGAATGCATTGAAAAAATGTGAGTACATTATAATGTGCTTGTGTTTTGTGCATGCACTAACAAAATGTGAGCGTGTTATAATGCGCCCACATGTTGGTCTCCATTGAATTTTTTTTCTTGTCCTTTTTTATCTTTCTTCTTCTTATCTTTCAGGGAAAGTATATACATGAAATAAACATTTAAGTATAAGTTGAAATTTATATATGGCCATTTACCAAGTCTTATACTTTAAGTTATATTTCATGTATATAGTTTCAAGATGTTTGAGAGTGGTTTCAAATATCTAGGAGTAATAATTCAAATTCTAGTTTTTGGAAGATCTTATAATTTTTTAGACATCCAAATTTCAGTAATCAACATGTCAAATTTTAGTAATTAGGAGGTCAAATTTTAGTAATCAACAAGTTGTATCATCTTTCTCTCTCTCTATCTCACTCAATATTATCCCTTACACTCTACACCTCTCTCTCACGCTCTCTCCTTTCCTTTATAATTCTATCTCACCTCTCTCTCTCCCTCCCTCCCTCCCTCCTTTCCTCCTTTCCTCGTTCCTTCCTTCCCAATCTAATTTTCTTTATCTCCCCCTCTCTCTCTTCCTTCCTACCACCCACCTTCTCTCTCTCTCTCTCTCTACTTCTCCCTCCCTCCTATGTCCTCTCTATCTATCCTTCCCTATATACTTCTCTATATCTCTCTCTCCATCTTTGTTTGTCTCTCAGTCCTTATCTCTCTCTCTCTCTCCCTCTCTATCAATCTCTTAAATACTATACCTTAAACCATAAATCTCTCTCTGTCTCTCTCTCTCTCTATCTCTGTCTCTCTATCTCTCTCCCTCTCTCTCAATCTCTTAAAGACTATACCTTAAACATAAACCCGACACCCTCAACCCTCATCCCTATACCCTATACCATCAGCCTTATACCCTAAACCGTAAACATTATCCCTCCACTCTCTACCCTCCAACCTATACTTAAATAGTAAACTCTACACCCTCAACCCTATGCTCTAATCCCTATACCCAATATCCTAAAACCTAATCCCTATACCCTATACACTTAACCTTATACCCTAAAAATTATACCTTAACTATAAACCTCCAACCCTTAACCCTATAATTAAAACCTAAACCCTCAACCCTAAACACAATACCCTCAACCCTATACCCAATATCCTAAACCCTAATCCCTATATCCTATACACTTAATTGTATACCCTCAACCCTATACCTTAAACCAAAAACAATACATCCTCATCCCTCATCCCTATACCATATACCCTCAACCTTATAACCTAAACCCTAAACATTATCCTTGAACCCTAAACTTAAACCCTAAACCCTAAACCCTCAATCCTAAACCCAATGCCCTCAAACCTATACTCAACATTCTAAGCCCTTATCTCTATACCCTATACACTTAACCCTATACCCTCAACATTGAACACTATGCCTGAACCAACCTCAACCCTATACCTTAAACCCTAAACCCTACACCCTCAACCGTATACCCTAAAACCTAAAAATTATCACTCAATGCTATACTTAAACCCTAATCCCTACACTCTCAACCGTATACCCTAAAACCTAAAAATTATCACTCAATGCTATACTTAAACCCTAATCCCTACACTCTCAACCCTTAAACCTATACCTTATACTCTTAACCATATACCCTAAAACCTATACCCAATATCCTAAACCCTAATCCCCATTCCCTATAAACCCAACCTTATACCCTCAACTCTAAAAATTATCCCTCAACCGTAATCTCACATGTAACCCTATACTTAAAACCTAAACCCTATATTTAACCTTGTGCCCTAAACCATAAAACCTAAATTCTCAACCCTAAACCCAATACCCTCAACCCAATACCCAATATCCTAAACCCTAATCCCTATACCCTATACACTTAACCCTATACCCTCAACCCTAAAAAATCTCCCTCAACCTTCAACTCTATACCTTAAACTTTAAACCCTACACCCTCAACCCTCATCCCTATAACCTCAACCTTATAACCTAAACCCTAAACAATATCCCTCAACCCTATACTTAAACCCTAAACCCTAAACCCTAATCACTTAATCCTAAACCCAGTACCTTCAATCCCATACCCAATATTCTAAACCATAATCCATATACCTGTGGCAATGGAAAAAGTAGACCTTTACTTTTTCTTACTCATTTGGGCCCTCCTTGTTAAACTGAGCTTAATGTTTCCTTGATTTAGTGTTGTAATGTGCTTGATACCTTCACATTAGGTCTTGGGATCTTGTAAACTAAATGAACTTAATCATGCCTTATTTAGAGTGTTGTAAAGTGTTGTAACACACTTTCATAATTTTCTAAGGTTTTCATTAATAATTGGGCTTCTTTATGCTTTAATTATCCTTATTTTGCACTCACAAACCTCATTTAATGCATCTTTTCAAGGATGATGCCAATACAAATCAATATCCAATCATAATTTGCGTGTTTTTAGGTTTTGTGGCCCATATTTGGTGTTATGGGATTCATATGCCACTTTGGGTGTATGAGTCCCACCTATGGTTTTGGGTCTTATTTTGTATTTTACACCTTTCTAAGTATTTTTGAAAATTGTCCCATAATTTATGCTTGTTGAGCCCTCAACACACACGCCCCATTCAGAATGGGGACCCTCTTTTCTTTTTTCCTTTCCAAGTTACTTTGGTTGCCACTTTATTTTGCGTGCCCCTTGTATTATGTCCTGGATGATCAATGACATTTAGAGAAGTCATCTTGATTTGACTATGTTTCACCCCCCTCAAATTTTCAAGGCGTTAGGCCTATGCGGAGCTTCCTTGGAGTTGGATAGGTCTGCCCCTTCGAGCTGTCCCATGTGAGTTTCCTTCACCCTACAACCATTTCAAATGGCGTGTGTCCAACTACCTTCCGCTTGGTGGGTTTTTCCACTCTTGACTATTGTTTTCATTCCCAAACCCCGAATGGCTAGGCTCTGACTAAAGATTGCCAGTCAGACTCTGACCTTCCCCCAACTGTTTTAAAATTACTGCTCACCAACCTCCAGCACCACTGTATGATCATTAATGAGGGGCATTAAATGATGAAAATTATATAAATAGCCTTTCTTGAGCTATCATTTTCACCTGCCAATCAATTAGAAAAGAGTCGGAGAGCCCACCAACACCGTCATCACACCTGCCAAGTTTCATCGCCACTTTGAGATCTTTGCTACCTACGCACACGCTCACATTCATTGGGTTTTAGAGGTAGCTTTTCTATTTGCTAGTCATGCATTATGTGTTCTTTTATTTCTAAAAAGTTGATAAATCTAAAGGGAGAAAACTTAGAAATTAGTTAGAGTTGACTAGGGCACACGAAACCCACATGCTGAAATCTTGATAAACTTCAAAATTGATCCAAGCACCTCATGCAAGACCTAAGCTCTTTGTCATCATTCATCAACCAGGGCCTTCATCCCCTATGGGCTTGTGCCCTCGCTATTGCCATCACTAACTTTGAAAAATAAGTTAAACTTAACAATGACAAATGACCCCATCGAGTCCTCCTCGGTTAGATGCTCCCTCCACTCAGCCACTTTGGATATGATTCACAGTCCTTAGGCACAAATTGAAGTGATCCATCAACCTTTTTGGGGCCACCTCCATGGGATTCCACCTCTATGGTTCTTTTTAATCTTTTTCATTCTGAATGGCTTTCCAACCATGACTTTCTTGTGCATGAACCCCGCCCCGACAATCACCCTATAAAATTAAACCTTCCCAAATATTGAGCCTCAGTACATTGCGGGTCCCTCCCTATATACTTCTGCTTGTAGAGTTCTATCTATGTTTCATCATTTTGAATGGCTTTTACAGCTCATCCTTTCATCTGTCAGGTTTTTCCCTTGTCTTCATTGGACGAGGTAAAGAATAACTATCTCACAATACAGGTTACCCACCGGAAAATTTTGCTCGCCTTTTGATGGTGCATGAATGGCTACCCAAAACCGCAAAGCCTTAGTGTCCACCGGACCATCAGGTCCTGAGCCTATCTCTGCTAGCCAATTTCATTTGAACCCTAAAATGACCAAGCGTACAAGCCTCTTTGCAGGTCCCTCCTAGTGTACTTTCGTGCGTAGATTGCTATGGTGAGTTTTATGCCCTAAACGGCTCTTGGTGATCTACTTTCTGCCCTTTAGGTTTGCTTGCATGCATTGAAAGTGATTAAGTACCAAACCTTAAGTAGGTTTCTTCCTTGAGGCTATTGTACATGAGACTCTATCCTGGTCTCACCATTCTCAAATGGAAAATAATCCACATATGCCTACTACACGGGACCCAACCTCCCAATCACCTTTGAACTTTCCAATGATAAGTGAATGAAACTAAAGTTTTCCACAAACTTGATGATACAGGTTTCTCCTATCAGGCTAAGGTTTGACCTTCGCCATCTAAAATAGCCATCACCTAATGTTTTCCTGCTCCCTCCAAGCCATGATGATTTGAATGCCAAATGAGTTGTGATGTTGTCCTTTGGGTCTTCAGGTCCCATGTGGTGGAACTCTGCAATCGGGTCGTTGTCTTTCCAACATCATTTCCACAGTGAATCCCAAACAACCAAGGTTCCTTCTAATTCCACATGACCCAAAAGTGACCTTAATGCCCTCTAATCTTCAAATGGACTTCAACCCACATGCCTAAATGGTGCTTTCTCATTGGTCAATCCCCACATGATGATCAAATCCTAAGGCTCATCGTGCCCTGATTGTCATCCCTTTTGTAGCTACCTTAGAACAGCCACCAACCCAGGGAAGTCTGCATCCCTAGGCCCAAATTGTTGAAACTCCCTCCAACAAAGGTTAATGTTGATCCAAAAGATATGTTAGGATTCTTAAGTGATGAATTATCTAATCTAACACTATTTTGTAGGATTTTGGCTAACTTTCCCATTGTTTTATGCTTGAATGTGGTTACCTCTTTCTCACCCACAGGATATATGGAACCATGCACAAGACCTTCAGAGGTAGCCGTGGAGAAAGACAAAGGAAAGAAGTAAGCCAAAGCACCTCAGGGAAAAGAGGATAAGGATCAAATGAAGTAAAAGTTCCAAGGGGAACCCCCCAACTCCAAGGTCACCTCAGCCTGGAAGGAGATTTCAGATACCAACATCAAACACATAGATATCAATGAATTCAAAAAAAGGGTTTGGATTAACCCCACAATAGAAAATGCAAGAAAGATTAGAAGTAATGGGTTGGAAAAGGATGTCAGTTTTCCATCTTCCCTCATTGCTCCTAAGCTTGTAATGGCTTGCAAGGAGGCATATCAGCCAGAGTCCAGAACAATAGTGGATAGAGACAAAAATGTATTGGTTGACTTATTCACCAAGTTAATAGGAAGATGTTTTCATATCCCTACCTTCAGAGAAATGGAAGAAGCATCCATGAAATATGGGAAATAAATGTGGGATGAGGACCCTCTCAAATACAAAAATTTCATCCATCATTATTGGTTAAAAGAAAAGAGGGGAATTGCATCTAAGTTGCCCCAAGAGCTCTTACACAGTGACTTCTATGAGGATTACCATGATTTGGTAACCCTACTAAGCAGAGTCATGGGGCTTCCAACCATTGCCTACATCCAGGAGTGGATTTTATATTTCATAGAAGAGATCCTCTAAGGCAAAACTAAATTCTATTGGGTAGGAATGATCAGTAATTGCTTACATGAGCAATTTGTGGTTGTGAAGAAGACTTCACAATTCTACATAACTCCATACCTAGTTTACTTACTTGTTGACTGCACCCAATATAGAGGCTTGTTTTAAGCTCCTGATGAGGCTCTAGATAGAGAATTTAAGGTTTATGACATATACCCTCAACTTCAATACAAGAATTTTAAGAGGGATTATTGTAGGGTCAATGATGTTTTTATAGGTCACATTATCAGATTGCTTGGGGGTGATTTTGAAAGGAGAGTCTCCCACAGTGCTAATGCCTTCCTCCAACAATTCACCTTCTTATTCATATAATTCCCTAAGTTTGCATACATTTGTGCCAAAGGTTTCTCAAAGAAACCATACAAGCTGCCCTAGTACCCAAATGACTAGATAATATTGCTAGAACTATCTCGGCAGCTATGACATGCACATGCCCTCCTAAGTAGAAAACATAAGGTGGGGATTCCTTATCCCCTCTCCTTTGGACAAGGGATGTATGAAATCCACACATCTCAATGTGTAGACAATTTAGATAAAGAACTCATGGAGTATAACCTGAAGTTCCACATTGCTCAGCTGCAAAGGAACCCCTATGGTAAACTCAGAAAGATGGTCACAACTGAATATGCCCATTTGTATGATGTTGAGTACTTTTGGGCCAACTGCAAGGATGAAAAAGAAGTGTGAATGAGGCACTACATGTGCATGTAAATGTATTTTGTGAAGAAGGTCAAATTGTTCCCTGTGTTGGATCAATTGGCAGAGGATGAAAATACAGTGATGGATCCTCGGTATAATGTAGTTGCCAATCTATCGTTGTTGTTTATTGATTAGAACGAATAAGAGGTTGATGACCTTGATATTCTAACAAATCCCATTGAGGCTAGAACCAAGGAATGGATTGATGAGTAGATTTCCCAATTGAAGCAACAAGGGGTCACCTTGACCTATGGAGAGCTTGAAGATGAATTGGCAAACAAAAATTATAGTGGGACAATTGTTGCCCCAACAAAAGAAGCTTATCAATCCCCTCTAGTCACCAGGTCAAGAAAGAGAAAAGAAATGGATGAAAGGTAACCTAAACCCTTGGTATACTCGAGCAAATATTTGGAGGGTGAATCCTCTAAAAGGCTAAAAACATCGGGTGGGCTTACTACTTATGAGGTAAAAATAACCTCATCATGATAATACCATAAAGACCTAGTTCATACATGAAAATCTCTATCCTTTGCCAATTAATTAAATTTTAGGAGAAATAATTGCTTAATTTTTAGTGAGAAATTGTATAAACTTTATTTCTTTTGATTTCTTGAAGTATTTTGCCAATACAGATTTAATGGGTTATTTTAAGTGTTTTGTAGATAATAATCAGTCAATCAAAGTTGTAGATTGAAGCTTCCATCCAACACGTGCTCCAGACCAGGCTGAAGATATACACTAGAAATATGCTCTAGAACTTTAGGGTGATGGACCAAGGATATAGTTGCTCTTAAAGCTATTATTTCTGTTATCTTTTCAGTTAAAGACTTTACGGCTTGACTTGAGGCTCTTAAATACTATGTAATAGGTTTTTAAAGACATATGAGTTATCTGTAGATCTGTTCTAGATATTTTCAATGGTTATCTATTCCATCTGAAATATAGGATGTAGTTATAGTTTCTCTATAAAAGACATGATCTGTAGAAGTAAGATATACAGTGAAAAAGTAATGTTATACTGTCAGAATGTTTTCAAAGTTTATGAATAAAGAGATTGTTATCTAAAAATTATGAGTTATGAGTTATGGATGATAATTATAGTTGATAGAAGTGTTTCTAAAATAACTATGAATGTGAGTTGAAAATGAATGTGATAACCCATGAGTTGGCCACTCAGCGGGAGATGACTTAAGTAGATAAGTGTTTTCTTTTATTATTTTGTTGTTTTGTAGAGAATCATTAAATTTACTATTATGAAATTTTAGTTCTGAAGTATTTGTTGCTTTTCACTTCCGTAGTTTATGTTATTAGCTATTAGAGTCTTTATTGTTCAGAAGATGTTTTATGGATTGTTATAAGTTTTTCTGTTTTTATAAATTTTCAGCTTCTTAGTTTAGTTGTTTCTATACTTTTCAATTCAGTCATCATGCTTTCTAAATTAATTTTCTTATGCTTTCAGTTCAAACATTTCCTATTTTCTTAGGAATAAATTGCTTTACAATTTTATAGTTAAACAATTTGAAGTTAGAATTAATATTAAGTTGTTCTTAAAAGTTAGAAAACATGAGGGAGATACTCCAGACTTCTTCTATTTCAAATTTCCTTGAACACTACTCAGTCGAAAAATTGAATTTTATATTCTCAAGTTTCGGGACCTAATGACAACCTATCACTTTTTGGCACCATCGTCGGGGACCCCTTAGCTTCTTTTGCTTAAGTGTTAATAGAAGACACCTAGAATACCTCTTTTAGGCCAAAAATACTATCTTTGGCTTCCTTTTCTGCATGGTTAGGAAAAGAGGCCCTCATGGATGATTTATACCAAAGACCCCCCCAAAACACATCCTAGTTATACATAGGGAGTCCCAAGGCTTAGAAGACCACTCTATCGATGAATTACTTGAGCTTAACCCACCAAAGGCTTTCCACTATTTCCCTGAAGATCATCCTGTAGTACAACCTATTGTTGAGGAAATTATTCTTGAGGAGGATATTCCTCTTAACATCATGGGAGATCAAAGGGTAGAAGCTAACTGTAATGATGCCAACCGCAATAGAAATTATCCTCAATTACCTATAATTTTCACTTATCCTATTGCTCTGGATGTAGAGGATGAAACAACAATGAAAAACATCTCTCCAACTTTCCTTCCAACCTTCTGTGGTTTATCTTCGAGAAGACCTAGATCAATTTCTATTTTAATTTGAGGTCCTTTGTCAAACCTGTGACTATAAAAATGATAATCAGAAATTGAAGTTGTTTCCTTCTACTTTGAAGGATTCAACCATGCGTTGGTTTATGGGACTACTGTCTGGAAGTATTACATCTTGGGAAGAAATGGAGACTGTGTTCTTGAATAAATATCAAAGTTATTGTAGGGTGAGTGATTGTAAGGAAGAGCTATTTAAACTCAGGCAGAATGAGGATGAGAGTCTAGAAGACTATTTGGATAGGTTTCTTTTCTTATCTAAATGATGTGGAGAAATGACTATTAGTGTTGAGATTCTCAAGACTATATTTCTTAAGGGACTCGATGATGATGCAAGAAGAAGTCTTGATTTAATGGGAAAAGGTGACGTGTCTCAGTTAGCCTTTGAAGACATATGTGATTTGTGTCACAATTTCTTACATACTCGAGGAGGAATCCAAAAAACAAATCTTTTCAGAAGGAATAACGAGATAGGTAAGCTCCGAGAAGAAATAGAAAATCTTAAGACATACATACTTGTCCAATTGAACACTACATTGGATGGTATACAAGAAAAGACACATAACCCTGAGACTTTGTCAATCTATTGTCCTATGTGTCAAAATAAACAAATTTTTACATGAGTGTCCTTTAGACAAGGTTAATGTTTGTCAAATTTGTAAGAAAAGCCACCCTACCAATCAATGTGAGCTTCTTACTGATCTTAAGAATACTAAGAAAAAAAATGCTCAAGTTGAAGAAGAAATAAATGTCCTAAACCAATTCCAGGGAGGTAATTTTTCTTATGGGAAAAATTCCAATCGTGCATGGAGACCACATAACAACTGGGTTGGTAATCAATGGCCTCCATCTTGGAATCAACCCTATCCTCCACAACCTACTTGGGGAACTCCTTATTGGGGACCTCCTAAATGAGCAAGTCAATTATGGGGAACTCAGTAGTGGCCAAACCAATCACAACCACAATGGTACCCACAACATATTGCTCCCCAATGGAATCAAGGAAAAAATAAATTTTATACTGGTCCTAGGAGGAATCAACAACAAAATTTGTTACCACCACCTTAGAATCTTCCTTAGACTGAGCAAGTAAATCAACCTCAACTTCCAACACAACCACTTCCCAATCATAAGAACAATCGACAGAATACTCCAGTATATACTATTGAACAAGAATAATGTCACAAGAATTAATGCTTGATTCATTGTGGAAATGTTCAGTTACGTTTCGGTAGGACACTTCAATCACCCACTATTGAGGAAGTAGTGGGCGAACCTATTCCTCAAAATTTTGTGAAAGATACTACCACACTCTCGAATATTACTAAGTCTTCTTTAGCGGTAGGAGATGTTGACTTACCTCAAGAGGAGGGAGGTCAGTATTTGACTAAGTTTAGTAAGGATATCCCTTCAAAGGATAAAATTCAAGCACCATTTCCAAAGCATCTGAAATCAACAATTCTAAAAGATACTCTAGAAATGACATTAACCTCTGAAACTACATTAATTCAGGAAATTAAAAAATTGCAAATATAGGTTCCTTTGCTGCAGGAAATAAAGAAAATTCTTTATTTAAATCAGTTGATCAAAAAACTATGTATTAAAACTCCAGGAAGGAAACCAAAGAAAATAAATATTGTTCACATCAATGGTTATCTAGCTGAATTTTTTTCTAGAAAGATTGTTTCTCCAAAATATGATGATCCTGGGAGTCCACTGATTACTATTACAATTAATGAGGTAGCAATACCTAATGCACTGGTGGATTTGGGAGCAACTATTAATGTAATGACGATGGATGTAATGGAAAAATTAATTCTTACTAATTTAATTCCCACAACTACAATCATATAGATGGCAGATCAGTCTATAGCCATTCCAAAAGGTGTTATTAAAAATGTTCTTGTTAAAGTTGATGGATGGGAATATCCAGTTGACTTTCAAATAATCCAATCGCTTACACCCAAAGATAGTTATCCAATAATTTTGGGGAGACCATGGTTGGATACTATCGCTGCTAAAATAGATTGTCAAGAAGGACGAATGACCATTTCACATGGTCAAAATAGTAAAAGTTTATTTTTGTATCCTCTCACTAAACCTACCGAATATAATAAAGTTTGGGTTGATGAACCAGAAGAATTTAGTGGGCAAGACAGTTTGGCCTCCTTGGCCATGGTAGTGATTAAACAACATGGAGAGGAATTAGAGGATGAGTTAGTAAATGAGGTTGCACACCTAGCTATAGGCTCGAGTGAAGAGGTAATAGAGGATGCACCAGAAATTTTGGGACAACCAATTGATATAAGTGGGATGGAACATAATTATCTTACCATGGGGATGTCTTGTCCCTTGGCTAATATGATTCCTAGAATGAGTTATTTCTTTGATGATATTACAAGATTTCACTAACTTATACCTCATAGTTGTCCTCTCAACACTTTGTTACGATCAATACATATTGTCACTTCGGCTTATCTAGGAACAAAAACAATTATGTTGCTACCAAGAAAAACTATGAATGTCAATAGTTGGTTGACAGAAATACAAGAGGATAAATTATTTAATGTGTTAATAAAAATTTCTAAAGCTTTTTGTTGGGACTATATAGACATGAGGAGGATTAACCCAAGTTTTTGTACTCATCACATTTATACTAATCCTAATATGAGACCTATTTGTCAACCATAAAGGAGACTCAATCCAGCATTAAAGGATCTTTCCAAAATTGAGATTGAGAAACTCCTCCATGTAGGATTCATTTATCCTATCTCAGATAGTAAGTGGGTGTCACCTATGGTAGTTATACCAAAGAAAAATGGGAAGTAGATAATTTGTGTAGATTATAGAGAACTCAATAAAGCCACTTTTAGAGATTATTTTCCCTTACCATTGGTTGACTAGGTTTTGGACAATTTGGCTGGGAGGAAATATTTTTCCTTTTTGGATGGATTTAGTGGTTACAACCAAATTCAGGTAGCACCAGAAGACCAAGATAAGAAAACATTTACTTGTCCTTGGGGAACATATGCATACTGAGTTCTTCCTTTTGGACTTTGTAATGCTCTAGCGACTTTTCATAGGGCCATTTTGGCTATATTTGTAGCACTTGTCAATGATTGTGTAGAGGTTTATATGGATGATTCCATAGTATATGGGTCAACCTATGATGAAGCCCTTCAAAACCTGGATAAGGTTTTAGAGGTTTGTGAGGAAAACCAACTATCCCTTAGCCACTAAAAGTGTTTAATAATGGTGTAACAAGGAATAGTCTTAGGTCATCACATTTCCTTAGAAGGAATACAAGTTGATAGTAAAAAAATTGAAGTCATTTAACAATTGACTATTCCTCAAACAAAAATAGATGTTCGAAGTTTTCTTGGACATGCTAGATATTATAGAAGGTTCATAGAAAGCTTCAGTAAGAGAGTAGCCCCTATGTTTTCTCTCCTCCAAAAATGTGTGGAGTTTAATTGGATGTCTGAGTGTCAACAATCATTTGAAATGATAAAAGAGAAGCTTTTCTCTGCTCCTGTACTGCATGGACCAAATTGGAGTCTTCCCTTTCACATTTATGTTGATGCTTCGGATGATGCAATTGGTACAGTATTAGGGCAAGAAGATGAGGATGGGGGTAAATATGCTATATACTTTATTAGCAAAAACCTAACATCTACTGAGAGAAACTACACAACAATAGAAAAAGAATTATTGGATGTGGTTCATGCCATCAAAAAGTTTCATCATTATATTATAGGATATAAAGTTACAGTTTATACAAATCACTCAACTATAAAATATTTAATGAATAAACTTGTAGTTAATGGTCGAATAATGAGATGGTTACTACTCCTTCAGGAGTTCAATGTGACAATACTTGACAAGCCAAGGAAATTTAACGAGTTGGCAGACTTTTTATCTCGAATCAAACAAGAAGAGGGTGAATGAGCACCAGTACAAGATGAGTTCCCAGATGAAAATTTGTTTTCCATCTCTATAAAGGTTCCTTGTTTTGTTGATAGTGCCAACTATTTAGCTACCTCTGAAGTACCTCTTGAATTTACATCAAAACAAAGGAAGCGACTTATTCAAGAGAGTGCACCATTTAAATGGATTAATGGGATTTTATTTTGTTGTGGACTTAATATGATTTTGAGAAGATGTGTCAAGCTTGATGAAACTTATAGTATTCTGAGGGCCTATCATGATGATCCTTCTGGGGGTCATTACTCTGCAAAAAGAACTTCTCATAAAATTTTAGGTGTTGGATATTATTGGCCTTAAATGCATAAAGATGCTAAAATTTATGTTCGTCATTGTGATGAATGTCAAAGAGTAGGAAGACCAACTGTTTCTATAGAAATGCCTTTGCATCCTCAGGTAACTTTAGAACCATTCAAAAAATGGGGGTTAGATTTTATCAGCCCCATAGACCCTTCCTCTCAAGGGAAATAATACATATTAGTTTGAACCGATTATCTGATGAAATGGGTAGAAGTTCAAGCTTTACGAGTTGCTAGAGAAGCGCAAGTTGTTGATTTTCTCTATAATAAAATTTTTCTTCAATTTTGAGCCCCCAGAACTATCGTTACAGATCAAGGACCCCAATTTTTGTCCAAAGTTTTCCTAGCATTTACAAAACATTTTCAGGTGAGTCATAAGAAGTCATTGCCTTATCACCCTCAAGCAAATGTTCAAGTAGAGGTGACTATAGGGAGTTAGAAAACATATTGATAAAAACTATCTCTTCAGGGAGAAGAGATTGGGCTAGGAAATTGCCTGAAGCCGTTTGGGCGTACAATAGAACATGTAAATCTGCAACTAGATTCAGCCCCTATGAGATTTTTTTTAGGAAGAAACCTATTCACCTCATTGAGTTTGAATTGCAGACCCTATGTACAGCTATGGAGTTGGGTCTAGATTTGAAACGAGCTCAAATAGATCAAGTTTTATAGTTAAATGAGTTGTATGAGCTTTGTTTGGATGTTGTCCATCAAACTGAACTAGTTCAACATCAACAAAAAGTTTGAAATGACAAATATATTAAAGAGAGAATTTCATAATGGTGATTGGGCCTTGCTATTTGATTCAAGATATAAAGACCATAAAGGAAAACTCAATACTCATTGGCTTGGGCCATATGAAATTTTTGAAGTTTTCTCGAATGGCACAATTTAGCTAAAACCCATTGATGGTGATTTACAAACTCTCTTATTTAATGGTCATCACCTACATATCTACCATAAACTTATTAATAAAGAATAATTTACAAAGTTGGTAGAAATGCAAGGAGAGATCCAATGCATTAACTCTACTAAGGTAGAGTCTACTTGATTTAATATCTATATGTTATCTAGAAATTTAAAAAAATTAAAAATAAAAATGATGAAAAGTTGTAATAAAAAGACATGTGTACCAAATTTGTTTTCAAAGAATTTTTCATAAATTTTCATTTCAGACTTAACACGTGTTTTCATTTTGCAGGACCTCTCATAAAGGAATAACAACTTCTAGAGCATCATTCCAATATGCTCTGGAACTTGTTGATTCAGCTAGCCAGTGCTCTGGAACTTGACGATCCGAACGCTCGATGCTCCGGAACCTACTCTTCAGCCTACCATGTTGGAAGGATGTTCTTGTAGAATGATATAAACTCCTGAAGTTCAAGTTAATTAGTGTTCGTCATTTTCTTCTTTCTGGCTACATCTTTCAGTGATGCTCTGGAAATTTCATTTTCTTCTTTCCCGCTAAATCTTTCGGAAATGCTTTGGAACTTTCATTTTCTTCTTTCCAGCTACATCTTTCAATGATGCTCTGGAACTATCATTTGGTTGCTACTATGGTTGCATCTTTCGACAATGCTCTAGAACTTTTATTTGGTTGTTGCTCTGGCTACATCTTTCGATGATGCTCGGGAACTTTCATTTTGTTGCTGCTCCAGTTGCATCCTTCGACGATGCTCCAAAAATTTCATCTAGTTACGATTTCGGCTACATATTTTGATGATGCTCCAAAACTTATCCACCTTCTTTGTTCCGAATGCATGCTTTACACGTGCTCCGAAACTTATTCATTTTTCATTTCGCCACCTCCTTTCTAAAAAAAAATTCAAATCTTCCTCGATGCTTTGATTATCATTCATTGGTACACACACCTTCTTTTTCCATTGTAAATAAAAGTCGCCATAATAGCTTGTCTTCATTAATTACTTCATCATCCATGAGCTTCCTCATTCATGTCATAATAATTGTACCGTCACCTCAGCCAATACCCTTGCATCATCCTATCAAATCGGTAGAGGTATAAGATCTTCAAGCGATCATGGAATGGAAGTAAGTACAAATCTTTGCTTTAAATAAGTAGTTATTTTTGAATAAAATATAATTGATTGGCAAGAGTTTCCTTTCCCAATTTAGTAAATTGAGCCACTTGGTGATTAATTTTTAAGTACGCTACTCTTTTTGTGGCCCTTCATGCAAATTGAAATTATTACACAGCAAGCTCTGAGCAAGAGTAGAGTAAATAATTACAGTATGATCATATTTTCAAAAATATCAGTGCACAAGTTTCTGACATTATTAAAATTTTCAGCAGGGTGGTAGAGACAAGGTAAAAATGGGCAGTACAAAGAAGAAATATAAGCCAGCTTTGTTGGGGTTAAGTAACATCTCTCAGCTATCTGAAGAAGTGGGTTGGTTGGATTTTGTCAAGAAGTTCGAAGGGTATAATGAAAAGATGGTGAATGCATTTGCAGAAAATTACACTAATGGACAAGTGATTTTGCATGGGAAGCATTTCAAGGTGAGTTCAAAAATTATCTCTTCTATTTCAGGGTTAGAAAATTTTGACATTAAAATATTAGAAACAACACAAACCACATATTAGAAATTATTAGAATTGTTTCTTAGATAGGGAGACCCTCAACCCATGATAGTTGTCAGTACTAGGGGACAAAATAAGGGGTTTCAACGAGCTTCTATATTAGAACCTTGGGGTACTGTTGTTGCATGGATTATTAAGTATTTTACTTGTGAAGGTCAACTTACTACTGTGGTAGGACCTGCATTCTGCATGTTGATACACTTGTGGCATGCGAATGAAAACCCTGCTCTAAGGGTTAATTTGCCTCATTTCTAGGTATGTGCAGGATCATGATGGGCCAAAAAGTGGCAATATGATGGGTATGTGGTCGATGAATTTTTTTCTTACCCAAAATTGATGAAATGAAAAGGGTTTTTAAAGGATATTCTCAACTTTCCACCAATATAAATTATGTTTTACTATGAATTTAATAAGTAACTATTATTCATTTTCTATTTGAATTATGACAAAAGTCCTGATTGATAGGTTGATTGAAAAACATCTATAGCCTTCAAACGGTATCACATTTTTTGAATCCAAAACAAGTGTCACATTCTATGCTTCACATACTATAGGATTAAAAATAAATTAAAAAATTTATGAAGTTTCGACCAAGTTAAGGTGGTCATACTTACAAGTTTTTCTATTTTCTAAAAGTTGTAATAAAAATTCATAATTAATTATTTACTAGGGAAAAACTACAAAAAATATGCATCACATTGGGGCATGAGTCCTCTACTTATATCTAAAATCTTATAAAAAAAATATTATCATTTTATTGTGGTTAGGGTGGTCAGACAGACACCTAGTTCTTATTTTTTCCCTGAAATTTAAGTACTACTCCATTGAAATTTCAAATTCTCACCAAATACATTTTTTTTATTTTTTTTAAAAACCTAGTAGTTTAGAAACTACATTCAATTTTCTATAGATTCTATTCTTACATATTTTTGAAAAAATATAGATAACTTATGCAAAATTTTATGCCAAGATTCCTATCTCTGATTTTTCTGAATTTTTTGACACTTAAGGGCTTGTTTTTTCCATTATGATCCTACACATACCATTCTTGAATGATTTTATTAATTCCTTAATAGAAAGATATAAAACTAGTTCAAGGCCATTAAAACATCATGGGTTAATTCAATTAATTTGTAAATATCACTTCTATAAGAAACCTAGAAGCAAATGGGAAAAGTTTTTGGGGAAGTTTGATAAGCCTACATTAGGAAGGAAGTTAGAACTAGGAGAATCTTCAAAACAAGTTGCTTCACCTTCCAAAGAAACTTACCTTGAAGACCCTAAGGCTCTTGAAGCCCAAATTCCTACCATTTTTGGTGAGGAAGTGCTAGAATTTAGAAATGATGAGTTTGAAACTCTGGCCTAGATAGAATATGTGGATATAATGAATCCAAATGTGGATATTCATCCTGTTAAGAAGAGGAAAAGAAGAACTATTCTTCTAAATGATCCAACAATTTGAACTATTAGGGTACTCATCCTTTAAGGCAAAGAAAAATATTATCCTCTGGATCTATAGAAACCCTAGTATAGAGTAAAGGGAATAGGTCAAAATCTAAAAAGTAAAAGAAAACCTTGGAAACTAAGGAGTCAATTCACCAATCCTTAGAAAATGAAATGTTTGTTAAAGAAGTACATTTTCATTTGGTGTTTGAAGAAGAAGTTGTAGAACAACAAAAATAGGAAACAAAAAGGGGACAATCTCCACTTCCTATGGAGGTTGATGATAGTATGTTAGGAAATTTGTCTCCGGTTATCAATAAAGTTGTTGAAATAGTTGAAATTGAAAATATTAATATAGAATTGGAAAAATTGAAATTAGAGATAGAAGAGTTAAGAATTCAGTTGCATAAAAATAAGAGATGGAATTGCAAGAAGAGGAAATAAAATTTGGTGTATAAGACTGTAATAAATAAAAGGGATCAAGAAATTCAGGATTTAAATTTGGAAATGCAGGGAAAAGATACATCTATTAGTGAGTTGCAAATACAAATTCAGAATTGTAATGAGGAAAACATGATACATAAAGATGGTTTAAATAAAGAAATTAAAATTTTAAAAGGAAATTTTATGCTTATTTTTTCAGCCTTTGAAGAAGAAAAGAAAAGATAGAAGGAAGAATTAAATGATTCTCTTAGTAAGATTATGGAATTAGATAGGACTTGTAGGAAAGCACAAGTAAACCAATGATGGAATCCAAAGAAGTTCAAACCGAACCAATGGTAATTGAATGGTTCCAAATTTAGATTCCTCCATTATTAATGAAATGGATGGAATGGTGCTATTTCCTAAGGAATGCACAAATTGAGAATAACAGATTGAAAAAGGAAATGGTTTTATTAAGAGAAGAATTTCATAAAGCTTATAAGGGGAAACATGATGCATGTCAAATCACTGAATTTATTTTATCCTGTAGAAGACCATCAAGATTGTTTTCATTTTTTTTTAATGAATAATGTTTTAAATGGAAATTGCTTAGAACTTACAATGACCAGCCTCATGAACCTAATGATAAAGAATTTGTTAAAATTTTTATAGACTCAAAGCTTGAAGAGCAATATATGCTCTGTGAATTCTTTACTCATGATCTTTTGTTAGAAAAACATATTGATTTCTTTGTTAATCTTTTTGTGGGGGAAGTGCAATTAAGATCTCTATTGTCTACTATGTGGAATCAAATCCATTGGCAAGAACGTAATAAGGAATATGTTCAAGTAGAGAAAATTATAGGACTTCAAATGAGATCTCCAAATAGTAGACCAACAACTTTCAAGAAGATATTTGTATCTCTTTTGTAGGATAAGAAAATGAAGGGGAGGTATGATGATAGCCTTCGATTTTGTTATAATCATTTCATAGAACAAGGGGAGGAATTAGTTGGTAGGGATTGGCATGCATGTGAAGAGAGATACACTCCATTACCTAAATAGCTAAAGAAAAGAGAGGTGATCTCTCCTCTTAGCATCAGATGGTCCTTCAGAAGAGTAGATTCCTTGGCCAAAATTTTAGGAGATCTTAGAACAAAATGGATAGGAATGAGGTACATACCTCCTTTATTCCTATATCTAGCCCCTACTTTCCATATTAATATAGATCAAGATGATAGAATATTTAGTGAATGGAAAGGGGGAGTTTCTTTTCATATAGAGGTTTCCATAATTCCCCTATAAACTTTGATGTTACAGCAAAATATTTGTATGATATTAGTGCAAAATAAGAAGAAGGGAATAAAGGGAAGAGTTATAATCAAGGGACAAGAGGACCTGTCAAGAATTAGGAAAGGGAGGAAATGATGAGGTAAAAATAACCTCATCATGATAATACCATAAAGACCTAGTTCATACATGCAAATCTCTATCCTCTACCAATTAATTAAATTTTAGAAGAAATAATTGCTTAATTTTTAGTGAGAAATTATATAAACTTTATTTCTTTTGATTTCTTGAAGTATTTTTCCAGTACATATTTAATGGGTTATTTTAAGTGTTTTGTAGATAATAACTAGTCAATCAAAGCTGCAGATTAAAGCATCCAACCAGCACATGCTCCAGAATAGGCTAAAGATATATGTTGGAAATATGCTCCAGAACTTTAGGGTGATGGACCAAGGATATAGTTTCTCTTAAAGTTTTTATTTATGTTATCTTTTGAGTTAAAGACTTTATGGCTCCACTTGAGCCTCTTAAATACTATGTAATAGGTTTTTAAAGACATACGATTTATCCATAGATTTGTTTTAGATATTTTCAATGGTTATCCATACCATCTGAAATATAGGATGTAGTTACAGTTTCTCTATAAAAAGACATGATCTCTAGAAGTAAGATATACGGTGAAAAAGTAATGTTATACTGTCAGAATGTTTCTAAAGTTTATGAATAAAGAGATTGTTAGCTAAAAATTATAAGTTATGAGTTATGGATGATAATTATGATTAATAGAAGTGTTTCTGAAATAACTGTGAATGTGAGCTGAGAATGAATGTGATAACCCACGAGTTGGCCACTCAACAGGGGATGACTTAAGTAGATAAGTGTTTTCTTTTATTATGTTTTTGTTTTGTAGAGAATCATTAAATTTTAGTTCTAAAGTATTTGTTGCTTTTCACTTCCATAGTTTTTGTTATTAACTGTTAGAATCTTTATTGTTAAGAAGATGTTTTATGGATTGTTATAAGTTTTTCTGCTTTTATAATTTTTCAGCTTCTTAGTTTAGTTGTTTTTGTACTTTTCAATTCAGTCATCATGCTTTCTAAATTAATTTTCTTATGCTTTCAGTTCAAACATTTCCTATTTTCTTAGGAATAAATTGCTTTATAGTTTTATAGTTAGACAATTTGAAGTTAGAATTAATATTAAGTTGTTCTTAAAAGTTAGAAAACCTGAGGGAGATACTCCAAAAATTTTCTATTGCAAATTTACTTGAACACTACCTGGTTGACAAATTGAATTTTATATTCTAAAGTAATGGGACCTAACAATAGCCTATCAACTACCATCCAGGAGGATCCGCTCCATGAGGGAGAAGAACAAGAGGCTGACAAACCAAAGTCTCCACCTGTTGCCTCCACTCTTGCAGCCATTGTTGCTAGTGATGTTGCTATTGTTGTTGCCTCTCTACCTACCTCTCAAGTGATGGTTACCACTTCCCCACCTATAGTGGATATATCAGTCCACCTTTCTTCCATCCTACCCACTATGCAAGTGCTGATAGTAGACTCTTCTTCTAGCACTACCTCTCCACTCTCCTCTTCCTCCATGTCTTTGACATCTCTTACACTAGCTACAATGACAATTTCAATGCCCACTCTCTCACTCTTGGACACATTCTCCTGCCACATGAAAAAAAATCCTACGGAGCTATCTAGGGTGTTGATGAACCCATCCATACAAGTTTCCTTGGCACAAATTGTTGCCAGTCTTCCTATCCATACTCCTCCAACTAAACTGCCTGAAATGAAAGCAAACATGGAAATATCAGAAGAGTTGGAGATATAAGAAAAGGAAGAAAAAAATAAATGGAAGAGGAAGTAGATGATTACCATGAGCAGCTTGAGTATTAGCATTTCATAATTGATGAAGTGGTGCACGAAGATGAAGAAGCAAATTTTTTTGGAGATGGTGAAGAATATGTTGGCACTAAGTATATCATGGAGACCTCTGACCATGAGTTAGAAGAGGAGTTAGCTCAACCTCTTAAGAATGTCAAAGAGGAAGTGGAGAGGCAACCTTGTGAGGAAGAAAAGGAATCAAGTGAGGGAATGGAGGAAGATATTGAACCTCCAACTGGGGAACATGGCAAAAACCTGAAACATGATGAAGAAAGGACTCTTTTAGAAGAGCAAGAAGAAAAAGAAAAAGAAGAGTAGGAAGAGAGCCTCAAACATGATGAGGAGGTGCCACTTCAATATGAGAGAGAGGAAAAGAAATAGGAAGATAAATTTGAAGAAGATATTGAAGCTCATAATAGCCCATAAATGGACATCCTAAAGAGGATGGGTATCATGAAGAAAAAGAAGAAGATAAAACTGCTAAAGGGGAGGACAGCTCCAAAGTGCACACAACCACTGAATCCCCATAAAGAGAAACCATATTCATTTAGGATTCTGATGAGGAAGAAGGAGAAAAGACTGAACAAGAGACTCTGGGTGGTAAAGTGATAAAGATCAAACACACCCATGAAGAAGAGGATGATCGTGAATCACCAAAGGAGGAATCTTAGATGCCTAAGTGGCTTGAGAAATAATTAGAGAAGAAAATCCCAGCCCCAAGGGACCCAAAAGCAAGGTTGGAGGCCATCTTGGCTCGAGCCCAAATAAGAACAAAAAAAGAAAAGAAGCCTAAGGTTAGATCCCATCTAACAATAGATGCATCAGGGTCCAGAAAGGTGCAAATAGCCACTCCAGTTGTGGGAGAAGAAGGGGTGAGTTATAATGTCCCTACCCTTGATTTTGGAACAACAACAAGAGAACAAAAGATTGATCATCTCTAGGGATCTGCCGCCACCATTGTACACAAAATGAACAAAGACAAGACTTCCAAGGAGGAGTTGAAAGCATAGTGGTTGATTTAACAACATACATTTAGTAGTGGTCATCAGTGGAAGAGCTCCCCACCACATCCTTGACACCATCATAATTTTTGTCCAAGTATCACATTGATAAGCTCGAGAAAAGGAAAAATTAGACAAAGGCCATAGAGGATTGGTTCCGACAAGTCCTCTACAATGGCAACATGGGCATAGGTCATGCTTCCAAGACAACCAACAAGTTCCTAGAAGTGCAAAAGATACTCAAGGGAATAAGAAAGTTTTTCACTGACTTCCCCAAGTTGTATATGAATACATATCCAAAACTTGAGGCTATTCTCAAGATACCAAATAAATCCTAGGAGAAGAATATTTCCTTGGTAAAAGATGACCACTAGCTCATAGAAACATGGAAGTTGGGTTTGGATCACATGAAGGAAGTGTTGGAATGAGTGCTCCATGAAGTGGAGTTATATATTGATTGGGTCAAGGAAATTAAGGCAGACTATGTAGAATATATGAAAATGATGAAAAATCTTGATGTGCCCACCAGTGAGCTAAATGCGAAGAAGTTGAAGCCATATTTCCATGAGAAAATGGAAAATGGAACCACATATGCACTAACACCAAATTTCTTGGGTTTTTCTACATGATCCTTTGCTCAATCTGAGCAAGTAGTAAAGAACACGCTAAAATATGACAAGGATTGGGATGGAATCACAAGAAAATCAAGGAGGTTGAACTTTCAAGTGATCCAATTAGATATATTGGAATGGAACAAGCTCTAGACGTTGATCCTAAAGTTTATAGAATACACCATGGTGAAGAAGAGTGAAGGAAATCCTATCATAGATGATGAGTTCCTCACAAAGTAGCTACATCAAAAGGAAATCAACAAAAGAAAAAAGAGCTACAGTGCTGCCACATGAGGAGAAAATAGGGAAAATACAAGGAATACAATTTTAAATTGTAATATATTTGGGGGTAGGTGAAACCCTAGTTTGTAGTGAATCTTGGCCATTCATTTTTCTTTTTGGACACTATAAATAGGGGTCTCCTCTCATTTTCAAGGGAGATTTGAGTTGTTGTAAAGACATGCTGCTGAAATTTTAATAGAATCTCTTTGAATTTGGTTGATTCTTGAGTTTCAATTGCATGTTACATGGTTCTTCTCCCGTAGTTAGTTAATTTAAGTAGATTTACTTCTTTTTTTATGATCTTTACATGTTGTTAGTAGATTAGTTAATGGTGTTCACTAGTTTTGAAGAATTTTGTTGTGTGTTGGAAACCTTCCTCGTCCATAATTTTTGTTGTTTATTAATGATAAGTGGCTATGTAAAGTTAGTTTGGGCATAAACTAAAAGCTGCTCTAACTATCTTTTATTTATGTTTATGGTGAATAAATGGTTGAATATTTGTAGTCCTTAGAAGCTAGCACAAATTTCATGAGACTGTGAGGTAATCTAGTTAAGAGGAATTCTGTTTTAGGAAGGTTGTCCGCAGTAGAATCCTCCATGATCATTATTCATTGCTAGTTCAGATTCAGGAACCTCCTTTCCTCCCTACCCCTTTTCCCCATTTTTCTTATAAATAACCTACACCAAGGATCATTACATATTGTAAAGCCAAATCTAAAGCTAAAAATGGAGTTTAAGACTGTTGTTTGAACCCACAGCAATCATGCATTAACTTCCCATCACAAGAACTCCATTTTAAGACCCGACTTCCCTCCAACTTAACTTTGTAAGTCTTCCCTATGATTACTAGCAAGATCAAATTGAACCAATTGAGAAATTCCAAGCATGTCATGACTTGACACCTGAGAGACCTTAGGGTGATTTTCAGCAACTTGTTGGAGATTTCCTTTCAAGAGAGATAGTGCACCTATGCACTACCTGTGTTGAGAAAGTGCTAAAATACCCATCAACAATGCCTAATGGGGATCATACACCACCTTGGGAATATGAGTCCAATGTGGTCTAAAATTAAAATTAATTCAAATTCTTGGTGGGATTTTATCCTTCTAGATATGATTTCAACTTGTAGTATTGTAATTTTGGTAATTTTTTCATAATAAAGTATAAATAGAAGTTTCTTTCACTCATTTTAACCCCAAGCATTCAAGTATTCATGCATATAGAAAATTTGAGTTCACAAGAACATTCAAGTGTTTACAAGAGCATTCAAGAGCATTCAAGGGTAGATTATCAAGTGTTTTAGATCATTATTCAAGCATCAAGTATCATGTCAAATTCATCATGCATCATGTTTTTTTTTACCTAACAATTGTGATGTAGGGTTTCATGACTCAAGCTAGCATTCAATTCAAGATCTATCACATTCAAGCAAGAGTCAAGATCTACATCCATTGGAGCCACTTTATTGCTAGGGTTTGGTGAGTTGCAACATCATATATTTTCATTCATCATTCTCCATTCCTATTTCATTTCAATTCAAGGTTTGATTACCAAAACAGGGTTTGACCAAGGAAAACCCCTATTCACTAAAAAACAACATTTTTCCCTCTCTTTAGTGAGTGATATGTAGGTTTAGGTTGAAGACACATTCAAGAGAAAGTTTGGAGAAAGTTGTCAAATTTTTCACCTTGCATTGAAGATCATTGGAAGACTTCTATAGGTTGCAAATTAGGGTTTCAGATACTAAAATCAATTGGGAAGTATAGAGTAGAAATTGAAGACCAGATTCATACTTGGAATTTGTAAAAAACCTTAACTGGACTGATACACCAGTTTTGGCGTATGAGTCCTATTTTAGGTCATTTTTCATATCTTTGTGGTTCTAGACACCCTATTTCTATATTTCAGTTTCTACCTAGAAACCCTAATCTAAGACTAGGGTATGTGCAGGATCATGATGGGCCAAAAAGTGGCAATATGATGGGTATGTAGCTGGCGACTATTTTTTTACCCAAAATTGATGAAATGAAAAAAGTTTTTAAAGGAGATTCTTAGTTTTCCACCAATATAAATTATACCTTACTTTGAATTTAATAAGTAATTATTATTCATTTTCTATTCAAATTACGACTAAAGTCCTGATTGATAGGTTGATTGAAAAACATCTATAGCTTTCAAACAGTATCACATTTTTTGAATCCAAAACATGCATCACAATCTATGCTTCGCACACTATAGGATTAAAAAAAAAAAGAGTTTCATGAAGTTTTTACCAAGTTAAGGTGGTCAAACATACGAGATTTTATATTTTTTTAAAGTTGTAATAAAAAATTCATAATTAATTATTTACTTGGAAAAAATTACAAAAAATATGCATCACATTGGGGCATGATTCCTCTACTTATATCTAAAATATTATAAAAAAATATTATCATTTTATTATGGTTAGGGTGGTTAGACAAACACCTACTTCTTATTTTTTCCCGAAATTTAAGTACCACTACATTGAAATTTCAAATTTTCACCAAATATATTTAAAAAACAAACCTAATAGTTTAGAAACTAAATTCAATTTTCTATTGATTCTATTCTTACATATTTTTGAAATAATATAGATAACTTATTCAAATTTTTATGTCAAGTTGCCTAACTATGATTTTTCTAATTTTTTTGCCACTTAAGGGCCTATTTTTTCCATGATGATCCTTCACACACCCACTAAATCGCCCAGACAAGCATATGATTCCTAGCAGGCCTTAAAATTATTATTTTCAACATTTTATGCCTTCATTCATTCTTCTTCATATTTCCAAGTGCACACATGTTTTCTTGCAACTTTCTATTTTGATTTACATGCATTTTTAGGTCATTTAGTGAAGTCTTGCATTACACTAGGTTTAACTATTAGGTCTTGCATTTCATTTATTTTTCCAAGCCCTAGATTCATGGTGAATCTCAAGCATTAGTTTACAATCATACCCTATGAAAATCCTATTATATGATCTCTTTCCCCTTTGCATACTTTAGGTTGAGATCTTTATGGTTTCCCTTCAATGAAATAATTATGAAGTGGGTTTGCTCTATGTCCTAAACCATATGAAAGAAAATCCCATTTTTTGTTGTTTCAATACCCTATACACTTAACCCTATACCATCAACCTTGAATTCTATCTCTCAACCATCAACCCTATACCTTAAAGCCTAAAACATACACCCTCAACCTTATACCATAAACCTTAAGCATTATCCCTCAACTATATACCCTCAACCCTATAACTAAACCCTAAACCCTACACTCTCAATCCTTAACCCTATACCTTATACCCTCAACTCTATACCCTAAATCATATACCCAATATCCTAAACCCTAATCCATATACCCTATACACTTAACCTTTACATGCAACCCTAAATGTTATTCCTCTACCGTAAACCCACAACCCTCAACCCTATAATTAAACCCTAAAACCTACATTCAACCTTGATCCCTTAACCCTAAACCTAATACCCTCCACCTTATACCCAATATCCTAACCCTAATCCCTATACTCTATACACTTAAACCTATACCCTCAACCCTGATTGATATCCCTCAAACCTCAATCCTATAACTTAAACACTAAACCCCACATTCTCAACTCTCATCCCTATATAACCATGTACCCTCAACCTTATAACCTAAAATTTGAACATTATCCCTCAACCCTATACTTAAATCCAAAACCCTACATTCAAACTTGTAATATAAAACCTAAACCCTACACCCTCAATCCTAAACTGAATACCCTCAACCCTATACCCAATATTCTAAACCATAATCCCTACACCCTATAAAATTAACCCTATACTCTCAACCTTGAACACTATCCCTCAACCCTCAACCCTATACCTTAAACCATAAACCATACACCATCAATCCTCATCCATATACCCTATACCCTCAACCTTATACCCTAAACCCTAAACATTATCCCTCAAATCTATACCCTCAAACGTATACTTAAACCCTAAACTATACACTCTCAACCCTTAACCCTATACCTTATACCCTCAACCCTATACCCTAAACCCTATACCCAATATCCTAAACCCTAAGATCCATATATCTTATACACTTAACCTTTAACCTCAACCTTGAACATTATCACTCAACTATAAACCTATAACACTTAGACCTATACTTAAACCCTAAACCATATATTCAATATTGTTCCCTAAACCCTAAAATCACAACCCTCAACCCTATACTTAAACCCTAAACCCTACATTCAACCTTGTGCCCTAAACCCTAAACCCTAAACCCTCAACCCTCAACCCTATACCCAATATCCTAAACCCTAAACCTTAATCCCTATACCATATACACTTAACCCTATATCCTCAACCCTCAATCCTATACCTTAAAAACTAAAACCTACACCCTCAACCCTCATCCCTATACCATATACCCTGAACCTTATAACCTAAACCTTGAACATTGTCCCTCAACCTTATACTTAAACCATAAACCCTACATTCAAACTTTTCTAAACCCTAAATGTTCAGTAAACCCTCAATCCCAAAGAATCTCATGTTGTAGTAGTGAAGTCAAATATTTGAAGCGAACTCTAAATTATTGTTTGTGGTATCCTAAGGATACTAACTTCTCCTTGATTGCATATACAAATGTAGATTCAGTTGGATGTGCAGATGACAAAAAAAACACAAGTGGTGTTTCTTTCCTTTTTGGAAGCAAGTTGGTTTCATGGCTAAGAAAGAAGCAAGATTCAATGACAATATCTACTACAAAAACAAAATATATTGCAACAATAGTAAACTACACATAGGTGTTATGGATGAAGCAAACATTGAAGGATATCAAGGTTTCATATGATGAACCTATTCATATCTTGTGTGACAATACAAGTGCAATCACTATTTCAAAGAATCTAGTAATGCATTCAAGAATAAAACATATCTCAATTTGGCATCATTTCTTGAGAGAGAAAGTTGTAGAGAATGGGGTGAAATTGGAGTATGTGCATAATAAGGATCATGTTGCTAATATTTTCATGAAGTCTCTTCCAAAAGATACTTTTCAGTATCTTCGAGAGAAGTTAGGGGTTATTGCCCCTCCTTTCAACTAGATTCATAAGTGAATCCATCTATCTAGGAAGAATTTTGAGAT
Organism: Sequoia sempervirens; assembly: GCA_007258455.2. NCBI lineage: Eukaryota > Viridiplantae > Streptophyta > Pinopsida > Cupressales > Cupressaceae > Sequoia > Sequoia sempervirens. The sequence goes on from VDFB02270651.1 coordinate 135,821,837, forward strand.
ATATATCTTGGTCTTAGACTAATGTTGAAGGGCACCTCTTAGGAGGATTAGGTTGAAAAAATTATTAGTTGGTGCAATTTTTTGGAGCATATTATATTCCCCTAAGGGAGAGTGTGTAGAAAAGTGAGTATGCAGGAGGAGAGTGCAATTGTTGTCTCTTAAAAGTGTTGCCTTTGGGGGAGAGCACGTATAGGTATGCAATGTCAAAAGGGGAGTATAAGAAAATAAAATATATGTTTTCCTTTTCCATTCATGTCAAAGGGGGAGAAATTTAGCTAAAAAACCATATGAAGAAAAAGAGAGAATAAATGCTTGTGTAAGGTGGTGTAGTGTATGCCAATGTGCAATATCTATTGTTTATTAGAGTTGTTGGTTTATATTGATGTTTTTTCATATCAAGTGTTGCCATCAATGAAAGGGGGGGAGATTGTTGGAAAATTTTGTTGTCATTGATGTCAATAGAGTGTTGTTGCATTGACGTCTTGACCCTTAAGGAAGAAAATGTGTTGAGGTGTGTTGGTTGCATTATGTTTCCATTATTATTGTCACTAGTGTCAACTTCTAATGTAGCAATGATGAGTGAGTGCTTGTGGATATGAACCTCTTGTGTGGTTGAGAGGATGTGAAGGTGTTGCAAATGTTGAGGGTCAGTGCAAGATCATGGGGGTCCAAACTAGTCCCTTCAATGGAAATGAAAATTTAGAAAAATAAAGTGAGGCAACTTGACACAAAAATTTGAATAGGTTATTAACATAATTTGAATTTAAACATGTAAGAACAAAATTGTAGCAAATTGGATGTAGTTTCTAAAACACTAGTCCTCTTTTGGAAAAAAAAAATCTATTTAGTAAAATTTTCAAAGTTTTAATATATTGGTACTAAATTTTCAAGAAAAAAATAAAAAGTAGGTGTATGTCTAACCAACCTAAGTACAAGAAAAAAAATATATGTTTATTAAAACTTTCAATATAAGTAAAAGACACATGCTCGCATGTGCCACATTTTTTTAATAATTTTTTTGCAAGTAAATAATTGGTTATGATTTTTTTATTAGAAAATTTTAAAAAATATTAATTTTTTTTTGTTTGACTACCATAACTTGGTATAAAATTTATGAAAATCATTTTTTCTTTTTTTATCCTATAGTATGCGAAGCATAGAATGTGTCGCATCTTTCAGTTTCAAAAAATGTGAAATCATTTGAGAATTATAGATTTTTTCTATCAACCTATCAATCAACACTTAAGTCAGAATGCACATAGAAAATCAATAATAATTATCTATTTAATTCCAAATAATGGGTATGTGTAGGATCATGATGGGCCAAAAAGTGGCAATATGATGGATATGTGTAGGGTATGTGGCTGATGACTTGTTTTTTACCAAAAATTGATGAAACGAAAAGGGTTATTAAAGGAGATTCTCAGCTTTCCACCAATATAAATTATGCTTTACTTTGAATTTAATAAATGGGTATGTACAGGATCCTCATGAAAAAAATAGGCCCTTAAGTGGCAAAAAATTTAGAAAAATTAGTGTTAGGCAACTTGACGTAAAAATTTGAATAAGTTATCTATATTATTTCAAAAATATGTAAGAATAGAATCTGTAGAAAATTGAATGTAGTTTCTAAACTACTAGGTTTATTTAAAAATAAATAAAATCTATTTGGTGAAAATTTGAAATTTCAATGCAAGTACTTAAAGTTCGGGGAAAAAATAAGAAGTAGGTTTTCTGACCACCCTAACCATAATAAAATGATAAAAAGAAATTATAAGATTTTATATATAAGTAGAGGACTCATGTACGATGTGATGCATATTTTTTTGTAATTTTTTCTAGTAAATAATTAATTATGATTTTTTATTATAACTTTTAAATATAAAAACTCGTATGTTTGACCACCTTAACTTGATCAAAACTTCATGAAATTTAATTTTTTTTTTTAATCCTATATTATGTGAAGTATAGAATGTGATGCATGTTTCAGATTCAAAAAATGTGATACCATTTGAAAGTTATAGATGTTTTTCAATTAGCCTCTCGAGGGACTTTAGTCATAATTCTAATAGAAAATGAATAATAATTATTTATTAAATTCAAATTAAAGCATAATTTATATTGGTGGAAAGCTGAGAATCTCCTCTAAAAACCTTTTTCATTTCATCAATTTTGGGTTAAAAAAAAAGTCATCAGCCACATACCCTACAAATACCCATAATATTGCCACTTTTTGGCCCATCATGATCCTGCACATACCCAAATATTATTATTCATTTTAGACTATTTGAATTATGACTAAAGTCCTGATTGATAGGCTGATTGAAACACATCTATAACTTTCAAATAGTGTCACATTTTTTATTTGAAACATGCATTGCATTCTATGCTTCACATACTATAGGATTAGAAAAAAAGAATTTCATGAAGTTTTGACCAAGTTAAGGTGGTCAAACATACAAGTTTTTATATTTTTTAAAAGTTGTAATAAAAAAATCATAATTAATTATTTACTTGGAAAAAAACTACAAAAACTATGCATCACATCAGGACATGAGTCCTCTACTTATATCTAAAATATTATAAAAAAATAGTATCATTTTATTGTGGTTAGGGTGGTCAGACAGACAACTTATTTTTTCCCTGAAATTTAAGTTATGTTGCATTGAAATTTCAAATTTTCACCAAATAGATTTTTTTTTTAAACAAACCTAGTAGTTTAGAAACTACATTCAATTTGCTACAGATTATATGCTTACATATTTTTGAAATAATATAGATAACTTATTCAAATTTTTACATCAAGCAAGCTTAACTCTAATTTTTTTTTTTTTTGGCCACTTAAGGGTCTATTTTTTCCATGATAATCTTGAATATACCCTAATTCATATCTTATATTGGTGGAAATCTGATAATTTTATCAATGTAGTGTTGAAAAATATCGTTCATTACATTTTCACACTTGTTTGGGCCCTTGTGAACTAAATAAACCAAATTTATGACTTAATTTGGGAATTCTTAACATTAAAGTGGACCTAATGTCACCTTGATCTAGTGTTGTAATGTGTTTTCCACATTCACATGTGATTTAGGGACCTTTTAATCTAATAGACCTAATTTTGTCTCAATTTAATGTTGTAAAGTGTATTTATTTACACCTTCACATTAATTTTTGGGCCTTCTTACATTTATGGCCTTCATATCATCATTGATAGGCACCTAATGCCCTATATTGTGCATCTTGAGGCATATTTCAACTGAAATCTTGACATAGGCATCAAAGACACTAAATTTTCCAACTCCTCGACATTTTGTCAAGCTAAAAAGGCTTGGTGGTACCCATATGCCACCTTGGGCATATGAGTCCCATTCAAATGGGACATATACACCACAAGTGGCATATGATTCCCATTTGGCCCCTTTTTAGGTTTTTGAGCAAGAAAGCAAGGTTTTAAATTCAGATTTCATGAATGTCGGCCTCTAGGATCTAATAAACAAGATATTAGATGGAGTGCATATATAAATAAGGTCTCAAATCATTATTTCATATAAGCCCTTGTGTAATCATCCTAAGCAATCAAGAGAAGAATTCCAAGACTTTACAAGAGCATCAAGAGAGTTTACAAGATCATTTTTAAGGCATTCAAGGGTAGATTTCTTCATCAATTGTTGAGGCAATTAAAGATCCATACTCATGTCAAGGTTATCAAGCATCAAGAATGTTGTTGGGCTAGTGTTGTGATGTAGCATCCTAGATCCATTTGCAGTCATTATTTCATATCAAAGTTCAAAATCAAGATCTACATCCTTCATGTCCATTTCATGTTAGATTGTTGATTTACAAGACATCATTCAAGGTATCATTATTCATGTTTCATGTTCCATATTTCATGTTTCATGTCCTTATTTCATTATCTCATCATTTGGTTTATTTACCTAAAAGGGGTTTGACCAAGGGAATCCCTAATTTACTAAAAAATCAAAAAAAATCTCTCTCTCTACATGTGTAATTCAAAATATAAATGTATTGAGGCTTGAAGATCCTTTGAAGATTAGGTTGCAAGGTTGAAGAAAGACATCATGTATCACAATGTTGTCATCTTCACTAAAAGCCACCTACAGGTTGCAAATCAAGGTTTAAGATCCAAAAACAAAGTGTGGAAGGAAGAGCAGAGTTTGGAGACCAGATACAGGCCTTAACCATCCAAAAAAGTTGAATGGGATAGATATACCACTTGTAGGGATTTTTCCAAATTTTAGTTGTTTCAGATCACACACTATTAGATTCCATTTTTGGCATAGAAACCCCAGTTTGGGACTAAATTGCCCAGACTAGCATATGAGTCCCAATGGGCATCAAACAACAATTTTTCAAGGTTTTGGAGCTTTTCTTGACTTCATCACTCTTCTAGGTGCACCTCTGTTCATTTCCAATTTGATATTCTATATTTTAGTTTCATTCTCTAGGTCATTTAATAAAGCTTTGCATTGCATTAGGTTTCATAATTAGGTCTTGCATTTCATTAGTCTTTTGAAGCCCTAGCTTTGTGGTGAACCCCTCTTTATTCATTGATCATACCTTAAGATACCCCTATTATAGATCTCTTTCCCCTTTCTACATTGGATTGAGATCTCTAGGGTTTCCTTGAATGAGAGTGAAGAAGATTTTTATTCTATCTCCCAAGCATAGAACCAAACAATTTTCTTCCTTTCAATCAATAAACCCTTTTCATTTCATCAAATTTGGATTAAATAAAATTTGTCGGCCACTTTTTGGACCCCCATGATCCTGCACTTTCCCTTGAGATGGTGTTTATGATGCTTGGTTTCCAAGTTCTTTTGAGAAAATTTGATTAAAATAAAGTTCAGTGGGATAGAGTGGTGTTTAGTTTTTTGCTCCAAATTTCTTCATGGTTGTAGATGTGCCCATGCAGTTTGGACTTGATGATTAGAGGTGTTCAAAGGTGTTATATCCATATTTTTACGTTTTGAATATGTGTCAGAAGAAGTTTTGATCACCAATGTGTGAATTGTGAAGTAGTGTTGTCTAGGAGAAATTAGATTGCTCCACATTTCTTTGCAGTGAAGTTTATTGTATTATATATCTGGGAATGTTCTTATTATGTTTGTATCTACCTTCCCTTGAATTTTTCAGGTTCTTTGCTACTTTACAAAGTTTTTTGGTGTATTGTATGTCTACCCTAGTATGGTTTTTTGCATAGAATGAAGGTGTACTTGTGTTTCAAGTGGTTGTAGTAGTTGTGTAGTATATTCTGATGGTGTTGGAGTATTTTGAGATGTTGTATGAATAATTTGAATCTTTTTGTATGGTCCATGAGATGTTTTCGGACCTTGAGAAGTGTGTTTAAAGTTATTTATTATTTTTTGTGCAAGTTTAGCTAACCTAGCATTCTAATGCTAATTACAAAGGATAATTTTTGATTGAGAAAGTGTTGAGAATCATGTTTGTGTAGATTTGGGTCCCAATTAATTAGTGGCATGATTTTTCTTCACTTATTTGTGTAGTGGAAGTGTTTGGTGCCAACCTATTTGGTGTTATAGGGTTGAGGTGTATAAATTTCATTAATTTTGACCTAGTTGAGGTTTTTTTAGGTCATGGAGGGTATAAATACAACTTGAGAATTTTTGTATGGAAGGTGTCAAGTGTGTGTGATGTGAAAGATGTAAAATTTATCAAGTGTGTTGATATGAGTGTGAACCTTAATTCCTATGACTTCCTAATGCAATGATCATAAGGTGTCTACATTTTAGTATGTTTGATGAGTTTTTTGTGCTTCATTAGAACTATATGTTTGACACATGAGAGATGTATTATTAGCAGTTCAAATTGGTAGTGAGCCACACCTTCTTCTTTCTTCCTTTTGGATAGTGAGTCTTTTGGAAGTGAGCCACCAGTAGTGAGACTTTCTTTATCTTTTTGGGCAGCGAGCCTTATTTTATTTTGTGTTGCAATTAATATATTAGTGAGTCAATTCTCATTGTGGTTTTCCCCTTCTTGGGATTTCCACATAAATCTAGTGTTCTTATGTGTTTGATGTGTTTGCATTACTTCTTTACATGTTTACATTCTATTAATGCATGTTATGAGTTTAATTGTGAATAAGTGTTTAAGAAATAATGTAGATTGAATGTTAATGAGGGTTTCTGATGTTTTAAAAGTATACAACTAATTCACCTCCCCCCATCTTAGTTGTCCTATGCATCTAACAGATAGACCTAGAATGACTTTAGGATCTCCAATTTTTCTCTCCAAAATTGTTAAGTGTGATTCTAGGTTTCTTAATGTTTCAAATATTGAAATACCTTGTATTTATATTTAATTATTCTAACTTCCCAAAAATCAAATACCAATAGTCGATAATTGAAATTGGAAACTAAAATAATAAATTATCGACATAGACATATTTGAATTTGGAGCCAAATTAGGTGTGTCATAGAAAAATGACCCCTTGTCATTTTTCATGGTCTTTTAGGTCTTGTTTCATAATGTTTGGTCTACTTTTCCCTAATTTTATATTGTAATGTGGCTTGAACATGCATATGTATGTACTAAAATTCAAATAATAACATCTTGTGAAGGTGTTGTAAAGTGTTGTAAAAAATTTTGACACTCTTCTAGACTCTATTCATTACAATTCACCCAAAAATCACATTTTCATCACCTGTCAAGTCCTATTTTGAAGTGTTGTAAAGTCTTGTAACAAGATTTCACACTTCTCTAGGCTTAATTTGACTATTCACACCTTTCTTATGCTTTATTTGACCCCTTTATGCCCTTAGAATCCTTAATTAAGTGCATTTTTTAATGTAAAACTCACAAATAACATTAAATGTGGCTTAATTCCTAACACCCATTTTTAGGTCCTAGGTGGGATCCATTTTCCATGGGTGGTGAATGAGTCCCCCTTGGCTGGAAATTCAAAATATTTTAAATTTCCTTTCGGGTTTTTATTCAAAACCACTTGATGTCACCCTATGATGAGGTAATAACATGTTACTAAGGCACAAGTGTGTATAAATATGTTATTTTCAGCTCATTTTACATCTCCTACAATCACACATCATATCCAAGCAATATTTTCATTCATTCAAGCATTCAAGCACTTTACAACATCAAATCAAACATAAATCAAGCATTCAAGAGCATCCATTGACACAACTTCATATTTTCATCAACAAGGTTTTGGTAAGTTGATAACATTTGCATATTATTTATTTATCATTCTCGTGCATCTCATAATTTTATTAAGGGTTTGATTACCAAAGTGGGGTTTGACAAGGGCAAACCCCTATTTGCTAACCTTCAACCATTTTTCCCCTCTTGCTTGTGTGTTTGCAAACTTTTGTGTGCAAATTTAACAATTATTTAGGTGTTGAAGAGTGTTCAACAAGACAACTAGGTGCTTCAACTCAAATCAACCTTATTTCAAGCTTGGAGAAGGTATTTTGTTTGTTTCCTACAAAATTGACTTCAACAACCCAACAAGCAATCACTTCCAAATCTGTTGTTGTAGAGTTGTCTCCTAATTTCTCAAAATTTTGGGAGAGGAATAATTCACCATCAGTGTAAAATTAGTTCCACCTTAATATTGAAAATCTAGGTTTTGTCATATTTTGGATCTTGATAGTCAGAAATTGGTTCCTGACAATTTTCACCAGAAGCAGGACTAATTCGCCACCTTGGGTGAATGAGTCCCACTGTTGATTTTATGTGATTCCATACATCATTTTAAAAATTCTAGATTCCTCAAATATTTCCTAGGTGCACACTAATTCAGTTCATTTCTCTATGTTTTGCATTTATTCATTCATAGGTCATTGTTTGCATATCACGTTGTGTTTTCCAGCATAGTTTAAATCTTTCATTTTGCATTCAAATTTAGTCATTTAGGTTACTTAATTTCACTTAGTTCATTACATTTAGCCTAAAAAACATCATACATAACATAATTTGAATGAACCCCATAGCATTTTTGGCCCTACTTTTTCCTTTTAGGTGAAAAACCCTAGAAGAGCTAGAAAGGTGCATGGTGCCAAAAATCTACAATTCAAGGTGGTCTAGGGAAAAATCCACCCTAGACTAGATCCACCTTTTTGGGGTCTAAAATTTTTGGGGAAAAATATTAAATGCATAATTTAATTTCCCATGTTTGATTTTCCAAGAATTTTTATAAACTGGGTGATTAATGCAAAATTAGGTCCAAACACATAGGGGGGTCACTAAACCTAGTGTGAAATTGTCAAGGGCGATCATTTTCGATGCTATAGATTTGGACAATAGACAACTATAGGATAGCTTAGAGCTGACTGTAACCTATCATCAAAAGTTGATAGAACCTAAAATGTAGCATCTCTAGTCAAGGGTTTCACTTCCCTTGACCCTCAAATCTAGGACCAATTTTCAATCATAGGTTCCTCTCTATCTCCATTTTCTAAATATATGACTATTTTTTTAGTTTTCATTTTCATCTATGTAATAAATTACATTTTCAAATCTATGTTTTATGTTAATTAGGCATGTTAAAACATAAATCAAATTTCTCCTCTTTGTAATTAAAAAGAACCAAACACTAGGAGATTATCTCTCCCTTGCAAGTAAATAGACAAGAATAAAAATATAGTTGGTTTATGTTCAAATGTGGAGGCAATACAAGAATTTGATCCTAGTTAATCTACTTGTTAGATCTAGGATCTCTTTCTCTACTTCCCACTTAGTATCAGACCAAGCCTCCCTTCAAATATTGACTTCTCAATTGCTCCTTTCCTTTCACCTTTCAATATTTTATAGGTTCTCTTCCTCCTCTCCTTCATTGGCATGTGACACAAGGGGGGCTCGAGGCCCAATGCCAAACATAATTTTTCTATCAAGTAATCGAGGGTTTTGATAATTGTTTCCATGGTTCAATGGGTTTACATCATAGTGGATGATCAATTCCTAGTCTCCAAAGGAAAAATATCTTCATATATGCAAGTTAATGTCATTTCTTATTGTAATAATGGTAGGAATCAGCTTGATACTCGGTCAATAGACTCCAAAGGCATGATTTTTACTAGGAAGTATCAATAATTCTCACACAAACCTACAGCCACCAAACCTTGATCCACTGAAGCTACAAAAGGGTCTTAAATGCATTTTTGCATGGATGAGGAGGAATGATGATGTATATACTTCATTTATAATTTTAAAACCACTTTTTTATCATAGTAGAATCTTTAGGACACCATTGTGATGGATTTCTTGGGTAATTTTAGTTTATATCATAGTCAAACCCATGAATCATTAATGTGCAAATATAATTGGAATTGAAGGAATGTTTGCAATATGAACCTATTGTGTGGGGTTGGTTATGCTCATAGTTAGGGTTTTGTTCTATAGTATGGCCTTGTAACATTTTGCACCCCATCTAATTGTGGGTATATTTTCCTCGGTTGATAATCTAAGGAAAATATGAGAGGATAGAAGTTTAGGAAAGGACAATAAATTGCAAAACCTATAGTAGAAAAAGACATTCAAAGGAAGCCCTAGGGTTTCAATTTCTTTTTTTGGGTAGTGCATTTTTTGTATTGTAATGATGTGGGTTTATCACAAATTTATAATTGCAACTTTTTAAAACTTTATATATTGAACAATTCATACTAGAATCAAATTTATTTGAGTGCCTCCTCATGTATGGTATGCATTTATGTTATCTAGTCAATCAGCCAAAAGTCTATAAAATCTTTATAGAATCCTTTGTAAGGTATATTTTTAATATAATAAGGGAAGTGTATGGGCATATTCATGGTTTACTAAGTAGAATAACTTAATATTTTGCAACCATTTATTAGTTTTCTAAATGTATGTGTAGAGCCTAGCTTGCATGTATATTTTGAAAGACATAGTCTTTTGTAGTTTTTTGATTAAGGAATTACCTTGGTTTCTATTATAACATGTTTTATTGAATTTAGAATCTATTTCATAATAAATGTATTTTTATATGAATATCTTTCTCTCCCATCATCCCCAAAACACTTAAAATGTGCATTAATTTACACATCATTCAAATTCTATTTGCTTTTTTCTTAACTTCCACACGTAAATGCATATAAAAACATAAGGGGTTATCCTACATGTCAGTGTATACTCTAATGCTTGTTACACAAAGGCTGACCTAAGCCTAATTAGGCACTAATTGTGCATGTTGTGTGACTCATTAGGATTCTTGGATATTTTCCTAATGAGCTGCCCAACTAGTTTATAGACTAAAGAGGTGTTGATGCACATCAACACCTCATGCTCAGATATTTCTCCTTTATAAGTTGACCCCTGTCTATCTTATATTCCAGGCTGATTACATAAATTTTTTGGTTTCTTCAGTGTGTTTGATTTATATCTTTGTGATTGGTGATTTCTTCATGGTATCAGAGCCATATAGGATATTCTCAGGCTGTGAAGGTGAACAAAATTGTTTGTATTTTTTTTTATTGATCTATTCCTCCCTATGTGTGATTAATTATTTGTAGGCTATGAATGCTTGGAATCCTGAGGTAGTAATTCTCTATGGAATTATTTTTCTAATCTCTCTTTTCATGATAACTCTACATCCATCCAATTTGTAACCCCTGCCACTATCTGGTAGTTTTGAGCCTCTGTGGGAGGTGAGATTGAGGGGTGGTTTCATTTTTTTTGTAGATAGGAGGGGAGATTGGAAGACGCTAAATACTGGTTCCAAATCCAAAATACTCTTTGTGATTGTTGTGAGGACATTTTGTGAGTTGGGAGGCCATGTAGTGTATAAGGTGAGAAGGTGTGATTCAAACATGTTTCATCGGCAAAGACCAACACATCTGGCATGATTCAGGTGTGTTTCTTTTTGTTGGCTAGTAGTGATCTAGACCCCTATACCTTTCTTTCGCTTGTCATCTTCTTGTTGGTAGACACACCTGAAAATTCTATCATCGGCTCCTTTGTGAGTGTGTACAATGTGTAAGCTCATACTTAGCCCTTCTCAACAATCTAGACCCCTATTTGCATTCAACGAAGCATTTTTTTTGTTTTGCAAGGGTGTGTATTGTAAATCAAAATCACCTAATGTTATCACTCTCCCTCTAATGCACACCTAAGTTTAGGGGCATAATTTTTCATAGTAGGATGTTATTTTTTGTTGTGCAGAGGTCAATATGTTGCATGGAAATTAGTCCCATGTTTTTTCCTCCTATTCTAATCTTTTGGTGCTTGCAATATTTTCTACCAATCTATTTGTAAATGGTGAAAAACTCAAAATAGTGTCATACTTTTTGCATCATAGCTTGCATTCAAGTTTTGTTTCTTTTCCACAAATCGAAAGAGCACAAAACCACACTCCTCCTATAAAGTGCCTATTTGTATCATTTTTGGGTGATTTACAAGCACTCCTATAAAGTGCCAAATTGGGGGGAAAACAAATAATCAAGAGGGGTATTGTGTGTGGTTCATTTTCACACTTCCTTGAGAAGTGCTTGTGTTTGTTGTGTTTCTTCACTTCTACATGCATTTCTAATTTCTTATTTTGGGTATGTGCAGGATCATCATGGAAAAAATAGACCCTTAAGTGGCGAAAAATTCAGAAAAATCAGAGTTAGGCAACTTGACATAAAAATTTGAATAAGTTATCTATATTATTTCAAAAATATGTAAGAATAGAATCTGTAGCAAATTGAATGTAGTTTCTAAACTACTAGGTTTATTTAAAAAAAAAAAATCTATTTAGTGAAAATTTGAAATTTCAATGTAGTAGTACTTAAATTTCAAGGAAAAATAAGGTGTATGTCGACCACCTAACCACAATAAAATGATAATATTTTTTATAAAATTTTATATATATGTAGAGGACTCATGTCCCAATGTGATGCATATTTTTTTGTAATTTTTTCCAAGTAAATAATTAATTATGAATTTTTATTACAACTTTTAAAAATATAAAAACCTCAACCTTAAATGGTCAAAACTTCATGAAATTCTTTTTTTTTTAATCCTATAGTATTTGAAGCATAGAATGTGAAACATGTTTCAGATTCAAAAATGTGATCTTGTTTGAAAGCTATCGATGTTTTTCAATTAGCCTATCAATTACGACTTTAGTCATAATTCAAATAGAAATGAATAATAATTATTTATTAAATTCAAAGTAAAGCATAATTTATATTGGTGGAAATTTCAAAATATCCTTTAACAAACTTTTTCGTTTCATCAATTTTGGGTTAAAAAAAAGTCATCAGCCACATACCCTACACAAACCCATCATATCGCCACTTTTTGGCCCATTATGATCCTACACATACCATTTTTTGCATTTCTACAAGCAACTATCTAAGTCAAAGTACTATGGAATCTAATGTTATTATAGTGCCCTTAACACCTTTCAATTATCATGATTGGAAGATGAAAGTAATTATTGTACTTAAGAACAAAGGCTTATATAGGGCTCTTGGAGCCTCACGGTCAATTCCCACACTTGATAAATTTATTGCTAACCTCACAAGGGAGCAAGAAAATTTAAATCAAATGGGTACTTTGAAGTCTACAAAACCTCAAGCCCTACTTGTAGGGAATGAAACACATCAAACTTCAAAAGGGGAGAAGAACAACACTAAAAAGGACAAGGAAGTTAAGAAAGAAAGCAAAATTGACAACTCCAAAAAGGACTCTCAAGGTAAAAAGAGAGTTGCATGTGCCTTTTGTAAAAATCTTGGACATGATGAAAATCAATGCATGAAGAAAAAAATTGAAGTTGTACAAAAAATTCTCAAAAGGAATAATATAGGGCTATCTGATTCTATCAAGGCATCTTCATCAAATCAAGATAATACTAAGGACAAAGAGAAATCAAAGGGAAAAGCCTTAGTTTCCAAAGCATCTTTATCTCCATCATGGATTCTAGACTCTGGTTCTTCATACCATATTGGTTTTTCATAGGTTGTATTTTCATCATTAGAACCATCAAGAATGTCCACAATCACCTTAGGTGATGATACTCCAGTATTGGTAAAAGGGAGATGGTTTGTTGAAGTTGAAGGAGTAACATTTGCAAATGTTCTAAGTTTAACTTCACTCTCAACTAATCTCCTTTTAGTGTATCAAATAAATCATTTAGGGAAGGGAATGAGAGTACAATTCTCTCTAGATTCAATTAATTTAAGAGAATTACAAAGAAAAAATTTGGTAGCAATAGGAGAGGAAAATCACCACTCCAGATTATATACCTTCTCCAATTTTTCCATAGATATTTCTCCAAAAGCACTACTAACTCATTTAGATAAAGCTAGCAAACTATGGCATGAGTAGTTTGGCCATCCTTACTATTGCTATCTTGAACAACTATGTCAACAGAATATGGTTAAGGGATTATCTAAGGTTAAATTTTCTAAGGGCTTCGTGAGTTTTGAGCACTTGGCAAGCATCCAAAAGCAAAATTTGACAAAGGTAAATCATGGAGGGCAACACAAGTTTTAGATCTTGTTCATAGTGATGTTCCCCATCCATATTTTACAATGGTTAGATATGTTCTCACCTTCATTGATGATTTCTCACATTTTACGTTGGTCTACTTTCTTAGGAAAAAATCAGAAGTGTTTGAGTCTTTTCAAGATTTCAAAGCTCTTGTCGAAAAATAATCAAGGAAAGTCATCAAGGTTCTTCAAATAGATAATGGGAGAGAATATTTCAACAATAGTGTTGAGTAGTTTTGTATATTAGAAGGGATATATCTATAGCACACAATTCCTTATAGCCCACAACAAAATGGTTTTGCAGAACAAGAAAATAGATCTTTAAAAGAGATGGATAATTGTTTGATTCAATCTAAGGGCCTCACACCATCATATTGGGTAGAAGCAATCAACTACGCATGTTACATACAAAATAGAGTTCCACATAAAGGCCTAAAAGGTATCACTCCCTTTGAAGCTTGTAAAGGATGGAAACCATTAGTTGATCATTTCAGAGTTTTTGTTGTGCATGCCATGGCACTCATTCCAAAAGAGCAACACAAGGCTATGGATCCCCAATCCAAACATTGCATCTTTGAGGGATATCCAAATGGTGTAAAAGGCTATCACCTACTCCACCCTGCCACACGTGAGTTGTTTATTGAGATCTAAGTGTTATGTTTCAAGAAACATCACTTGAAACTATACTTGAAACTTCACAACATATTGTGGACTCTTCAGATCCTAATTACAATACTAATTATTCAAATCATTCTCAATAGATTCCTAGTGTAGTATCTTCTTCTTCTATTTCCCATGGTGATGAGGATTCATCTTCATCTAGTTCAAGGATTGCATTAGAAGTTGATATATCTACACCAGACTCACCCACATCTTACACTATACATAGGACAGATATAGGGGTACAACATTCAATAGATGAAAAACTAATTCAATTAGATTTTTAGGGGGGGGCACGTGCCTTCATTGCTTTAGTTTCCAATCCATAGACATTTTGAGAGGCATCAGGAATACCGAAGTGGGATATTTCTATGGATGAGGAATATGATTCCTTGATTAGAAATCACACTTGGGATTTGAATTCACTTCCTAAGGTAAGGAAGATATTTTTATGTAGGTGGATATATTGAACTAAATTTGCAATAGATGGTCAATTAATAAGTACAAAGCATGACTAGTAGCCAAAGGTTTTTCAAAGTTGTAGGCATTGACTATACAAAAACCTTTTCACTAGTTGCTAAGATGACTTCCATTAGACTCACACTTGCTATAGCCACATCACATGGATGGGACATGTATATCAGATGGATGTGAAGAGTAAATTTTTTCACAGATACCTTTAGGAATAAAGGGTATATGCAGGATCATCATGGAAAAAAGTAGGCCTTAAGTGGCCAAAATTGAGAGAAAAATCAGAGTTTGGCAACTTGGCGTAAAAATTTGAATAAGTTATCTATATTATTTCAAAAATATGTAAGAATAGAATTTGTAGAAAATTGAATGTAGTTTCTAAACTACTAGGTTTATTTTTATTTTTAAAACTATTTGGTGAAAAGTTGAAATTTCAATGCAGTAGTACTTAAATTTCAGGGAAAAAATAAGAAGTAGGTGTAAATAGAATACGTACTGACTAAAGAAATGATAATATTTTTGTAATATTTTTGAGTATAAGTGGGGACTCATGCCCCAATGGTGCCTTATTTTTTTTGTAATTTTTTCCAAGTAAATAAATTAATTATGAATTTTTTTATACAACTTTTTAAAAGATATAAAACTTGTATGTCTAGCATAACTTGGGTTAGAAATTCATTTTATTTCTTAAATCCTATAGTATGTGAAGCATAGAATGTGATGCATGTTTTGGATTCAAAAATGTGATACCATTTAGAAAGCTATAGATTTTTTTCAATCAACCTATCAACTAGGATTTTAGTCATAATTTGAATAGAAAATAAATAATAAGTACTTATTAAATTCAAAGTAAATCATAATTTATATCGATGGAAAGCTGAGAATCTCCTTTAAAAACCCTTTTTGTTTCATCAATTTTGGGTACAAAAGTAGTTGTGATCCTGCACATACCCTAAATCTACATGGAACAACCACTAGGGTTTGTTTAGGATTCATCCTTAGTTTGTAGACTTAGGAAATCTATCTATGGCCTCAAACAAGCTCCTAGAGCTTAGTATGCCAAGATGGACTCCTACCTCCTATATTCAAGTTTTACTAGATGTCATTTAGATCCTAATGTATATCTATTGTGGTGGAATGCTTCACTTTTGATACTAGTTCTTTATGTTGATGATCTTTTGATTAACGAGAGTACTTCATCTATCATTGTAGCAGTGAAGACATCACTTTATGATAGATTCGACATGACAAACATGGGTTTATTGCAGTACTTCCTTGGAATCAAGATTTCAAATCAACTTTAGGGATTATTCTTGCATAGCCCTGGAAGTATGCACTTGATCTACTTGCACAGTTTCATATGACTACTTGCAAACCATCTCTGACTCCCTTTCTTTTTGGATTCAAGCTTGAGACTTCTTCTACTACACCATTGGTTGATGCTACATTATATCAAAAACTTGTTGGTAGTCTTATATACTTGAATCATACCAGGCCAAACATTGCCTATGTAGTAGGCATGGTTTCAGGATTCATACAGAAACCTCATGAGCTGCATTGAAAAGCAGCCAAGAGGATCCTTCACTATCTTCATGGTACTCTTGGGTTTGGGATTCACTACAATGTTGGTTCATCACTTGACTTGGTTGGTTATACAAATTTAGATTGGGCTAGTGACACTGAGCATTGTAAGTCCACTTCAGGTTACAACTTTTCACTTAGTTCAGGTCTATTAGTTGGTCTAGCAATAAGTAGAATGCTATTGCTATATCATCCATAGATGTATAGTTCAGGGGGGCTATTAACGCAACTATTGAGGCTATCTGGCTTCAAGACATTCTTTTTGAGTTTGGTACTCCTTTCAGGTAGCCTATAGTCATCTATTGTAACAACTAGAGTACTATTCAAATATACATGAATCTAGTTTAGCATCAATGAACCAAACACATAGAAATTCATATGCATTACATTTGAGAGCTGATTCATGGTTAGATCATTGAATTAGTCTTTAGAGTAGGTTGCTAACATCTTCACCAAACCCTTCACTGAGAGAAAATTCATTCATCTATGAGCTCTTCTTGGTGTACGGTTTATATCAGTATCGTCATCATCGTTGGTGGGGCTTTCTAGTCTTCTCCACATCTTCTCTCTTTTTGGAGGATAGTTTTTTCCTACTAGGTTTTCTATCTTACTCTATTTTTTAGGGAGATTGCATTGTACATGGGTTCCTCACTAGGCTAGTAGCCCGGACCTAATTTATCCATGCCCACCTAAGTTATGCTTAAGGGGGATTTTTAGCATATACATTAATGCTTGCTACACATAGGCTAACCTAAGGCTAATTAGGCATTAATTGTGTAAGCTTTATAACTCATTATGATTCTTGGATATTTTCCTAATGAGCAGCCCAACTAGTTTATAGACTGAAGAGGTGTTGATGCACATCAGCACCTCATGCTTGGATATTCCTCCTTTATAAGCTAACCCCTATGTATCTTATATTCCAAGTTGATTACAAATAGTTTTTGGTGTCTTCATTGTGTTTGATTTATATCTTTGTGATTGTCAATTTTTTCACTACAATGTACATTCTCATACACTTATATGTTAGATCATTTATTTAGTAAGGTTTTGGACCTTCCATGTCCAAACTAGCACATAGGTATATTATGACACTAATGGAATGAATTGTGCAATGGACTTACATTGTTATAATGAAGTGCTCAATAATAATTTAATTAACCTGTCCAACACTTTGGGAAAACCCCCTTCATCTTGTAGAGCCAAAAGTGAAGGATGTCTTACCCACCTCAACATTGGTCCTAATTTTCCTAACTTGAATAAAGGATTGTGGTAATCTTCCTAAGTTTCACACTCACAATGCTTGGAATATTATTGAGGAAATTAAGGACTTATTTTCTACAACTCAAACCACTAATAAACATAATGACATTAATTTTATTGGACTACATGGTGTAACCAAGTCTAGCAAAAGAGTACTCAACACAATCTAGTTCACAATAGCATAACTTTCCATAGTATCCTCCTAGTCTTCCAATTGTAAATGTATTTCTATATTCTCATTTTGGATTTTGTGCTAAAATATTCTAGCTAGGCAATAGGAAGTCAAACATATCCAAAGCCAAATTAAAAAAAAACCTAATATTTTTCTAGTTAATCTAATAATTTTAAATTTAATTTATTACTAAATAACTTTTACCACCTTATATCATTTTTTAAAGTCTAAATTAGTTTAGGAGAATAAAATAATGTCATTTATTTTCCACACATTAAAATCATTTCAAGAAAAAGTATGAGGCGATAGTTCAATATATGAAAAAGGGTGAAATTGTAACTTTTTTTACATGAAATTATTGATTTAAATTTTTTATTATGTTGATTTGGGTGAAATTGTGACCTACAAGTAGTAATTTTGAGAAAAAAAATTGTTATTAGTCCTTATAATTATTGAGCCATGAATAATTATTTTCTTCCAAATAAAAATGCAAATTTTTTAATAAAAAATATTCTAAAAAATAATTACTAACTTTTCTATTGGCTAAATAATTTGACATCTTATTGCAATATTTATATTAATTAATTAATACAATACAATAAAAATAAAAAAATATGTTATGGATTTGCATAACTTAAATTTAAATTAAGGATATCAAACAATCGAATGTCAACTTAGATTAAATAACACAATGAATGCATCCTAAAAGGTAGTGATTGTTGACTTTGAGAGGGGAATTTACAAAATGGTAGCATGACTTTACTACCTATTATGCAACCTTGTTACCCAATGACAACAAAACATATACTATTGATTTAATTCCATGTGTTTCAAAGTAGCAACCAATTCAGATGAATATGTAATTTTCAATGTTTTCATAATGTTATCATTATTTTCCTACATAAATCTCTTTCTCTGGATAAATGCTTAAGGTGTGCTTCTATATATATATATATATATATATATATATATTTGAATAAAAATATTATTTTTAATAGAAATAGAGTGTCATGTAATTATAGCCAAATTAGAATATTAAATCCTATCAAAAATTTAATCTTGTAAGAATTTTTTATATTACAAAACATTGTACAATAAAAAAGGGTTACAACTATCTATCAACATATTGACAACAACATAATTCAAATTTTCAAATATTTTGTCACTTCATTCACATATCACCATTGAAGACATTAATTCTATATTTTTTAACCTTTATACAAGCATCATTTTAAAATCTTATTGTATAAAGAAGACACAATAATATTGTACATCACCCTCCTTCTATATTGACCCATTCAAAATTCCAATGAACTTAAATTGCAGTGCTTAATCTTGAAACAAAGATTTATTTCAATAACCTTGGATTGCATTACATAAATTTTAGTTTATATACACCATCTCTTACAATAATTTTTATGTAAGCAATTGTGTATAATTATTTATATAAAGATTTTTTATTTTTTTAATAGTATCCCCGCGACCCGTCTAGCAGCCCAGCAACCCATTTCTTGGTTACTTGGGGCGAGCGGGGGCAAGACTAGTCCCCTGTGGGGGGGCCAACAGCCGGCAAGCCAGTCCCAACCAGGTAAACCCAAGAGTGGAGTTGAATATATAAAGAATATCTTACTCATCAATATGTATGGTCTTATTAAAAAAAGTGAGGCCCACATTTACTTAAAAACAATAATATATATATATATATCATGTTATAGACCTAAGCCTATTTCGGCGAGTCTTGGTGAGTCGAGGCGAGTGAGGCTGGGCGAGTCTTTGGGACTCGGCTGCCGAGTACTCGCCAGACTCGCCGAGACTCGCGAGACTCGCCAGACTCGCCGAGTCCCAAGCCAAAGACTCGGCCATCAGTTTGTGGGCATGTGTGTCAAAAAAAACACATTTTAAAGTTTCAGAACTGCTTAATTAAATGGCTAAATCTCGACCTTGATGTTTTTTAAATATGTAATTAGTGTCTTTAATTTACAATTTTTTTAATTAAATGGTGCGCGCCATGAAGGTTTGTGTGGTTTTGAAGGTCTTCATTTGGGCTTGGTGGCGGGGGCTCCGCCCCTCTACCCCGCCCTGTATCGCGACAGGGAGCGCTCCTAGGGCGCTGCCCCGGGACCCCGCGAGGGGCGTTGCCCCTCGACCCCGCTGGGGGCGCTGCCCCCAGACCCCCGCAAGGGGCGCTGCCCCTTGACCCCGCTGGGGGCGTTGCCCCCAGACCCCCACAAGGGGCGTGCCCCCAGACCCCCGCAAGGGGCGCTGCCCCTTGACCCCGCTGGGGGCGCTGCCCCCAGACCCCCGCGAAGGGCACTACCCCTTGATCCTATTGGGGTGTTTCCCCCAAAACCTCATCAAACTATAGGTCTAAGCATGTTATAGGCCAATGATGAATCATGATCATTAAACCTACAAAATACATATCCCCTGTTGTAAATCTTTGCATCTTTTGCAGTCAAAGCCATAATCAAGGATTATCTTGTTCCATACATTAGACAACAAAGCATGCAGTCTTGAAGGCTACAATAAAAATTTAATAATAAATTCCTCACTTGAATATACACACCAATCATTGAGATGCAAGAAAATATCATGGCTGCATCATCATCTATGACCTATCTTAGACACTAGCGCATGACTTGTCGTGATGTTGGGATGAGTAATGCAAGCTCTTTTGAGCCATAGACTTATATTTTTAATTTTGATATTTGTTTTGATGCCATGGATTTCATATTCCATGAGTTTTGTATACATTTGACAATATTTATAATTTTATATATTTGAATGTGTTATTTCCTTCAGCGAAAATTTGCGTTTATACTTATGTGATCGATGTATGTTTGTGTATGAGATCATAGTAATTTCTATTTGATGATGTTATTGTGTCTTTAAGGTTTATTTATTAAAGGGTGCGTGAAACAAGTGTTAAATCCTTAAAAATCTCTGAATTTCTTGGGTTTTTCTATTTGCCGAGTCTTTGCCGAGTGCGAGAGCTCCGAGTCAGTCAAGTCAAAAATTGGCTTGCCGAGTCCAAGGCGAGTCCGAAGTCTTGTAACTATGATATATATATATATACCAATGGGACAGATGGCTCAAATTTCCGGTCAGTTCCTTCGGACGGGATAGTTTGCCTCTACTTGGAATCAATCTACACTCCCTTTCCCTTGAACACATTGTACATAATTAGAAGACGTTTCTATTGAGCTTTCACCAAACCTCATGTGCTTTACCTGTTATGGATCAACAGATGTTTATTACAACCCTAGTTTATTAACTCATCACAGTGCAGAAGCAAAATAGATTCAATGTAAACAAGAAACAGTAGCAGAGGAATCCATAAGCACCTGAGTTCTTCTGCAACTTTCAGGTACGCTCCTTACGGAAAGTTTCCATTGCAAATTCTCTTCCTTTCCTTCCCGCTCCTCCCCCACATTTCCTTTCTCCATTTGCTAAGATTTCGCATGGTTGAGGAAGGAATCTAGGATTCTTTCCACTGTCTCAGAACTATCTTGGCTCTTTGCCATCATTTCGATAAGCTGAACTTTTGTCATCCAAATTTTAACCCTCAGAGCTCCATTATCTTCACTGGTCTCAGAAGAAGAGGTATCTGATGATGACTCACGATTCATGGGAGAAATATCAGAAGTGGACCTGCGCGCTAAGAGCATACTTTCAAGCCTAGACTTTGCATCCGTTGGTATCCCAGAACGGACCCTTCATGGCTCGTGTTGGTTGTTCTCCAACTTGGGCAATTGGGCAAGAAAATAGAGTTGCTTGGCGTTGAGACTGGCAGATCCATCCAGAGGTTTTGCTCTCACTCCCATATGACGAACTGCTTCAGAATGCAAAATGACAAAGCCTGGATAATCTGCGAGGACGTCATCTACTGTCACAGGCTGCTTCACCTTCAACACTTGTCCGTCTAATTTCATGATCTTAACACGCCCACAATGTCCTCTGAACAAAATTGCGTTGCCCATCAAGTCTAATTTGGAAATCAAATTCTAAAAATAAGAATATCTGATTTTGGGGGTTTTATTTGGCTTTTATAGACACATCGATGGGTAGCAACAAATTTGCAGTCAACGACAAACGTGTTTATTAACGTGCTTGAGAGGATCATTGGGTCTGGTCAACAATCAGTAGGAATGGTTCAAAATTGTTTGGCTAAGCTGCGTCTTTTAACGATCTCGACTATTGATAATGACAGAGAGTGGCATAGTACTTCTCCTTTTGAAATATTGTAATTGGTTAGTTACGCTAGTCTTTATTGATTTTTATTGGGTAGGGAACAATGTTCAATATTTTTAACAATATTGGATTAATAGTTGTGATTTTAAAGTTGTTAGTGTTGATGATAACTATCCATAATTGAATGAAATGTATTTCTTAGATCTAAAACCAATGCCCCAGTAAAACATGACTTAGTCCACAACTATCATCTCACATTTTTTGGTCATTTTTGAACACTTTGACAAAAAGTATGCTAATGTGGCATCATATCTGATGATGTGGCCCTCAAACCTTAGTTATAAGTAGGGGACTTTCCAAGTAAGCGAGTGTAAAAATTGGGAATGATTTGAAATTTCCACATAAGATTTTGAGAAGCACAAAGTTAGGGTGCTCAAATACTAGGTCATCTCCCATATGATACACTGGTGCCAAAAGAATGGAATTGTACTTGTCTTTAAAATATTGTTGTAGTACAAATATATATTTTTAAACTTATATTATTAAATTAAAATTATAATAACAATGAAATTATTGATTATTATTATTATTTTTTAAAAATAAAAGGCATTAAGCCGACATAATATATTTATGTAATTGTAGACACCTAAATTTGGACACTTAATTTATCCAAATTTATCCCCTTTCATCTAAACATCCCCTTATTCGCATTAATAAGTAATATCACTATTATTTAATTAATCCCTCTAAAGTTCTTCTAATCCCTAAGGTATCTAGTTAAATAATTAAATGCCTTCCCCCTTTCATCAAATGAATTAAATAAATGTGTCATTTATTTAATTCCCTTTATGTCACATCCTCCTTCATTTTTATCTAATCCTAATCCATCTTCTAATCTCATTATTAGGGATGTGCACATGCCTAATCCTTGATTAGGATGTGTCACATCCTCCAATTTTTGCAAGTTGGCCTCTAATCTCTCTTAGCCACCCAACCCTTCTCTAATCCTTCATTAACTAGCCTAATCAACCTCTCAAGGAATTTTTAATTCTTTTTATCATTTCAAGGAATATTAAATTCATTTTTCTCTTCCCCATGTGATCTTTGACTTGTCACATCAAGTCACATGTGAAATCTAACCCTCTCCTAACATGTCATTAATTAGTCTAATCAATTACTTGCACAACCTTAATCACCTAATTAGGTCATCTCTAATTCCCATATCATTTATGGAATGTGTCCTTAGTCAACTTCATTAAAAGCTTTCTCTTTTTGAACAAGGCATCTCCATTCCCCATGTGAATTTTTAATTCACATTTAATCCCCCAATGCATTTAAAGGAATTTTAAATTCCTTCTCTCATCCCCATGAGAATATTTGAAAATTTTTTAATTCCCCACTTGTCCTCTCACCCACATGGGGACAAGTACCTCCTTTATGAGGAGATCTTGTCCCAATCCCAAGGTACTTTGTACTCCCTCCATGTCATGTACTATCCTTCCACCTCATATACACATCACATATTTTAAGCCATATCACTTGCCACATGTCAAGATGTGAGGGTTTGTGATTTCTCAACTCATTTTAGCCCTACATCTTGATCTTGGTGGCTCAATCTTGATCGTCCATTTTCCTAGAGATTTCCAAAATCTCTATAAATACCCCATCTTTTCTCTCATTTTGGGGGAGATCATCTATTGTAGCCAAACTCTTGCAAAAAAAATCTAGAATCCATACTTAGCCATTTTTACACTTGCATCCACTTCCACTCATCTTCTCATCCTCATACAATCATCTAGCTTGCATCTCTTTCCATCCAAGAAGCATACAACATCGAAGATCAAAGGGCCAACCAAAGAATCGATTTGAGACAAGGTATAAGGTTTCATTTTGTCATCTTTATTTTGTGTTGAATCCAACTAGGATAATCTTGAGGTGTAGGTTATTTTTAGTGTTATTTGCATTCCCTCGTTTGTTGTTCATTTTCTAGCACCTAAACTCGCTCTATCATAGTAATAATATAAAGGTTTGAAAAACATTGTTTACAACTGAAAGTATACTTTTTAGCTCATCATATATGTAGTAAACATTAGATTTCTAGCTATCAAAATCTAGATCATATCAACTTGTCTAGCTACTAACTGTATGCACACTAGTGCTAACTTATGTTTAAAATTCAAAATATCAGCTTGAATAATACAAAATATAGTTGATTACATGTTTATTGCAGACTATATGTGACTTTATGCTTATATTTCATAACATATATGGCCTGAATTATTGAGCATTCATGTTGCTTTGCTCAGCTTGTGATTCTACAGATTCCACCAATTCCAATTCCTTTTTTTTATGGTTTATTTCTTGACACTAACTACATGGCAACAACGATGTGTGAGGAGAAATGAGAGGGCATGATATTTTTCTTTGAATTTTCTCTCCATGTCCTCCCCTACTTCAAAATGATGGTGTGCAAGCGCTTTGTGTAAGTGGCTGGGTGAATCATACTCCAATGTTGTTTTGAGTGCTATAGTACCCCTCTGTTTATGCTTATGTTTTCTGTTGTTACGTTTTCATACTGTTAGACTATAATACCTTGTTTGGATATTTTGATCGCTGGTTTCAAGCAATAGTGGATTTATTCTGTGACATGATGATACTTTGTATGGCAATTATTATTTTTAGACATGATTTGATATAGTGTAGATGTTTACTTTTAGTTGATTATTGTTATGTATATGTTATGATGGACTAACATCTATTTATTTCGTCAGTTTGTTGTGAAGTGTATTGGTGTGGAGAACGGAATCGCATCAATCGCTTGCGAGTGCCCTGTGATATCTGTGATTTTCTCCGCACAGTGTGACTGTTCAATGCTTTATATATATATATGTACATTATTTGTTTGGTTGCAGGAATTGCAGGTACATGACACCGACTCCACCTGGGTACTCAGGTTTGAGTGTGTCAAGACTCAACGGATACGTTGGTTGGGAAATAGTAGTTTGGTTTACCCTAGTCTAGTCTATAATCCTGATTTTAGTACTTTGTCTGTTTTAGTTCAGAGTCATAGGATTGTATGTCATCTTTTGTTTGGATAAATTGCTTGGAAGGTAAATTTGGTTAAATTTTAATGTTGGTTTTCGTGCTTTAAATTATTGGTATTTAAATTAATGTTTAAATGTGGAAGAGATTAGTTGCTTAATTGTTTAATTAATTAATTAGCTTATTTGGTTAAATGGTTGGTCTTAAAAAGATTAAACTAATTTAATTAAATAAATAAATAAATTAAATTAAATTATTAAGTGTGTAAATTATATTGTATTTGAAAATTAGAAAATTAATAAAAAATAAATGTATGTAAATTAAAATTTGAGTTTTAAAAATTTAAAATTAAATAAATTAAAATTTGCATGCAAATATTGAAGGGCAAAATTGCCAAGAAGTTGTTAAAAGATATTTGTACTTCTCGACAAGTGTGTCAGTGCTTTAATGAGGTTTTGTTGAGGAATTTCTTCACGGAGGTTATTGTGGATCTAGGATTGCACAGAGGTTATTGAATTTCCTCACGGGAAAAATTATTAGAGCTTTTGCAAAACTTCTCTGTGTGTGCTATTTTGAAATACTGTATATTTGTGGAAAATCTTTTGTTTAATTTTGGATTGGGATTTGCTGTACGGGAAGAGATTAGAAGCTTCAGGCAACAGAGGCAACAAAGAATTCTCTTCACCAGTTAGCAAAGGAAATCAGGCAATCCTCTTGTAAAATTTAGTTTATTAGTTTTGGAAAGGAAAGCTTATGTAGATATTTTGTTGTATGAATTCTTGATGGCTTCAAAAAGCTTCTGTTAAAAAAAAAATTATGTTGAAAGTATTTTAAATTTGTAAAGAAAAATATTTGTTTAAAAAGGGAAATGATTCTACAGGGAATAATTTGGGATATGAAACAAAATTTTTGTGCGTGATTTCATTTGAAAATCCCGAGGAAATTTGATTATTTTCCAATTTCCCCAGTACAGTTTAATATTAGTTTCTTCTCTGTTAAAACCCCGTTGAAATTTTAATATATATATATATATATACATATATATATATATATATATTATATATATATATAAATTGGATTGAGAATGGAGCTTAATGTTTATGTGAAATTTTCCTTAAAACCCATGCACCGTACAAGCGAATTTTAATTAAATTTGGGCCGAAATTTGAATGGCTGACATAATTTTCCGCAGATTTTATTTGTGCTTTTAAAAAAAAATTAAATTAAGTATAATGGGCAGGGTCGAAACCCTCCCCACATTTAAAAATAAAATAAATTAAGTATAATGGGGAGGGCGCAGCCACTATGCCTACGTCATCCCACATAAGGGCTGCGGCAGGGGCCGCGTGATTTTTAGAACTTTAATCCATTTAAAGATTTTTTTTATTATTACAGATTTTTTTTATAGTTTATAAAATCCGAGTTTAAATTATATTCAATGCAAAAAAAAAGGGGGACTTTGAATGCAATTTTATTTAGCATTAATTATAAAATTCGGTTTTATTTAAATATTATATATATATGTGTGTGTGTGTGTGTGTGTGTGTGTGTGTGTGTGTGTGTGTGTGTGTATGTATATATATGTATAAATATATATATGTATATATATGAGAAAATGAATAAGTATGTGTGATTAAATATATTTTATAGTGTATATATATTAAAGTATATATATATATATTTATATAATTATATTTATTAAAGAAGGAAAAATAATTTTGATATTTAAGATGTATAAAATATTTTTTTAAAATTATGATGCATGTGAATTTCTAGAATTATTTGAAAATGAATTTTAATTAAGATGAGTTGATTCCATGCATATTATATTGTTTGAAAGGATTTAGAATATCCAAATGTAGATGTGATATATTCTTTCAATTTGTTTTAAAACTTGTTTCCTTGTCAGGTAAAATGGGAAAGTCTCAATTAAACAAGTCTTCCAGATCAAGTTGTAAAAGTGGGGATTGTGAATGTTAAGTTAAATTCTTATGTTAACTAAGGATGTGTACATGGCTATGCTTGGTGGTTTGACACCTGTGTTATGAACATTGATTATTGTTCGTTTTATCGTGATTGGTCTTTTATATAGATTTTGGTTGTATGTACACCTTATAAACCTTAGTCATAGAACATAGATTTCCATGTTATGTTTAGGGGAGTGGCTATTTGTAAGGGCCGACACACAAAGTGGTGTCAGGGTAACTTACAAATAGTTAAGTAGTCAGTCAAATTAAAAGACACAATAGTTAGAATAAAACTCTTAACAAGTTGAATCATGCCTCGCTTATGACTCTTGAGCTACTTCATTCTTGAGTATAAGATGAGAAAGCCTGGAATGGCAAATCGATGTCTTGTTTCTTCAAAAGACATTCGATTCCACAATAGTATGCAATAGGGGTCGGGTTTCGTAAGAGGTTACCAGGGTAACCCAAGATTAGGGGCCGGAACCTAGGAAGAAACACCAGGGTAACCTTTGCAACTTTGTGATGACACTCCACCTAGAATAACAGTTAACCTTGTATTTGTAAAATATTCAATTGTCAAAATCTGGAAGCAATGTAACCAATAGTTTGTTGTGTACTAGTGTCTAGGGTTAGTAGATTAGGTCTAGGTAGCCTTATTACTATCTCCTAGCACGGGGGGTGGACCTACAGGTACCACATGGTTGGGTGGAACGTGCACCTTACTCCGTTGGGTCCCCAGTTTTGTAATCATGGCATTGGCAGCTTCATGGATGGAGAGCTCGCACTTGGAAACTTTTGTGTATTTCATCATTGTATATTGTATATCTTGTATTTAAAACATCCCTCAAATGTTGTGAGGTGAACACTTGTAATTGTAATCATTATTGAACTACCTCATCAGATGGATGAGTATTGTATATATTATCAAATGCAATGTATGAAACAAATTTGTATCTTATATTAACTTGAATGGAATCCAATGTTATGCAATGTTTATCTTTGATGTTTATGTTAATGTTAATTAATATGTGCAATGCAAAATACTTAAGTCACTTATGGAAAACTCAAAGTAGTGTAACGTCGCTTAGCCTAATGAATGAATGCAACTAATTAACTTAATAATTAAACTTTAAAAAAAAAATTATTACACCATTATACACTATTGCAACATTCTTAGGTTATTAAGACGGGGCATTACAAGTGCAATGTATATATTTATATAGCATGCCTTATTATGCAATTAATGCCTAGGGAAAATCCCACCCACATATGCTTCCCCTTTCCAAAAATTGTATTTCTTAATGCTCTTGAGTAGAGCATTATCCTACAAGAAAACTTCCTGAATGATTTATTTTGCTAGTTTTGTCATATCTTGATAGTTTCGATTTAAATCCAACACATTTGACACAAAAATTCACATGAAATCTGAAGGAAATATCAATCTCTGATCTAACGGGTGTAAGTTGCCATCTCCTATCAGAAATCTCAGGGACTTATACACAGGAAAGCACTCAGTTTTGAAAATATTTGATAGGTGTTCTCTTTCCAACCCTTTGGAGAATGGCAGCTCCCATTCTTGAAATGGAAAAGGAGCTATGTGATTTCCTAGAATAAATTCCATGGCCCGTTGTGCTTCTTTACAACCCATAAATTGAATTGAAACCCAAAAGAAAACTGCAACTCAACCCAAAAGAGAAGATTTTCATAAACACTTGACCTATTAGAACACCACGACCCTTGAGCTGAGATATGTGTAGTCAAATGAAACACTAAACCCTCAACATCAAAGCATCTATGTACAAAGAATAATTGATGTGCACCCTATGAAACGTTTAAAGCACAATGATGGAATAAAAATAAAATATTCTTGTTTGTTTTGAACATAGGGCATACCACCACAAAATCCCTTTGACTGCGTATCACAACAGGAGCCACCAGTCATATAATCCCTTAAACTTTATGTTTCAAATGGCTACGTACAACCCTTGAATATTGGCAACCATTTTGATCTTGAGCTTGAATCCTACCGAACCTTCCATTTTCCAACTATTAGAGTAAAGTAATTATTTAACTTTACTCTCCTCTTAAGACTTCACTTTATGCACATATATTAGTCATTTAATAATTAATATTAATTATTAAATGCACTCTCCTTAGGGTTAGGTTTTACTTTCCGTTTTGATCTCCTTTTATAAGGATTGATCTCTTGTATTGTATTCTATTCTTGATGTTCTTTTTTCAATCTGATAATACATTCTTGCATATTGTCAGAGCAAAACCCTTGTTTTGTTTCCTACAGATTTCTTCCTTATGGCAGGTTTCTGCATGTAGGTTTCTTGGGCTTAATAGATTTGTTTTTCATCAAATCTTACATGGTATCAAAGCTGGATCTATTGTAGCTTGTTCATGTTTGAAGAAAAAAGGGAGCAAGGGTTTGATAGAAGAAATTTGGGATTCTTCAGCTAATTTGAGAGGTTCTAGGTGTAGTTTTCAGATCTGACATTTTTTTAGCATTTTTTACAAGTGCATGCATCAGATTTGACATTTTTTTAGCATTTTTCACAAGCGCATACATCAGATCTGGCATTTTTTTGGGTGTCCTTTGTGTTGTTCACAGTGTTGTCCTTCCTAGAATCGTTTACCAGTCTTGCACCTTATTCCTCTGAACGCCGTGCATGAGCCGATGTCTGTGTTGGAAGATCTAAAAAGGAAGAACTTCAAACCCCCACAGGTGCCATACTTTGACTTGAAAGTTTTTTTACCGATGATTGCTATCCAGATCTATAGTCTATTTCATCAGTAAATTCTTCAGGTACACATAGATTTGTCTCAACCAATTATTGCTTTCTATTGCTTTATGGCTTTCAGCTTGTACTGGGGATTCAATTTTTGCATTGTGGGGGGGTGTTTTCTCTTGCTTTCTATCATTTCCATCAGAAAACTAGAATCTACAAACACCAAAACAAAACAAACAAACCCCTTTGGCATCTTCTTTCTAGTTCTAAAAGACCACTAAATAATAATTAAAAAAAATTCAGAGCAGTTGAGGCACAGTTCACAGGATGGCCAATAGATCTATTGAACCTCTCACACCACACAATTATCACACTTGGAAGGGTTGCATGATGACTCTTCTCCAGTCTCAAGGGTTATGGTCCTGTTTGGATGAGGTTCAACCTCAGTTGACTCATGCCTTTAAGGTTATGCAGCACAGGAACAATATGGATTAGGCTATGGGATTGATGGCTTTACACATTTCTGACAGTCTCCTGTTTCATCTTGATGGTTTTCTCACTCCTCGAGCCATTTGGACCAAGTTTGATGGACTTTTTGGTACTATCAATCAGTTCAGAGCTTTGTATCTTGAGGCCGAGTTAACTTCTTTAGTACCTGATTCATTTACATCCATTGAGGACTTTCTGATGAAGTTCAAACAACAAAGATCTATCTTGCAGGGTTGTGGAAAATTTAAGACTGATACAGAGTGCATCTTCCTAATTCTCTCTAAGATTCGAGGTCCATTTCAGATCTTCTCTTTGACCTTCTATTCCACCGCGGACCGCACCGGGATGTACCGCTGCCGGTGCTGGTGATACGGTCATGACGAAGCTTTAACCGGTGATTCGCGGTGCTGAAACAAGCATTGACAGCAGTCCTTCGAGAAAGCGGGGACGTGATTCAAGAAGATTGTCCAGGGCTGGTAGAATCTCCAATACCACTAAGTACGTTCAAAGCAGGTGGGTGGGAAAATCTTCCGAGGTTTGTTGAATATTTTCTCCGGGGTAGAAGATAGGAACTGGACGCGGCGGGGGCATCGGTTTAGTGGTAGGAGGCAGAGCTTTGGAGGAAGCCATGCAAAACATATCGGTGCACCTAGAAGGCCTCCTTCCACATTACGAGGGGAAAGGTCATGCTCTTTTCTGCGGGAGCATTGCTCCTCAGAATCCACTTAGTTTCTAGATTAAGTGCCTCTCACCATATGAAACACATAGAGGATTTGGTCACCGCTCTTGCCCCTACAAGCACTAGACATATTGTAGTTGGTGACTCAGCACAACTTTCAGTTCAAGGTTCAAGTATTGTTTCATTGGATGGTGGTTGTCTTCAGGATGTGCTTTTGGTTCTTGACATTTTGACAAACCTTCTATCTGTTTATCGGATTTTCCACTCTAGCTCAGGTAAGATAGTTGAGTTCTCACCACATGATGTGGTTATTCAAGACCTTCATGATCCTCACTTGGTTTTTGCTACTGGGAGTGTTGATTCTACATCTCATTTATACAAATTTGATGGCTTTGAGAGTTCATATACTATTGGTTCCTCTCTTATAGCACATGCAGATTCAGTGAGCAGGCTTTGGCATGAGCATTTTGGCCATGTCAATCACAGATATCTATAGTAGATGAGTACTCAGGCACTTGTGATTGGGCTTCCATATATTTCTTGCACTGATGGTGTATGTCAAGGTTGTGCCCTTTGCAAACATCATGAATCGCACCTGAGGTCAAACCCTCATGCTAGGGCACCTAGAGTTGGTACCTGATCTTATGTCGCTTCGACTCCTTCCTTTCAAGGGCCAGCTATGTGCTCGCTTTTGGCCGACTTCTCGGGCGTACATGGGTGTACTTTCTTAAGTACAAGTCGATGTCTTGACTCATTCGATATTTTAAGACATTTTGTGGAGAAGCAATATGGAATTTCTATAGGGAGGATACACACATAGATAATGAAATATGTTAATCAAACATTTACAAGATTTTGCACTAAGAATGGTTTACAACATGGGTTTATAGTCCGTTACACCCTCCAGCTTAAAATGAATTATTGAGAGAAAGAATAGAACAACTACGGAGATGGAAAATTGTATGATACAGTCTTGAGCTATGAGTTCTTCATTCTGGGCTGAGGCAGTCAATTGTACCAATTATATTCAGAATTAGATGCCTCATAAGGCATTGTGACATATGACTCCTGAGGAGGCTTGGACCCATGTCAAGCCTGATGTTTCTACATTCTGAGTTTTTGGTAGTGAGGCTTGGGCATTTATTCCTAATGCTCAACGGAAAGCCATGGAGAGGAAGAGCCGACCACTCATATTTGTTCTTGTGAGGATGTTAAGACATATAGGTTGTTTTATCACGATTCTAGAAGGTCTTGTTTATTTGGGATGTCGGTTTGATGGCTATCCTCGGATAGTTCTCCCTCATTGCCTACTCCTCCCTCTTCATCTCTTGAGGATTACTTATTTCTTGAGGATGATGTAGATGATGATCCACCATCTCCTCCACCACTAGTTGCTCTGCATTTGCCTCTAGGTGGGCCCATGTTACTGTTGAGGTAGCTAGTTCTTTGGTAGGTGATCCTTTAGATACTCGTACTTGTGCTCAGACATCTAGTTCTAGTCTTTTGAGTCATGCCATTTCGGATGATCCTCAAAAATTTTCATAGGCGATAGGTCACCTTGAGTGGGATAGGGTCATGGATGAGGAGTATTCTTCTTTAATGAAGAATCATACTTGGGATCTTTTTCCTCTTCCTAGGGGAAGAAAGTTGGTTCAGTGCAAGTGGGTGTATTGTGCCAAGTATGTTGTGGATGGTTCTATTGATAAGTATAAGGATCGTCTTGTTGCAAAGGGATTTTCTTAGGTAGAGGGTATTGAATACTCAGAGACCTTTTCTCCTGTCACCAAGATGAATTCTATATGCACAGTACTTTCATAGCCTTCCACGAGGGATGGGCCAGTGTTTCAAATGGATGTGAAGAGTGCCTTCTTGCGCTGGAGACCTACATGAGAAGATCTATAGCAGGAGCAGCCTCAGGGATTTGTGCAGGACACTTCTTTGGCTTGCAGACTTCGGCGTTCATTGTATGGTCTCAAACAAGCCCCTCGAGCTTGGTATGAGAAGATGGACTCTTTCTTGCTTTCCTCTCACTTCACACGCTGTCATTCTGATCACACAGTGTATATTCAGCGTTAGGAGGGTGATCTTTTGATTCTTGTGCTATATGTAGATGATCTCATCCTTACAGATAGCTCATCCTCCATGATTCAGAGTGTTCAAAGAGCTTTGATGGAGCAGTTTGAGATGATAGATCTTGGTCTCCTGCACTTCTTTCTGGGTCTTCAGGTTATTCAGTCTTCAGATGGGATTTCCATATTTTAGGAGAAGTATGCTCTTGATATGCTTTAGCGATTTGGCATGCTTGATTGCAAGTCTTCCCCCACTCCATTTCAGTCAGGTGTTGTTTTGTCTTCCACTTGTTCTACTCGCCCGATGGGCCCCGCTATACAAGCCGGTTGGTTTCGCGGTTTGTTGTGCTAACACATTCTCATCACGATCTTTCCTTTCGCGGTTAGCCTTGTCTCTCGATTTCCCATGACCCTCATGAGAATACCATTAACCAAGCAATAGCGATATTTTGAGGAGGTACATTAGGGCACCACTCATTATGGCATTCACTACGCCGAGGATCACTCATAATTGGCTTCCCGCTCCTCGATTAGGTGGTGATGTCAATGTCGGAAGATCACTTCTGGCTTTGTTTTTCCTTGGTTTCTAGATCATCCGTGAGATGTTTAAAGGCGATGCAGCTATTACATTATCATCTGAGAGGCTAGTACCGATGCCAGCGATCATTATCGAGTTAGGAGAGTTTTATGGCTTTGTGATTGATGATAGAGTTTGGGTTTCCTCCAGATAGTCCCACTATTATTTGGTGTGACAATCAGAGTGCCATTCACATTTCCCGCAACCTAGTGGAGCATCAGCGGACTAAGCACATTGAAATCCACATGCACTTCATCAGGTAGTTGATTCAGGATGGTTCTCTCATCTTGGAGTACATTCCTATAGAGGAGTAGGTTGCAGACATCTTCACTAAGCCTTTGGCATCTCCACGCTATCTTCAGTTGCCCTCCATGCTTGGGGTGAAGTTGTCCTTGGGGAGTCTCGGTGAGGCCTTCGCTTCCTTCATGTTTTGACATGTTTCTTTATCTCTTTTTGGAAGGGAGTTTTTCCCACTGGGTTTTCTCCTTTACTCCGCTTTATAGAGATTTTGTTGTATTCGGGTACCTGATCAGGCCATGTTGCTGAGACCCTTTGTTGCATTGTAGTTCCTTTAGCTTTCTTCTGCATTGTTTGTAGCTGCATTGTAGCTCATCTTAAGGGGGGAGTTAGAGTAAAGTAATTATTTAACTTTACTCTCCTCTTAAGACTTCACTTTATGCACATATATTCGTCATTTAATAGTTAATATTAATTATTAAATGCACTCTCCTTAGGGTTAGGTTTTCCTTTCCATTTTGATCTCCTTTTATAAGGATTGATCTCTTGTATTGTATTCTATTCTTGATGTTCTTTTTTTAGTCTGATAATACATTCTTGCATATTGTCAGAGCAAAACCCTTGTTTTGTTTCCTACAGATTTCTTCCTTGTGACAGGTTTTTGCATGCAAGTTTCTTGGGATTAATAGATTTGTTTTTCATCAAATCTTACACCAACCACCTTCCTTTGTAGCTTGCAATAAA
The DNA here is from genome assembly GCA_007258455.2 of Sequoia sempervirens. Lineage (NCBI taxonomy): Eukaryota > Viridiplantae > Streptophyta > Pinopsida > Cupressales > Cupressaceae > Sequoia > Sequoia sempervirens. The sequence goes on from VDFB02270651.1 coordinate 135,856,202, forward strand.
ATTAGAAGCTCATTTATAGAAATGGAATTCAATTCATTTTCAAAAGCATGGAAAATGGTTGAGTTCTCGGACATGCTTGATCATCCTCTCTAATGCTTGAGATTACTTGAATTCATGATATTATAACCACAGTCACATTCAAATTTGGAAAGCTGCATAGAGCCAACACTTGTTATTAAAATCACATACCATTGCTACGACCAATGAGACGCAGCTTGAAGTTACTTTGATAAATTCCTTACACAAAATATTTCCTGTTGGCTTCCATAGATTTTACACATGCCTACCAGTCATAATTTTTTGAAAATTTAACTTGTGTTGTATAGGATAAGCTTGGTTTAGATACGAGATCAATCTTTCACACATATTTGCAACGCAGTAAGAATTTAACTTGATAGAATGAACAATGATGTGGCTAACGTTGTACAACAAGAATGATGACATTTTTTGATAAAACATGTGCTTAAATTAATACTTAGTCAACCCCTATTTATTAATGATTTATCCCCACATATTACTAACTTTGGCATGCTTTTGCGATAGAGATTCTCTTCAGCATATAGAAAGATAGAAATTCAACTATTTTGTCAAGTATATTTTTATTAGCATGTTTTATTTTTTTTAAAGCTATAATTTGTAACAATGTGTTATTTCAAATTAAAGTGTAAGTTAACAAAGTTGCACTTTATGTGGTGCATTTATAAGTGAAATACCCCATGTGTGGTTGCTATATTTCTTATATCTTCCTCTTCTTCTAGGGTCCATTCATCTTCTTGTGGGAATCAACATGCAAGTACACTTTCTACTCAAGTTACTTGGGAAGCTCACTCCAAGGCTTGTCCCTAAACAATGAGAATGGATCATGGTAAATGGGGTTGGTAACAACTTGCTCGATCGTGCTCCACATTCCCATCACTTGTGGGAAGAAGTTATAGGTGGTCTACTAGTGGTGCTTCCAGTTGGTATGAATCCAACAAGTTTCCTTGACTGACTCTTATTATTTCACTAACCCATGTTATTTGAGATGAAAAAGATAAAAGTAAATAAAAATGATGATAAGTGTAACCCTCCCATACATACTCAAGGCTTCATTGATGTAAGGGAAAAGTTGGATGAATGATATCCTCTTCCTCCCCCATCTACTATTATAATAGCCACCTACTAGCTTTGTATTTGTTTCTTTTCTTTATGCTCTAATCTTTGCCCTATATGAACTTTAGAGGTGTGATTCTTTATCCACCCACTTTTTTTCATATGTGTAATAGTATTTATAAATTATAATCTAGATACACTTATTCATAAATTAAAAAAGACATGAATGTTTTCTTTTCAAATAGTGTATGATTTTTACAATTACTTATATTATTTAGACTAAGAAAGCGTGATAAATATAAAATAAATATTATATTTTTTAAGTATTAAAAAATTACTTTCCAATACTTTTAATAGAATTCCTTTATTAAAACCAAACTCAAGGATCCATGAAATGTTTTCTTATTTATCTTTAAAGACTACTACTCTCCAAAATTTTAAGAAAATATTTTATATCTTAATACACAATTAACTCATGGTGTGCTAAATTAAGGCATGTAGCCACCATTTCTAAAGAGAGTTATTCTTATAAAATTAATATATTCTAGATTACTGAGCAATCACAAGATTTATTGCATGAGGTCATGTATATTTAATGTAGACATGCAAATAATCCTTATGAACATTATGCATCTAAATCTAACTACTTAACATCAATTTCCTCTATTAATAAAATAAAATAATTTATTAGATTAATTCACTAGTGTTCATCTTGTTTAATTAGATAAATCAATTTATTTAATTAATTATCCTAAAGTCCTCTCATCTGATTTAATAAACCAAATCATTATGCATATTTTTTTGTAATTTTTTTCCAAGTAAATAATTAATTATGATTTTTTTATTACAACTTTAAAAAAATATAAAAAATTGTATGTCTAACCATCTTAACTTGGTCAAAACTTCATGTTTTTTTTTAATCCTATAGTATGAGAAGCATTGAATGACACATGTTTGATTCAAAAAAATACCATTTGAAAGCTATAGATTTTTCAATCATCCTATCATTCAGGGACTTTAGTCATAATTCAAATAGAAAATGAATAATAATTATTTATTAAATTCAAAGTAAAGCATAATTTATATCCATGGAAAACTCAAAATCTCCTTTAAAAACCATTTTTGTTTCATCAATTTTGGGTAAAAGAAAAGTCGTCAGCCACATACCCTACACATACCCATCATATCACTACTTTTTGGCCCATCATGATCCTACACATACCCTAAATAATGTAGTTAAGAGACAAGAACAATTGGATTACTAGGATAAGGCTAAAAGCATCTTGCCCCCCACTAGATGTGAAGCAAGAATGAGTGAAGAAAGGTGATCAGTGTTGTGGTATGTCACGAATAATCATGCTATACTATACACCTAACATGTATCCTTGCCAGGGTCATCACCAAAAAAGGAAAAATCACTAAAAAGGAAAAAAAATGACTTTGTAAAAACCCTAATTCTAGAAGCTTTTAAAAGGCTTGTTATAAGCAGTTTGGATGGGGATTGCAGTATGGTATTATTAGCAAGATTGTAATATGTTTGACACTGGATAATAAAATCATTGGATGGATCTAGTTTTGTGGATGTAGCCCGAATTTTGTCAACCACGTTAAATTCTCTGTGTTGTCTTGTTTCTGCTATAATTTTCTATGTGTTTTATTTCTCTGGTTTATTGATCAAATCTGCATTTAATTGTTAGTGTATACCTTGGAATTCCTACTGCTCTAAATGTGCAAATCTAACTAAGAATGCAAGAATAACAAAATACCAAAGACACCTCAAGATTAGCCAAAAGAGTGATACAACGAAAAGGAATGCAAATAAAATGAAACACAAACACTTTTACCTCCCTTGTTGTTGATACCTCTTTGATTGGCCCTTGTTTGGATTGGTTGTGTGCTCCTTAGATGATGGATTGAATGACTAAAATGCAAGCTTCAATATGCAAAATGATGAACAAAGATGGTTGAATGATTGAAAAAGGCTTGAGGATTCAAATGGACAGTATGTAGTTATGAGGAGTGCAAAGTGTTGGAAATGCCCTTGAGGAGGGTATTTATAAAGGAATTTGAATTCTCTAGAGGAATTCAAGGGTCAAGATTGATCCAACAAGGTCAAGATGAAGGGGCTATGGTGGGTTGAGAACCCACAAGCCCTCACATCTTGACATGTGGAGGGTGAAGTGGATAAGAGGATATGAGGTGGAGATGAGTTGTCAAAAAGATACATGAGGTGGAAAAGGACATGCACCTTGGGGGGTGAGAGGATTTCCACAAAAAGGGATTTCTTGTCCCCAAGTAGGAGTGAAAGGGACATTTGAGGAATTTTAGAATTCCTCAAAAATCTACATGGGAAAAGGAAAGGTGGTTGGTGGGATAAATGTGAATTAAAAATTCACATTCCTAGGATAAATCTAGAGAGAGGGTAAAAGGTGGGGCTTAAAAGGTTAGGACACAGGTACATGGAGATTGTGACAAGTCCAAGGTTCTAGAAGCCTTGGAAGATGAATATGAATTAAAAATTCACATATAAAAAAGAGATCTAGGAAGAATAAAAAGAAATTAAAAAATTCCTTAGGGAATGATTAAAACTAGTGTAATCAATAATTAGAAGATAAATGAGGATTAGAAGCCAACTTACAAAAGTTGGAGGATGCGACACATCCTAATCAAGGATTAGGCATGTACACATTCTTAATGAAGAGATTAGGAGATGGATTAGGATTAGATGAAAATGACATGTGAGGAATTAAATAAATGTAATATTTATTTAATTCATTTGATGAAAAGGGATTAAGGAGGGTAAGGTATTTAATTATTAATTAAAATACCTTAGGAACTGGCAGAATTAAAGATATTAATTAAATAATAGTAATATTATTTAATTAACTCGGATAAGAGGATGTTTAGATGAAAAGTGATAAATTTGGATAAATTAAGTGTCCAAATTTGGATGTCTACAGTTAGATATCTATTTTCTAACCATAACAATGGGAGGATCATGTAATAGTGAGAATGAAAAATTCTACAACTATGGCATGATAAAAGGATTTTGGTTTAAGGGATGATGGGAAAGAAATTAGTATCAATGAAGTGATACTTGTTTAATATGTCATTCAATGTCTGACATTCTTCAGTTCGATGTCCAAGAACATGATGATATTTGCAATATGGTATGTTAAAATCTTTAGGATGGATGACCAACCTATTCATAGGTGGTAAAAGTATAAGGCCTTTTTTTAAAAGTAGTTGAAGTCTCCTTTCACATTCAGGTGGAGGATGAGTAGGAAACTTGGCCTTTTTAAATTTGTATGGTCATTTTCGTTTGCTAGATTCTCCTTTTTCATAAATGGAAGGAGGAAGAGGACCCTTGGGGATCCTATCATCCTTTTCATTAGAATCAGGTAATGGTCGCTCACATGGAAGGAGAATGTTCAAGTTAGGAGGAGAATCAAAGATCATTGTACCATCATGTCAAAGTCTCCAATATTCAAAAGGAGGTTTATCGATATGAGGAGGATCTTGATATCCTAATCTTGTTTTGTTTTCTTCCATTGGTTTTTCTTCAAGAAGTTGGTGAATGTTATGCTCATGTGTTGTGTCACATCCTTTTTTACTTAGGATAGTAAAGCCTTTTCCATATGTTTCTTCTAGGTTAATGGGAGTTTTTGTGACTTTGTGATCATAAAATGGTTGAGAATGTGTTTGTTGAGAGGAACTAGGTCCACTTGATGGAGGGATCTTAGACTCCACTTGAGTTTCTGGATGAAGGTATCCAAAGTGATCAGGAGGTGCAACAGTAGGAGGATTTGTGGTTCATGGATCGGTTAAAGGTTGCATTGGCTTCAAGGTTATCAATACATTCATTCAAGAATGTGTTCATGCTATCATCATCTTCTCCAATGATGTCTACATCACAAGGAGGAAAATAATGAGGAGTTGAAGGAGCATGAGGAAGTTAAAGGTCATCAGGGTCACACCCAAAGGCACAATTGGACATGTCTACCAAGGATTTTAATGAATTCCAAAACTTATTAAAATAAAATGCCATAATGACAATGAATGGAAGTAAACTAGGATGCAAGAAATAGAAGCAAATAGAGAATATGAAAAGTATAACAGAAAGTAACTACAAAAAATTGAAATGTAGGAAATACCTAGAAAATGCCAAAAAATGTTGTTTCAAATGTGCAGGTGGACTGATTCACCCAAGGTGGCGAATGAGTCCAAGTATGATATTTTTTTGTGTTTTTCAAAAAATTTAAAGTGATTTTAATGCTTTTCAAATGCAAAATAAGGATGAAAATGTAGATTTTTAGTTTTGGAATGATATTCAATATGAAAAAATGAAGTCTAAATGAGTCTTTCACTAATGCAATTTTAAAAAACCCTAGGATGCAAAAATAATGCAATTAAGTCCTAGGATGCAAATATAAATGAAAACTAGAATGATATCATGTTAAATATGTAAATTTACCAAAATGAACCATAGATTTTTGGGTGTGAGGCTTATAGGCTACACTCTTAGGATGTTTCACCTAAAAGGAGAGAGATAAGCCTCATGAAAGATCAATGTGGTTCACTCAAATTAAGATGTGTATGATGTGATTAAGACTAAATAAGATGATCTAAATGCAACTAAGCTAAGTAATTGACTGATTATGAATACAAAACCTAAGAAATATGCAATGTTTGAAAAAACAATGTGTAATGCGAGGATGAATTAAACATGAACAAATGCAAAACAAAAAAAATAAGGTTGAATTAGAGTGCACATAGGTAGAGAATGAAGAATTTGGAGTGTCCTGAATGCTGATAGAGATCACCGAAAATTACTAGTGGGACTTATTTGCCACTGATGGTGAACTAGTCCTGTTTCTAATGAAAACTTCTGGAAATAGGTTTTTGAGTGTTAGGATCTGGAATCTGACAAAATCTAGATTTCTATCCTTAAGGTAAGACTCATTCGCCATTGATGGTGAATTGGTCCTCTCCCAAAATTCTACGAAATTAGGGACCAATTCAGTAGCGCCAGATCTGAGCTTGTCTTCTTGTCAGGTTGATAGAGTCAAATCTACATAAAATGAACTGTAGGTTGTCTCCAAGCTTGAAATAGGTTTTAGTTGACTTGAAACACTTTTTTGACCTCTTGACCACTTTTCAACACCTAATTTCTTGATAAATATGCATACAAAAGTCTGTAAACACACATACAAAAGGGAAAAAATGGTTAAGCATTAGGTTATAGGGATTTTCCTTGGTCAAATCCCACTTTGGTAATCAAACCCTTAATGAAGAAATGAAATGAAATGAACAAGGAAAGATGAATGAATAACATGCAAATGCCCTAACTCACCAACCTTGTTGAAGAAATCTTAAGATATATCAATGGTTGATCAAAGATACTCAATTGATGCTTGATTGAATGACACAAAGTGCTCAAATGTGATTTGAATGTTTAGTGAATGAAAAGATTGCTTGAATGAATTAGGAGATGTAAAATAAGGAGAAAAACACTTATTTATGCACACTTGTTCCTTGGTAACCTGATGATACCTCATCACAGGCCAACATAAGGTAATTTTAAATAAAACCCGAAAGAAAATTTGAAATATTTTAAATTTTGAGCCAAGAGGGACTCATTCACCACCCATGGAGAATGGGTCCCACCTTGAGCTTGAAAGTGGGTGTCAGGAATTATCTTTCATTTAATGTTATTTGTTGGCTCTACATTCAAATAGACACTTAATTAAGCCTTATGAGTGCATAAAGTGGACAAATAAAGCACAAGAAAGGTGTAAATAGTGAAATTAAGCCTAGAAAAGCATGAAATCTTGTTACAAGACTCTACAACACCTCAAAATAGGACTTGATAAGTGATGAAAAGGTGATTTTTAGGTGAATTGTAATGAATAGAGTCTAGAAAAGTGTAGAAATGTTTTACAACACTTCACAACAGCTTCACAAGATGCCATAATTTGAATATTTAGGTCATAATGTGAATGTTTAAGCCACATTACAACATTAAATCAAAGAAAAATGGACCAAGCATCATGAAGAAAGACCTAAAAGACTGTGAAAATGTCAAATGACCATTTTTCTACGGTATAACAACTATAAGAAAGCACAGAGTAGACTGTAACCTATCATCAAAAGTTTATAGAACCTTAAATGTAGCATCTCTAGTCAAAGGTGTCACTGCTCTTGACCCTCAAATCCAAGCCCAATTTTCAATCATAGTTTCCTCTCTATCTCCATTTTTTAGATCTATGACTATTTCCTTAGTTTTCATTTTTATTTGTGTAATAAATTACATTTTTCAGATCTAGGGTTTATCTTAATTAAGCTTGTTTAAAAAAAATCAAATTTCTCCTCTTTGTAATTATAAAGAAACAAACCCTAGGAGATTATCTCTCCCTTGCAAGTAGATAGCTAATAATCAAAATCTAGTTGGATTATGTTTGAATGTGGAGACAATAAAAGAATTTTATCCTAGTTAATCTACTTGTTAGATCTAGGATCTCTTTTTCTACATCACACTTAGTATCTGACCAAGCTTCCCTTAAAATATTAACTTCTCGATTGCTCCTTTCCTTCCAACTTTCAATATTTTATAGGTAATATTCCTCCTCTCCTTCATTGGCATCTGAAATAAGGGGAGCTAGAGGCCCAATGTCAAACACAATTTTTCTATCAAGTAATTGAGGGCTCTCATACTTGTTTCCATGGTTCAATAGGTTTACATCACAATGGATGCCGAATTCCTAGTCCCAAAAGGAAAAGTATCTTCATATTTGCAAGTAAGTTAATGTATTTTCTCTTTGTAACAATGGTAGGAATCAACTTGATACTCGGTTGATAGACTCCAAAGGCATGATTTTGACTAGGAAGTGTCGATAATTTCCACACACACCTACAACCACCAAATCATGATCCAACGAAGCTATAAATGGGTCTTAAATGCATTTTTGCATGGATTGAGGATGAATGATGGTGTCTATACATCATTTATAATTTTTAACTCACATGTTTATCATTGTAGAATCTTTAGGACACCATTTTGATGGATTTTTTGGGTAATTTCATTTGATATCACAATCAAACCCATGAACCATTAATGTGAAAATATGGTCAGAATTGAAGGAAAGTTTGCAATAGGCACCTATTGTGTGGGGTTGGTTATGCTCGTAGTTAGGGTTTTGTTCTACATTATGGCCTTTTAACATTTTGCGCCGCATCTAATTATGGGTATATTTTCCTTGGTCAGTAATTTGAGGAAAATATGAGAGGATAGAAGTTTAGGAAAGGAGGATAAATTACAAAACCTATAGTAGAAAAAGACATTCAAAAGAAGCCCTAGGATTTCAATTTCTTGTTTTGGGTAGTACATTTTTTGTATTGTAATGATGTGGGTTTATCATAAATTTATAATAGCAACTTTTAAAACCTTTATATATTGAATGATTCATACTAGAATCAAATTTAGTTAAGTGTCTCCTCATGTATTCTATGCATTTATGGATTTATGCTATCTAGTCAATTAGCCAAAATTCTACACAAGGGATGATGCAAGGCGTCGACACTCCCTATATGTCTCTTCCATGTTGACCCAAAAGGTTTATCTTTGTTTCCGCTCTCTTTGTGCCATTCTTCCAGTTCTATGTGTATTGGGGGGATGATGATAGTTCAAAACTCTCTAAAATCATTGTAATGAAGAACATATTGACCCCAAATCCATATATCCCTTATGTGTTTGGTGTTTTCATTTTGGGGGCAACCCCTCCCTTTTCTTTTTCTCTCACATAACATAGCTTTACTTGGAAACATATGACTTGGCATACAGTTTTCCAAGTTAGCTCTCATGTCTTCTTTCTTGTTAGCATTTTTCCTTTGCTACTTTAAAGTAATTGCTCATAGTATGGTGTTTAGAAATTTCTTTAAAGTGGGGGTATACATTGGAATTATTCTTTTTCATTTTGGTGGTTCTTTGTGCAACCTTATTACTTCATATGATGCATTTGTCGCTTTGTGGATGAAATTCAATGTAATTTCCTTCACGAGCATGATCTCTCTTAGCATATTGCATTCCTCTTAGTGGCTTGATGTGATGCACTACATCCCCCAAGTTGTGAATTTTCTATTCTTTGATTGGTCCTCTCTTGGAGACATTAGGCACAATATTCCCTAGGTTAAAGACCTCACATGAACTAAGAAAGATTCCTTTGAACATCCTTTGCATGTTGCATTTTCCATTTGTTGTTATATGGCCACCTTGCATAATAAAGCTTGCATGCCTATGGAGCCATCCTATTTATTCATGAGCTCCAAGCATATGAATTTTTGCTTGTCTCATGAAGCTCGAAAAAATAATTTTTGTGTGGCACCTTATTAAAGTTATCGGGAGGTATAACTTTGGTATGGTTGAGCAGTAAGCCTAATATGAAGCATGACTTTACCCATAGCCAATTGCGTGTGTGTGAGTACATTCTATCCATGAGTGTATGTTTCTCACCTTTTAGGACTTCTCACCTAGAAGACAGCCAGGAGTTCCATCACCTCAGAGTGAGTATGCATTTTTCTAGACAAAAAACCTAGATTTGATCCACATCAAGATGGAAAAACAGTTGAAGCATGATTTGATTCTTTTATTTTCTTTCTTTTATTTTCTCTTTTCCATCTTTGGAAGTGTATGATTGGCCTTGTCACTATTCTTTATATCATTTTCATATGTGTTCCTTTGTGCTTATATTTGGTTAGTCATAGGATCTTGATCCTAGGGGCTTGATCACCCCTCTTGATTGTTGTTGTCTCATCTTTATAGAATTGGTTCATTGGAACACCTCTTGATGTGTTTTTTTCTACTTTAGTGTGAGTATGAAGCAGGTCCATCATATCACTAAAGTGGGAGCTAAATGTAGTGCAAAAAAGGATCCTTTGACATTTTTTGCACTCATTTGGGTCCTCCTTTTGGATTTTGGCTTAATGTTGCCTTGATTTAGTGTTGCAATGTGGATAACACATTCACATTAGGTCTTGGGCCCTTTTGAACTAATGAAATTTAATGGTGCCTTGCAAAAGTGTTATGAAGTGTTGTGACTCATTTTAACACTTTTCTAAGGTTTTATTAATTAATGAAGCATAATAAATATAATTAATCCTAATCTTGACTTATTTGGAGTGTTTTAAAGTGTTGTAACACACTTTCAGATTCCTCTAGGTTTGTCATTAATAATTTGGCTTTCTTATGCTTTGATTGGCCCTATTTTGCATCCATAAGCCTCATTTATTGCATCTTTTTGACGATAGTCCTGACCAATCAGTAACCAATCATAATTCAGGTGTCCCTAGCTTGTGTGGCCCAAATTTAATGCTTGGCACTCATTTTCCAGCTTGGGTGAATGAGTCCCACCTAGGTCTTTTTAGCCCCGATGCAAGTTTCACACATTTCTAGACACTTTTGATTTTTGGTCCCATACATTATGTGTGATGGGATGCATTCACCACCTTGGGTGAATGAGTCTCGTGTGACCAAAATTCAAAATTTCAGTGGGATTTTATTCTCCTAGATCCGATGTTTTCTTGTAGTGTTGCAATTTTTGGAATTCTTGCATAATTACTTCTATAAATACAAGGTTCTTTCACTCATATTCTCACCTAGAGCATTCAAGAGATCACTTAGTGAGTTCACAAGAGCATTCAAGTCATTTCAAGAGTAGATTATCAAGCATTCTAGATCATCTTTCAAGTCTCATTTATCATGTCAAAGGTCATTTGCATGATGTTGTTTTAGAGCTAACAATTATGGTGTAGGGTTTTGTGATTCAAGCAAGAGCTTCATTTAATATTTATCAACATTAAGCAAGAGTCAAGAACCACATCCATTGGATCCATTACTTACATGTTTGTAGCCTCTTATTGTAAGGTTTTGGTGAGTTGCAACATCATTATTTGTTCATTCATCATTCTCTGTTCTATTTCATTCTATTTCATGCGTTTAATTACCAACAAGGGGTTTGACCAAGGAAAACCCCTATTCACTAACCCCGCAACATTTTTCCCTCTTGTTGTGTGTGATTTGTAGAGCTAGGATGTATATTTTCCAAGAAGCAAAGGTGGAGAAAAGTTTTCAAGATCCTAAAAGTTGTCAAAGTTGTCAAAAAGCCTTGGAGAAGCTTGGAGAAGGTCTATAGGCTAAATTTTGCAGTTTTGTACCCATATCTAAAGCACCTGAATGAAAAATTAGACCAAGAGCTACAAAATCTAGTTTTTAATTCATAGAAATATAGAAGTGGACTGATTCACCACTACTGGTTAATGAGTCCCACTGTGCTTGTTTGTCAAGGATTTTTGCAGATCTGAGTACCCATTTATTTGAAACTTGTTATAGCATAGTTTACCCAAAACTGGACTGATTTGCCTAGCTTGGCATATGAGTCCCAGTTAGCATCAATAGAATATTTTTTGAGATTCCAGACCACCATTCTACCTCGTTCAGTTTACTAGGTCCAAATTTCTAGTTTCATAATTTTTGGTTACATTTTACTTGCATTTCTAGGTCATTTAGCATTTGTTTGCATATCATGCACTATGTTTTCAAACATTTTCTTTTCCAAGTTTATACTTGGTGGTGAACCCTTGAGCCATTAGACATTATTCAATCCCTAGATCCTTCCCTTTGCTAGATTTCAATATCCTTTGCATTGAAATCTTAAGGGTTTGTTCTCGAATGAAAGGTTAAAAAAATTGTCTTCCTCCTTTTAGGTCCAAAACCCTAGAAGCGAAAGAAAGCCACCCCTATACCCAATTTTTCTTCATTTCTCCTTCAAATATTCACTTCTTAATTGTTCCTTTCCTTTCACCTTTCAATATTTTATAGTTTCTCTTCCTCCTCTCCCTCATTGGCATGGGACACAAGGTGGGCTCGAGGCCTAATGTCAAGCATAATTTTTCTATCAGGTAATTGAACGTTCTCATGCTTGTTTCCATGGTTCGATGGGTTTACATCATAGTTGATGCCCAATTCCTAGTCCCCAAAGGAAAAGTATCTTCATATTTTCAAGTTAATGTCTTTTATCTTTGTAACAATGGTAGGAATCAACTTGATACTCGGTCGATAGAATCCAAAGGCATGATTTTCACTAGGAAGTGTCAATAATGCTCACACACACCTACAACCACAAATATCAATCCAAGGAAGCTACAAAAGGGTTTTAAATGCATTTTCACATGGATTGAGGAGGAATGATGATGTTTATACTTCATTTATAACTTTCAAACCACATATTTATCATAGTAGAATCTTTAGGACACTTGATGGATTTCGTGGGTAATTTTTGTTAATATCATAGTCAAACCCATGAATCGTTAATGTGCAAATATGGTTGGAATTGAAGGAATGTTTGCAATAGGAACCTATTGTGTGGGGTTGGTTATGCTCATAGTTAGGATTTTGTTGTACAGTATAGCCTTCTAACAATTTGCACCCCATCTAATTGTGGGTATATTTTCCTTAGTCAATAATCTGAGGAAAATATGAGAGGATATAAGTTTAGGAAAGGAGGATAAATTGCAAAACCTATAGTAGAAGAAGACATTCAAAGGAAACTCTAGGATTTCAATTTCTTGTTTTGGGTAGTACAATATTTTTATTGTAAAGATGTTGGTTTGTCGTAAATTTATAATAGCAACTTTTTAAACCTTTATCTATTGAATGATTCATACTAGAATAAAATTTAGTTGAGTGTCTCCTCATGTATGGTAAGCATTTATGGATTTACATGTTATCTAGTCAATCGACCAAAAGTCTATAAAATCTTTATAGAAGCCTTTGTAAGGTATCTTTTCAACATAATAAGGGAAGTGTTTGGGCATATTCATGGTTTACTAAGTAGAATAACTTAATATTTTGTACCCAGTTATTAGTTTTCTAAATGTATATGTAGAGCCTACCTTGCATATATATTTTGAAAGACTTATTCTTTTGTAGTTTCTTGATTAAGGAATTATCTTGGTTTCTATTATAACATGTTTTATTGAATTTAGAATCTATTTCATAATATATAAATATATTTTTCTATGAATATCTTTCTCTCCCATCATCCCCAAAACATTTAAAATGCATTAATTTACACATTGTTCAAATTCTATTTGTTTTTTGGTGTTAACTTCCACCTGTAAATGCATATAAAAAAACAAGGGGTTATCCTACAACACATTCTTATACACTTATATGGTAGATCATTTATTTAATAAGGTTTTGGATCTTCAATGTCCAAATTAGCACATAGGTATATTATGACACTAATGGGATGCATTGTGCAAAGGGCTTAGATTGTTGTAAGGAAGTGCTCAATAATAATTTCATTAACCTATCCAACACCTTGGGAAACCCTCTTGGTCTTATAGAGCCAGAAGTGAAGGACGTCTTATCTACCTCAATATTTGGTCCTAATTTTCCCAACTTGAATAAAGGATTGTGGTAATCTTCCTAATTTTAACACTCACAATGCTTAGAAAATTATTGAGGACATTAGAGACTTATGTTCTACAACTCAAATCACTTATTGAACTATAGATTTTGGCATCCTAGACCTTTCTAGCACTCTAGGGTTTTTCACCTAAAAGAAGAAAGTAGGGTTAAAAGATCTAGCAAGGTTCACTCAAATTATGCAATGATTGATGTTAGTTTAACTAAATGAAATGATCTAAGTGTATTTATATGAAGTAATTGACTGATTATGTGTGCAAAACCTAATATTTATGCAATGTTGGAAAACACAATAATGTTTGCAAACAATGAACTATGAATGAAAAAATGCAAAACATGACAAAAAGAGGCTAAAACAGAGTGCACCTAGGCATAAATTGGAGAATATAAAATCTTTTGAATGCTATCTGAAATTATAGAAAATCACCAGTGGGACTCATTCGCCACTGATGGCGAATCAGTTCTGCTTTTGATGAAAACTGTTGGGAATAGGTTTCTAAATGTTAGGATCCATAATATGACAAAACCTAGATTTCTAGCCTTAAGGTGGGACTCATTCACCACTAATGGTGAGTTAGTCCTCTTCCAAAATTCTAAGAAATCAAGGGACAATTCTGTAGCACTAGATCTAAGGTTGTCTGCTTATCGGGTTGTCGAAGTCATATCTATAGAAAATGGATAGAATGCCTTCTCCAAGCTTGAAATACGATTTAGTTGACTTGAAACACTTTGTTGACTTCTTTTCCACTTTTCAACACCTAAATGTTTGTCAAATCTACATATATAGGTCTGCAAACACACATACAAAAGGGGGAAAATGGTTAAGGGTTAGGTTATAGGGATTTTCCTTGGTCAAATATCACTTTATTAATCAAACCCCTAATGAAATAATGAAATGAAATAGAATGATAAACAAATAACATGAAAATTTTATGAACTTACCAAACCCTTGTTGAAGAAAATCTAAAAATATGTCAATGGTTGCTCTTGAATGCTTGATTGATGCTTGATTATAGGATCCAAAGTGCTCAAATGCTAGTTGAATTCTTGAATGAGTTAGAAGATTGTAGGAGATGTAAAATGAGGAGAAAAACACTTATTTATACAGTCTTGTGCCTTAGTAAACCATCGATGCCTCATCACAAGCCGACATCAAGTAATTTTGAATAAAAACCCAAAAGGGAATTTCAAATATTTTGAATTTAGAGCCAAGAGGGACTCATTCGCCACCCATGGCAAATGGGTCCCACTTGAGGCTTGAAAATGGGTGTCAGGAATTAAGTCAAATTTAATGTTATTTGTTGGGTTTACATTAAAAATACACTTAATTAAGCCTTATAAGGGCATAAAGGGGTCAAAAAAAGCATAAGAAAGGTGTAAATAGTGAAATTATGTCTAGGAAAGTGTGAAATCTTGTTACAAGACTTTACAAAACTTCAAAATAGGACTTGATATGTGATGAAAAGGTGTTTTTTAGGCGAATTGTAATGAGTAGAGTCGAGAAAAGTGTAGAAATGTTGTACAACACTTCACAACACCTTCACAAGACACCTTAATTTGAATTTTAAGGACCTAAATGTGAATGCTCAAGCCATATTACATCAATAAATCAAAGCAAAATGGATCAAGCATATTGAAGAAAGGCCTAAAAGACCATGAAAATGACAAGGGGGAATTTTTCTATGGTGCATTAATCAACACAATGACATTAATTTTATTGGACTATGTGGTACAACCAAGTCTAGGAAAAGAGTACACAACCTAGTTCACAATAGCATAACTTTCTCTAACATCCTCCTAGTCTTCCAACTGTAAATGCATTTCTACATTCTCATTTTGGATTTTGTGCTACAATATTCTAGCTAGGCAATAGGAAATCAAACATATGCAAAGCCAAATTAAAAAAACCTAATATTTTTCTAATTTATCTAACAATTTTAAATTTAATTTATTACTAAATAACTTTTACCACCTTATATCATTTTGTTTAGTCTAAATTAGTATAGGAGAATAAAAGAATGCCATTTATTTTCCACACATTAAAATCAATTCAAGAAAAAGTATGAGGTGATTGTTCATTATATGAAAAAGGGTGAAATTGTAATTTTTTAGGTGAAATTATTGAATTTTTTTTATTATGTTGATTTGGGTGAAATTGTGACCTACAAATAGTACTTGTGAGAAAATAACTTGTTATTAGTCCTTATAATTATTGAGCCATGAATAATTATTTTCTTCCAAATAAAAATGCAAACTTTTTAATAAAAAATATTCAAAAAAACAATTACTAATTTTTCTATTGGCTAAATAATTTGACATCTTATTGGAATCTTTAAATCAATTAATTGATACAATACAACAAAAATAAAAAAATATGTTATGGATTTGCATAACCTAAATTTAAATTAAGGATATCAAACAATCAATGCCACATATTAAATAACACAATGAATGCATCCTCAAAGATAGTGATTGTTGACTTTGAGAGGGGAATTTACAAAATGGTAGCGTGACTTTACTACCTATTATGCAACCATGTTAACCAATGACAACAAAATAGATACAATTGATTTAATTTCATGTGTTTCAAAGTAGCAACCAATCCACATGAATATGTAATTTTCAATGTTTTCATAATGTTATCATTATTTTCCTCCATAAATCTCTTTATCTGGATAAATGCTTAAGGTGTATATATATATATATATGAATATAAATATTATTTTTTAATAGAAATAGAGTGTCATGTAATTATAGCCAAATTAGAATATTAAATCCTATTAAAAATTTAATCCTGTAAGATTTTTTTATATTACAAAACATTGTGTACAATAAAAAAGGGTTACAACTATCTATCAACATATTGATAACAACATAATTCAAATTTTCAACTATTTTTCCATTTCATTCACATATCACCATTGAAGACATTAATTCTATATTTTTTAATGTTTATACATGCATCATTTTAAAATCTTATTGTATAAAGAATACGCAATAATATTGTATGTCACCCTCCCTTCATATTGATCCATTCAAAATTCCAATGAACTTAAATTGGAGTGCATAATCTTCAAACAAAGATTTATTTCAATAAGCTTGGATTGCATTACATAAATCTTAGTCTATATACACCATCTCTTACAATATTTTTTATTTAAACAATTGTTTATAATTATTTATATAATTATTTATTTTTTATTTTTGTTAATAGTATTCTTGCGACCCCATCTAGCAGCCCAACAACCCGCATCTTGGTTACTTGGGGCGAGCGGGGGCCAGACTAGTCCCCTGTGGGGAGGAGCAACAGCCGGCAAGCCAGTCCCAACCAGGTAAACCCAAGAGGGATAGAATATATAAAGAATATCTTACTCCTCAATATGTACAGTCTTGAGGCCCACATTTGCTTAAAAACAATATAATATATATATACACCAATGGGACAGATGGCTCAAATTTCCTGTCAGTTCCTTCGGACGGGATAGTTTGACTCAACTTGGAATCAATCTACACTCCCTTTCCCTTGAACTCATTGTACATAATTAGAAGACGTTTCTATTGAGCTTTCGCCAAACCTCACGTGCTTTACCTGTTATGGATCAACAGATGTTTATTACAACCCTAGTTTATTAACTCATCACAGTGCAGAAGAAAAATAAGATCAATGTAAACGAGAAACAGTAGCAGAGGAATCCATAAGCACCTGAGTTCTTCTGCACCTGTCAGGTACGCTCCTTACGGAAAGTTTCCATTGCAAATTGTCTTCGTTTCCTTTCCGCTCCTCCCCCACATTTCCTTTCTCCATTTCCTGAGATTTCGTATGGTTGAGGCAGGAATCCAGGATTCTTTCCACTGTCTCAGAACTCTCTTGGCTCTCTGCCATCATTTCAATAAGCTGGGCTTTTGTCATCCGGACTTTAACCCTCAGAGCTCCATTATCTTCACTGGTCTCAGAAGAAGAGGTATCTGATGATGGCTCACGATTCATGGGAGAAATATCAGAAATGGACCTGCGCGCTAAGAGCATACTTTCAAGCCTAGACTTTGCGTCCGTTGGTATCCCAGAACGGACCCTTCGTGGCTCGCGTTGGTTGTTCTCCAACTTAGGCAATTGGGCAAGAAAATAGAGGTGCTTGGCGTTGAGACTGGCGGATCCATCCAGAGGTTTTGCTCTCACTCCCATATGACGAACTGCTTCTGAATGCAAAATGACAAAGCCTGGATAATCTGCGAGGACGTCATCTACTGTCACAGGCTGCTTCACCTTCAACACTTGTCCGTCTAATTTCATGATCTTAACACGACCATGATGTCCTCTGAAGAAAATTGCGTTGCCCATCAAGTCTAATTTGGAAATCGAAATCTGAAAATAAGAATATCTGATTTTGGGGGTTTTGTTTGGCTTTTATAGACGTATCGATAGGTAGCAACAATTTTGCAGTCCACAATAAACGTGTTCATTAACGTGCGTGAGAGGATGATTGGGTTCGGTCAACAATCGGAAGGAATAGTTCAAAATTGTTTGGCTAAGCTGCGTCTTTTACCGATCGATAGTGGCATAGTATTTGTCCTTTTTGAAATATTGTAATTGTTTAGTTAGGCTAATTTTTATTGATTTCTATTGGGAGGGAACAATGTTCAATATTTTTAATAATATTGGATTAATAGTTGTGATTTTAAAGTTGTTAGTGTTGATGATGACTACTGATAATTGAATGAAATGTGTTTCTTAGATGTAAAAAGCAACAAATCATTTAATGTTACATCAACGCACCCATAAAACATGACTTAGTGCATAACTATCAATCTCACACTTTTTTTGGGTCTTTTTGAACACTTTGACAAAAAACATGCTGATGTGGCATTATATTTGATGGTGTGGCCCTAAAACCTTAGTTATAAGTAGGGGACTTGTCAAGTAATCTACTATAAAAAATTGGGCGTGATTTGAAATTTCCACATAGGATTTTGAGAAGCACAAAATTAGGGTGCTCAACTATCGGATCCTCTCCCCTATGATACACACCAAAAGAGTGGCATAGTACTTGTCTTTGAAATATTGTTATAGTACAAATATATATTTTTAAAATTATTTTATTAAATTAAAATTATAATAATGATTAAATTATTGATTATCAATTATAAATAAAATGCATTTTAAAGAAAATATAGATAAAAATATTTTTTTTTCAAAACTGAAAAATTAGTCTATTTTATGTAGTGTTTTTTTAACGTCTTTGAATAGGGTAAGTTATTTCATTTGGATGTTATTGATCTTCCTTATCTTTTTGTGGGAAATTAGTCTTTTAAGCATCTTTCTCGATTATGTTCTAATTCCTAGAGTCTTTGAACTTGTATCTATGACTTCTTCAAACCATTCAAACTAGAACCATTTTCTTAGCATATGGTTCTTCTTAAGGATTGGTCTCACATCTCTCACAAGCTCAACTGGATTTGGCATGCTTTTAGGGTAGAGATTCTCTTCAACATATATAAAGATACAAATTCAACTATTTTTCCAAGTATTTTGTTGATTAGCATGTTTTATTTTTTCTAAAGCTATGATTTGTAGTGATTTGTCATTGCATAGTCAAGTGTCAATTAACAAAGTTTCACTTGATGTGTTAAATTTATAGGTGAAATGCCCCATGTGTGGTGGCTAGATTTCTTCTATCTCAATCTTCTTCTAGGGTCCATTCATCTTCTTGTGGGAATCAACATGAAATGAGTCTTTATACATAAGGTACTTGAGAGGCTCACTCCCAGGCTTTTCCCCAAACTACAAGAAGGGATCATGGTTGTAAGGAAGCTAAGGTAGAAGAATAATTTCCTACACTAATATTGAGAGGAGAATAATGCAAAACTTTTTGCAAATTCTTAACACTTACATAAACTTAAACATTTGAAAATAGACATAAATCTTACACATACCACAACATAGTGATTTTTGTGGGGAAAACCCTTTCGGGGGGAAAACCCCACACTCCAAAAGCTTCCTAATATATTATTCAAAAATCATGAAGATTATGATATACTTGTAGAGCAAGCTTCTCACATGAGTATCACCACTAGAGATTCAGAGAAAACATGACTGTTATGAAACTCTTAGAATACATCACCATCTACAATCATAGTACAACACCCTCATAAAATAGGATTGCCTTCTAGGGCAAGATAGGAAAACAAAATATCTAGCATTAGATCTAAAACCTAACAATTAATGGTCTATATTTATAATGTATCATTTATTTAATGTATGTCGGACATTTTAGGAGTTTTCTAAAAAAGCTAACAATTTTTTTTTATGCACATCTCACTCCTCCCCTTGCTGCCATTGTATATTACACCTATCGATGTAACTAGGATATATATATATATATCCTATCAATAATAAACTTCATATAATTGCAAGGTTGAGATACATTTTCCCAACAAATCTCCCACTTGTCAAACACCCTACAAGAGCAATGAGAGGGAGTAAACATTGTCTCTTAATTGCTAGGAGCCGAAAGACCCATAGTCTTTGAACACCATTTGAATTTCGTTGTGTTCATAGGCTTAATTAAAGAATCAACAACATTAATCAAAGTCTCTACCTAAACCAACTTCGCCTTGCCATCTTCAACCATATCTCAAACAAAATGATATTGTACATCAATGTGCTTGGTCCTAACACAAAGTGTCAGGTTCTTGGCTAAACATATTGCACTCTGACTATCACAATAAATTGTCACTACACCTTGTTTTATTCCAATTTTTGAAAACAGTCTCTTAAGCCAAATGTATTAATTATAAGCATGATTAGCTTACATACACTATTCTTTAGTGGTGGATAAAGCAACCACAACCTGTCGGTTACTCATCCAACTGATTGCACCACCAAATAAAGTAAACACATAAGCACATGTGGATTGCCTGCTATCAATATCACCTATCCAATTTGAATCCACATAACCATGAATATCAAGGGAAATATCATCTTCAATCACATTACTATGTTAACACAAGGAATAATCTAAGGTACCACACAAATATCTAAAGACCCTTTTAACTACATCCCATTGAACTCTACCAAGATTAGACATATATCTAGAAAGAACTCCCACTACTTGGGAAATGTCTAGTCTAGTGAAAACCATAACATACATCAAAATTCTAATTGCACTTTAATAAGACACTTTGTGTTGCAAGTATGAACAAGTTTGGTGGTGTTGTCATTAATGTTTTCATTGATGACCACCATAGTACAAGATGTTGCAGATTTTGCATGTATAGTTGAGATGCTATTGAGATGTTGTGAGTACATGGAGCTATCCTTATGATGTTGTAGATGTGTTGAAATGATGGGTTACCAAGTGATTTTGAGAAAATTAATAAAGAGTATAGTCAAAGTTATGTATGTGTTTAGAATGTGCTATGGTATGTGCTCCGCATTTCTTTTGTGTTGATCCTATGCTTGTGCTTATATGAGGGGTTGTTTTTGGGCATTTGTTGGTGACATCTCTTATTTTTTTAGCTTTTGGTTTGATGGAGTGTGAAAGTTGTGTTCACTGGTGTGTGAACTAGTTTGAAAGAGATGTTTGTCTATGGACTAGAGAAATTTTTCTGCTACGTAGTCCTCTGCTTATTTATTTCATATCTTGTCTATCTATAATATGTCTTGTAATGCTGGTCTATATGTTTTGACAAAGGTTTTCATGGTTTGGTGCTCTGGAAGATGAGTTCCAAAGTTTCTGTGTCTATTTATGTAGTATGGATGGATTGTTGGAAGGTTTTCTATGTTTGAAGGTTGTTGCACTTGTTGTGAATGTATATGAAGGTATTTGAGATGTGTTATCCTACATAATGAAGCACTTTACATCATCTATGTGTTATTTTCTTGTTGGAAAGCATGTACTTCAATGTTCATTGGTGTTTTCATTAGGTTTTGTCAACCTAGTTTTTACACATTATATGAAGGATTAAAAAATTTAATTAAGGAAGCATGTGGTTGATCCAAGACATTGGTTTGGGTCGTAGTTAAGTATTGGTGTGGTCCACTCCCATTCCTTTCCACTACAGGAATGTTGAGTTGCCACCCTAATTTGAATTTATGAAATGAAGCATATGTAGCCGGCCTTGGAGAAAGTTTCTAAGGTTGAAGAGGGTATAAATACAAGTCGATATGTTGTGAATGAATTAATCAAGTAAGCCATGAGTTTGAAGAATAGAGTTGTGTAAAAAATTGAATTGAGGCAATAGTATTTTAATTTCTTCGATTCCTAAAATCAATGAGCTTACAGTGTCTACAATTCTTCTGATCAAGGTTACAAGTGTATGTGCATAATCTATTGTGATGGATCTTTACTATAATCTTTTTTATTTGTAGACAATGAGGCTTCATGTTGTAAAGTGAGTCCTTTTTGTTGGTAGTGAGCCTTTTTTTCTGTGTAATGAGCCTCTTGTATTCATTTTTCTATTAATTTATATTGTGAGTTAATCATCACTATGATTTTTCCCTTATTGAGTTTTCCACGTATAATCTAGTGTTCATTGTGTTGATTTTTCTTTCTATTATTCGCATTTCATGTTCATACTTATTAATAGAATAGTGTGGTTGTGAAGTTGATAAGTGTGTGAAGTTTTTTGTTTGAATTTGGTGACAACTAATTAACCCCCCTCTCAGTTGTTCTGCACCTTTTAACAATTGGTATAAGAGCTTTTGGTTCCTTGGTGAAGGGCTTAACCACTTAAGGTAGATCTGATGGTGCATAAGTTGGAAATCCCTATGTTCGATGGATCTGATTAGAGTGACTAGAAAGTGCAGATGAGTGGTTACATTATCTCTCTTAGTTACAAGACCTAGAATACTATTGAGATAAAGTATGTTGCATTGGAAAGTGGTCCTACCACTGCAAGTGAGGCTTTTTATTATGAGGAGAATGCAAAAGCAAGGTATGCAATCTGTAGTGCTTTATCTAAGATAGAGAAAAAAATATATTTCCTTAGGCTCTACACATGAAGTTTGGAAGAAGTTGGAAGATCTTTATGAAGGAAACGATAGAGTGAAATTGACAAAGAAGCTAATAGCAAAACATAGATATGAAAATTTGAAAATGGATGAAGGTGAAGATATTGTAAGCTATTTCCAGAGGGTTGATCTTGTAGAAAATGAAGTTAGGAATCAAGGGGGAACTTTGATAGATGAAGATATAATTGAGAAGAATCTAATGACCTTACTAGAGTGTCATAGTGATAAGGTTATTTGGCACCTTGATTCCATTTGAGATGAGAAAGTTTGGAAAGAAAGAGGAGAAGACAAAAACAACATTTGTTGCAACAAAGACTAAAGATGATCCAAATAGTGATGGTTCAGATGAGTTGGAAGCCAACTTTCCAAGGAAGTTGAAGAAAGGTATTAGTAAGTATAAAGTAATGTTTCCCTTTAAATGTTTTAGTTGTGGTAATATTGGTCATTATGCTTCAATATGTCTGAATAGAGTTGTACATAAGAAGAACAAAAATCATAAAGATAGAAAGGATAAGAAATTCAAGAAGTTGTATTATGTTAGAGAAGAAGTTGGAATATCTGATGATGAATCTGATTATGAGGGTGATGATAGTGAATGATTGTTCTTAGCTTTGGAGAATAAATTTATGTTTTCTAACTCTAGAAAATGTGCAAGAAAAAGTGATTCAAAGAACAAGAAGGATGAGATGGAAGGTACCTTGGTCACTTCCTTTCATGCTAGACAAGATGAAGACTATTGGTTGATTGACAATGGATGTTCTAATCACATGATTGGAGATAAAAGTAAGTTCACTAAACTTGAAAAGTATGATGGTGGTTTGGTCGTGTTTGGTGATGATTCTAGAGAAAAGATTATTGGTAAAGATACAATTAGTTTTGATGGAATACACAACACTGATGATGTATATTATGTAAAAGGCTTAAGGAAAAACCTTTTGAGTGTTGGACAGATGTGTAGCAAAGGTTTCAAACTTGTGTTTCAGGATAATACCTGTGAGATCAGAAAAAGATCTGGAGCAATGGTTGCTATAGGAAGGAGAAATCCTGGAAACATCTATGAGCTTAAGGGTGTTGATGGTCAGCAATTTGTATCTTAGGTTAATCAAAGTTGGATATGGCACCAAAGAATGGGACATGTGAACTTTGATAATATGTTCCTGATTAGTTCAAGAGAGTTTGTCTAAGATCTACCTAAAATCAAAAAGCTTGCTAATACTTTTTGCAAAATTTCTCAATTACAGAAATAGACGAGATGTAGTTTCAAAGAAAAAGAGCAATCATCTATCAGAATGTTGGAATTAATTCATACAAATCTCTATGTTCCTACCAGGATAGGAAGCCTAAATGGTGATAGGTATTTCATGCTTCTTATTGATGATTATTCTTGAATGACATGGGTTGATTTTTTTAGAGAGAAGACCTAGGCCCTAGATAGGTTTAAACCGTTCAAAGCAAGAGTAGAAAATGAAGTGAACCTAAGAATCAAGTGTTTGAGATCTGATAGAGGTGGAGAATTCACTTTTAGTGAGTTTAATTCATATTGTGAAGATCATGGCATAAAGAGACATTTTTCTACTCCTAGAACTCCTCAGCAAAATGGATTTGTTGAGAGAAAGAACCAGACTATGCAGGAGGCTGCAAGAACCATGATGAAAGAAGCAAATGTACCTGATGTGTACTAGAGAGAAGCAATACACACTACTATTTATATTCTCAACAAATTTTAGGTCAGAGGCAACAACACAAAGACTCCTTATGAGTTATGGACTAGTAGGGCTCCTACTATGAAACACTTTAAGATGTTTGGAAGAAAATGTTACATTAAAAGAGATTATGAGAATCTTGGGTTTAGTTTGATGCTAGATGTCATGAAGAGATTTTTCTTGGATACTTAACTACCAACAAACAATATAGATGTTTCAACCAAAGATTAAGGAATATTTTTGAGAGCGCTAATATGAAGGTTGGTGAGGATATGCATAGACCTATTAAGATAAGTAATGTTGAACCAAATGATCCTATCTGCAAACTAGTACCTAAAGAGAATAAGGAAGAAAAATAACATACTAAAGAGGAAGATGAAACACTAGAACTTGTTCCAAAGACTCCTAAATATGTCCAGAAGAATCATCTAGAGGAACAAATAATTGGAGATAAGAGTGAAGGTGTGAAGACAAGAAGTAAAGTAGCAAGTGAGGTAAATTAGTGTTTACTTTCTAAAATAGAATCTAAGTCTATGTGTGAAGCATGTGAAGATGAAAGTTGTGTTAAATATATGAAAGAAGAGTTGCAGCAAAGAGAGAAGAATCAGACATGGGAACTGGTTCCTAGACCTATGAACAAAAATGTAATTAGTTCAAAGTGGGTACTCAAGAATAATTTGAATGAAAATGACCATGAAGTTATAAGAAACAAAGCAAGACTTGTATCCAAGGGATACTCACAAGTTGAAGACATAGACTTTGAAGAGATATTTTCCCCAGTGGAAAGAATGGAAGCTATTAGGATGTTTTTGGAATTTTTTTCCCACAAGGATTTCAAAGTATATCAAATGGATGTCAAGTATACATTTTTGATGGAGAACTGGAAGAAGTATACATGGAACAACATGAAGGATTTTAGTTATCAGACAAATAAGATATGGTTTGTAAGCTGAAAAAGGCATTGTATGGACTGAAACAAGCTCCCAGAGCATGGTATGCTCGATTGGATAGATATTTGACACAAAAAGGATTTAGCAAGGGCTTTGTAGACATTAATATTTACTTAAAAGTGCAAGGAAACAAAATTTTTATAGTGGTAGTATATGTTGATGATATCATGTTTGGAGGAAATGAAGGTATGTGTAAGAGATTTGCAAAGGAAATGCAAAAAGAATTTAAAATGTCCATGATTGGTGAGTTGAATTTATTTCTTGGTCTTCAAGTAAATCAAACTGATAAGGGGATATTCATTTAATAGTCAAAATATGTGGAGTTGTTAAAGAATTTTGGAATGGATGAATCCAAACCGGTTAGTACTCCTATGGCGATTGGATGTAAGCTGAGTAAAGATGATGACTTTGCTAAAGGTGATCAAATCAAATATAGATCTATGATAGGTGAACTACTATATCTTACTGCTACCAGACTAGATATCATGCATGTAGTATGTTTAGTTGCTATATTTCAAGCAAAACCTAAAGAAGTACATGTTATAGTTGTAAAGAGGATATATAGATGTCTTAAAGGCACACCGGATTATGACTTATGATATCCTAAGGATACTAATTTTACTCTAAGTGCTTATACCAATGCAGATTAGGTTGGTTGTGTGAATGACTAGAAGAGTACTAGTGGGGTATGTGCAGGATCATCATGGAAAAAATAGGCCCTTAAGTGGCAAAAAATTTAGAAAAATTAGAGTTAGGAAACTTGACATAAAAATTTGAATAAGTTATCTATATTATTTCAAAAATATGTAAGAATAGAATCTGTAGAAAATTGAATGTAGTTTCTAAACTACTAGGTATATTTAAAAAATAAATAAATCTATTTGGTGAAAATTTGAAATTTCAATGCAGTAGTACTTAAATTTCAGGGAAAAAATAAGTAGGTGTTTGTCTAACCATCCTAACCACAATAAAATGATAATTTTTTTTATAAGATTTTATATATAAGTAGAGGACTCATGTCCTGATGTGATGCATATTTTTGTAATTTTTTCCAAGTAAATAATTAATTATGAATTATTTATTACAAATTTTAAAAAATATAAAAATTTGTATATCGACCACCTTAACTTGGTAAAACTTCACAAAATTCATTTTTTTTAAATCCTATAGTATGCAAAAGTATAGAATGTGACACATGTTTTGATTAAAAATGTGATATCGTTTGAAAGCTATAGATGTTTTCAATCAACCTATCAATCGAACATTAGTCAATTCAAATAGAAAATTAATAATAATTATTTATTAAATTCAAAGTAAAGAATAATTTATATTGGTGGAAAGTTGAGAATCTCCTTTAAAAACCCTTTTCATTTCATCAATTTTTGGGTAAAAAAAAGTCGTCAGCCACATGGGCCATCATATCAGTTACATATTGCCACTTTTTGGCCCATCATGATCCTGCACATACCCAGTGGAGGTGATTTCCTTCTTGGTGGAAGAATGGTTACATGGTTAAGTAAGAAGTGGGATTCAGTTTCTTTATCCACTACAAAAGCAAAGTATATTGTTGTAGCATCTTGTTGCACACAGGTTTTGTGGATGAAGCAAACACTAAAGGATATTGAAGTGATATGTGATGAGTCTCTACCTATCTTCTATGATAATACAAGTGCTATAAACATTTCAAATAATCTGGTAATGCATTCAAGAAAAAAACATATATCTATCAGATATGATTTCTTGAGAGAGAAAGTATTGGAGAATAAATTCAGGCTGGAGTATGTGTCTACAAAAGAACAGATTGTAGATATATTTACTAAGGCTCTTTCGAAGGATACTTTTGAGTATCTTAGGGAGAACTTGGGGGTCATTGGCCCTCCGAACTAGGTGCACATGGAGGTACATTAGTCCATCAAATCTATAGATTCTTCATTTATCTATATTGATGAATGGGTCTACTTCGTAGGGGAAGTAGAAAGTTTTCATTGTTGTAATATGAGTTGTATGGGTGCACTCCTAAGGGGGAACTTGATCAAAGCTTTTGATCTTTTCCATTGATTTCAAGGGGGAGAGAGAGTCATGTAAGAAATATTAAAAGAAAGAGAAGGTATTTTCCCAAAATGTAGGAATGTTGTACAAATTGTATAATCTGAAAACAAAGGAGAGTGTTGTCTTTGATGGATTTTTCACATAATGTGTTGCCATCAATGAAAAAGGGGATATTGTTGCAAGTATGAGCAAGTTTGGTGGTGTTGTCATTGATTTTAGCATGGCACAGGATGTTGTAGATTGTGCATGTATAGTTGTGATGATGTTGAGATGATGTTGAGATGTTATGAGTACATGGAGCTATCCTTATGATGTTGCAAATGTGCTGAAATGATGAGTTACTACTTTTGAGAAAATTAATAAAGAGTGAATTCAGAGTTATGTATGCATTCAAAATGTGCTCTGGTACTTCCTCTGTGTTTCTTCTATGTTGATCATATGCTTCTACAAAATTAATAAAGAGTGAATTCAGAGTTATGTATGCATTCAAAATGTCCTCTGGTACTTCCGGTGTGTGAACTAGTTTGAAGATTTGTTTATTTGTGGATTGGGAGAAATTTTTCTGCTCCGCAGTACTTTTCTAATTTATTTCAAATCTTACGGATTTGGA
This sequence comes from Sequoia sempervirens, assembly GCA_007258455.2. Lineage (NCBI taxonomy): Eukaryota > Viridiplantae > Streptophyta > Pinopsida > Cupressales > Cupressaceae > Sequoia > Sequoia sempervirens. The sequence goes on from VDFB02270651.1 coordinate 135,884,100, forward strand.
ATATATTTTGTAATGGTGTTCTTTGTGTTTTGACAAAGGTGTTCATGGTTTGGCACTCTGAAAGATGGGTTCTAGAGCTTCTATGTGTATCTATGTAGTCTAGATGGACTGTTGGAAGGTGTTTTGTGTTCAAAGGTTGTTGGACTTGCTACATATGTATCTGAAGGTATCTGAGATGTGTTCTCATGCATAATGAAGCATGTTATGTTGTCTGTGTGTTATCTTCTTATTGAAAAGTATGTACTTCAATTTTCATTTGTGTTTTCATTAGGTTTGGCCAACCTAGTGTTTACACTTCATATGAAAGATTAAAAAATTTAATTAAGGGAGCACGTGGTTGATCTAATACATTTTTTTGGGTCATAGTTAAGTATTGGTGTGGTCCATTTCCATTCCTTTCCACCACAAGAATGTTGATTTGTCGACCTAATTTGAATTTATGAAATGAAGTGTATGCAGCCAACCTTAGAGAAATTTTATAAGGTTGGAGAGGGTATAAATACAAGTTGAGATGTTGTGAATGAATTAATCAAGTAAGCCATGATTTTGAAGAGAAAATTTGTGAGAAAGTGAATTGAGGCAGCAATACTTTAATGTGTTAGATTCCTGAAAGCAATTAGTTGACAATGTCTACAATTCTTTTGATCAAGGCTACAAATGTGTTTAATCTATTGTGGTGGATCTTTACTATAATCTTTTGTATTTGTAGGAAGTGAGCCTCCCTATTGGACAGTGAGTCCTTTTTGTTGGCATTAAGCCTTTGTTTCTAGGCAGTGAGCCCTTGCCAGTGAGCCTCTTATATTCGGTTTGCTATTACTTTATATTGTGAGTTAATCCTCACTATGGTTTTTCCCTTGTTGGGTTTTCCATGTAAAATATGGTGTTCATTTTATTGATTTTTCTTTATGTTATCTGAGTTTCATGTTCATACTTAATAACAAAATAGTGTGGTTGTGAAGTTGATAAGTGTGTGAAGTTTTGTGTTTGAATTTGGTGACAATTGATTCACCCCCCTCTTAGTTGTCCTATGCCTTTTAACACTTTTCTCATGTTTTCCATCTCTGATGGAGATGTTGGAAAATCTGAAATAGATAACTTTGTTCCAATAGAAAGGGGAACACACAATGGTCTACAATCCTTTATGTTAAATCTCTATAAAATTGAATTGACATACTTACTTTGCCCAATCCATAGCTTTTTGTTTTGTCTGTCTCTTTTAATTTCCATCCCAATAATTTTTCTAGCTGTATGAAGGTCTTTCATTTCAAATTTAGCATCAAGTTGATATTTTAGTTGGGTGCTGGCAAGAAGTTGAGTCCACTTTTTGGCCAAAAAGTGGAAGTGTTTTTCCTGATTTTTAGAATTTGACACATTTAACCTTAAAATTTGAAGCATTTAGAGATGGAATCTTCAAAAAAGTCACTAATCATAAAAATTAGTACTCAGAGTCTAGTTTCCAAATATGTAATTTATTTCAATACCTAGATTGTACAAATTGAGTTTCAATAGACGTTTCTAAAAACCACTATTTAAAAGTCAATTTTTTTTACCATACCATGCGCGTGTACGACATCCATATTTTGACCTAAATTATCATATTTTTTTAAATCCTTTTGGGAAAATATTTGTGACTCACTAAAGCTTGTTCTCAATATTTTTTTTTAATTTTTTTTTGTTAAATTTTTATTAGGCATATTTGTCATTTTGAAAAATCATGATGTACGACATGCATAGGATGACCTAAAATTATCATTTTTTTTTTTTTTAAATTGAAAAGAATTGTTTGAAGTTTGTTCTCATGCAATCCGTTTGTCAAAATGTTATGTTGATCAAAAGTTATTAAAATAGTAAAAACCCCTGATATTTAAAGTTTATGGACCAATTTTATCATAAATTAATTGAAAAATAGAAAAAATAATCCAATTGTAAAAAAAAATTACATATTTGAATCTGCATTGTCTCATCTAAAATGGGTTTTAATTTCATCAAAAAAATCTATAAAAAAAGTCGTCAGCCATATGTCCAAACTCAATATTTTTCTCTAACATTGTTAGGACTTTCAACTTGCAGGTCAAACTAGGCTGAAGGCCTAGGTTCAGATTCCCAATGCTTTTCTGGAACCAAAATACAAGGCAGAAACCCAACCACAAAGTAAATCCAATTTCAAATTTTTGGAAACAGGATCCTGTTTTGTAAAGTGGGATCTCGTTTCATAAAAAAAAAATCATGGTTCTACAAAACGGGATTCCATTTTTGGAAATTTTCAAAATCGGATCCTGTTTTGAAAATTTCCAAAAATGGAAATTTTTCAAATCGAGATCTTGTTTTGAAATCTTTCCATTGTTGGAAATTTCTATTTTGGAAAATTTTCAAAACGGGGTCCTATTTTTAAAATTTCCAAAAATGATTTTTTTTAAAAACGGGATCCCGAAGCTAGATGGGATCCTATTTTTGCAATGCCAATTTTGTTTTTTTGGCTAAGGCAAAAACTTCCACGTTTCATGGACTCAACTTCTTGCACTTACCCAGTTCTAAAATCATACCTTTCCTTTTTCCAATAAATAACATATCAACATATAATGCAATAAATGGGATATGATCACCATTGGTTTTATAATAAACACAATGATCTGATTTAGAATGCTCAAATCCCAAACTCTATAGATATGTATCAAATTTCTAGTACCACATTCTAGGAATCTATTTTAATCCATACAAACATTTCTTCAATTTGCAAACCAACTTAATTTTACCTTTCACCAGGTAGTTCTCTAGTTTTGTCACTATAAATATCCTCCAATTCACCATGAAAGAAAGAAGTTTTCAAATCCATTTTCTCAACCTCTAAATAATAGGCAATAACAATAGCAAGAAAAAATCTAATGGATGCCATTTTAGCAATAGGATAAAATATCTCACTAAAATCAACACCCTCAACTTGAGAGTAACCTTTCACAACAACCTTTCTTTATACTTCTCAATACCTCCATCTTAACCAAGATTTTTCTTGAACACCCATTTTCAACCAACAGGTTTTCATCCTTTAGGCAATGGTACAAGATCCCATGTATCATTATTTTTTAAAGATGTCATTTCTTCATCCATAACAATCTTCTTGGATTCTGCATCATTCATACCTAATGCCTCTTCTATAGATTTGGGTTCATCCATGTTAGTATTCAAAGAAAAAATAAATCTCCAATCATCAAGTGTATGCCTTTTAGGTGGTTGTCTATTCTATTAGAACTGTAAAAATCTAATGATTTTACAGGTTGATTTCACTCATAAATTTCCAGATTGGTCCTACTGTGTGCGTATTCTACCCATTTCTTGCCATGTGGTCTCATTGTTTCCATCAGGTCTTGCATAATTCACATCATGTTTTGTATCGGTGTGACAATATCAGGGTCTCCCCGATCCATTTTTCTTCTTGTAAATGTCTGTGTTGCCTATTAGCAAGACATTTTTTGTGTCACGGCGATTGGAGTTTACTCACTGGTTGTTATCAGCATGACATATTCTTTGTTTCGGCGGCGAAGCGGGATACACATTTCGGTGGGAGTTTGGTCTTTGATACATTGTTTCACCGAGTGCTTTATGTCTTGCCGACCGACATATATGGAGATACATCGGCAAAAGAGTTGTGGCCTCGATATAAGGTCATAGCGAACTCTTGTGGTCTCACCGACAAGCACATTAAGGATTCACTTCGGCCAAATAAATTGTTTTCGATGTGAAGCCATAACGAATTCACATTGTCATACCGACCGATGGAGGAAGGACGTGTATATCAGTAAGAGTTAAAGTTTTCTGAGTGAGGTCTTGGCGAGTGACCTTCGGTCTCGCCAATATTAAACAAAAGGGTTTCTATTGGCATGAGAATTGGATTGCCTCAGCGATCAAGAATGCATCGTGAAGGTTATCAGTAACACATGGGATTTTCTGTGAGATGTCTCTCTGATATCACAAGGCTATAGCGATAGTGAATAAAATGAAAAGTGTATCTCGGTAAGAGGTTTACTTGTGTCTGTGATTGAAAGGTATATTGGGGAGCCCCTTTCGGCAAAACAAAGACTAGCTTGTGTGATGTTTCCCTGACCCTGATGAGTCACGACGAGGCATAGAAGACCAAAGGAATGATTGATGATACAATTGCCTTTGGCATCATTACGGGGTTGTCTCTACGACTGTTTCATTGGTGATTAATGAAGATTCAAACACTATGGCCGACATGTGAATTCCTAAAATATAGTTGCTGGTCGACTTGGATTTTGAAATGACATGTCTATTCAGATGCTGGTGTATAAATGTTCATTCCCGATTGTAAATGAAATGATCAAATTAGATTAGATTACAGTAAGTAGATTAGGAATGGATATAGTAGAATAAAGTTCTCATATCAGAGACTATGATGCATGTTTTCAAATGGCGATTTCAATGAAAATAAGTTGGTGTAGCAGTTTGTTTCTAGTGTCAATTGTCTGTTGAGGTTATTGAAAAGTATTGCTAAGTTGTCTTCAAGTTGATTATTTCTAGTTGTTTAAATTGATATAACAAGTTTATTTTTAGTTTATCAGTGCACATTTGCTATATTTGTGTGATTAATTGATTGGTTTTTTCAAGAAGAGATTAAATCCTCTTAGTTGATCATAGTAATCAGGGAGATTCATCTGGATTATTAAAGTAGAGCTCAGTAGTCATAATCCTGCATGTTTATACAACTTATAAATAGATAATATGCCACCAATTTGAATTTTTGCCAAAATAAGTTGCCCACTTCTGTTTCATTTGACTCTGCATACCCAATAAGGCACTGGTCTATGCATTTCATCATTTGGATTCATTAAGTTTCTTTACAGCTGTTAATTGAGTGTTTTAGGATTTAGATTAAGAAGATTGCTATTGCAGTTTGTACCAAGCTTGATTTCATTTGTTCACTTCCATCTGCCATTGTGGACAAGTCATTGCAAGAAGGATAATCAGAAGTCAGGTCTGCTTCATTTAGATAGGTACACTTGCCTAGGTTTAGCAACACCTGAAGAGTAGAAGGTTAAATTCTTTTGACCTTGTCTGTTACCCTAAAGCATATCAAGAGATTGGCAGACTCTTGAGGCATCCCGCCTACATTTTTGAGAGCTAACATATTCCTTGTATACCTATGAAAAAGTTGAGTTGGAGGTTCTTCGTCCTCTTTTGAAGATTCAGAGCTAGATGAGCTCTCCTCAACTTCTTGTCTATCCATGGGCCTCGATTCAACATTCTCAAGCATGTAGAAGGAAATTGAATCACATCTTCCTATTTACTTTTTTCTAGCTGCAATGTAACAAAAGAAGGCTTACTTTCTCTAAAAATAACACTTCTACTATATATTACCTTTTGTGTAACAAGATTTGAAAGCTTGTATCCTTTCACACCATAACTATATCTGATGAAGATACATTTCACAACCTTGTTCTCCAACTTTGTTCACTTCTCCCTTGGCACATGTGCATATGCCTCACAACCAAAAATCTAAGATGTCTTAATGAAGTCTTGCAACCTGACCATGCCTCTATAGGCATATTATCAATAATAGATGATGTAGTTGACCTATTAATCAGGTAAATTAGGTAGTGGAAACAACTTCATCCCAAAACCTTTGTTCTAGGCTAGCACAACTTAACATACTCTTAACCTTCTCCACCATTGTCTTGTTCATTCTTTTTGCAACTACATTCCATTATCGAGAATACATAATTGTCTTATGTTTATGAATACCACAATATTTATAGAATCTATCAAAATCGTTAGAGAAAAATTAATTACCATTAACAATCCTAAAACATTTTATTTTCTTTCCAATATGCAACTCAACCATTGCTTTCAATTCTTTAAATCAACTATAAATTTCAGATTTACTCTTTAGAAAGTATACCCATGTCCTACTATAATCATCAATAAATTATGAAACATAATATGTGAATTTACCAATTGAAGGAACATCTACAAGACCAAACACATCAGAATGAATAAGATCCAATACACCACAAGATTTATGAGAACTCGAGCAAAATTGAACATGGTTTTGTTTTCTATAAATCCAATGCTCACAAAAATTGAATTCATGATTACAATCAGATAAACCTTCAACAATTTTTTTATTTTTCAAGGTCCTTGCATCACCATAGCACCTCTAACCATCTTGCATCTTGCATCAGAAAATACTACCTGCACACACGCATCTATTAGTTCTCTCATAGTTAATAATTTTCATGCTAATTGAGGGAAATGCAATACACCATTAATCCTTTTTATTCTACCATCAAGAAAATTTATTTTAACTTTACCACAACCAACAATTTCTAAATAAGAATCATCCTCCAAGTGCATCTTACCTCCATCAAATTATTCATATTCAGAAAACCAATCTTTGTTAAAGGTCATATGGAAAGATGCACTTGAGTCAATTAACTATGCATTATTATTTGCATGAGCTGCCAAAGCTACAATGAATGTGTCGCCATCATCTTTCTCAAACTCATAATCATAATCAAATTTCTTCTTTTTCTTCTTCTTTTTCTTCTTCTTTTCTTCTTTGCATTTCATACGAACATGTCTAGGCTTATTGCAGTTCCAACAAATAACTTTATACTTTCTTGGAGATTTAGATCTCCCTTCGACTTGGATTTATCACACTTCTCATTCTTCTTTCCTTTTTCTTTAGGTATTCTACTATAGCAATAGAAATAGGGTGCTCCACCTTTTAGGAGATGGAGGATGGGGATAGGGTTCCTATTTCACTATTGCTTCATTTAGGGAAACCTTAGAGATCTTAATCCAAGGATGAAGTGAGGGAAAGAGATATTTCAATAAGGTATCATAGGGTGTGATTAATGACTAAAAGTGGGTTCACCACCAAGCTACAACTTGGAAAGACAAGTAACATGCAAACCTAATGATATGCAAGACTTGAGTAGATGGCCTAGAAATGAATGCAAAATAGAACACTAAATTGGAAAATTACAGAGGTGCACTTGAAAACCTATAGCAGCTTGAATGAAGACTTGAAATGATAATTTTTTTTTAATTCAATCCACATTATGACTCATATGTTAGAATGGGAAATTTAGTTCCAAATTAGGTTTTTTGGGTAGGAACAAAAATCTGGCAGTGGCAGGTCAGGAACTCCTGAAATCTAGAAATTTGACTGTACTAGGACTTAGAATGCTTACCTTTTGGATTCAACTGTGTGTATTTTTGTGTATTGGGACTCATATTCTAGAAGTGGTGTATCAGTGTTGCTTAAATTTTTCAGGGGATCAAGATCTAAATCTTCTCTTCAATCTTTGCTCTATCTTCTCAACCTATTTTTAGATCTGAAATAATGAATTCTGCTCTATAGACGCCTTCTACTGATCTTGAAAACAAGATGAAAACTTTGAAAAATTTCCACACTTGACAACATTTCTCCAATATTTCTCCTTAGAGGGTCTTAAACCTAGATATGCAAATCACACACTAAAGAGGGGAATTTAATGTTATTTTGTTAGTAGAAAGGGGTTTTCCTTGGTAAAAACATGTTTTGATAATCAAACCTTGAAATAGAATGAAATGGAAAGGAGGAATGATGAATGAACAAAATGATATATTGCAACTCACCAAACCCTAGAAATAAAGTGTTGCAAACATGTATGTAATGGCTTCAAAGGATGTGGATCTTGACTCTTGCTTGAATGTTGTAGATCTTGAATTGAATGCTTGCTTGAATCCTGAAAACCTACATCACAAATGTTAGCTCAAAAACAAACATGATGCTTGATACTTGAATGATGCTCTAAAATATTTCATAATTAGCTCTTGAATGCTCTTGTAAACACTTGTATGCTATTGTGAACTCAATTTTTATATAAGGAATGCTCTCATGAAAGTCTTAGGTGAAGATATGAATGTTTAGGTGAAAATAAGTGAAATAACCTTGTATTTATACTTGTTTATGCCAAATTCCTCGAAATTACAACACTACAAGCCGACATCACATATCAAAGAATAAATCCCATCAAGAATTTGAATTTAATTAATGTTTAAGCCACATGGGACTCATACACCAAAAGTGGCATATGAGTCCCATTAGACTAAGCTTTGGGACACATTTTTCAAGAAATGCTTAAATTAATGTGAAATAATGATTGGGGCTCTGAAACTTAGGTCTGACTCATACACCCAAGGTGGCATATGAGATCCAAATCACTAAATTTAGGCCATACAATCCAAAATCACATGAATTATGATTGGATGTTGGTAAATTTCAAGAGTATCCTTAGAAAGATGCATGAATTAAGGCTTGTGGATGAAAAATAAAGCCAAATAAGGCATAAGGAAGCCCGATTAATTAATAAAACCCTAGATTAGTGTGAAAGTGTGAAGGTACACTTTACAACACCCTAAATAAGGCACAAGTAGGTTCATTTATTTTACAAGGGCCCAAGACTTAATGTGAATGTGTGAAACACATTACAACACTAAATCAAGGTAATATTAGGATCTATTTAATAGGGAGGGCCTAAACAAGTGTGAAAATGTAAGGGGATACAATTTTTTTCATTGCATTTAGCCCCCACTTTATTGAGAGGAGGAACTTGCTTCAAACTCACACTAAAGTAAACATTAAAGAACGGTCAAACCAACATAAGCACAAAAAGACACGCACAAGGTGTATGGTATGCAACATAAAGATACACATATATACAATGTTAAAGATATATAAAGATGAAAGAAATTAAAGGAAGAAAAGGTGGATCAAAGCTTTGATCATTTATCCATACATTGTGGATCAAATCTAAGCTATTTTTCCAAAAATGCATGCTCACTGTGAGGCAATGGATCTTTGAGTAGTTCATTGGGTGAGTATCCAAAAGGGGTGGATTATAAGTGGAACGTGTTGTCCACTATGAAAAATAAATGCATGCTCACAAGGGCTAGTGGAACCTTAGGCCATCCACTAGGTGATCCCCCAGAGAGAGCTGATCCCACAATATTGGTTTACAATTTTTGGCCAAATTGGACATTGAACTAAATTTTTTTAACTAAATCTTCACTTTCGGGCGCCTATAGTTGCTAAACCATGAGGAATTTGAAGATGATGCAAACTAGTGATTTGTGACATTTTTTCTATAGATTCTAAATATATTTTAAAAAAATTGGAATCATATTGCACTTATTTTTCCATCTCCTTCAAAAACTAATTTGGAATCATATTGCACTTATTTGTAAATATGATATCTAGCACATTAATTTTAAAATTTCTTTCGTGTTCTTGGAGGGAGGGATATCAAGTGATCTTAGAGGAGTCTCGACAAGATACTCTCTTGATCAAGAGTAGAATGTGTTCCTTTATTTTATGACAAAGATGTCTCTTGCTTACTACACAATGTCATACTTACACAAGGCTCTTTATATTGTGAGATTTTATACTCTCCTTTATAGGAGGGTGTAAAATCTATCAAATTCAAATCATTAGTGTTTTGCATGATGACATTGATATTAAGTGAAGATTTGTCTATTTCTTTCATTTCTTTTGAAGGAAAAAAAAAATACCACTAGTGTCTATCAGTTCAAGATGCACTGATGTTAAAGTTGGCTTAGACAAATCTCTTGTAATAATATTGATATTAAGTGAAGGCTTGTTTGTTTCTTTCGAGGGACAATAACCAAGACCATTAGTCATTCTTTGCATGTTAAGCTCTATAGGGACATGAATAACTTATTCTCTAGCACCACATCCTTTTCCACTGTATCCAAGTTGCTTCATAGGTTCATAACCTTTTCCATAAAGTTGTTTCATTTCTTTAGGATTTAGTGGTTGCTCATAATTAGTTTCATGAATGTTTGTTGTGTATTTTTTTGTATTTTTTTGTAAAGTGGTTGAGGTGGATTTTTTTGAAGGGTTTTCCAAATTTTGCATTGATAATATTGCTTTTTCATTTCCCTTTTCTTATTCTTTGTTTATGACCTTGTATTCGCCCATGAATGTTGGTGTGAAATCTAAGGAACCCCAATCATCTTCTAATAGCTTCGTGACTTCCTCAATATGTTTTTATTTATCTTGCATGGGTTCCAATTATGTAGTTTGTGTTAATATTTTCGAAGGATTCTCTTTTCCCTTCTCAATGTTCAAACAATTGTTTGGTTTAGGGTCCACTTCGAGTATGTATACTTTTTTGTTGTAGACATATTTCATTATACAATGAAGATTAGAAGGCACCCCATTCATTGCATTGATCCATGGTCTTCCTAAAAGAAGATTATATGAAAGATCATGATGCATAACCTGGATCGGTACATTTCTAATGTGGCCTTTCCAACTTTAAAAGGTAAAGTGATTACACTAAGCGATTGTTTTCCTTCATTGTCAACTCCTTGAATCGATAAAGAATCAGGTTCAATTTTTGATTTATCCATTCCAAGTCTATCCAAAAAATTTACACTACACACATTAAGAGGAGCCATTGTCAAAAAGGGTTCGCTTTATCCTTGTTCTATTATATTGAGCTATTATCATGAAAGAATCATTTTTTTTTAATACTTCCAAAGGTGGGAGCTCAATTTGGTGAAAAGAAATGTCAGCATTCATTCCTTGAATCAAGGTTGCTATGTCATTTGGTTGCACATTAGAAGGGATAGGAACTTATTGTAAAGTACTTTGAGTCATGTTATGATAGTGAGGGGAGGCCTAAATAAGGTCCCATAATGACATCTTAGCAAGAGTATTCTTCAATTGTTTGACAAGATCATACTCCTTTCCACTTTGTAAAGGCAAACGAGGAGGACTAGGCAAGATAGTGTTAGGCAATGGGAGGGATGTTGAGGGTGTTTTTCTTGGTTGTGGATTGTTTCTATTGTTATATGTATGAGAAATGATATTATAACTCAGTTGTTGTGAAACATTATTCTTGGGTGAGTAAAGGATAATTTTAGGTGTGTTTTGATTTTGTGGTCATTGTGAGGGTGGGTAAAGAATTAGAGGATTCTTAGGATGTCCCACATGGTATTTAGGAGGTCCATTAATCAAGGGGGATCTAACAGACACTTGTGCATTCAACACCTCAATGGTTTCAATTTGATGTCTTTCTAATGAAGGGGAATCTAGTGTCATATTTTCCCTATCATCTAAGAAAAGTTGAAATGTCATCATTTTCTTGCTCCATGATATCCTCCATAGGAGGAGAGATTTTAAGAAGAATACAAACTAGAAGTTCATGAAATTCAGCGTTTGGTTCCTCTAAGGTGACTTCATCATTAGTAACAAAGTTATCAATTATTGGAGTGTCTTTTTAAATAATGTTTTCCCTAGGGGAAGAGAGGCAACTAAGATTTTCATGACTTTCATCGATTGCATTTTCTAGCATCAACATATCTTCTTCACAACTAGGAGAGAAACTAGGAGAAGAACCAATGTCATTGTCATGATTATCTATGATTGTGTCCTCTTGTTTAGCAATATCTTGTCCATTAATATATGTAGGAGGAGAGAAACAACTAGGACACTCAAAACTCTCTTTAATTGGTTCTTCTAACACCAAAATGCCTTCTTCACAAATAGGAGAGATATTAGGAGAAGAACGAATATGATTCGTATGATTTCCCAAGGTTGAATTCTCTTTCTCTAAAGCATTCTCATATGGAGGGGATATGAACTCTTTTGTAGCATGCTTAGAAATATAAGATACTAACGTTATTTGACTAAGAATGACAAGTACTTCTAACCATCTTCTACAATGCTTTAAGAATGTAAACAATGAATATCTGAAGATGGAAAGTACTTTTATCCATTGTATGCAAAGCTTTAAGAATGAAAATAATGTATATACAAAAATGAAAATCACTTTTATCAAACTTATGCAAAGGTTCTTGAATGTAAACATTATAAATGAAAAAGTAAAAAGTACTTTTATTCCTATTATAGAAAGTTTCAGAAATGTGAATATTTTCATATTCGACGATGTTTGCTAGTGCATTGATTTAGGAAGAATTCAAAAATGACTACCCTAAATTGATTTTTTTGACCTAGATGCATAAAATAAAAGCTACTGAAACTTTCCAAACTAATTGTATAGGTTACCAATAAGCTTAAGAAGTACAGAAACAAGGTTTTTAATGTTGTAAAAGGTAGATTTGGGCTTGATTTGGGACTAAATTTCCCAGAGGGGCATATAAGTCCTAGTCAGGGCTTTTGAAAGGGTCAAATGCTAGAAAATCTACAACACAAAAATGCCAGACAATAGACAAAACAACCTATACTGGGACTAAATCACCCAAAGGGGTGTATGATTCCCAAATTAGGATTTTTGCACTAAGTTCAGCAAGTTCTGAGTGAATGCTTAGGTTTTGGTTTGTATGATGTCTAGAATAAGTGCAATTACATATTTCAGATGAAATTCAATGATGCAAGATGCAAAAATGCAACCTATGCACTTTTATTAATGCAATATTTAGAAAACCTACATGTAAATAAACTAATGCAAAAACCTAATGCAAAGTTAATGTAAGCTAGATCTAGCACTATGATGCACTCCAAATCAGAAAAAATATGTGTTCACATAAGGCTCACCAAAAGAAAGCCTTAACAACATCCATCCGTTCAATCACCAAGATCAAACCAACTTTAAAAAAATGGATGTAAACCTCTCAAAGAAAATCAAGCTAAAAGAATTTCCCATTTCAAGAAAATAGCCCATACATCATCTCCTACCAATTCTCATCAGTAAATGACATAACACAAAAGCTCAAGGAGATAATACAAACTGTACAACTTCCACTATGAATCCTCTAGGACCAAAGGTTAAACAGTAATTCAAGATCCATATCATGAAAGTAAACATAAAACACATCTGAAAGATATAAAGGGCCAAATACCTTTTAGATAAACTGTTGAGTAGACCAAGACTAATCCAAAGGCAATTTCATCACAAGTCTCTAATTTAACTCACATTCAACCTAGGTGTAGGCTTCTCGGACTTTCTGCTAAAAACTTTAACAAGAGTAACAAGTAGCAACACATCTCCCATAAGAGAAAAATAGCCTCACCTTATTCTTCATGTATCCATGAGTACTAGCAACTGACCATCTCATGCTAAACTCCATCTACATTACTGCACTATCATGAAGTATCAAGCAAACAATCAAAGCACCCAATACACAAACAATTACCAGACCATTGCCAAAGCTCCAATCATTTGAATCAGGAACTTATCATGACACCATGATCTACAGATTCCCATAGGAGATATCATGCTTCAAGTGACTCCACCATTGTCTCAAGTACAATGCACAATGCCAAAGATCCAGTGCACAAACAAGAGTATACCATGACATAAAGCAAATAGACTTAAGAACAACATCACCTATCAAGCACCACCAACACCTTTGCCAAAGACTCCAAGCATCCTCCATGGTTCCAAGATGTTGCACATCTTCAAATAATTTCCATGCAAAAGCACAAGAACCGTTCTGCAACACTATAGAAGACCATTCACCACCATGTGATGAATCCATAGTCACTGCTAGAGCTCCCACTGAAATGTGACACCCAAGCTTTCCAAGCATCATGTCCAACTATTTTAGGTTCCCATAACTAACTACTTAGGTACTCAATAATATCCATCCTCTCATCTCAAAATAATCACACCAATGCACAAGTGACCACAGACAAGGCCAGCTAACAAATCTGCACCACCAATGAATCAACCTCATGGATAAAGATAGTCCACATCCAAGTTATCTAACTACATCCAATGGGTAGCTAATCCACCAACCACATAACTCGTAGATCACAAACATCAAACATGCAAACCCGTTATCACATTGAAAACTGCAACACTGAGATATCAAAGAGAATAACCATGTAGACAACATGATTCAAACATCAAATCATGCCAGATCTAATTTTCCAATCATGTCCACAATGAGCACCATAATCAAGGACCCCACAAGCATAACCACAAGAATGCTGAGTGACAAAACCCTTACAAATGCTCCCATGCAGAGAAAGAGTCATACCTCCTCAAGCCATGCACCAAGCATGTATGCAGAATTGCAACTATCTCATCCAACAACATCCCAAAAGGCTAGTGTCTAGATAATAGATTAACAACAACTCCAAATGATCACATTTTTTTCTTAACCATGTAAAACTTGTAAAACCACAGAGCCATGCAAGTACAAAGCATCCTTAAAAAGGAAACAACAATATAGAAAATCTAGGCCCCTTTCAAGTTAAATCTAAACCACCAACATGTACATGCGTCTAAGGAAGAGAGAAAGGCTATTTCAAAATCTTGCAAATCATCTAATGATTAACTCCATAGCCTTTAAGCATTTGAGGTTAACAGGAAACAGTGCCTTCCAACACCAGGAACCACCACCTAGCATAAGCACTCTTTTCCATGACTGAGAAACAATCTAGGCTTCTCCATATCACCTAGGATCCTGTCACACACACACCAATATGAAAGCTTTACTGCTACATAGCCACAGAGTAGGAATATCCACCTCATACTCCAAGGTTATACCTCTACTAGCTAGGAGACATAGATCACAACATGATCAACTCCCTTTTTCCATCTTGACCATCCTTCAAGCTGCATGTTGTCTTAGAATACCACAAGGCTTCCACTCATCAAAGGATCAATTAATCAGTCCATTCCTCCAGATTTCCTCTAGCCAATCAAACTGAGAAATCTTCACAAGAGAAATACCCAAAACCAGCAACCAAAAGAAGGCTCTGATACCACTTGTAAGGAAATCTAGGAGCGCATCCAGTGAAAACTCTATGTAGTAGTGCCTTTGGTAACTCTCATTTCGATTAGGTTTCCTCAAAGACATGTACAACTATGTCCAAATGCGGAACATACACAGTTCATTTCCCACATTGATCCAACTGAGAGAAACACATGTAAATTCAACAACAAGCATTAACAGATTCTACTACGAACCAATAAACATGAAAGATGAAACAAAAAACCAGAACACAAAGATTTACGTGGGGAAAATCCTTTCAGATAAAAAACCCCACACTCCAAGGATCAAGCCATTGTATTATTCAGTAATAGAATGGTTACAATACAAATTCAGGCTCATAGCCTCTCCAAAGATTCATCTTGTTCATTCTGGATACTATCTAGTAACAATAGATTTCCTTGTAAAGTTTTTGATCATCCTCTCAAACTAAATGATCTTCATACTTTTCTAATACCATCACATATATAGTGAAGATCAACATAAGAGAAGTCAAACTAGATTCATGATCAGAAGCTCTCTTTTCTCCTCTGTTCTGGCCTCAAGGCCCCAACCATACAACTAGCCTCTCAGCCTTCACTCTCATTAGCTATTCATCTTCTTGCTTCTCTTCTACTTCGGCTCTATGAAACGGTTTGTTTCCAACTATCAGATCACAATTATTGAATCATCCAGCTTAGCAACAGTTGACATCCTGCTTTCTCTTATTTTTTCATATCGCACCACATCAGACAATCTTCACTCGGTCAACAACTATCACTTTGTGTCGCATGTCGGTGAGACACTAGAAGTGTCTCCCCGATGCCACAAGACCCGATTACATGTTGCAAAGAGTCCTCTCCATTAGCAAGAGGTTCTACCAATATCCACAAGTCATACCGATTTCAACATTCTCGTCGATGAGACAATCGTCGTTCGATGAGACATCACACCAAGCTCATAAGTCATTCTGAAGTGTTCCTTAGTCCCCAAGACTTTATTCATTCACTGAGAGATCATATCGAGCTCTTTGTGTCATACCGATGTCACTGTCGGCAAGACATTCCACATTCGCAAGGACATCATACAGAGGTTTCAAAGTCATACCAAAACTTCTGTTGTCCATCGCATACTTATTGGCATCCATCTAACAGTCGGCAAGACTTCCCTCTATCGCTAAGAGGTTACAACGATATTCACATTTCCCCCAAAGACTTTTGTTGCCCAGACATTCCATATTCGCCGAGACTTCATACCGAAGCCTTTGTGTTTCTCTGATGACTCCATTCGCTAGGAGTCTCACTAAAAACACCTGATCACATGTGGCTTTGTCAGCCAAACTTTCCACTGTCGTCAAGAGGTCATAGCGGACCCCTTTTTTTACCCCAATGTCTCCATTTTTTTGTCGACGAGACATCATCCTATCTCCAATACTTCATGCCGAAGTCTTTGAGTCATATCGATGTGTTCCATTGTTGGCAAGAGAATCAACCTTCAGCAAAACATCTTATCGAGGCTTCCATGTTATCCCAAAACAACTGTTCGCCAAGAGTCACAGTGAAATGATGACCCCACATGCTGTTGGAAAGACTTTCAATATTCAATGAGACATCATATCGAAACAATACGTTACATTGATGACCCCTAACATTATCGCTGAGACATCTCCCGGTCGCCAAGAGATCATGCCGATAGGAACAAGTCATACCAATTTCTTCATTGGCCAGACAGATTGAAGGTCATGTGGATATTGGCAAGACTTCCCTTGTCAATATGAGACATACTGATTGTCCAAGACTCTCCTTGACACCGCTTGTCACCTAGAGTCACACCGATATCCAATAGCCACCAATTGTCGGCCAGAGGTCTCCACTCAGCAGAAGGTTACAACGAAGGCCACAAGTCACAACGACATCACCAGTCGACAAGACAAAAGCATTGTCTTGGCGACATGAGCAAAACACAAGGTTACAACTTCCAGTCGGCAAGACAAAAGCATTGTCTTGGTGACATGAGAAAAACACAAGGTTACAACTTCCAGTCGGCCAGACAACTTGAATGTCATAGTGACCATGCTTTCTCAGAGGTTTCAGCCTATGAGATTGAGGCATATTTTTCCAACAGTAAACACTTGTATGCTCTTTTGAACTCGAATTTTCTATGAGGAATGCTCTCATGAAAGTCTTAGGTGAAGATATGAATGATTAGTTGAAAATGAGTGAAATAACCTTGTATTTATACTTGTTTATGCCAAATTCTTCAAAATTACAACACTACAAGCTAACATTAGATCTAGGAGAATAATATCCCACAAAGAATTTGAATTTAATTTAGGTTTAATCCACATGGGGCTCATACATCAGATGTGGCATATGAGTCCAATTATTCTAAGCTTTGTGACACATTTTTCAAGAAATGTTTAGATTGGTGTGAAATTAGGAGCGAAGCCTCAAAATTTAGGTGGGACTCATACACCCAAGGTGACGTATGAGTTCTAGATCACTAAACCCGTGTCATACAATCTAAAATCAAATGAATTATGATTGGATGTTGGTAAATTTTAGGATTATCCTTGGAAAGATCCATTAATTAAGGCTTGCGGATGCAAAGTAAGGACAAATAAGGCATAAAGAAGCCCAATTTATTAATGAAACCCTATATTAGTGTGAAAATGTGAAGGTACACTTTACAATACCCTAAATAAGGAACAAGTAGGTTTATTTAGTTTACAAGGTCCCAAGACTTAATGTGAATGTGTTAAACACATTACAACACTAAATCAAGGCAACATTAGGCTCGATTTAATAGGGATGGCCCAAAAAAGTGTGAAAATGTAAGGGGATACATTTTATGTCATTACATTTAGTGCTCACTTTAGTGAGAGCAGGAACTTGCTTCAAACTCACACTAAAGTAGACATTCAAGAGGGGTCCAAGTGTACTAATTTGGATGGTATAGGATAATAAATATCAAAGAAGGTGGTCAAGCCCCCCAGGATCCCAAATCCTATGTCAAACCAACATAAGTACAAAACAACATGCACAAGGTGTATGGTATGCAACATCAAGATACACACATATACAATGTCAAAGATATATAAATATGAAAGAAAGTAAAGGAAGAAAAGGTGGATCAAGCTTTGATCATTTTTCTTGCACATTGTGGATCAGATCTAAGCTATTTTTCCAACAATGCATGCTCACTCTGAGGCAACAAAACTTCTGGCAGTCCACTGGGTGAGTATCCAAAAAGGGTGGCTTACAAGTGGAACACATTCTCCACTATGAAAACCAAATGCATGCTCACAAAGGGCTAGTGGAACCTCAAGTTTTAAAAGGTGAGCCCCCAGATAGGTGAGACACATACACATGTAGTTGGTATGCACTCACACATAGAAGCAAGTCACTATGGGAAAGTCATGCCTAAGTTCAGCTCCCATACACTAACAATACCAAAGTTACACCTCATGATAAATTCAATAAGGCACCACATTGAAATGAAAATTAAGCTCAATAAGGCAAGCAAAGCTTCGTATGCTTGAAACCCATGAGCAAATAGGATGGCATCACAGGAAAGAAAAATGTGTTATGCAAGGTGACCATATAATAGATATTGTAAATGAAAAATAGTTTAAGGTATATTTAAGAGGATTTTTCTTAGTTCATGTAAGGTCTCTTCTTAGGGAACATTGTGCCTAATGTGTCCAAGAAAGGACAAGTAAAGTAAATAGAACACTTTGAGATAAAATCAAACCCAATGACACCACCAAGAAAGGGACACATCACAAGGAAAAAAAATTGTATAACAAAACATGAGTGTCAGGGTAAGTGCATGGATCTGTGACACAATTTTGATGGAAAATTGAAAAAGAATGAAAAAAAATGCCAAAAAATAGCATTTGGCACATTCCAAATGAGAAAGTCATTTGGTGCATGCAAAATTTGGTGTCCAACAAATGGATTTCTCATTTGGTGTGTGCTAAATAGAAAAGTTGTATTAAACCAAAAAAACACATTCATAACCTTATTTTCTATTCACCCACATCTTGGCTTGGAGGTTTTTTATTTTGCAATTCACACTTGCCAAATCTCTTCAATTTTTTTCAACTCTTAGCTTGCAATTGTTCACAAGGATTCCACCAACACGTCAAAGAGGTCAAAGATTGTGAAGAGGCATGTATTTTAATTGTTTTCTATTTTGAATTTTATTTAGAATATAGATTGAAATAGGTGTTTTTAATAAAACTTTTCTCTAATTCTCAAGGAATGAATCTCCACCTCCAAACATTGAGAATTCACAATCACTCCCTCATGAAGAGCCTCCTATACAAGAACAACCTGAAACCCCCCATCAATTCATAGGCATCCTCAAGGAATGCAAGAAAATATCCTAAATCAAATTGAAAACAATAAAAGAGACATTGAACATTAAATTGGAAGATTAACTGAGCATGCCAAAACGTTGAAGTCAATTGTATCTCATGTAGGAGAAATGAGTGAAAAAATAATTTTTTGGTCAAATAAGATGCATGAGTTGAGACAATTTTATGCTAGTGGTTTTTCATATGCAGGTGTGAAAAAACAAAAAAATAGAAAAGCCAATTTGTGTGCCTTATTCACAAACCCGAGAACCAACACACCTTTGTCTCATGCATGCAGGAGGTTCTCGGTCCATTGGTGCCACCATGAATTAATTAAAAATAAATTTTGGGAGCAATGGTGGATGGTATTTGACCAACCTCCATGCAATAACCATGAGGTACCACAATAAGTTTTGAGGAAACTCTATTATAAGTTTATCCTCAATAAGATGCCAAATTATTTTGATATCTTAGACTTTCAAGGTAGAGGTGGGGGCTCCACACATGATAGACCTAGTGCACGACATAATCAACAGTTGGAACCAAGACCCTTGACCAAACCCATGGTGGAGCATGTCATCGTTCCTTCAATTGTTAAGGACACTATAGAGGTGGACATGCTAGAGTCGATTAGCTTGCTCACCCAGACCATTATACAGTGTGTGAGGCCTCTAGTAGAGCCTAATGTGGAGGAAACATGTAGGCCCTATTGTGGCTCTTGAGGTTTTTTTGGCATGTTCAATTATCAAAGTGCTTGAGATGCAGCTACACAACCTACATCTGTTATAGAGGTGATGGTTATGATAGATGAATTGCTAAATAATACATATGGCATTGATACATAGGTAAAATTCAACAAGTTCATTTAATTTTTTTTATTAAATTATATTTTGAAATTTAAGAATAACTAAATTAGTAGAATCAATATGATTAAATTTCAAGGTTGAAGTGTTCATGAGACGTGCTCCATTCTTGTATACCCTTATTCATTCTCGACATTGAGTCCACATGTATGAAACTAATATTAAAGTTATTATTATTGCATTTGAACAGTTGAATGTTATATTTGGATGTTTGTCTAATAATATGCTTTGGATGTCAAATAGTTTCCTGGTGGGCCTTTAACCTCCACACCTCACAATTCATGTCCTCAAACAACTTTCACTCAGGTAACCTTTATTCATTAATGGTGTTGTAAAACAATGTTAGCTATTTTTGGTAATTTTGCATATACAAATTGAAAAATTGATGAGAAATACAAAAATTGTTTGGTCTTGTGGGATCCTAATAATATTTACCATTCAACGTCCATCTCATTCTTCCATTCCTTTCATCACGCATATTTTAACCATTTTATATCACATATCCCAATATTGAACAACTTATATATTATACCAGCTTCCTCCATGTTTCATCTTATACACACATCATTACAAGAAACCTTTCCTTCTACTCATTATTGACCAAATCTCTTATACATTATTACTACACACCTCAAGTTCCCACTTCATGTCCTATATTCAAATCTTCGACACCACCTAATTCACTTTATGGTCTAATATTCCCTCCTAATTATTTCCCATTAACCTCTAGTATAGTTCACCTAAAAAATGTGTTATTATCCCATCCTAGCTCATCCAATTAATCTCTACAATTCCATTCTATGTTCCATCATCCCCTCTTAATATTTCACATTATCTTCTCCTAATTCACTTTTTGTTCCTTTATTCCTTTCTAATCCCATCCCATTAACATTTAATAGTTCACCCTATTTTCCATGATCCTCTCCTAGGCCATCCCACTAATATCTACTAGTCCATCCTATGTTTCATTATTCCCTTCTACTCCCATCTTATTGAACCCTTTATTATTTCACCCTATGTTCCATCATCCCCTATTTTCCACCCTATGTTCCTTTACTTGTTATATGTTATACCATCTATATCCACGTTTCATCCTATAACTCTTTTGTATTATTACTACACACATGTCAAGTTCTCACTTCATGTAATATAGTCAAACCCTAGACACCTCCTAATTCACCCTATGTTCCATTATTCCCTACTAATCCCATCCCACTAACCTTTAATTGTTCAACCTATATTTTTTTATCCCATCCTAGCTGATCCCATCAATCTATACTAGTCCATCCTATGTTCCATTAACCCCTTCTATTCCCATCCCATTACCCTCTCTTATTTCAATGTATGTTCCATTATCTCCTCTTGGTCTTGTCCCATTATCTTCCCCTAATTCACTCTATGTTCCTTTATTCCCTACTAATCCCATCCCATTAACCTTTAGTAGTTCACCCTACATTCTACAATCCACTCTTGGACCATCCCACTAATCTCTACTAGTCCATTCTATGTTCCATTATCACATTCAACTCCCACTCTATTGTACCCTCTATTATATCACCATATGTTCCATTATCCCCTCTTGGTCTTGCCTCTTTATCCCTTCTATGCTATAGCACCCCCATCCAAGTTTTATCCTATACACATGTATCATTACAATAAATTTTTCCTTCAACTCATTATTGACCAAAGTTGTTTTCTACATTATTGTTGCACACCTCAACAACCAGCTTCATGTGCTATAGTAAAACCTTGGACATGTCCTAATTCATTGTATGCTCCATTATCCCTTTGAAAGCTTCTAGTAACATAGTAATTCTCACTTCATTCATGTGAAATTCATTGTTGCATTATCATTATGTTGACAAAATTCCCTCATTAACATTACTTCATCAGCATCTGCAATTTGGATCTCAATGAGCACTTAACTTGGGAATTTGCAAGAGTTTGGACTATCCCAATGGACTTAGTACTTTCACCATTCAGTGATCTATGAGCGGTATAATGCAGTCTCAACTGAGGCCAACCATTTACTCTTTCATGCAAATTTATTAACACCAATAGGGATTGTACTATTGCATAGATTTCCATCACTTCCCAAATTTTTCTTAACATTGTGTTTCAATTTCTTTCAACTGTCATTGAACTTTACCTTGTATTGGATTTTTCTATTAGTATCACCATTCTTGACTAGCTTCCTTCAAAAGTTGTTGCACTCATGATGAATTATTTTTTTTTATTTTTATCTATGAAGTTGCTGCACATTTACATTTTTAATTCCTACTCATTTATGATAGTAATATTGTTGCTCTTTTCATTTTCATTTGCTACTCATTTATGACAGTTTTAAGGGGACTACCTGAACTTCTTTATATGACTATTAGATATGTTTTCTTATTTTTAGTTCTTGACATCAGACAGCCCTGACAATGTTGGTGGCATGATGGACTATGGATTTTCTGTAACAATAGCCAGTTTTGATCCTTTTAGAGAGGTATGCAATAGATTATTCAATTTGACATTATATTTTCTCTTTTGTGGTCTATTATTGAAAATTTTCATGATACATGTACATGTAGCTTAATTTCTATCTTAATGGTTGCTACAAGTGGGTGTCACCCTAGATCATGGACATGGTAATTGTGTAAATGTGCATGATGATTATTTGTATGCAGTAAGTGACTATATTTTGTTATATGTCACTCCATAATTCAATTTTTATGTATTAACATCTTTAGTTTTTATTTTATTAGGTGAAGCTCCAGAGGAGTCTCGAGAGGAGGTCTATTGAGCATGTTCGAAAGAGAAGAGAACCAATAGGCACTCCATCTAGCTGAACTTCAAAGGTAGTGTGAGGTCTTTTTCCTTCCCCTAGAGGGAAATTACTATGTATTAGGGTCATTTGTTCTATGCCTATGTGGAATTTTGGAACATTTGTTGTGTACTATAGATATATATGCGACATTTTATGTCCATATGGATCTTTTGTAATAAGCCTATATGGATTTTTTGGATATATTGTATATAATTTTATCAATATATACCATTGTATAGCTTTACGAATTTTTGATTAAAGAAAATATTATTTTGCTACTGCCATTCTTGAATGATCTTATCATGCATATTGTGTAAATTGTATGCTTGAATGTTGTAGGCATGGATTTTTTTTACATCTAATGCTTAAATAATTATTGTTGATTTCTCAATAAGCTCCATCTAATGTGTATTGTGTAAATAAGCTCCATTCCTAATGGCTTGTATCCTTTGCAATCCTTCAATTACTTATGCTTCCCTTATTCACATGTATGCTTCACTTATTCACATGTACACTTCATGTATATTGCATGTATTCACGTGTATGATTCATGCATCCAATGTATAATTCATGTGTTCACATGTATTCTTCATGATTCATGTGTATACTTCATGTATTTGCATGCATTATTCATGCTTCTTGAGTTGTATTGTTGTCTAGTGGCAAGGATTTTAAAATCAAAAGGTTTCAAATGAACTATAAGAGTTCCTTCCCATAAAAAAATCAATGCAAAATGTATTGCTTTTAATTCATGGTTGAGGTTGGCATCCAACAACTAATGGTTCTAATTCTAAACCTTAGTAGTCATTGCATTTGCATCTATAGAACAAGTGGATGTTTCAAACCTCATGGGCATATATATATTCCTCTATGAACTTGTATGAATATGCATCAAAACACATGATATTTTTTGATCCAACCAACAAAATTTATTTGCATCTACTAATATCACAACACTTGACATCTCATTAAATGAAATCAATGCACATGTTAGTTTTAATGATATTCTGAAGATATTAGATGTGTATGAACAACAATAGAAGCTTGATTTCCATACGCAACACTCATATGCAGTTATCACATTTCTCCCATATTCATCATTTAAATAAGTTAAAAAACCTCCTTCCATTTTCTATGTGTGAAATAACATGACAAATCATTGGGAAACATGGTCCTATAACTGCCACCACATCATTTTTTATAACTATAGAGCACAAAAAACCATATTTAATGGATAATGAATATCTTGATCCAGTGTTTCACTAGTAGGTTGTGTTTTGCATATCAGCAAGGGTTCACTATTCGGTGACAACAACTGTAGTTTGGACTCACAAGGGATTCAACTAGTTGAGCATAGCTTGAAGTGATTCAACATGTTTGGGTGTGAAATAGGACCATTCCTAGCATAAACATACCCATTCGGATGTGTTGGAATAGCTCATTTGGTCACACAAGTTGTTGAACAAAAGTTGCACCACTTTCCAGCTTTACACTACTTGCGTTTGACAACTTTTTGCCCAAGTGAAAAGTTTCCACCATGGGAAAAGGCCTCTGAGATAGTGAAAACCAAGAGAGGTTATTATAGAGGATCCCAACATGGTCCCATAGGAATAGACAAGAAGTTTCTAAGTCTTATGGTATCCAAGTAACAACATGTCAAAGATAGTAGTCATTTTGCACTTTGGATTCATAAGGGATTTTATTGGTTGAACGTAGCTCAGAGTGATTCAACATGTTTTGGTGTGAAACAAGACCATTCCTAGCATAAAAATTTCCACCTAGATGTGTTGGAATAGTTCATTTGGTCACACGAGTTGCAAAAAAAAAGTTGCACCACTATGCAACTTTATACTACTTGCATTTGACAACTTTTCCCAAAGTGAAAAGTCACCATCATGGAAAAATACCTTCAAGATAGAAAAAAATAAGAGAGGTTATTGTAAAGGAACCCAAAATGATCCCATATGATTTGATGAGAAGTTTCTAAGCATCACACTATCTGAGTAAAAGTATGTCAAAGATGAGAGCCATTTTGCACTTTAGACTCATAAGGCATTCTACTGGTTGAATGTAGCTCAAAGTGATTCTACATGTTTGGGTGAAAAAGAGGACCATGACTAGTATAAATGTACCCATTCATATGTGTTGCAATATTTTTTTTGGTCACATGAGTTGCACAATGAAAGTTGTACCACTTTGTAGCTTTACACTACTTGCATTTGACAACTTTTTCCCCAATTGAAAAGTTGCTACCATGGGAAAATGCTCTGAGATAGCGAAAAATGAGAGAGGTTATTGTAGAGGGGTCCAACATAATCCCATAGGCATAAATGATAATTTTTTAAGCATCACCGTATCTGAATAATAACTCATCAGAGATTACAACTATTTTGCACTTTAGAATCTTAAGGGATTCAGCTAGTTGAAAATGGCTTGGAGTGATTCAACCTATTTGGGTGCAAAAAAAGGAATGTTCCTAGTGTAAATGTACCCACCCGGATGTGTTAGAATATTTTTTTGGTCACACGAGTTGAAGAACAAAAGTTGCACCACTTTGCAACTTTACACTAGCATTTGACAACTTTTTCCCCAAATGAAAAGTTGCTACTACAGGAAAAAGCCTTCGAGATAGTGAAAATAGAGAGAGGTTATTATAGAGGTTTCTAAGTGTCACGGTATTCGAGTAACATGTCAAAGATTGTAATCATTTTGCACTTTGGACTCATAAGGGATTTTTTTGATTGAATGTAGCTCAAAATGGCTCAGCTTGTTTGGGTGTGAAAGAGGACCATACCTAGCATAAAAGTGTTGATGGGTGTTTTTGCACACTTTCTTAACACAAGAAGTACACGAGTGCACTACCTCTCTTGAAAGGAAATCTCCAATGGCAAGTTGCTGAAATCTCCCCAAGGTCTCTCAGGTGTCAGGTCATGACTTGCATGGAACTCCGTAGTTTATTTTGATGTGATTTTGCTAGTAATCACAGGGCAGACTTACATAGCTAGATGAGAGGTAGATCTTCAATTCCAAATTTTATGAGATGGAGGTAAAGTTTCATTTTGCTGTAGTTTCAGACAACAGTCCAAAACTTTGATGTTTCTTCAAGTTTGGCTTTACAATGTGCAATGAACCTTGATACATGCTATTTCTAAAAAAAGGGGAAAAGAGAAGGGGAGATGAAAGGTTCCTAGACCTGTAACTAACTATGAATAGTAATCATGGAGTTCTTGCAATGGACAGCTTCCTCAAAATAATATTTCACTTAACCAAAAATCTCACAGTCTCATTAAATTTGTGCTATCTTCTAAGGTCTGTAGATATTTCACCTTCCATTCACCATATACATGCATGAACAAAGATAAAAGTGTGGAGAAGCTTTGAATTTAAGCCCAGACTAACTTTACATAGCTATCTACTAGCAGAAAACAACAAAAAGTATGGAATAAGAAGGCATCTACACAATAGGAATTTTCACAACCACATAACAAAATTTCTAAAATCTATCAAATCAAGAACACAACTAACTAAAGCAGCAATATAGATCTAAGTAAAGTAACTAATAAGGGAGATTAAACCATGAAACATGTGAAGAAATCAGAAAATGCACCAAGTCAATGTATTTTCATTAAAATTTCAGTAGCATGTCTTTACAACAACTCAACTCCCTTTTGCAAATGAGAGGAGACCCCTATTTATAGTGCCCAAAAAGTTAAATGAATGGCCAAGATTAATTCTCATTGTGTGGCCAAGATTCATTACAGAATAGGGTTTCACCCACCCACAATATATTACAATTTAAAATTACATTCATTTCCCCTTCCCTATTTTGTCCTTTAGTGATGGCACTGTAGCATTTTTGTCTTTTGCTAATTGCTCTTTTGCTGTAGCTATTCCTTTGGGAGCTCCTCATTGATAATAGGGTTGTCCTCTTGCTTCTTTGAAGCTATATATTCCACGAATTTTAGAATGACTGGCTGAAATTTTTCTACCTCAATGATCTCATATTGTAGCATCTAGTAGCTCTATTCTTTCACATTATCTTCAAGCTTCTTCTATTCCTCATTGTACTTTATGCCTTGATCC
>VDFB02270651.1:135911068-135944555 GCA_007258455.2 Sequoia sempervirens
TGAAAGAATATATCACATCTACATTTGGATATTCTAAATCCTTTCAAACAATATAATATGCATGGAATCAACTCATCTTAATTAAAATTCATTTTCAAATAATTCTAGAAATTCACATGCATCATAATTTTAAAAAAATATTTTATACATCTTAAATATCAAAATTATTTTTCCTTCTTTAATAAATATAATTATATAAATATATATATATATACTTTAATATATATACACTATAAAATATATTTAATCACACATACTTATTCATTTTCTCATATATATACATATATATATTTATACATATATATACATACACACACACACACACACACACACACACACACACACACACACACACACACATATATATATAATATTTAAATAAAACCGAATTTTATAATTAATGCTAAATAAAATTGCATTCAAAGTCCCCCTTTTTTTTTGCATTGAATATAATTTAAACTCGGATTTTATAAACTATAAAAAAAATCTGTAATAATAAAAAAAATCTTTAAATGGATTAAAGTTCTAAAAATCACGCGGCCCCTGCCGCAGCCCTTATGTGGGATGACGTAGGCATAGTGGCTGCGCCCTCCCCATTATACTTAATTTATTTTATTTTTAAATGTGGGGAGGGTTTCGACCCTGCCCATTATACTTAATTTAATTTTTTTTTAAAAGCACAAATAAAATCTGCGGAAAATTATGTCAGCCATTCAAATTTCGGCCCAAATTTAATTAAAATTCGCTTGTACGGTGCATGGGTTTTAAGGAAAATTTCACATAAACATTAAGCTCCATTCTCAATCCAATTTATATATATATATAATATATATATATATATATATGTATATATATATATATATATTAAAATTTCAACGGGGTTTTAACAGAGAAGAAACTAATATTAAACTGTACTGGGGAAATTGGAAAATAATCAAATTTCCTCGGGATTTTCAAATGAAATCACGCACAAAAATTTTGTTTCATATCCCAAATTATTCCCTGTAGAATCATTTCCCTTTTTAAACAAATATTTTTCTTTACAAATTTAAAATACTTTCAACATAATTTTTTTTTTAACAGAAGCTTTTTGAAGCCATCAAGAATTCATACAACAAAATATCTACATAAGCTTTCCTTTCCAAAACTAATAAACTAAATTTTACAAGAGGATTGCCTGATTTCCTTTGCTAACTGGTGAAGAGAATTCTTTGTTGCCTCTGTTGCCTGAAGCTTCTAATCTCTTCCCGTACAGCAAATCCCAATCCAAAATTAAACAAAAGATTTTCCACAAATATACAGTATTTCAAAATAGCACACACAGAGAAGTTTTGCAAAAGCTCTAATAATTTTTCCCGTGAGGAAATTCAATAACCTCTGTGCAATCCTAGATCCACAATAACCTCCGTGAAGAAATTCCTCAACAAAACCTCATTAAAGCACTGACACACTTGTCGAGAAGTACAAATATCTTTTAACAACTTCTTGGCAATTTTGCCCTTCAATATTTGCATGCAAATTTTAATTTATTTAATTTTAAATTTTTAAAACTCAAATTTTAATTTACATACATTTATTTTTTATTAATTTTCTAATTTTCAAATACAATATAATTTACACACTTAATAATTTAATTTAATTTATTTATTTATTTAATTAAATTAGTTTAATCTTTTTAAGACCAACCATTTAACCAAATAAGCTAATTAATTAATTAAACAATTAAGCAACTAATCTCTTCCACATTTAAACATTAATTTAAATACCAATAATTTAAAGCACGAAAACCAACATTAAAATTTAACCAAATTTACCTTCCAAGCAATTTATCCAAACAAAAGATGACATACAATCCTATGACTCTGAACTAAAACAGACAAAGTACTAAAATCAGGATTATAGACTAGACTAGGGTAAACCAAACTACTATTTCCCAACCAACGTATCCGTTGAGTCTTGACACACTCAAACCTGAGTACCCAGGTGGAGTCGGTGTCATGTACCTGCAATTCCTGCAACCAAACAAATAATGTACATATATATATATAAAGCATTGAACAGTCACACTGTGCGGAGAAAATCACAGATATCACAGGGCACTCGCAAGCGATTGATGCGATTCCGTTCTCCACACCAATACACTTCACAACAAACTGACGAAATAAATAGATGTTAGTCCATCATAACATATACATAACAATAATCAACTAAAAGTAAACATCTACACTATATCAAATCATGTCTAAAAATAATAATTGCCATACAAAGTATCATCATGTCACAGAATAAATCCACTATTGCTTGAAACCAGCGATCAAAATATCCAAACAAGGTATTATAGTCTAACAGTATGAAAACGTAACAACAGAAAACATAAGCATAAACAGAGGGGTACTATAGCACTCAAAACAACATTGGAGTATGATTCACCCAGCCACTTACACAAAGCGCTTGCACACCATCATTTTGAAGTAGGGGAGGACATGGAGAGAAAATTCAAAGAAAAATATCATGCCCTCTCATTTCTCCTCACACATCGTTGTTGCCATGTAGTTAGTGTCAAGAAATAAACCATAAAAAAAAGGAATTGGAATTGGTGGAATCTGTAGAATCACAAGCTGAGCAAAGCAACATGAATGCTCAATAATTCAGGCCATATATGTTATGAAATATAAGCATAAAGTCACATATAGTCTGCAATAAACATGTAATCAACTATATTTTGTATTATTCAAGCTGATATTTTGAATTTTAAACATAAGTTAGCACTAGTGTGCATACAGTTAGTAGCTAGACAAGTTGATATGATCTAGATTTTGATAGCTAGAAATCTAATGTTTACTACATATATGATGAGCTAAAAAGTATACTTTCAGTTGTAAACAATGTTTTTCAAACCTTTATATTATTACTATGATAGAGCGAGTTTAGGTGCTAGAAAATGAACAACAAACGAGGGAATGCAAATAACACTAAAAATAACCTACACCTCAAGATTATCCTAGTTGGATTCAACACAAAATAAAGATGACAAAATGAAACCTTATACCTTGTCTCAAATCGATTCTTTGGTTGGCCCTTTGATCTTCGATGTTGTATGCTTCTTGGATGGAAAGAGATGCAAGCTAGATGATTGTATGAGGATGAGAAGATGAGTGGAAGTGGATGCAAGTGTAAAAATGGCTAAGTATGGATTCTAGATTTTTTTTGCAAGAGTTTGGCTACAATAGATGATCTCCCCCAAAATGAGAGAAAAGATGGGGTATTTATAGAGATTTTGGAAATCTCTAGGAAAATGGACGATCAAGATTGAGCCACCAAGATCAAGATGTAGGGCTAAAATGAGTTGAGAAATCACAAACCCTCACATCTTGACATGTGGCAAGTGATATGGCTTAAAATATGTGATGTGTATATGAGGTGGAAGGATAGTACATGACATGGAGGGAGTACAAAGTACCTTGGGATTGGGACAAGATCTCCTCATAAAGGAGGTACTTGTCCCCATGTGGGTGAGAGGACAAGTGGGGAATTAAAAAATTTTCAAATATTCTCATGGGGATGAGAGAAGGAATTTAAAATTCCTTTAAATGCATTGGGGGATTAAATGTGAATTAAAAATTCACATGGGGAATGGAGATGCCTTGTTCAAAAAGAGAAAGCTTTTAATGAAGTTGACTAAGGACACATTCCATAAATGATATGGGAATTAGAGATGACCTAATTAGGTGATTAAGGTTGTGCAAGTAATTGATTAGACTAATTAATGACATGTTAGGAGAGGGTTAGATTTCACATGTGACTTGATGTGACAAGTCAAAGATCACATGGGGAAGAGAAAAATGAATTTAATATTCCTTGAAATGATAAAAAGAATTAAAAATTCCTTGAGAGGTTGATTAGGCTAGTTAATGAAGGATTAGAGAAGGGTTGGGTGGCTAAGAGAGATTAGAGGCCAACTTGCAAAAATTGGAGGATGTGACACATCCTAATCAAGGATTAGGCATGTGCACATCCCTAATAATGAGATTAGAAGATGGATTAGGATTAGATAAAAATGAAGGAGGATGTGACATAAAGGGAATTAAATAAATGACACATTTATTTAATTCATTTGATGAAAGGGGGAAGGCATTTAATTATTTAACTAGATACCTTAGGGATTAGAAGAACTTTAGAGGGATTAATTAAATAATAGTGATATTACTTATTAATGCGAATAAGGGGATGTTTAGATGAAAGGGGATAAATTTGGATAAATTAAGTGTCCAAATTTAGGTGTCTACAATTACATAAATATATTATGTCGGCTTAATGCCTTTTATTTTTAAAAAATAATAATAATAATCAATAATTTCATTGTTATTATAATTTTAATTTAATAATATAAGTTTAAAAATATATATTTGTACTACAACAATATTTTAAAGACAAGTACAATTCCATTCTTTTGGCACCAGTGTATCATATGGGAGATGACCTAGTATTTGAGCACCCTAACTTTGTGCTTCTCAAAATCTTATGTGGAAATTTCAAATCATTCCCAATTTTTACACTCGCTTACTTGGAAAGTCCCCTACTTATAACTAAGGTTTGAGGGCCACATCATCAGATATGATGCCACATTAGCATACTTTTTGTCAAAGTGTTCAAAAATGACCAAAAAATGTGAGATGATAGTTGTGGACTAAGTCATGTTTTACTGGGGCATTGGTTTTAGATCTAAGAAATACATTTCATTCAATTATGGATAGTTATCATCAACACTAACAACTTTAAAATCACAACTATTAATCCAATATTGTTAAAAATATTGAACATTGTTCCCTACCCAATAAAAATCAATAAAGACTAGCGTAACTAACCAATTACAATATTTCAAAAGGAGAAGTACTATGCCACTCTCTGTCATTATCAATAGTCGAGATCGTTAAAAGACGCAGCTTAGCCAAACAATTTTGAACCATTCCTACTGATTGTTGACCAGACCCAATGATCCTCTCAAGCACGTTAATAAACACGTTTGTCGTTGACTGCAAATTTGTTGCTACCCATCGATGTGTCTATAAAAGCCAAATAAAACCCCCAAAATCAGATATTCTTATTTTTAGAATTTGATTTCCAAATTAGACTTGATGGGCAACGCAATTTTGTTCAGAGGACATTGTGGGCGTGTTAAGATCATGAAATTAGACGGACAAGTGTTGAAGGTGAAGCAGCCTGTGACAGTAGATGACGTCCTCGCAGATTATCCAGGCTTTGTCATTTTGCATTCTGAAGCAGTTCGTCATATGGGAGTGAGAGCAAAACCTCTGGATGGATCTGCCAGTCTCAACGCCAAGCAACTCTATTTTCTTGCCCAATTGCCCAAGTTGGAGAACAACCAACACGAGCCATGAAGGGTCCGTTCTGGGATACCAACGGATGCAAAGTCTAGGCTTGAAAGTATGCTCTTAGCGCGCAGGTCCACTTCTGATATTTCTCCCATGAATCGTGAGTCATCATCAGATACCTCTTCTTCTGAGACCAGTGAAGATAATGGAGCTCTGAGGGTTAAAATTTGGATGACAAAAGTTCAGCTTATCGAAATGATGGCAAAGAGCCAAGATAGTTCTGAGACAGTGGAAAGAATCCTAGATTCCTTCCTCAACCATGCGAAATCTTAGCAAATGGAGAAAGGAAATGTGGGGGAGGAGCGGGAAGGAAAGGAAGAGAATTTGCAATGGAAACTTTCCGTAAGGAGCGTACCTGAAAGTTGCAGAAGAACTCAGGTGCTTATGGATTCCTCTGCTACTGTTTCTTGTTTACATTGAATCTATTTTGCTTCTGCACTGTGATGAGTTAATAAACTAGGGTTGTAATAAACATCTGTTGATCCATAACAGGTAAAGCACATGAGGTTTGGTGAAAGCTCAATAGAAACGTCTTCTAATTATGTACAATGTGTTCAAGGGAAAGGGAGTGTAGATTGATTCCAAGTAGAGGCAAACTATCCCGTCCGAAGGAACTGACCGGAAATTTGAGCCATCTGTCCCATTGGTGTATATATATATATATTATTGTTTTTAAGTAAATGTGGGCCTCACTTTTTTTAATAAGACCATACATATTGATGAGTAAGATATTCTTTATATATTCAACTCCACTCTTGGGTTTACCTGGTTGGGACTGGCTTGCCGGCTGTTGGCCCCCCCACAGGGGACTAGTCTTGCCCCCGCTCGCCCCAAGTAACCAAGAAATGGGTTGCTGGGCTGCTAGACGGGTCGCGGGGATACTATTAAAAAAATAAAAAATCTTTATATAAATAATTATACACAATTGCTTACATAAAAATTATTGTAAGAGATGGTGTATATAAACTAAAATTTATGTAATGCAATCCAAGGTTATTGAAATAAATCTTTGTTTCAAGATTAAGCACTGCAATTTAAGTTCATTGGAATTTTGAATGGGTCAATATAGAAGGAGGGTGATGTACAATATTATTGTGTCTTCTTTATACAATAAGATTTTAAAATGATGCTTGTATAAAGGTTAAAAAATATAGAATTAATGTCTTCAATGGTGATATGTGAATGAAGTGACAAAATATTTGAAAATTTGAATTATGTTGTTGTCAATATGTTGATAGATAGTTGTAACCCTTTTTTATTGTACAATGTTTTGTAATATAAAAAATTCTTACAAGATTAAATTTTTGATAGGATTTAATATTCTAATTTGGCTATAATTACATGACACTCTATTTCTATTAAAAATAATATTTTTATTCAAATATATATATATATATATATATATATATATAGAAGCACACCTTAAGCATTTATCCAGAGAAAGAGATTTATGTAGGAAAATAATGATAACATTATGAAAACATTGAAAATTACATATTCATCTGAATTGGTTGCTACTTTGAAACACATGGAATTAAATCAATAGTATATGTTTTGTTGTCATTGGGTAACAAGGTTGCATAATAGGTAGTAAAGTCATGCTACCATTTTGTAAATTCCCCTCTCAAAGTCAACAATCACTACCTTTTAGGATGCATTCATTGTGTTATTTAATCTAAGTTGACATTCGATTGTTTGATATCCTTAATTTAAATTTAAGTTATGCAAATCCATAACATATTTTTTTATTTTTATTGTATTGTATTAATTAATTAATATAAATATTGCAATAAGATGTCAAATTATTTAGCCAATAGAAAAGTTAGTAATTATTTTTTAGAATATTTTTTATTAAAAAATTTGCATTTTTATTTGGAAGAAAATAATTATTCATGGCTCAATAATTATAAGGACTAATAACAATTTTTTTTCTCAAAATTACTACTTGTAGGTCACAATTTCACCCAAATCAACATAATAAAAAATTTAAATCAATAATTTCATGTAAAAAAAGTTACAATTTCACCCTTTTTCATATATTGAACTATCGCCTCATACTTTTTCTTGAAATGATTTTAATGTGTGGAAAATAAATGACATTATTTTATTCTCCTAAACTAATTTAGACTTTAAAAAATGATATAAGGTGGTAAAAGTTATTTAGTAATAAATTAAATTTAAAATTATTAGATTAACTAGAAAAATATTAGGTTTTTTTTTAATTTGGCTTTGGATATGTTTGACTTCCTATTGCCTAGCTAGAATATTTTAGCACAAAATCCAAAATGAGAATATAGAAATACATTTACAATTGGAAGACTAGGAGGATACTATGGAAAGTTATGCTATTGTGAACTAGATTGTGTTGAGTACTCTTTTGCTAGACTTGGTTACACCATGTAGTCCAATAAAATTAATGTCATTATGTTTATTAGTGGTTTGAGTTGTAGAAAATAAGTCCTTAATTTCCTCAATAATATTCCAAGCATTGTGAGTGTGAAACTTAGGAAGATTACCACAATCCTTTATTCAAGTTAGGAAAATTAGGACCAATGTTGAGGTGGGTAAGACATCCTTCACTTTTGGCTCTACAAGATGAAGGGGGTTTTCCCAAAGTGTTGGACAGGTTAATTAAATTATTATTGAGCACTTCATTATAACAATGTAAGTCCATTGCACAATTCATTCCATTAGTGTCATAATATACCTATGTGCTAGTTTGGACATGGAAGGTCCAAAACCTTACTAAATAAATGATCTAACATATAAGTGTATGAGAATGTACATTGTAGTGAAAAAATTGACAATCACAAAGATATAAATCAAACACAATGAAGACACCAAAAACTATTTGTAATCAACTTGGAATATAAGATACATAGGGGTTAGCTTATAAAGGAGGAATATCCAAGCATGAGGTGCTGATGTGCATCAACACCTCTTCAGTCTATAAACTAGTTGGGCTGCTCATTAGGAAAATATCCAAGAATCATAATGAGTTATAAAGCTTACACAATTAATGCCTAATTAGCCTTAGGTTAGCCTATGTGTAGCAAGCATTAATGTATATGCTAAAAATCCCCCTTAAGCATAACTTAGGTGGGCATGGATAAATTAGGTCCGGGCTACTAGCCTAGTGAGGAACCCATGTACAATGCAATCTCCCTAAAAAATAGAGTAAGATAGAAAACCTAGTAGGAAAAAACTATCCTCCAAAAAGAGAGAAGATGTGGAGAAGACTAGAAAGCCCCACCAACGATGATGACGATACTGATATAAACCGTACACCAAGAAGAGCTCATAGATGAATGAATTTTCTCTCAGTGAAGGGTTTGGTGAAGATGTTAGCAACCTACTCTAAAGACTAATTCAATGATCTAACCATGAATCAGCTCTCAAATGTAATGCATATGAATTTCTATGTGTTTGGTTCATTGATGCTAAACTAGATTCATGTATATTTGAATAGTACTCTAGTTGTTACAATAGATGACTATAGGCTACCTGAAAGGAGTACCAAACTCAAAAAGAATGTCTTGAAGCCAGATAGCCTCAATAGTTGCGTTAATAGCCCCCCTGAACTATACATCTATGGATGATATAGCAATAGCATTCTACTTATTGCTAGACCAACTAATAGACCTGAACTAAGTGAAAAGTTGTAACCTGAAGTGGACTTACAATGCTCAGTGTCACTAGCCCAATCTAAATTTGTATAACCAACCAAGTCAAGTGATGAACCAACATTGTAGTGAATCCCAAACCCAAGAGTACCATGAAGATAGTGAAGGATCCTCTTGGCTGCTTTTCAATGCAGCTCATGAGGTTTCTGTATGAATCCTGAAACCATGCCTACTACATAGGCAATGTTTGGCCTGGTATGATTCAAGTATATAAGACTACCAACAAGTTTTTGATATAATGTAGCATCAACCAATGGTGTAGTAGAAGAAGTCTCAAGCTTGAATCCAAAAAGAAAGGGAGTCAGAGATGGTTTGCAAGTAGTCATATGAAACTGTGCAAGTAGATCAAGTGCATACTTCCAGGGCTATGCAAGAATAATCCCTAAAGTTGATTTGAAATCTTGATTCCAAGGAAGTACTGCAATAAACCCATGTTTGTCATGTCGAATCTATCATAAAGTGATGTCTTCACTGCTACAATGATAGATGAAGTACTCTCGTTAATCAAAAGATCATCAACATAAAGAACTAGTATCAAAAGTGAAGCATTCCACCACAATAGATATACATTAGGATCTAAATGACATCTAGTAAAACTTGAATATAGGAGGTAGGAGTCCATCTTGGCATACTAAGCTCTAGGAGCTTGTTTGAGGCCATAGATAGATTTCCTAAGTCTACAAACTAAGGATGAATCCTAAACAAACCCTAGTGGTTGTTCCATGTAGATTTAGGGTATGTGCAGGATCATGATGGGCCAAAAAGTGGCAATATGATGGGTATGTCGCTGACAACTACTTTTGTACCCAAAATTGATGAAACAAAAAGGGTTTTTAAAGGAGATTCTCAGCTTTCCATCGATATAAATTATGATTTACTTTGAATTTAATAAGTACTTATTATTTATTTTCTATTCAAATTATGACTAAAATCCTAATTGATAGGTTGATTGAAAAAAATCTATAGCTTTCAAATGGTATCACATTTTTTGAATCCAAAACATGCATCACATTCTATGCTTCGCATACTATAGAATTAAGAAAATAAAAAATGAATTTCATGAAGTTTTGACCAAGTTAAGGTCGTTAGACATACAAGTTTTTATATATTTTTAAAAGTTGTAATAAAAAAATCATAATTAATTATTTACTTGGAAAAAAATTACAAAAAAATATGCATCACATTGGGGCATGAGTCCTCTATTTATATCTAAAATATTATAAAAAAATATTGTCATTTTATTGTGGTTAGGGTGGTCAGACAGACACCTACTTCTTATTTTTCCCTGAAATTTGGTACTGCATTGAAATTTCAAAATTTCACCAAATAGTTTTGTTTTTTTTTTAAAAACCTAGTAGTTTAGAAACTACATTCAATTTGCTACAGATTCTATTCTTACATATTTTTGAAATAATATAGATAAATTATTCAAATTTTTATGTCAAGTTGCCAAACTCTAATTTTTCTAATTTTTTTGCCAGTTAAGGGCCTATTTTTTCCATGATGATCCTGCATATACCCTTTATTCCTAAAGGTATCTGTGAAAAAATTTACTCTTCACATCCATCTGATATACATGTCCCATCCATGTGATGTGGCTATAGCAAGTGTGAGTCTAATGGAAGTCATCTTAGCAACTAGTGAAAAGGTTTTTGTATAGTCAATGCCTACAACTTTGAAAAACCTTTGGCTACTAGTCATGCTTTGTACTTATTAATTGACCATCTATTGCAAATTTAGTTCAATATATCCACCTACATAAAAATATCTTCCTTACCTTAGGAAGTGAATTCAAATCCCAAGTGTGATTTCTAATCAAGGAATCATATTCCTCATCCATAGAAATATCCCACTTTGGTATGCCTGATGCCTCTCAGAATGTCTATGGATTGGAAACTAAATCAAAGAAGGAACATGGCCCCCCCTAAAAACCTAATTGAATTAGTTTTTCATCTATTGAATGTTGTACCCCTATATCTGTCCTATGTATAGTGTAAGATGTGGATGAGTCTGGTGCAGATATATCAACTTCTAATGCAATCCTTGAACTAGATGAAGATGAGCCCTCATCACCATAGGAAATAGAAGACGAAGATACTACACTAGGAATCTGTTGAGAATGATTTGAATAATTAGTATTGTAATTAGGATCTGAAGAGTCCACAATATGTTGTGAAGTGTCAAGTATAGTTTCAAGTGATGTTTCTTGAAACATAACACTTCTCTCAATAAACAACTCACGTGTGGCAGGGTGGAGTAGGTGATAGCCTTTTACACCATTTGGATATCCCTCAAAGATGCAACGTTTGGATTGTGGATCCATAGCCTTGTGTTGCTCTTTTGGAATGAGTGTTATGGCATGCACAACAAAAACTCTGAAATGATCAACTACTGGTTTCCATCCTTTACAAGCTTCAAAGGGAGTGATACCTTTTAGGCCTTTATGTGGAACTCTATTTTGTATGTAACATGCATTGCTTCTACCCAATATGATGGTGTGAGGCTGTTAGAGTGAATCATACAATTATCCATCTCTTTTAAAGATCTATTTTCTTGTTCTGCAACACCATTTTGTTGTGGCCTAAAAGGAATTGTGTGCTATAGATCTATCCCCTCTAATATACAAAACTACTCAACACTATTGTTGAAATATTCTCTCCCATTATCTATTTGAAGAACCTTGATGACTTTCCTTGATTATTTTTCGACAAGAGCTTTGAAATCTTGAAAAAACTCAAACACTTCTAATTTTTTCCGAAGAAAGTAGACCAACGTAAAACATGAGAAATCATCAATGAAGGTGAGAACATATCTAACCAAATGTTGTAAAATATGGATGGGGAAAAGCCCCTGAAACATCACTATGAACAAGTTCTAAAACTTGTGTTGCCCTCCATGATTTACCTTTGTCAAATTTTGCTTCTGGATGCTTGCCAAGTGCACAACCCTCACGAAGCCCTTTAGAAAATTTAACCTTAGATAATCCCTTAACCATATTCTGTTGACATAGTTGTTCAAGATAGCAATAGTAAAGATGGCCAAACCGCTCATGCCATAGTTTGCTAGCTTTATCTGAATGAGTTAGTAGTGCTTTTGGAGAAATATCTATGGAAAAATTGGAGAAGGTATATAATCTAGAGTGGTGATTTTCCTCTCCTATTGCTACCAATTTTTTTCTTTGTAATTCTCTTATATCAATTGAATCTGGAGAGAATTGTACTCTCATGCCCTTCCCTAAATGATTTATTTGATACATTGAAAGGAGATTAGTTGAGAGTGAAGTTACACTTAGAACATTTGCAAATGTTACTCCTTCAACTTCAACAAACCCTCTCCCTTTTACCAATACTGGAGTATCATCACCTAAGGTGATTGTGGACATTCTTGATGGTTCTGAGGATGAAAAGACAACCTATGAAAAACCAATATGGTATGAAGCACCAGAGTCTAGAATCCATGATGGAGATAAAGATGCTTTTGCAACTAAGGATTTTCTTTTTGATTTCTCTTTGCCCTTAGTATTATCTTGATTTGATGAAGATGCCCTAATAGAATCAGATAGATCTATATTATTCTTTTTGAGATTTTTTTTTACAACTTCAATTTCTTTCTTCATGCATTGATTTTCATCATGTCCAAGATTTTTACAAAAGTCACATGCAACTCTCTTTTTACCTTGAGAGTCCTTTTTGGAGTTGTCAATTTTTCTTTCTTTCTTAAATTCCTTGTCCTTTTTAGTGTTGTTCTTCTCCCCTTTTGAAGTTTGACGTGTTTCATTCTCTACAATTAGGGCTTGAGGTTTTGTAGACTTCAAAGTACCCATTTGATTTAAATTTTATTGCTCCCTTGTGAGGTTACCAATAAATTTATCAAGTGTGGGAATTGACCATGAGGCTCCAAGAGCCCTTTTAGTAGAGTAGAAAGTTGATACAAACACAAAAAAAATTGGACATAGCTTAGAACTTGTACAAAAAGGATTAATTGATCCTCTTTCTTGTCAATTACATAATATTTTAAGTGCAAATTTAAGGATTTAAACTTAGTAAAAAATTCTTGTAAAGTTAAGAAATTCCTAAGACTAAGATCTAAGAGTTGATTTTCCAATTCATGGCTTCTAAGTTCATCTATTTTCCCAAATATTTTGTCAAGACCTTCCTAAACTTGGTTGGGTGTTTTCAAGTTCTCAACATGGAACAACAAATCAGGAGATAAATTTAAACATAGGAAACCAAATCCTTGATCATAGTTATTGAAAAACTTGTCTTTATCTTTAGGTATAGTATGTTCTATTTTTGTTCTCATAGTTACCCTATATAAGCCTTTGTTCTTAAGTACAAGAATTACTTTCATCTTCCAATCATGATAATTGAAAGGTGTTAAGGGCACTATAATAACATTAGATTCCATACTACTTTGACTTAGATAGTTGCTTGTAGAAATGCAAAAATTGGTATGTGTAGGATCATAATGGGCCAAAAAGTGGCGATATGATGGGTTTGTGTAGGGTAAGTGGCTGATGACTTTTTTTTGTACCCAAAATTGATGAAACGAAAAGGTTTGTTAAAGGATATTTTCAACTTTCCATCAATGTAAATTATGCTTTACTTTGAATTTAATAAATAATTATTATTCATTTTCTATTTGAATTATGACTAAAGTCGTAATTGATAGGCTAATTGAAAAACATCTATAGCTTTCAAACGGTATCACATTTTTTGAATCCAAAACATGTTTCACATTCTATGCTTCAAATACTATAGGATTAAAAAAAAAATGAATTTCATGAAGTTTTGACCAATTTAAGGTGGTCAAACATATGATTTTTTATATTTTTTAAAAGTTGTAATAAAAAATTCATAATTAATTATTTACTTGGAAAAAATTTACAAAAAAATATGCATCACATTGGGACATGAGTCCTCTACTTATATATAAAATATTATAAAAAAATATTATCATTTTATTGTGGTTAGGGTGGTCAGACAGACACCTTATTTTTTCCTTGAAATTTATGTACTACTGCATTGAAATTTCAAATTTTTACCAAATAGATTTTTTTTTCTTTAAAATAAACCTAGTAGTTTAGAAACTACATTCAATTTGCTATAGATTCTATTCTTACATATGTTTGAAATAATATAGATAACTTATTCAAATTTTTATATCAAGTTGCCTAACTTTGATTTTTCTGAATTTTTCGCCACTTAAGGGTCTATTTTTCCATGATGATCTTGCACATACCCAAAATAAGAAATTAGAAATGCATGCAAAAGTGAAGAAACACAACAAACACAAGCACTTCTCAAGGAAGTGTGAAAATGAACCACACACAATACCCCCCTTGATTATTTGTTTTCCCCCCAATTTGGCACTTTATAGGAGTGCTTGTAAATCACCCAAAAAGGATAAAAATAGGCACTTTAAAGGAGGAGTGTGGTTTTGTGCTCTTTCAATTTGTGGAAAAGAAACAAAACTTGAATGCAAGCTATGATGCAAAAAGTATGACACTATTTTGAGTTTTTCACCATTTACAAATAGATTGGTCATTCTTGTAAAATACAATTTCTGATTGGTAGAAAATATTGCAAGCACCAAAAGATCAGAATAGGAGGAAAAAACATGGGACTAATTTCCATGCAAAATATTGACCTTTGCACAACAAAAAATAACATCCTACTATGAAAAATTATGCCCCTAAACTTAGGTGTGCATTAGAGCAAGAGTGATAACATTAGGTGATTTTGATTTACAATACACACCCTTGCAAAACAAAAAAAATTGCTTCGTTGAATGCAAATAGGGGTCTAGATTGTTGAGAAGGGATAAGTATGAGCTCACACATTGTACACACTCACAAAGGAGCCAATGATAGAATTTTCAGGTGTGTCTACCAACAAGAAGATGACAAGCGAAAGAAAGGTATAGGGGTCTGGATCACTACTAGCCAACAAAAAGAAACACACCTGAATCATGCCAAATGTGTTGGTCTTTGCTAATGAAACATGTTTGAATCACACCTTCTCACCTTATACACTACATGGCCTCCCAACTCACAAAATGTCCTCGCAACAATCACAAAGAGTATTTTGGATTTGGAGCTAGTATTTAGCGTCTTCCAATCTCCCCTCCTATCTACAAAAAAAATGAAATTGCCCCTCAATCTCACCTCCCACAGAGGCTCAAAACTGCTAGATAGTGGCAGGGGTTGCAAATTGGATGGATGCAGAGTTATCATGAAAAGAGAGATTAGAAAAAAAATTCCACAGAGAATTAATGCCTCAGGATTCCAAGCATTCATAGCCTACAAATAATTAATCACACATAGGGAGGAATAGATCAATAAAAAAAATACAAACAATTTTGTTCACCTTCATGGCCTGAGAATATCTTATATGGCTCTGATACCATGAAGAAATCACCAATCACAAAGATATAAATCAAACACACTGAAGAAACCAAAAAAATTATGTAATTAGCCTGGAATATAAGATAGACAGGGGTCAACTTATAAAGGAGAAATATTTGAGCATGAGGTGTTGATGTGTATCAACACCTCTTTAGTCTATAAACTAGTTGGGCAGCTCATTAGGAAAATATCCAAGAATCCTAATGAGTCATACAACATGCACAATTAGTGCCTAAGTAGGCTTAGGTCAGCATATATGTAACAAGCATTAAAGTATACACTGACATGTAGGATAGCCCCTTATGTTTTTATATGCATTTACATGTGGAAGTTAAGAAAAAAACAAATAGAATTTGAATGATGTGTAAATTAATGCACATTTTAAGTGTTCTGGGGATGATGGGAGAGAAATATATTCATATAAAAATACATTTATTATGAAATAGATTCTAAATTCAATAAAACATGTTATAATAGAAACCAAGGTAATTCCTTAATCAAAAAACTACAAAAGACTATGCCTTTCAAAATATACATGCAAGCTAGGCTCTACACATACATTTAGAAAATTAATAAATGGTTGCAAAATATTAAGTTATTCTACTTAGTAAACCATGAATATTCCCATACACTTCCCTTATTATATTGAAAATATATCTTACAAAGGATTCTATAAAGATTTTATAGACTTTTGGCTGATTGACTAGATAACATAAATGCATACCATACATGAGGAGGCACTCAAATAAATTTGATTCTAGTATGAATCGTTCAATATATAAAGTTTTAAAAAGTTGCTATTATAAATTTGTGATAAACCCACATCATTACAATACAAAAAATGTACTACCCAAAAAAAGAAATTGAAATCCTAGGGCTTCCTTTGAATGTCTTTTTCTACTATAGGTTTTGCAATTTATTATCCTTTCCTAAACTTCTATCCTCTCATATTTTCCTTAGATTATCGACCAAGGAAAATATACCCACAATTAGATGGGGTGCAAAATGTTACAAGGCCATACTATAGAACACAACCCTAACTATGAGCATAACCAACCCCACACAATAGGTTCCTATTGCAAACATTCCTTCAATTCCAATTATATTTGCACATTAATGATTCACTTTGACTGTGATATTAACTGAAATTACCCATGAAATCCATCACAATGGTGTCCTAAAAATTCTACTATGATAAACAAGTGGTTTGAAAATTATAAATGAAGTATATACATCATCATTCCTTCTCATCCATGCAAAAATGCATTTAAGACCCTTTTGCAGCTTCCTTGGATCGAGGTTTGGTGGTTGTAGGTGTGTGTGAGAATTATTGATACTTCCTAGTAAAAATCATGCCTTTGGAGTCTATTGACTGAGTATCAAGCTGATTCCTACCATTATTACAAAGAGAAATGACATTAACTTGCATATATGAAGATCTTTTTCCTTTGGGGACTAGGAATTGATCATCCACTATGATGTAAACCCATTGAGCCATGGAAACAATTATCAAAACCCTCGATTACTTGATAGAAAAATTATGTTTGACATTGGGCCTCAAGCCCCCCTTGTGTCACATGCCAATGAAGGAGAGGACGAAGAGAACCTATAAAATATGGAAAGGTGAAAGGAAAGGAGCAATCGAGAAGTCAATATTTGAAGGGAGGCTTGGTCAAATACTATGTGGGAAGTAGAGAAAGAAATCCTAAATCTAACAAGTAGATTAACTAGGATCAAATTCTTGTATTGCCTCCACATTTGAACATAAACCAACTAGATTTTTATTATTGTCTATCTACTTGCAAGGGAGAGATAATCTCCTAGTGTTTGGTTCTTTTTAATTACAAAGAGGAGAAATTTGATTTATGTTTTAACATGCCTAATTAACATAAAACCTAGATTTGAAAATGTAATTTATTACACAGATGAAAATGAAAACTAACAAAATAGTCATATATTTAGAAAATGGAGATAGAGAGGAACCTATGATTGAAAATTGGTCCTGGATTTGAGAGTCAAGGGAAGTGACACCCTTGACTAGAGATGCTACATTTAAGGTTCTATCAACTTTTGATGATAGGTTACAGTCTACTCTAAGCTTTCCTATAGTTGTCTATTGACCAAATCTATAGCATTGAAAATGATCGCCCTTGACAATTTCACACTAGGTTTAGTGATTCCCCTATGTGTTTGGACCTAATTTTGCATTAATCACCCATTTTATAAAAATTCTTGGAAAATTGAACATGGGAAATTAAATTATGCATTTAATATTTTTCCCCAACAATTTTAGACCCCAAAAAGGTGGATCCAGTCTAGGGTGGATTTTTCCCTAGACCACCTTGAATTGTAGATTTTTGGCACCATGCACCTTTCTAGCTCTTCTAGGGTTTTTCACCTAAAAGGAAAAACGAGGGCCAAAAATGCTATGGGGTTCATTCAAATTATGTTATGTATGATGTATTTTAGGCTAAATGTAATGAACTAAGTGAAATTAAGTAACCTAAATGACTGGATTTGAATGCAAAACTAAAGATTTAAACTATACTGGAAAACACAATGT
This sequence comes from Sequoia sempervirens, assembly GCA_007258455.2. NCBI lineage: Eukaryota > Viridiplantae > Streptophyta > Pinopsida > Cupressales > Cupressaceae > Sequoia > Sequoia sempervirens. The sequence goes on from VDFB02270651.1 coordinate 135,929,114, forward strand.
GATATGCAAACAATGACCTATGAATGAATAAATGCAAAACATAGAGAAATGGACTGAATTAGTGTGCACCTAGGAAATATTTGAGGAATCTAGAATTTTTTAAATGATGTATGGAATCACATAAAATCAATAGTGGGACTCATTCGCCCAAGGTGGCGAATTAGTCCCACTTCTAGTGAAAATTGTCAAGAACCAATTTTTGACTATCGAGATCCGAAATATGACAAAACCTAGATTTTCAATATTAAGGTGGGACTAATTTTACACTGATGGCGAATTATTCCTCCAATTTTTTTGAGAAATTAGGAGACAACTCTGCATCAACAGATCTAGAAGTGATTGCTTGTTCGGTTGTCGAAGTCAATTTTGTAGGAAACAGACAAAATACCTTCTCCAAGCTTGAAATAAGGTTGATTTGAATTGAATCACCTAGTTGGCTTGTTGAATACTCTTCAACACCTAAATAATTGTTAAATTTACACAAAAAAGTTTGCAAACACACAAGCAAGAGGGGAAAAATGGTTGAGGGTTAGCAAATAGGGGTTTGCCCTTGTCAAACCCCACTTTGGTAATCAAACCCTTAATAAAATAATGAGATGCAAGAGAATGATAAACAAATAATATGAAAATGTTATCAACTTACCAAACCCTTGTTGATGAAAATATGACGTTGTGTCAATGGATGCTCTTGAAAGCTTGATTTATGTTTGATTTGATGTTGTAAAGTGCTTGAATGCTTGAATGAATGAAAATATTGCTTGGATATGATGTGTGATTGTAGGAGATGTAAAATGAGGTTAAAATAACATATTTATACACACTTGTGCCTTAGTAACATGTTATTACCTCATCACAGGGCGACATCAAGTGGTTTTGAATAAAAACGCGAAAGGAAATTTAAAATATTTTGAATTTTCAGCCAAGGGGGACTCATTCACCACCCATGGTAAATGGATCCCACCTAGGACCTAAAAATGGGTGTTGAAAATTAAGCCACATTTAATGTTATTTGAGAGTTTTACATTAAAAAATGCACTTAATTAAGGATTCTAAGGGCATAAAGGGGTCAAATAAAGCATAAGAAAGGTGTAAATAGTCAAATTAAGCCTAGAGAAGTGTGAAATCTTGTTACAAGACTTTACAACACTTCAAAATAGGACTTGACAGGTGATGAAAATGTGATTTTTAGGTGAATTGTAATGAATAGAGTCTAGAAGAGTGTCAAAATGTTTAACAACACTTTACAACACCTTCACAAGATGTTATTATTTGAATTTTAGTACATACATATGCATGTTCAAGCCACATTACAATATAAAATTAGGGAAGAGTAGACCAAACATTATGAAACAAGACCTAAAAGACCATGAAAAATGACAAGGGGTCATTTTTCTACGACACACCTAATTTGGCTCCAAATTTAAATATGTCTATGTCGATAATTTATTATTTTAGTTTCCAATTTCAATTATCGACTATTGGTATTTGATTTTTGGGAAGTTAGAATAATTAAATATAAATACAAGGTATTTCAATATTTAAAACATTAAGAAACTTAGAATCACACTTAACAATTTTGGAGAGAAAAATTGGAGATCCTAAAGTCATTCTAGGTCTATCTATTAGATGCATAGGACAACTAAGATGGGGGGAGGTGAATCAGTTGTATACTTTTAAAACATCAGAAACCCTCATTAACATTCAATCTACATTATTTCTTAAACATTTATTCACAATTAAACTCGTAACATGCATTAATAGAATGTAAACATGTAAAGAAGTAATGCAAACACATCAAACACATAATAACACTAGATTTACCTAGAAATCCCAAGAAGGGAAAAACCACAATGAGAATTGACTCACTAATATATTAATTGCAACACAAAATAAAATAAGGCTCTTTGCCCAAAAAGATAAAGAAAGTCTCACTACTGGTGGCTCACTTCCAAAAGACTCACTATCCAAAAGGAAGAAAGAAGAAGGTGTGGCTCACTACCAATTTGAACTGCTAATAATGCATCTCTCATATGTCAAACATATAGTTCTAATGAAGCACAAAAAACTCATCAAACATACTAAAATGTAGACACCTTATGATCATTGCATTAGGAAGTCATAGGAATTAAGGTTCACGCTCATATCAACAAACTTGATCAATTTTACATCTTTCACATCACACACACTTGACACCTTCCATACAAAAATTCTCAAGTTGTATTTATACCCTCCATGACCTAAAAAAACCTCAACTAGGTCAAAATTAATGAAATGTATACACCTCAACCCTATAACACCAAATAGGTCGGCACCAAACACTTCCACTACACAAATAAGTGAAGAAAAATAATGCCACTAATTAATTGGGACCCAAATCTACACAAACATGATTCTCAACACTTTCTCAATCAAAAATTATTCTTTGTAATTAGCATTAGAATGCCAGGTTAGCTAAACTTGCACAAAAATTAATAAATGACTTTAAACACACTTCTCAAGGTCTGAAAACATCTCATGGACCATACAAAAAAACTCCACATTATTCATACAACATCTCAAAATACTCCAACACCATCAGAATATACTACACAACTACTGCAACTACTTGAAACACAAGTACACCTTCATTCTATGCAAAAAACCATACTAGGGTAGACATACAATACACCAAACAACTTTGTAAAGTAGCAAAGCACCTGAAAATTCAAGGGAAGGTAGATACAAACATAATAAGAACATTCCTAGATATATAATACTATAAACTTCACTGCGAAGAAATGTGGAGCAATCTCATTTCTCTTAGACAACACTGCTTCACAATTCGCACATTGGTGAACACAACTTCTTCTGCCACATATTTAAAACCTAAAAATATGGATATAACACCTTTGAACACCTCTAATCATCAATTCCAAATTGCATGGGCACATCTACAACCATGAAGACATTTGGAGAAAAAAACTAAACACCACTCTATCCCACTGAACTTTATTTTAATCAAATTTTCTCAAAAGAACTTGAAAACCAAGCATCATAAACACCATCTCAAGGGCTAGTGCAGGATCATGGTGGTCCAAAAGGTGGCAATATAACCCAAAAGTGGCTGAAAATTTTTCTTTAATCCAAATTTGATGAAATGAAAAGGGTTTATTGATTGAAAGGAAGAATATTGTTTGGTTCTATGCTTGGGAGATAGAATAAAAATCTTCTTCACTCTCATTCAAGGAAACCCTAGAGATCTCAATCCAATGTAGAAAGGGGAAAGAGATCTATAATAGGGGTATCTTAAGGTATGATCAATGAATAAAGAGGGGTTCACCACAAAGCTAGGGCTTCAAAAGACTAATGAAATGCAAGACCCAATTATGAAACCTAATGCAATGCGAAGCTTTATTAAATGACCTAGAGAATGAAACTAAAATATAGAATATCAAATTGGAAATGAACAGAGGTGCACCTAGAAGAGTGATGAAGTCAAGAAAAGCTCCAAAACCTTGAAGACTTGTTGTTTGATGCTCACTGGGACTCATATGCTAGTCTGGGAAATTTAGTCCCAAACTAGGGTTTCTATGCCAAAACTGGAATTTGATAGTGTGTGATCTAAAAAAACTAAAATTTGGAAAAATTCCTACAAGTGGTATATCTATCCCATTCAACTTTTTTGGATGGTTAAGGCCTGGATTTGGTCTCCAAACTTAGCTCTTCCTTCCACACTTTGTTTCTGGATCTTAAACCTTGATTTGCAACCTATAGGTGGCTTTTAGTGAAGATGACAATATTGTGATAACATGATGTCTTTCTTCAACCTTGCAACCTAATCTTCAAAGGATCTTCAATCCTCAATAGACTTATATTTTCAATTACACATGTAGAGAGAGAGAAAATTGTTGATTTTTTAGTAAATTAGGGATTCCCTTGGTCAAACCCCTTTTAGGTAATTAAACCAAATGATGAGAAAATGAAATAAGGACATGAAACATGAAATATGGAACATGAAACATGAATAATGATACCTTGAATGATGTCTTGTAAATCAATAATCTAACATGAAATGGACATGAAGGATGTAGATCTTGATTTTGAGCTTTGATATGAAATAATACTTGCAAATGGATCTAGGATGCTACATCACAACACTAGCCCAACAACATTCTTGATGATTGATAACCTTGACATGATTATGGATCTTTAATTGCCTCAACAATTGATGAAGAAATCTACCCTTGAATGCCTTAAAAATGATCGTGTAAACTCTCTTGATGCTCTTGTAAAGTCTTGGAATGCTTCTCTTGATTGCTTAGGATGATTACACGAGGGCTAATATTAAATAATGATTTGAGACCTTATTTATATATGCACTCCATATAATATCTTGTTTATTAGATCCTAGAGGCTGACATTCATGAAATCTGAATTTAAAACCTTGATTTCTTGCTCAAAAACCTAAAAAGGGGCCAAATGGGAATCATATGCCACTTGTGGTGTATATGTCCCATTTGAATGGGACTCATATGCCTAAGGTGGCATATGGGTACCACCAAGCCTTTTTAGCTTGACAAAATGTCGAGGAGTTGGAAAATTTAGCGTGTTTGATGTCTATGTCAAGATTTCAGTTGAAATATGCCTCAAGATGCACAATATAGGGCCTTAGGTGCCTATTAATGATGATATGAAGGCCATAAATGTAAGAAGGCCCAAAAATTAATGTGAAGGTGTAAATAAATACACTTTACAACATTAAATTGAGACAAAATTAGGTCTATTAGCTTAAAAGGTCCCCAAATCACATGTGAATGTGGAAAACACATTACAACACTAGATCAAGGTGACATTAGGTCCACTTTAATGTTAAGAATTCCCAAATTAAGTCATAAATTTGGTTTATTTAGTTCACAAGGGCCCAAACAAGTGTGAAAATGTAATGAACGATATTTTTCAACACTACATTGATAAAATTATCAAATTTGCACCAATATAAGATATGAATTAGGGTATGCTCAGGATTATCATAGAAAAAACAAACCCTTAAGTGGCAAAAAAAATAAAAAATTAGAGTTAAGCTTGCTTGATGTAAAAATTTGAATAAGTTATCTATATGATTTCAAAAATATGTAAGCATATAATTTGTAGCAAATTGAATGTAGTTTCTAAACTACTAGGTTTGTTTAAAAAAAAAATCTATTTGGTGAAAATTTGAAATTTCAATGCAACATAACTTAAATTTCAGGGAAAAAATAAGTAGTTGTTTGTCTGACCACCCTAACCACAATAAAATGATAATATTTTTTTATAATATTTTAGATATAAGCAGAGGACTCATGTCCTGATGTGATGCATATTTTTTGTAATATTTTTCCTAGTAAATAATTAATTATGATTTTTTTATTACAACTTTTAAAAAATATAAAAACTTGTATGTTTGACCACATTAACTTGGTCAAAACTTCATGAAATTCTTTTTTTGTAATCCTATAGTATGTGAAGCATAGAATGCAATGCATGTTTTGGATTAAAAATGTGACACTGTTTGAAAGTTATAGATGTTTTTCAATTAGCCTATCAATCAGGACTTTAGTCATAATTCAAATAGTCTAAAATGAATAATAATATAAATATTAAATTCAAAGTAAAGCATAATTTATATTGGTGGAAAGCTGAGAATCTCCTTTAATAACCCTTTTCGTTTCATCATTTTTTGGTAAAAAAGAAGTCATCAGCCACATACCCTACACATACCCATCATATTGCCACTTTTTGGTTCATCATGATCCTACACATACCCATTATTTGGAATTAAATAGATAATTATTATTGATTTTCTATGTGCATTCTAACTTAAGTCTTGATTGATAGGTTGATAGAAAAAATCTATAATTCTCAAATGACTTCACATTTTTTGAAACTGAAAGATGCGACACATTCTATGCTTCGCATACTATAGGATAAAAAAAGAAAAATTGATTTTCATAAATTTTATACCAAGTTATGGTAGTCAAACAAAAAAGTTTTAATATTTTTTAAAAATTTCTAATAAAAAAATCATAACCAATTATTTACTTGCAAAAAAATTATAAAAAAATGTGGCACATGCGAGCATGTGTCTTCTACTTATATTAAAAGCTTTAATAAAATATTTTATTTTTTTGCTTGTACCTAGGTTGGTTAGACATACACCTACTTTTTATTTTTTTCTTGAAAATTTAGTACCACTATATTAAAACTTTGAAAATTTTACTAAATAGATTTACTTTTTTCCAAAAGAGGACTAGTGTCTTAGAAACTACATCCAATTTGCTACAATTTTGTTCTTACATATTTAAATTCAAATTATGTTAATAACCTATTCAAATTTTTGTGTCAAGTTGCCTCACTTTATTTTTCTAAATTTTCATTTCCATTGAAGGGACTAGTTTGGACCCCCATGATCTTGCACTGACCCTCAACATTTGCAACACCTTCACATCATCTCAACCACACAAGAGGTTCATATCCACAAGTACTCACTCATCATTGCTACATTAGAAGTTGACACTAGTGACAATACTAATGGAAACATAATGCAACCAACACACCTCAACACACTTTCTTCCTTAAGGGTCAAGACGTCAATGTAACAACACTCTATTGACATCAATGACAACAAAATTTTCCAACAATCTCACCCCTTTTCATTGATGGCAACACTTGATATGAAAAAAAATCAATAGAAACCAACAACTCTAATAAACAATAGATATTGCACATTGGCGTACACTACACCACCTTACACAAGAATTTATTCTCTCTTTTTCTTCATATGGTTTTTTAGCTAAATTTCTCCCCCTTTGACATGAATGGAAAAGGAAAACACATATTTTATTTTCTTATACTCACCTTTTGACATTGCATACCTATATGTGCTCTCCCCCAAAGGCAACACCTATAGGAGACAACAATTGCACTCTCCTCCTGCATACTCACTTTTCTACATACTCTCCCTTAGGGGAACATAATATGCTCCAAAAAATTGCACCAACCAATATTTTTTTCAACCTAATCCTCCTAAGAGGTACCCTTCAGCATTAGTCCAAGACCAAGATATATATCTCAAAATTCTTCCTAGATAGATGGATTCACTTATGCATCTACTTGAAAGGAGGGGCAATAACCCCTAACTTCTCTCAAAGATACTCAAAAGTATCTTTTGGAAGAGCCTTCATGAAAATATAAGCAAACATGATCCTTATTATGCACATACTCCAATTTCACCTCATTCTATACAACTTTCTCTCTCAAGAAATGATGCCAAATTGAGATGTATTTTATTCTTGAATGCATTACTAGATTCTTTGAAATAGTTATTGCACTTGTATTGTCACACAAGATATGAATAGGTTCATCATATGAAAACTTGATATCCTTCAAAGTTTCCTTCATCCATAACACCTATGTGCAGTTTACTATTGTTGCAATATATTTTGTTGTTGTAGTAGATATTGTCATTGAATCTTGCTTCTTTCTTAGCCATGAAACCAACCTACTTCCAAGAAGGAAAGAAACACTACTTGTGTTTTTCTTGTCATCTTCACATCCAACTAAATCTACATTTGTATATGCAATCAAGGAGAAGTTAGTATCCTTAGGATACCACAAACAATAATTTAGAGTTCCCTTCAGATATTTGACTTCACTACTACAACATGAGATTCTTTGGGATTGAGGGTTTACTGAACATTTAGGGTTTAGACAACAAGGTTTAATGTAGGGTTTATGGTTTAAGTATAAGGTTGAGGGACAATGTTTGAGGTTTAGGTTATAAGGTTTAGGGTATATGGTATAGGGATGAGGGTTGAGGGTGTAGGTTTTATGGTTTAAGGTACAGGGTTGAGGGTTGAGGGATAGCGTTTGGGGTAGAGGATATAGGGTTAAGTGTATATGGTATAGGGATTAGGGTTTAGGATATTGGGTATAGGGTTGAGGGTTGAGGGTTGAGGGTTGAGGGTTGAGGGTTTAGGGTTTAGGGTTTAGGGTTTAAGTATAGGGTTGAGGGTTGTGATTTTAGGGTTTAGGGAACAATATTGAATATATGGTTTAGGGTTTAAGTATAGGTTTAAGTGTTATAGATTTATAGTTGAGGGATAATGTCCAAGGTTGAGGTTAAAGGTTAAGTGTATAAGATATATGGATCTTAGGGTTTAGGATATTGGGTATAGGGTTTAGGGTATAGGGTTGAGGGTATAAGGTATAGGGTTAAGGGTTGAGAGTGTATAGTTTAGGGTTTAAGTATAGGTTTCAGGGTATAGATTTGAGGGATAATGTTTAGGGTTTAGGGTATAAGGTTGAGGGTATAGGGTATATGGATGAGGATTTATGGTGTATGGTTTAGGGTTTAAGGTATAGGGTTGAGGGTTGAGGGATAGTGTTCAAGGTTGAGGGTATAGGGTTAATTTTATAGGGTATAGGGATTATGGTTTAGAATATTGGGTATAGGGTTGAGGGTATTCAGTTTAGTATTGATGGTGTAGGGTTTAGGGTTTATATTACAAGTTTGAATGTAGGGTTTTAGATTTAAGTATAGGGTTGAGGGATAATGTTCAAAGTTTAGGTTATAAGGTTGACGGTACATGGAATAGGGATGAGAGTTGAGAATGTGGGGTTTAGTGTTTAAGTTATAGGATTAAGGTTTGAGGGTATAGGTTTAAGTGTATAGAGTATAGGGATTAGGGTTAGGATATTTGGTATAAGGTGGAGGGTATTAGGTGTAGGGTTAAGGGATCAAGGTTGAATGTAGGTTTTAGGGTTTAATTATAGGGTTGAGGGTTGTGGGTTTATGGTAGAGGGATAACATTTAGGGTTGCATGTAAAGGTTAAGTGTATAGGGTATATGGATTAGGGTTTAGGATATTGGGTATATGATTTAGGGTATAGAGTTGAGGGTATAAGGTATAGGGTTAAGGATTGAGAGTGTAGGGTTTAGTGTTTAATTATAGGGTTGAGGGTATAGAGTTGAGGGATAATGCTTAGGGTTTATGGTATAAGGTTGAGGGTATAGGATATAGGGATGAGGGTTGAGGGTGTATGTTTTAGGATTTAAGGTATACGGTTGATGGTTGAGAGATAGAATTCAAGGTTGATGGTATAGGGTTAAGCCTATAGGGTATTGAAACAACAAAGAATGGGATTTTCTTTCATATGGTTTAGGACATAGAGCAAACCCACTTCATTGTTATTTCATTGAAGGGAAACCATAAAGATCTCAACCTAAAGTATGCAAAGGGGAAAGAGATCATATAATAGGATTTTCCTAGGGTATGATTGTAAACTAATGCTTGAGATTCACCATGAATCTAGGGATTGGAAAGATAAATGAAATGCAAGACCTAATAGTTAAACCTAGTGTAATGCAATACTTCACTAAATGACCTAAAAATGCATGTAAATCAAAATAGAAAGTTGCAAGAAGACATGTGTGCACATGGAAATCTGAAGAAGAATGAATGAAGGCATAAAATGTTGAAAATAATAATTTTAAGGCCTGTTGGGAATCATATGCTTGTATGGGCAATTTAGTGGGTATGTGCAAGATCATCATGGAAAAAATAGGCCCTTAAGTGGCAAAAAAATTAGAAAAATCAGAGTTAGGCAACTTGACGTAAAAATTTGAATAAGTTATCTATATTATTTCAAAAATATGTAAGAATAGAATCAGTAGCAAATTGAATTTAGTTTCTAAACTATTAGGTTTGTTTTTTTTAAATCTATTTGGTGAAAATTTGAAATTTCAATGTAGTGGTACTTAAATTCAGGGAAAAAATAAGAAGTAGGTGTTTGTCTGACCACCCTAACCACAATAAAATGATAATATTTTTTTATAATATATTTTAGATATAAGTAGAGGAATCATGCCCCAATGTGATGCATATTTTTTTGTAATTTTTTTCCAAGTAAATAATTAATTATGAATTTTTTATTACAAATTTTAAAAAAATATAAAATCTCGTATGTTTGACCACCTTAACTTGGTAAAAACTTCATGAAACTCTTTTTTTTTTTAATCTTATAATGTGCGAAGCATAGATTGTGATATATGTTTTGGATTCAAAAAATGTGATACTGTTTGAAAGCTATAGATGTTTTTCAATCAACCTATCAATCAGGACTTTAGTCATAATTTGAATAGAAAATGAATAATAATTACTTATTAAATTCAAAGTAAGGTATAATTTATATTGTTGGAAAACTAAGAATCTCCTTTAAAAACCCTTTTCATTTCATCAATTTTGGGTAAAAAAATAGTCGTCAGCCACATACCCATCATGATCCTGCACATACCCTAGTCTTAGATTAGGGTTTCTAGGTAGAAACTAAAATATAGAAATAGGGTGTCTAGAACCACAAAGATATGAAAAATGACCTAAACTAGGACTCATACGCCAGAACTAGTGTATCAGTCCAGTTAAGGTTTTTTACAAATTCCAAGTTTGAATCTGGTCTTCAATCTTTACTCTATACTTCCCAATTGATTTTAGGATCTGAAACCCTAATTTGCAACCTATAGAAGTCTTCCAATGATATTCAATGCAAGGTGATGAATTTGAAAACTTTCTCCAAACTTGCTCTTGAATGTGTCTTCAACCTAAACCTGCTGTAGACATCTAAATTTGGACACTTAATTTATCCAAATTCATCCCCTTTCATCTTAATTTCATTAATTAAGTAATATTGCTATTATTTAATTAATATTTTTAATTCTGCCAAATCCCTAACATATTTAATCAATAATACCTTATCTCTTTAATCCTCCTTTCATCAAGTGAATTAAATATATATGTTATTTATTTAATCCCCTTTATGTCACATCCTCCATCATTTTTATCTTATCCTAATCCATCTTCTAATCTCATCATTAGGATGTGCACATGCCTAATCCTTGATTAGGAGGTGTCACATCCTCCAACTTTTGCAAGTTGGCCTCTAATCTTTCTTAGCCACCTAACCTTCCTCTAACCCCTCATCAACTTGTCTAATCACCCTTTAGTCAGCTCTTCCCATCCCCCAAGGAATTTTTAATTCCTTTTTTCTTCCCAAAGTCCTTTGAGGAATTTTTTAGTTCCACTCTCATCTTTCAAGGAATATTAAATTCCTTTTCTCTTCCCCATGTCCTTTATGACATGTGTCCTTGGTCAACCTTATTAAAGGCCTTCCCCTTTTGGACAATGCACTCCACTTCCCTATGTGAATTTTTAATTCGTTTATCTGATACCCTTTGGAATTTAGAGTGCCACTCTCCCCCATAAGGATATTTGAGGAATTTTTAATTCCCCACTTGTCCTCTCACCCACATGGGGACAAGGACCTCCTTTATGAGGAGATCTTGTCCAATCCCAAGGTACTTTGTACCCCCCTCCATGTCATGTACTATCCTTCCACCTCATGTCCACCTCATCTTTCTTAAGTCTCTCCCCTTGCCACATGTCAAGATGTGAGGGCTTGTGAGTTCTCAACTCACCATAGCCCTACATCTTGGCCATGTTGGGATCAATCTCAATTGTCCATCTTTTCTAGGAATTCTCAAAATTCCTATAAATACCCCCTCTTTTCTCTCATTTTAGGGGAGATCATTTTGCTAGCCAAACTCTAACAATTTTATTTGTCAACCTATACTTAGCCATTTTCATATTTTCATCCATTTGCACTCATCCTCACATCATCATCTAGTTTGCATATCTTTCCATCCAAGGAGCATACACACAAAAGATCGAAGGGCCAACCAAAGGATCGATTCGAGACAAGGTATAAGGTTCCATTTGTTGCTTTTATCTTGTGTTGATTCCAATTTAGGCTAATCTTGAGGTGTAGGTTGTTTTGGTGTTTATTTGCACTCTTTAGTTTGCTACTCATTTTCTAATGCATATATTCGACCTATCACATTTTTGGCACGCCTGGTGGGACCCACAAACATGTCTCTTTCTTTCACGTTTGCTATTTTTTGTATTTTTGCAGGTCCAGGTTACAGAGTGGCGGACCTGTCCTTACAGAGTGGCAGACCTATCCTTCTGGTGGTGGACCTGTCCCTCCAGTGGTAGACCTGTCCTTACAAAGTGGCGGAACTGTCCTAATAGAGTGGCCGACCTGTCCTTATGTAGTGGCAGATTTGACCTTCTGCTCTTTGTTCCCGGGGCTGCCATTTCCACATTGTTTGTCTGATTGACTCCATTCAAAGGCAGTTCTTATTTTTTCATGCTCTTTCCAACGATATATAATACTTGATACTTTTGAGAAGTTGGCCAGGGCACCTTTTCCTTCTCCGGTGGCAGACCTATCCTTACAAAGTGGCATACCTGTCCTGCTTTGGCAGACCTATCCTTACAGAGTGGTGGACTTGTCCTACCCTAGCAGACCTGTCCTTCCAAAGGTGAAATTTCAAGTTTTTACCAATTGTCCTTTGGTAAATTAGGCACATAGTTTAATTAGAGGGGTCAACAAACCTTGTTTGGCATGCTTGTGGAAGGCTATTTGACCTATCCAATCCCCTTGCGCCATTTGGCAATCCTGGGTGACAAGAAGTCGTAGCTATCCAAGTCCTTTAGTCACCCCATTTTTCATTTTCTTAGTGGGACCTGCTTGGGGATTTCATCACCCCAAGGGACGATTCCAACCACGCGTATCGATGGGGTATATAAAGGGGGGATAGCAAAAGTTGTACCTCAATCCAACCACGTTGTAATTGGTGAAGCGTCGGGATGACGTGAAGAGTTGGTTTGAGCCTTTAGTATCTCGCTAAGGTTCCCGACTCACACTTGTAACAGGTTGGTGTTCACGGTTTGGGCCTCACGTACCATGCGTATATCGAAGACTCCTTAGCAACCATGTTCATCCTAGAGTAGAAGACTTTGTTGGCCATGCCCATTTCTACTAAATCTTAGGGTTGTGCTGTCTAAATTGTCTTTCTCATGCAAAACTAGTCATTTTCAGTCTAGCCAAATTTGTTTATCAGTGTTTGCTATATTTTGGGTCCTTTACCTTACCCATCCATCAAAAAATTAAGCTTAAACTTATCCTTTGGCGGACCTGACCCTCCAGTGGTGGACCTATCCCCCTAGTGGCGGACCTGTCCTTATGCTATGGTGGACCTATCCCTCCAGTGGTGGACCTATCCTTATGTTGTGGCGGACCTGTCCTTATGCAGTGGCGGATTTGACCTTCTACTCTTTCTTCCCAGGGCCACCATTTCCACACTGTTTATCCGATTGACTCCATTCAAAGGCAGTTCTTCTCATTTTTTCATGCTCTTTCCGATGATGTATACCACTTCATACGTTTGAGAAGTTGGCTAGGGCACCTTTTTCTTCACCATCTGCCTCGTCGAGGGGGGTATACCCTACCATTCTCATCCGTTTACTTGTTTCGAGTAAACATCCATCCATTTCATATATCCTTTCATCATTCTGAACTCTGGTTCTGTCATTCTGATCATTCGTTTACTCGTTCTGAGTAAACGTTCATCCATTTCACACCTGCTTTCATCATTCTAAACTCTCGTTCTATCATTTTGATCATTCGTTTACTCGTTCCGAGTAAACATCCATCCATTTCACACCTCCTTTCATCATTTCAAACTCTCCTTCTATCATTCTGATAATTCGTTTACTCGTTCTGAGTAAACATCCATCCATTTAACACATCCTTTCATCATTCTGAACTCTCATTCTGTCATTTCGCTCATCCGTTTACTCGTTCCGAATAAAATTTCATCCATTTCACACATCCTTTCATCATTTTGAACTCTTTTTCTATCATTTCGATCATCTGTTTACTCATTCTGAGTAAGCATTCATCCATTTCATATATCCTTTCATCATTCCAAACTCTGGTTCTATCATTCTGATCATCCGTTTACTCGTTTTGAGTAAAGGTTCATCCATTTAACATATCCTTTCATCATTCTGGACTCTCGTTCTATCATTTCTCTCATCCATTTACTCGTTCAGAGTAAACTCTCATCCATTTGACACATCCTTTCATCATTCTGAACTCTGGTTCCATCATTCCAATCATCTGTTTACTCATTCCGAGTAAACGTTCATCCATTTAACATATCCTTTCATCATTCTGAATTCTCATTCTGTCATCTGTTTACTCATTTTGAGTATTCATTCATCCATTTTTATTGTCTGTTCCTCCAATCAAATCATCCAAATCCCCTGAACTTCATCTCGGGTTATTATCCAAATTGACCGAAGTGTCTGATCTGATCGTCATCATTAACATCCTCTTAGGATTGTCATCCATCCTAAGTTAATCATCGTTGGCCCAATCAATTCACCTTCAATCTCAAGGTGGATACGGTGCTGCAATCATCCATTTATCATCTAAGATAATCTCTAAATAGGATTTGTAGTATCTTTCGTCATCCATCAGTCAATCTTATCAATCAATCATCAATCGTTCAATCCAATCCAATACAATCACATTCCTATCCAATCACATTTGACCCAATCAATCTACTTCCATCTCAAAGTAGATTCGGTGTCACAATCATCCTTTGATAATCAAATCTTATCATCATAATCAATCCCATCGCACCATCCAATCATCCTAATCTGAGCTTTAATCCAATCCCGATCTGAGCTTGTCCTAAATCTCGATTTGGGCTTTTGTCCATTTCCATCCAAAATATTTATCCATCATCTTTATCCTTTCATCATCATGAATTCTTATCCTCCATCAATAGTGGTCAAGGGAAACCCTAATTATGTCAACGATGATAATGAAAGTCTTGTTGATCAAGACGTATATGACATAAATCCCCTTGACACTATCATTGCTAGTAAGCTTTCTCCACCCACATTCCAAAATCCAATCACCCCATTGAGTTATCACATCATGTCTTCATCTATGCCTAATCACACTCCTTATGCTACCTTTGACAAGGGATTTCCATCATATCCATCATATCCTTCATCTACATCATCCCCTTATCCTAGTTTTCCGTCACAATACCCCTATCTTGATCCCCCATCCACATCCTCTTATCTCAATCCTTCATCCACATATACCCACTACCCTAATCTTCCATACCAATCTGCTCAACCTAATCCTACATTCACACCTTCCTATCCTAGTCAAACACACCCATCAACTTACCCTAATCCAACACCCGCATCTCCCTATATTAATCCAACACCTGCATCTTCCTATCCTAATCCACCATCTGAATACCTTTATTACAACACACCGCCCATATCTTCTACCAATGATCCACCATCCATGTCATCCTATCCTAATTCTCCATGCCCATATCCTTACCTTAATCCTCCATCCAGTCTTAATCTTCCATCTAATCCTAGTCCACTAATCCATAAACCTTTCATCCACCCCACCTCAGCCATCTTAGTCTAGTATATTCAGTTTTCTCCCAAGGACTTATAACAAAGGAAACATCCCCCACTCCACACACTGC
>VDFB02270651.1:135944655-136013701 GCA_007258455.2 Sequoia sempervirens
CAACCAACTATTGAAATTCACAGTTTCTCTTTGTAGCAACATAATTCTTTTTGTTCCTGGATAATCCGAAGTGACAGTATGTATTGATCATAATCAAGTGTTGAGAGGACAACTATGAGGTATAAGTTGGTGAAATCTTGTAATATCATCAAAGAAATAACTCATTCTAGGAATCATATTAGCCAAGGGACAAGGCATCCCCATGGTAACATAATTTTGTTCCATCCCACTTATATCAATTGGTCGTCACAAAATTTCTGGTGCATCCTCTGGGTAAGTGCACCGAAATGGTAGCACTTTTGTGGCCAAACTAACAAATAACGCGTTCGCGTTAAAACGCGTTCGCATTAAAACGCGTTCACGTTATTTTTTTCTTTGTAAATTTTCTTTGGTTTTGCCTTGGAATACCATCCCAAAGGCTTGGAGGGCATTCCCAAAGACGAGAGACGTTTTTTTTCCAAATTCAACAAATTTTCACATAATCGGGTTCGTGCTCACCATCAAGATTGAATCTAGTTCAATATCAAGAAAATCGAACACATGGGTAATGTTAGGTTCTTTATTAGCTTTCCAAGGATGTAATTTTTTTCACTTTCTAACAATGTTAAGCCTTTGATCCATAATTTCTTTTGTTTGTATGTCCGTTTTTCTTCAAAAAGCAGTGTTTGGTATTTTTTTTGCTATAAATTAACTGTTCATCAAAATTTGAAATAAATTACATCTTTAGAAACTAGACTCCATTCTACAATTTAAAAAAAATAAATTTTAAGAAAAATATATTAGTTTCAAAAAAATTTAGGGGGAGTACGGCCAAAATTATGCTTTTTAGGAAGTGCCCACTTAGAAAATTAATAAAAAATCAAATATTCATTAAAAAATTATCAGAAAATATCCAGTCCTTACTACATACTATTATCTAACTTCTCACCAGAGCAATTTTAAAAATACTACAAAAAATTCCACCGTGCTCGGGTCACACAAGAGTTGCTATGTTATGTTTTTCTGACAGAAACAACAACAATTTGTGTGTGTCCCTCTTTTGAACCCCTTAATCTCAACCGTTTTAAAAATAAATTAGTAGTTTAGAAAGTAGACTCGGAGCACTACGGTCCTTGTTTTTGTTCCATCTAAAAATTTTGAGTGTAGCTATCCTCAATTTCACGTCCAAGGTCAGTATTTCCTGATTTCAGAAAAAAAGTGGCCACTTAAGCCCCTTTTTTGGGAACCATCTTGGTGCACTTACCCCTCTATTACCTCTTCACTCGAGCCTATAGCTAGGTGTGCAACCTCATTTACTAACTCATCCTCTAATTCCTCTCCATGATGTTTAATCACTACCATGTCCAAGGAGGCCAAACTTTCTTGCCCACTAAATTCTTCTGGTTCATCAACCCAAACTTTATTATATTCGGTAGGTTTAGCGGGAGGATATAAAAATAAACGTTTACTATTTGGACCATGTGAAATGGTCATTCCTCCTTGACAATCTATTTTAGCAGCGATAGTAGCCAACCATGGTCTTCCCAAAATTATTGGATAACTATCTTTGAGTGTAAGCGATTGGATTATTTGAAAGTCAACTGGATATTCCCATCCATCAACTTTAACAAGAACATTTTTAATAACACCTTTTGGAATGACTATAGACTGATCTTCCATCTATATGACTGTAGTTGTGGGAATTAAATCAGTAAGAATTAATTTTTCCATTACATCCACCGTCATTACATTAATAGCTGCTCCCAAATCCACCAGTGCATTAGGTATTGCTACCTCATTAATTGTAATAGTAATTAGTGGACTCCCAGGATCATCATATTTTGGAGCAACAGTCTTTCCAGACAAAATTTCAGCTAGATAACCATCGATGTGAATAGTATTTATTTTCTTTGGTTTCCTTCCCAGATTTTTAATACATAGTTGTTTGATCAATTGATGTAAATCAATAATTTCCTTTATTTCCTACAGCAAAGGAACCTCTATTTGCAATTTTTTAATTTCCTGAATTAATGTAGTTTCAGAGGTTAATGTCATTTCCAAAGTATCTTTTAGAATTGTTGATTTCAGACACTCTGGAAATGGTGCTTGAATTTTCTCCTTTGAAGGGATATCCTGACTAAACTCAGTCAAATACTAACCTCCCTCCTCTCGAGGTAAGTTAGCAGCTCCTACCACTAAAGAAGACTCAATAATATTCGTGAGTGTGGTAGTATCTTTCTCAAAATTTTGAGGAATAGGTTCATCCACTACTTCCTCAATAGTGGGTGATTGAAGTGTCCTACCGAAACATAACTGAACATTTCCACAATGAATCAAGCATTAATTTTTGTGACATTATCTTGTTCAGTAGTATATACTAGAGTATTCTGTCGATTGTTCTTATGATTGGGAAGTGGTTGTGTTGGAAGTAGAGTTTGATTTACCTGCTCAGTCTAAGGAAGATTCTGAAGTGGTGGTAACAAATTTTGTTGTTGATTCCTCCTAGGACTAGTATAAAATTTATTTTGTCCTTGATTCCATTGGGGAGCAATATGTTGTGGGTAACATTGTGGTTGTGATTGGTTTGACCACTACTAAGTTCCCCATGATTGACTTGCCCATTTAGGAGGTCCCCAATAAGGAGTTCCCCAAGTAGGTTGTGGAGGATAGGGTTGATTCTAAGATGGAGGCCATTGATTACCAACCCAGTTGTTATGTGGTCTCCATGTAGGGTTGGAATTTTTCCCATAAGAAAAATTACCTCCCTGGTGTTGGTTTAGCACATTTATTTCTTCTTCAACTTGAGAATTTTTTTTCTTAGTATTCTTAAGATCAGTAAGAAGCTCACATTGATTGGTAGGGTGGATTTTCTTACAAATTTGACAAACATTAACCTTGTCTAAAGGACACTCATGTAAAAATTTGTTTATTTTGACACATAGGACAATAGATAGACAAAGTCTCAGTGTTACGTGTCTTTGCTTTTATACCATCCAATGTAGTGTTCAATTGGACAAGTATGTATGTCTTAATATTTTCTATTTCTTCTCGGAGCTTACCTATCTCGTTATTCCCTCTGAAAATATTTGTTTTTTGGATTCCTCCTCGAGTATGTGAGAAATTGTGACACAAATCACATATGTCTTCAAGGGCTAACTGAGACACATCACCTTTTCCCATTAAATCAAGACTTCTTCTTGCATCATCATTGAGTCCCTTAAGAAATATAGTCTTGAGAATCTCAACACTAATAGTCGTTTCTCCACATAGTTTAGATAAGAAAAGAAACCTATCCAAATAGTCCTCTAGACTCTCATCCTCATTCTGCCTAAGTTTAAACAACTCTTCCTTACGATCACTCACCCTACAATAACTCTGATATTTATTCAAGAACATAGTCTCCATTTCTTCCCAAGATGTAATACTTCCATACGGTAGTCCCATAAACCAACACATGGTTGAATCCTTCAAAGTAGAAGGAAACAACTTCAGTTTCTGGTTATCATTTTTATAGTCATAGGTTTTACAAAGAACCTTAAATTAAAAGAGAAATTGGTCTAGGTCTTCTCGAAGATAAACTACAGAAGGTTGGAAAGAAATTTGGAGAGATGTTTTTCATTGTTGTATCATCCTCTACATCCAGAGCAATAGGATAAGTGAAAATTCTAGGTAATTGAGGATAATTTCTATTACATTGGCATCATTATAGTTAGCTTCTGCCCTTTGATCTCCCATGATGTTTAGAGGAATATGCTCCTCAAGAATAATTTCCTCAACAACAGGTTGTACTATAGGATGATCTTCAAGGAAATAGTGGAAAGCATTTGGTGGGTTAAACTCAAGTAATTCGTCGATAGAGTGGTCTTCTGGCCTTGAGCCTCCCTATGTATAACTAGGATGTATTTTGGGGGGGTCTTTGGTATAAATCATCCATGAGGGCCTCGTTTCCTAACCATGCAGAAAAGGAAGCCAAAGATAGTATTTTTTGCCTAAAAGAGGTATTCTAGGTGTCTTCTATTAACACTCAAGCAAAAGAAGCTAAGGGGTCCCTGACAATGGTGCCAAAAAGTGATAGGTTGTCATTAGGTCCCGAAACTTGAGAATATAAAATTCAATTTGTCGACCAAGTAGTGTTCAAGGAAATTTGCAATAGAAGAAGTTTGGAGTATCTCCCTCATGTTTTCTAACTCTTAAGAACAACTTAATATTAATTCTAACTTCAAATTGTGTAACTATAAAATTGTAAAGCAATTTATTCCTAAGAAAATAGGAAATGTTTGAACTGAAAGCATAAGAAAATTAATTTAGAAAGCATGATGACTGAATTGAAAAGTATAGAAACAAATAAACTAAGAAGTTGAAAAATTATAAAAATAGAAAAACTTATAACAATCCATAAAACATCTTCTTAACAATAAAGAATCTAAAAATTAATAACAGAACTACGGTAGTGAAGAGCAACAAATACTTCAAAACTAAAATTTCATAATAGTAAATTTAATGATTCTCTACAAAACAACATAATAAAAGAAAACACTTATCTACTTAAGTCATCTCCCGCTGAGTGGCCAACTCATGGGTTATCACATTCATTTTCATCTCACATTCATAGTTATTTTAGAAACACTTCTATCAATCGTAATTATCATCCATAACTCATAACTCATAATTTTTAGATAAAAATCTCTTTATTCATAAACTTTGAAAACATTCTGATAGTATAACATTACTTTTTCACTGTATATCTTACTTCTAGAGATCATGTCTTTTATAGAGAAACTATAACTACATCCTATATTTCAGATGGAATGGATAACCATTGAAAATATCTAGAACAGATCTATAGATAACTCATATGTCTTTAAAAACCTATTACATAGTATTTAAGAGGATCAAGTTGAGCCATAAAGTCTTTAACTCAAAAGATAATAGAAATAACAACTTTAAGAGCAACTATATCCTTGGTCCATCACCCTAAAGTTCTAGAGCATATTTCTAGTGTATATCTTCAGCCTGGTCTGGAGCACGTGCTGGATGGATGCTTCAATCTACAACTTTGATTGACTGATTATTATCTACAAAACACGTAAAATAACCCATTAAATCTGTATTGGAAAAATACTTCAAGAAATCAAAAGAAATAAATTTTATACAATTTCTCACTAAAAATTAACTAATTATTTCTCCTAAAATTTAATTAATTGGCAGAGGATAGAGATTTTCATGTATGAACTAGGTCTTTATGGTATTATCATGATGAGGTTATTTTTACCTCATAAGTAGTAAGACCACCTGATGTTTTCAGCCTTTTAGAGGATTCACCCTCTAAATATTTCCTTGAGTATACCATGGGTTTAGGTTACCTTTCAGCCATTTCTTTTCTCTTTCTTGACTTGGTGACTAGAGGGGATTGATAAGCTTCTTTAGTTGGGGCAGCAGTTGTCCCACTGTAAGTTTTGCTTGCCAGTTCATGTTCAAGCTCTCCATAGGTCAAGGTGACCCCTTGTTGCTTCAATTGGGAAATCTGCTCGTCAATCCATTCCTTGGTTCTAGCCTCAATGGGCTTTGTCAGAATATCGAGGTCATCAACCTCTTGTTCATTCTAATCAATCAACAACAATGATAGATTGGCAACTACATTATACCAAGGATCCATCACTGTATTTTCATCCTCTGCCACTTGATCCAACATAGGGAACAAGTTGACCTTCTTCACAAAATACATTTCCATGCACATGTAGTGCCTCATTCACACTTCTTTTTCATCCTTGCAGTTGGCCCAAAAGTACTCAACATCGTGTAAATGGGCATATTTAGCTGTGACCATCTTTCTAAGTTTACCATAGGGGTTCAATCGCAGCTGAGCAGTGTGGAACTTCAGGTTATACTCCATGAGTTCTTTATCTGAATTGTCTGCACATTGAGATGTGTGGAGTTCATACATCCCTTGGCCGAAGGAGAGGGGATAAGGAATCCCTACCTTATGTTTTCTACTTAGGAGGGCGTGTGCATGTCACAGCTATCGAGAGAGTTCTAGCAATATAATCTAGTCATTTGGGTACTAGGGCAGCTTGTATGGTTTCTTTGAGAAACCTTCAGCTCAAATGTATGCAAACTTAGGGAATTATATGAACAAGAAGGTGAATTGTTGGAGGAAGGCATTAGTACTGTAGGAGACTCTCCTTTCAAAATCACCCCCAAGCAATCTGCTAATGTGACCTATAAAAATGTCATTGACCCTGCAATAATCCCTCTTAAAATTCTTGTATTGAAGTTGAGGGTATATGTCATAAACCTTAAATTATCTATCTAGAGCCTCATCAGGAGCTTAAAACAAGCCTCTGTATTGGGTGTGGTCAGCAAGTAAGTAAACTAGGTATGGAGTTATGTAGAATTGTGAAGTCTTCTTCACAACCACAAATTGCTCATGTAAGCAATTACTGTATCATTCCTACCCAATAGAATTTAGCTTTGCCTTGGAGGATCTCTTCTATGAAATATAAAATCCACTCCTGGAAGTAGGCAATGGTTGGAAGGCCCGTGACTCTGCTTAGTAGGGTTACCAAATCATGGTAATCCTCATAGAAGTCATTGTGGAAGAGCTCTTGGGGCAACTTAGATGCACTTCCCCTCTTTTCTTTTAACCGATAATGATGGATGAAATTTTTGTATTTGAGAGGGTCCTCATCCCACATTTATTTCCCATATTTCATGGATGCTTCTTCCATTTCTCCGAAGGTAGGGATATGAAAAGCTCTTCCTATTGACTTGGCGAATAATTCAGCCAATACATTTTTGTCTCTATCCACTATTGTTCTGGACTCTAGCTGATATGCCTCCCTGCAAGCCATTACAAGCTTAGGAGCAATGAGGGAAGGTGGAAAACTGACATGCTTCACCAACCCATTACCTCTAATATTTCTTTCATTTTCTATTGTGGGGTTAATCCAGACCCTTTTTTTGAATTCATTGATATCTATGTGTTTGATGTTGGTATCTGAAATCTCCTTCCAGGCTAAGGCGACCTTGGAGTTGATGGGTTCCACTTGGAACTTTTACTTCATTTGATCCTTATCCTCTTTTCCTCGAGGTTCTTTGGCTTACTTCTTTCCTTTGTCTTTCTCCACGACTACCTTCGAAGGTCCTGCACATGGTTCCATATATCCTACGAGTGAGAAAGAGGTAAGCACATTCAAGCATAAAACAATGGGAAAGTTAGCCAAAATCATACAAAATAGTGTTAGATTAGATAATTCATCACTTAAGAATCCTAACATATCTTTTGGATCAACATTAACCTTTGTAGGAGGGAGTTTCAACAATTTGGGCCTAGGGATGCAAACTTCCCTAGGTTGGTGGCTATTCTAAGGTAGCTACAAAAGGGATGACAATCAGGGCACGACGAGCCTTAGGATTTGATCATCATGTGGGGGTTGACCAGTGAGAAAGCACCATTTAGGCATGTGGGTTGAAGTCCATTTGAAGATTAGAGGGCATTAAGGTCACTTTTGGGTCATGTGGAATTGGAAGGAAGCTTGGCTATTTGGGATTCACCGTGGAAATGATGTTGGAAAGATAATGACCCGATTGCAGAGTTCCACCACATGGGACCTGAAGACCCAAAGGACAACATCACAACTCATTTGGCATTCAAATCATCATGGCTTGGAGGGAGTGGGAAAAAATTAGGTGATGGCTATTTGAGATGGTGAAGGTCAGACCTCATCCTGATAGGAGAAACCTGTATCATCAAGTTTATGGAAAACTTTAGTTTCATTCACTTATCATTGGAAAGTTCAAAGGTGATTGGGAGGTTGGGTCTCGTGTAGCAGGAATATGTGGATTATTTTCCATTTGAGAATGGCAAGACCAGGATAGAGTCTCATGGACAATAGCCTCGAGGAAGAAACCTGCTTAAGGTTTGGTACTTACTCACTTTCAATGCATGCAAGCAAACCTAGAGGGCAGAAAGTAGATCACTAGGAGCCTTTTAGGGCAGAAAACTAACCATAGTAGTCTATGCACGAAAGTCTGCTAGGAGGGACCTACGAAGAGGCTTGTACACTTGGTCATTTTAGGGTTCAAATGAAATTGGCTGGCAGAGATAGGCTCAAGACCCGATGGTTCGGTGGACACTAAGGCTTTGCGGTTTTGGGTAGCCATTCATGCACCAACAAAAGGGGAGCAGAAGTCTGTGGTGGGTAACCTATATTGTCAGATAGTTATTCTTTACCTTATCCAATGAAGACAAGGGAGAAACTTGATAGATGAAAGGACAAGCTATAAAATCCATTCAAAATGATGAAACATAGATAGAACTCTACAAGCAGAAGTCTGCAGGGAGGGACCTGCGATGTACTAAGGCTCAATATTTGGAAAGGTTTAATTTTATAGGGTGATTGTCAGGGCGGGGTTCATGCACCAGAAAGTCATGGTTGGAAAGCCATTCAGAACGACAAAGCTTGAAAAGCACCATAGAGGTGGAATCCCATGGAGGCAGCCCCAAAAGGTTGATGGATCACTTCAATTTGTGCCTAAGGATTGTGAATCATATCCAAAGTGGCTGAGTGGAGGGAGCATATAACCGAGGAGGACCCGATGGGGTCATTTATCATTGTTAAGTTTAACTTATTTTTCAAAGTTAGTGATGGAAATAGGGAGGGCACAAGCCTGTAGGGGACGAAGGCCCTGGTTGATGAATGATGACAAAGAGCTTAGGTCTTGCATGAGGTGCTTGGATCAATTTTGAAGTTTATCAAGATTTCAGCACGTGGGTTTCCTGTGCCCTAGTCAACTCTAACTAATTTCTAAGTTTTCTCCCTTTAGATTTATCAAATTTTTAGAAATCAAAGAAAACATAATGCATGACTAGCAAATAGAAAGCTACCTCTAAAACCTAATGAATGTGAGCATGCAAGTAGGTAGCAAAGATCTCAAAGTGGTGATGAAACTTGGCTGGTGTGATGACGGTGTTGGAGGGCTCTCCGACTCTTTTCTAATTGATTGGCAGGTGAAAATGATAGCTCAAGAGGGGATATTTATATATTTTTCATCATTTAATGCCCCTCATTGATGATCATATGATGGTGCTAGAGGTTGGTGAGCAGTAATTTTAAAACAGTTGTAGGAAGGTTAGAGTCTGATTGGCGAACTTCAGCCAGACCCTAGCCATTTGGGGTTTGGGAATGAAAACAATAGCGGGAGTGGAAAAACCCACCAAGCAGAAGGTAGTTGGACATAGGCCATTTGAAATGGTTGTAGGGCAAAGGAAACTTGCATGGGGCAACTTGAAGGGGCAGACCCGCCCAACTCCAAGGAAGCTCCGCATAGGCCTAAAGCCTTGAAAATTTGAGGGGGGTGAAACATGGTCAAATCAAGATGACTTCTCTAAATCTCATTGACCATCCAGTACATAATACAAGGGGCACGCAAAACAAAGTGGCAACCAAAGTGACTCAGAAAGGAAAAAATAAAAGAGGGTCCCTATTCCGAACGGGGCGTGTGTGTTGAGGGCTCAACAAGCATAAATTATGGGACAATTTTCAAAAATACTTAGAAAGGTGTAAAATACAAACTAAGACCCAAAACCCTAGGTGGGACTCATACACCCAAAGTGGCATATGAATCCCATACCACCAAATATGGGACACAGAACCTAAAAACACCTAAATTATGATTGGATATTGATTTGTATTGGCATTATCCTTGAAAAGATGCATTAAATGAGGTTTGTGAGTGCAAAATAAGGCCAATTAAAGCATAAAGAAGCCCAATTATTAATGAAAACCTTAGAAAAGTATGAAAGTGTGTTACAACACTTTACAACACTCTAAATAAGGCATGATTAAGTTCATTTAGTTTACAAGAGCCCAAGACCTAATGTGAAGGTATCAAGCACATTACAACACTAAATCAAGGAAACATTAAGTTCAGTTTAACGAGGGCCCAAACGAGTAAGAAAAAGTAAAGGTCTACTTTTTCCATTGCCACAGGTATATGGATTATGGTTTAGAATATTGGGTATGGGATTGAAGGTACTGGGTTTAGGATTAAGTGATTAGGGTTTAGGGTTTAAGTATAGGGTTGAGGGATATTGATCAGGGTTTAAGTTATAAGGTTGAGGTTATAGGGTAAATGGTTGAGGGTTAAGGGTGTAGGGTTTAAAGTTTAAGGTATAGAGTTGAGGGTTGAGGGTATAGGGTTAAGTGTATAGGGTATAGGGATTAGGGTTTAGGATATTGGGTATTGGGTTGAGGGTATTGGGTTTAGGGTTGAGGATTTAGGTTTTATGGTTTAGGGCACAAGGTTAAATATAGGGTTTAAGTTTTAAGTATAGGGTTACATGTTGTGAGATTACGATTGATGGATAATTTTCAGAGTTGAGGGTATAAGGTTAGGTTTATAGGGAATGGGGATTAGGGTTGAGGATATTGGGTATAGGTTTTAGGGTATATGGTTAAGGGTATAAGGTATAGGTTTAAGGGTTGAGAGTGTAGGGATTAGGGTTTAAGTATAGCATTGAGTGATAATTTTTTAGGTTTTAGGGTATATGGTTGAGGGTGTAGGGTTTAGGGTTTAAGGTATAGGGTTGAGGTTGGTTTAGGCATAGTGTTCAATGTTGAGGGTATAGTGTTAAGTGTATAGGGTATAGATATAAGGGCTTAGAATGTTGAGTATAGGTTTGAGGGCATTGGGTTTAGGATTGAGGGTTTAGGGTTTAGTGTTTAAGTTTAGGGTTGAAGGATAATGTTTAGTGTTTAGGTTATAAGGTTGAGGGTATATGGTATAGGGATGAGGGTTGAGGATGTATTTTTTTTGGTTGAAGGTATAGGGTTGAGGGTATACAATTAAGTGTATAGGATATAGGGGTTAGGGTTTATGATATTGGGTATAGGGTTGAGGGTATTGTGATTAGGGTTGAGGGTTTAGGTTTTAATTATAGGGTTAAGGGTTGGAGGTTTATAGTTAAGGGATAATGTTTAGGGTATAAGGTTAAGTGTATAGGGTATAGGGATTAGGGCATAGGGTTGAGGGTGTAGAGTTTACTATTTAAGTGCAGGTTGGAGGGTAGAGAGTGGATGGATAATGTTTATGGTTTAGGGTATAAGATTGATGGTATAGGGTATAGGGATGAGGGTTGAGGGTGTCAGGTTTATGTTTTAAGGTATAGTCTTTAAGAGATTGAGAGAGAGAGAGAGAGAGAGAGAGAGAGACTTAGAGAAAAATAGAGATGGAGAGATAGATATAGAGAAGTATATAGGGAAGGATAGATAGAGAGGGAAAATGAGGGAGGGAGAAGTAGAGAGAGAGAGAAGGTGGGTGGCAGGAAGGAAGAGAGAGAGGGAGAGATAAAGAAAATTAGATTGGGAAGGAAGGAAGGAGGGAAGGAGGAAAGGAGGGAGGGATGGAGGGAGGGAGGGAGAGAGGTGATATAGAATTATAAAGGAAAGGAGAGAGTGTGAGAGAGAGGTGTAGAGTGTAAGGGATAAATATCAAGTGAGATATAGAGAGAGAAAGATGATACAACTTGTTGATTACTAAAATTTGACCTCCTAATTACTAAAATTTGACATGTTGATTACTGAAATTTGGATGTCTAAAAAATTATAAGATCTTCCAAAAAATAGAATTTGAATTATTACTCCTAGATATTTGAAACCACTTTCAAACATCTTGAAACTATATACATGAAATATAACTTAAAGTATAAGACTTGGTAAATGGCCATATATAAATTTCAACTTATACTTAAATGTTTATTTCATGTATATACTTTCCTTGAAAGATAAGAAGAAAGATAAAAAAGGAGAAGAAAAAAAATTCAATGGAGACCAAAATGTAGGCACATTATAACATGCTCACATTTTGTTAGTGCATGCACAAAACACGAGCACTTTTTAATGTACTCACATTTTGGAAATGCATTCACAAAACATGAGCACATTATAATGTGCTCACATTTTGGAAATGCATTCATAAATGTGTATTCTTTTGAAATTCAAACCATAACACAAGTGTGTTATAATGTGCACACATTTTGGCTTGGTAATGACTAAGCCTAGGATCGGTCACTACCAACCTGCAATGCAAGTGTGTTTTATTATAACATGCTTACGTTTTCACTATTTTGGGATGAAAAGGTGAAGTCAATTTTTGGCCCCTCATCCTTGTACACCCACCCTATAGATAGTGGTATTTGACTCCTCATACTTATCCTTATGTAAGTTACTGATAAAGAGGGTATCCTTTGTAATAACATTGACCTGACTAGCAATGTCAACCATAACACCAACCACAATGTTACCATTGAATTGAGTTGGGATGTAAAGTAGAGAAGGTTCCCTATTAAGAGGTATTTCATGTGGTGTGAAGGTTATGCCAAAGATAATTTCCACATCACTTGGAGGAGGAATAGAAGTGAATAAGACCATATTCACATACTCAAAAGGGCTAGGATCAATAGATGAAGAAGTAATTGTTATCAGATTAGTAGAATGATGAGGAAGGGATCTATGTATATCTATAGTTGGTTGTTAGGCTTGGCTACAAATTTATTTGAATTTTTTTTCCTATTATTGACTCAAATGGTACCACTATCTATGTGGTCTTAGATGACATGTCTAAGATGTGCAAAACATTTAGTATCATGATTAGTTGTTTAGTGGTATTGATAAATTTTTTGTGCATCATACCAGATTGGATATGGTTTAGACAACAACCTCATTTTTGTGAGAGAGATTAAACCATCTTTTAATATATTTTAAAAAAGATTAGTGTGAGACTCAGACAATTTTTTGAAGATTCTATTTTGTCCCATAGAGTTCTTAACAGTAGGAATGGAAACTACATTCGCTACTAGTTTATTTCTTTTAGTGTCCCTAGAAACAAATATGGCTAATCAATTATTAGGATGAGAGGACAAGGAGGGACATGAGTCATACCATGTCACTTTCTACTGGTATTCTCTCAATGCAACACATAGATAGGTGAAGTAAGGCTATTTCATTAAGAGAATTTTTTCTCTTAATGTCATGAGTAGATTTCTAACAAGCACACATTAAACAATAGAATTTGGAAAGGTGTAAGAGATTTGAGAAAACAAGGATTGGTATTGAGTAATGGAATCGGTTACCTTTTCATGGTTTCCCTCTTTACAACATATGAGATAAGTAAAATTGCTCTTTGAGACAATGTTCATCTAGAACTATTGTAAGAATTGATTAATTAATTAATTAATTGAAGGAGAAGATAGAGTTTTCAAGAAGTGAGAATAACCACTTCAAAAAAACATCCTTGAGGGCTCATGAGAATAAATTTTCTAACAAAGCATCTTGATAGAGGGAATTAGTACACATGGAATTAAAGGATGAGACATGGGTATGGGGGTCACATCTACTGCTTTACTTATCAAACTTCAGGATTTTCATCCCTTGAGGGATGAAGAAATTTAGAATGGTGAGGGCTAAAGGATTGAAACAATGGTATGGTTGCAATGTGGATTGAGAGGTAGAGCTAGTCAAGTTAGCCAATTATGATTTATCTATCCCATGTTTTGTAATAAATCATTCAAGATGATATCAGTTGACAAAGCTTGAGTAGATGAGGTGGTAAAGGCTTGAGTTTAAAATATAGGGATCCCAAAGGGATGAAATTCACTCTAACACCAAGAACATTTACTTGGCACAATTTTTGTATTATTAGTACTAGTGAAAGAGGATACAAAAGAACTAATGTCTACCATATGCATGGACACTCCTAGAATTAGAACATACAATTGTGTACCAATGATTTTTGATTGGATATCTTGAGGGTGGACCAAGATAGAAGTGTATGATGGAACATTGGTCTCTACCAAGTTAGCTATCCATCAAAGCAGCTCAAGACCTCTATGGTAATAGATACAAAAGTAACTCGTACCAAAAATGATAGAAGCTACTTGAGTGTATGTGTCATCTTTGTTTAGAAAATATTTGAACCTCTTTAACCTCTCATCCAAAGACTAGACCTACTCAAATGGGACCATGAGAGCATATTTAAGATCTATGGGAGAAGAAGAGCCAATAGGAGGGGTGTTTGGTTAGGATTTTTCTTGAACTTTTCTTGATGGATGAATGAAATGAAAAGGGGGAGAATAACTAGGTGATAGTCCTATAGTAAATTGATCAAACTCAAGCCCTATATGGGGTGGACTGAACCATCTTCTTGAACCCATATCTAGATGTCAAAAATTTCTAACCATGTGCTTGAAAGTAGTGGATTCGGTTGTCAAACTCATAAAAGTATAACACTCAATCCAGTAAAATTCCAAATAAGAGAAGAAAATTTTCAACAAAATATTAAGGTAAGGAAAGTTCACATTAGGTTCATAAAAATATAGAGGAAATTTGACACCCCTGTTAAGGGGGAATGTTCCTCGACTACCTCAAGCATCAAAGTTTAGGTGACAAAAATGGAAATACAAAGGATATTGTTTATATTTTTTGTTTTAAGATAAATTAAAGGATGAGAGTTTTAGGGGTTGAAAAAGTAGACTTTAGAGGTATCATGAGCAAACTGATAGGATGTTGGCCAAGGATAAAAACACGACATGAAAAATGTGGTTAAATGATAGAATAAAATAAATAACAAAATAATGAAAAGAAACATAGAATATATAAGATTTTAATGAAATAACATAAATAAAAAGAGAGAGATAAGAATTACAAGAGGTCCATGATGTTGAATTTTGTGGTTGTGTTGTTGATATGTTGTTGTCATTTATGTCAACACTATTAGCATAAATTCATTTGAAGCTGTATATGTCGAGGATATTCAGAAAATTCTAATAAATGAGTTGCAGGTTGTCAGTGGTGAAGTAAAGTTCAATATGTCAGTTATTTTGTACGTTGTTGATTAAAGGTTGTGGATTAAAGGGTTTTTTCTAAGTGTATCTAGTTTATCCACATCGAGTTTTAGAGATCCGCATGAAGATTTGATCGAGTTGTGAATATTTTCACTCTAGCAGTTTTTTTGTTTCTTTAGTTGGTGTTCCTGCTTGAAGATGATGCTATTTTAGTTAGTTTATTTGTTTCAAATGATTCTCTTGTGATTTTTGATTCTTTTGGATGTTTCTAGATTGTGATCTATCTTTCTTTCATGTCTACATTGATTGTTGTGCTCATGATCCGATATTTTCTCTTGCGTGTTCATGTTTTTCTTGTTCTTGGCTGACATAGTGTTTGTAGCATGTTGTGGATCATTGAGGAGAAATTAATTGAAGTTTTTTCATGTTGAAGATATTGTTTTGGGTCTTCACTAGGTTTTGGCTGACCTTGGTTGATTTGCATTGATAATCTTTAATGTTTTGTGCCAACAGTTTATATTAATTTTATTATTTCATTGTGGCCAACTTGTAGCAATGAAATTTCTTGTTGCGGAAATATAAAAGTGATTGTTCATTTCATTTTATGTATGCCAAATGTGTGTGTGCACAAATAATGTTCGAAATCATTCGAAGGTAGAGCAGAGTGTGAAGAAGAGTGAATAATAGTGAATAAGTGTTCATGTGCTTAATTGGAACTATAATCAGGCATTAACAGATGTTATTTTCTTAGTTCAAAATTTGGATGGTTGTAATTCAAATCTCTTTGTAAGATAGTGTGTCTTCCTTTGTAATTGAGCACCAAGCTCTAGGAAGTGTGCCTAAATGCATGTGCATTTTCCATATTTCATTTTTATTATACTTTTAACAAGGTATAATCTTGTGGATTGACCTCCACTGTGGTTTTCCCCTAACAAGGTTTCCATGTAAAAAATATTGGTGTTATGTGTGTTTATGATGTGTTGGTGATTTGTGTTTTCATGGTTAATTATTAGATTTCAGAATAAGGTTAATAAGTTGAATAAGTTTTGAATTTTTGTGACAATTGATTCACCCTCCCTTCTGAGTTGTCTGCCCTTGTATTGCCAACAATTGGTATCATAGTTGGTACCTTGGAAGAAGTTTAACATATTTAGGTGATCCAGGATGGCAAGTTACAAGAAGGATAGTCTAAGATTTGATGGAACAAATTATTCTTTTTGGAATACTCGAATGGAGTGCCATCTGAGATGCATTGGTGAACCCTACTAGAGCATTACAAGTAATATGTATATTATTGCACAAAATGGTCCTACTACT
Organism: Sequoia sempervirens; assembly: GCA_007258455.2. Taxonomy (NCBI): domain Eukaryota; kingdom Viridiplantae; phylum Streptophyta; class Pinopsida; order Cupressales; family Cupressaceae; genus Sequoia; species Sequoia sempervirens. Next base: position 135,960,794 of record VDFB02270651.1, read on the forward strand.
TCTGTTGAGATTAGAGATGTGTATAATATTTGGGCTAAGGTATCTATGTTGAGTGATTTGATTGATTCTAAGATGACAAATGTTATGGATCTGAAGACTACTCATGAGATCTGGAGAAAGTTGGAAACCTTGTATGAAGGTGATGCTAATGTGAAGATTTCTAAGTTGTAGATTTTGAAAGGGAAATATGAAAGGTTGAGAATGGGTGATGATGAGAACATTAATACTTTCATGAAAAGAGTCAATGAACTTGTGTTTGGTAATAGATGTGTTTGTGGAAAGATAGATGAATTTGATATTGTTGCTAAAGTGTTGAGATTTTTTCCTAATTCTTACAAAGCCAAAGCTACTGCTATTAAAGAGCTCCAGACTATAACAAACATAACTAGAGATATGTTGGTTGGTAAGATGAATTCTTTTGAGTTGAGTGAACTATGTGATTCCCTTCCTAAGGTTGAATCTGTATTTAAGGCTATTACTTCTGAAAGAGATAGATAGAGATATGATCCAAGTGAAAGTTCATCCAGGAAGACATTCAAGTATGAGGATGAAATCAGACATATTGAAGAAGAAAGAGAGCTAGAAGAGATAGAAGCACTTATTTTCAAAACAGTACTGAGAGGAAAAGATAAGTATGAAGGAAAATTTCCTCTTAAATATTTTTCTTGCAATAAGATAGGTCATTTTGCATCAAGGTGTCTGGAAAGAGTTGCTAAACCGAAACATAACAATACTAGATTTTAGAAGAAGTGTTACTATGTTGCTAATGAAGGTGTGACAAATGACGAATCTGATGGAGGAAATAGAAGTGATGATGAATGGGTATTTATTGCTATCAAAGAAAATAATCTTGTATCTATTGAATCTATTGGTTGTACAAATATGGAGAAATCCCTAGCTGCTCGAGTTGAAGAGAAAGATGAATGGGTACTTGATAGTGGATGTTCACATCATATGATGGCAGAAAAAGGTAAGTTTGTAAGCTTGGAAAAGTATGATGGTGGTGTTGTGAAATTTGGTGATAACACAACTGGTGTGATCAATGGAAGAGGTTGCATTTCTCTTGATGGTAAGCATAATACTAATGATGTTTTGAATGTGGAAGGCTTGAAGCATAATATTTTGACTATTGGTCAAATGGTTGATAAGGGATACAATCTTCAGTTCAAGGATGGAAAGTGAAGAATATTGAGTTCTATAAATGAAATTGAATCAAGTACCAAAAAAAAATGCAATATCTTTCACTTGAGCATTGCTAGTAAAAGTTGTTTGATTGCTCAAGTTGATGAAATTTGGTTATGGCATAGGAGGTTGTGTCATGTTAACTTTGATAATATTTTCAAGATAAGTTCCACTAAGGTTGTGAGAGATCTACCTAAGTTGGTGAAACCTACTAATGCAATATGCAAGGAATGTCAATTGGGAAAGCAAACTGGGATTTCATTTTAGAGTAAAAAGCATTGTTTAAGTGAATTGTTTGAGCTTGTGCATAATGATTTGTGTTGTCCCTCTAAGGTTAGAAGTTTAATAGGTTATAGGTATTCCATGTTACTCATTGATGATTATTTTAGAATGGTATGGGTTACTTTCTTAAGGGAGAAATATGAAGCACTTGAAAATTTTGAATTCTTTAAAGCTATGGTTGAGACAGAGATAGGTTTGAAGATTAAATGTCTAAGATGAGATAGAGGTGTTCAATTCACTTTCAGTGAATTTAATTCTTTTTGTGAAGAAAATGGAATAAAGAGACAATTATCTACACTGTGGACCCCTCAACAAAAGGGAGTTATGGAAGGAAGAACAAAAAAATTGAAGATCTTGCTAGAACTATGATGCTAGAATGAAATGTTCCTCATATCTATTGTAGAGAAGTTGTGAGTACTGTTGTGTACACACTCAACCGGGTACAAATCAAAGTTGACACTGGTAATACCCCTTTTGAGCTATGGACTGGTCAAAATCATATTTTTAAATACTTCAAGATATTTGGAGGTAGATGTTATATTAAGAGAGATGAAGACATGGGAAAGTTTTATGGTAGGAGTGATGAAGGTATCTTTCTAGGTTATTCTACTAAAAGTAAGGCCTACCAGTGTTACAATAAAAGATTGAATAAAATGGTCGAAAGTGCAAATGCTAAGGTTGATGAAGACTCAGGTACACTATCCAAAACCTATGGATATGACTCTGATGATCAGAATGAAAGTACAAACCAAGGAAAGCAAGTTCAAACTATAAATCAAGTGCAAATCAATCTGGTAAATCAAGAAAATGAAGGAGAAATTGGTGAAAGAGAAAAAGAGAGATCAGAAGAACCTAAAGTTGAAGAACATCCTAAGAAGACTCTAAGGTATGTAATATTGAATCATTCAGAAGATCAAATTATAGGTGATAAGAACAAAGGTGTCCAGACTAGGAGAAATATTGTAGAAGAGTATTGCTTGATATCAAAGACTGATCCTACTAGTGTGAATGAAGCATGTAAAGATAAGCATTGGGTTGAAGCAATGAAAGAAGAGTTAAAACAAATTGAGAAAAATGATACATGGATTCTTTTCCCCGTACCTAAGGAAACGAATGTAATTGGAACCAAATGGGTCTTTAGAAACAAACTGAATGAGCAAGGTGAAGTGGTTAGAAAAAAAGTAAGACTGGTATGTAAAGGATATTCACAGATGGAAGGGATTAATTTTGAAGATACTTTTTCCCCTATTACTAGAATTGAAGTTGTAGGATTATTTCTTTCCTATGCTTCTCACAAGAACTACAAAGTCTATCAAATGGATGTAAAACACCTTTTCTAAATGGTGAATTGGAAGAAGTGTATGTTGAGCAACCTGATGGATTCATGTTGACTGATAAGGAAAATATGGTGTGTTGGTTGAAGAAAGCATTGTATGGACTCAAGCAAGCCCCTAGAGCATGGTATGCAAGATTGGATAAGTATTTGATGAAGCTTGGATTTAAAAAATATACTACTGATAGTAATCTGTATTTTAAGATTGATCATAATAAACATTTTATTGTTGAAGTCTTTGTTGATGATATCATTTTTGGAGGAGATAATGGTTTGTGCATGAAGTTTGCTAATGAGATGCAAAATGAATTTGAGATGTCTATGATTGGTGAGATGAAATTCTTTTTGGGATTGCAAAATACTTAGTTGGATAAAGGGATTTTTATTATCTCAATCCAAGTATGTGAAGGAATTACTAAAAAAGTTTGGTATGGAAGATTCAAAGCTAGTTGGTGCACCTATGGTGACCGGATGCAAGTTGACAATAGAAGATGATTATCCAAAAGAAAATTAAACAAGATTATGATGTATAAAAATGACCCCTTGTCATTTTCATGGCCTTTTAGATCTTGTTTCATGGTGTTGGAATTATGTTGTTTTGATTTTATGTTGAAACATGGCTTGAACATGCTTATTTAGGTACTAAAATTCAAAGAATGATGTCTTGATGTAAGACATTTCTACATTTTTCTAGAATCTATTTAATACAATTTACCTAAAAATCACCTTTTTTCTCATCAACAAGTCCTATATTCAAGTGTTCTAAAGTCTTGTAACTAGTCTTGTTTTTAGGTCCTTGGTGGGACCCATTCATTATGGGTGACGAATGCGTCCCCTTTGGCCTCAAATTCAAAATATTTTAAATTTCCTTTTGAGATTTAATTCAAAATCACTTGATGTCAACCTATGATGAGGTTTGAATGGATAGTAGGGCACACGAATTGTATAAATAGACATTTTCCACCTCATTTTACATCTCCTACAATCAATTCATTCAAGCATTCAATCACACATCACATTCAAGAATTTTACATCATCAATTAAAGAACTTTTCAAGCACTTTGAAGCTTCCATTGACATTACTTCAGACTTTCATTATCAAGAGTTAGGTGAATTGATATCATTTGCATGTTATAACTTTATCTTTCTCTTGCAATTCACTATCTTTTCAAGGGTTTAATTACCAAAAGTAAGGTTTGACTAAGGAAAACCCCTATTCACTAACCCTAATCATTTTTCCCCTTTTGCTTGTGTATTTGAAGCCTTTTTTTTGTAGATTTGACAGGTTATTAGGTGTTGAAGATTGATTTTTATGTCAACTAGGTGCTTCAAGTCAACATAAGTCAAATTCAAGCTTGGAGATAGTTAGTTGTCCATTTTCTATAGATTTGACTTCGGCAACCTGACAAGTAGACATTTCCATATCTGGTGTTGTAGAGTTGTCTCCTAATTTTTTAGAAATTTGGGAGAGGACTGATTCACCACCTGTGGTGAATGAGTCCCACCTTAGGATTGGAAACTTGTGTTTTGTTAGATTTTAGATTTTGACAGACAAAAATTAGATCATGATAGGTTTTCATTAGTAGGTGGACTGATTCGCCACCTAGGGTGAATGAGTTCCACTGTGAAAAATTAGTAAAATTCACCAGCATTTCAAACATTCTAGAAAGCTCACACATCATCCAAGTGCACTCAGATTTACCCCTATACTCTTTGTTCTGCATAATTTCTTCATTTTCATAGTTATTTGCATAACATAATTTTTTTTCAAACATAGCTTACCTTGCACTTTTGCATTCATTCTAGCTCTTTTTAATTAGTCAATTTCATTTAGTTAAGTTAATTTGCATCATATCACATTGTACACATTCTAATTTGAGTGTTACATAAGCATTTTTGGACCTAAATCTCTCTCCTTTAAAATGAAAAACTCTAGAACTGCAAGAGCAAGCATTTAGGTTCCCAAAAATCTATGTTACATTTTGGTGATGAACTTGACTTTTGAGCACTTTAAACTTCTGATTGCATTAATATCTTACATCCTAGTTTTCATTTGCTTTAGCATTGAATTATGGCAGTGATTTGTTATTGCATTCTAGGACCTTTCATTTTGCATTAGTGAAACATTCATTTAGTTTTCATTTTTTTATTCAATTTCATTGAAAATAGTGAAAATTGCATTTTGTATCTGTAATTGCATTCTGTAGAACATTTAAATCAACCTTAAAATTTTGAAAAAAAAAAAAATTTGCATCTTGGGACTCATTCACCACTCAAGGCGAATCAGTCCCTTTGAACTTTTCAGACAATAGTTCTATGCTTTTTCAGGCATTTTCCTACATTTCTATTTTTTGTATTTGCATCTCTGTTATAGTTAGTATAATTTTTTTTTTGTTATTTTCATTCTTAGATTAGCTTGCATTTCCATCCACCCCTCCTTTGTGGTACTTGCATGAGTGTTTGGTGCCCCATTGATAATACTTTAGTGAGAAGAAGTTCTAGACTCATGGCATCCCATGATAGCACTTTCATTGTAGACCTTGGGATCTCATGATCTCCTACTCCTGGTATGGAAAATGGTACATTAGGCCCTAACAATGCCACTTCCATTCCTTCACCTTTCTATCCTATTCATGTTGAAAATCAAAACAAATCCCTCCCACAAGAAAATTTCATTAATATTCATGAAGAATTTCCATATTTACAACAATATTTGTCATTTGAAAATATTTCCACCACTTCTATACCTGCTATTGACAATATTCGTCACTTAATTGAGAGTGATGATGACTTGCAAGTGATGAAACAAATTGCTGAGATTTATAATAAACATGCCTCTTCAACTACCCAATCTGTAAGCATTCTTGTAAGCCAAAGAGCACCTCAAGTTCCTCCCCCTTCAACTATAGCTTCCATACCAACTTACACCATTTCACAAGTCCACACAACTATGCATCAACCTAATTATGTGGCTACTTGTTTCCCGATGTCCACTAGCATTCCTACTACTTTTGTGGCACCACAAGTTCCTTCCACCACATTCACACCCCTTAGAATTCCTTTCACCTCCCCTAACATCACTTACACACCATCACCATTTTCCCTTCCACCTCAACCTAATTATCTTGATCCTCTTCTTACACATCTCCTTAACACTATTGCATCCATGCAACACCTGTTGGATGTTGTGGTTGATGTGAAAATATGTGGTTCAAAGCTTTTCTGTGGGAAGATAATGCTTATCTTTGCCATTGATGTCAAAGGGGGAGAAGATAAATGTGAAAAATACTTTAAGGGGAGAAGATTCATGTGAAAAATCTATTTAGAGGGAGAAGAGCAATTGAGGAGAAGAGTTAGAACCAAAGCGGGAGAAAGTGTAGCTGTGTTGATGGTATTTTTCACATCTCGTGCTGCCATCAATTCCAAAGGGGGAGGTTGTTGGATGTTTTGGTTGTGTTGCTGATATGTGGTTGTCATTGATGTCAACACTATTAGAATTTTATGTATTGAAGGCTCTATATGTCAAGGATATTGAGAAAATTGTAAAAGAAAGTGTTCCAGGTTCCTAATGGAATTGTGAAGGTCATGAAGGTGTCTTTCTCTATACATTGAAGATCAATTGTTGTGGACTAAAGGTTTTATTTTTTAGTGTATCTAGTCCATCCACTAGAAGTATCAGAGGTTCATGTGAAGATTTGTTCGAGTTATGAAGATTTGTGTTCTGATAGTGTTTCTATGGTCTTTGTCAGTGTTCTTGATTAAATTTGGTGTAATTCTGGTAATTCTAGTAGCTTTGGATATTTCTCTGTTGTTTCTTTGTGTTCATGGATTTTTATAGGTCATGCTCTATCTTTGTTGCACACTCGCATTGATCGATGTGCTCATGGTTAAAGATTTTTCTCAACATGTTTAGGTTTTCATGGTCTTGGCTGACATGATGGGTGTAACAAGTTGTGGATCCTTGAAGATTAAAATGTGAATGTTTGGCATGCTCGAGGATATTGTCTTGGGTCTTATCATGATATTATCCAACAGTTTTTTGATCCACATTGAAAATATGTTTCATGTTTTTGGCCAACTAGGTTGTTGATGTAATTCCATGTAGTAGATATATAAGAGAGATTTTTTGAGTGAAGTTAGTGTGTTCATAAGAGAAAATGTATGCTAGATAAAGTGCAGATGTGCAAATAGTTTCTAAATCATTCGATTGTAGAGTAGAGTGAGAAGAAATTTGAGCAAAGTGTGAATAAGGTTTTCTGTGCTTAACTGGAAATGTAATTAGGCTTGTGTAGAAGCTATTTTGTCAATTCATAACCTGTGGATCTAAACCATATTACTGTGTATTGTTGGGCAATGACCCCTCTTGTATTTGAGCAGTGAGCTCTAGGCAGTGTGCCTAAATGCATGTGCATTCCCATTATTTTTCATTATACTTTTAACAGGGTATAATCTTGAGGACTAACATCCACCATGGTTTTTCCCCTAAAAGGGTTTCCATGTAAAAAATCTCAAGGTATTCTTTTTGTTTTTGATATGTTGATTGTTTATAGTTTATTGTTCATTCATCAGATTTGAGATTGAATTAAGTAGAATTTGAAAATTTTAAATAATCTGTGACAACAGATTCACCCCCCCTCTCAATTGTTTGTCCTTGTTTTTCCAACAACAACAACTTTCCAACATTATTCAAGGACAAACCGCTCCACCCACATATCTTGTCTATAGTAACCCCTTATCATTAGAAATCTTATGTACCTCGATGCCACACTAGATAGAAATGCCGATTTTTGAGAAATACGGAAGAAAAGGAGACCCTATCAACCATGTCAATTATTATACCACTTTGTGTAGTGACTTTGTCCTTGATGATAAACTTTTAGCAAAACAAATTCCAAGGACCTTGAAAGATACTACTTTAGAATGGTTTTCCAACTTGCCCAATCATTCCATCCGCTCATTTAATGAATTTGTGGAAGCTTTCATTAGTCACTTTCAAGTGCACATGACACCTAAAAAGACAATGGATGACCTTATGAGATGTAGACAAAATGTAGATGAAAAAGTGATAGATTTCATCTCCCGTTACCAATCCTTATATGCTCAAGTTGATGTCAAAATTCCAAATGAACATTTGTAGAAGATGTTTATTGAGAATTTTCACACCAACCTTCAAGATAAACTTACCATGATGAAATTTCATTCATACATGCACTTATGTACAACCTTATGTGATTATCAAATTTTAGTTTCAAGTCATGAGTCAAAATCCTTTCCAACTGAGTTGATAAACCTAAAAACAACAATCACAACCAAAACAACACGTAAAATTTCCACAAACCTAACTGAGGCTTTTTACAGTTTAATCCACCTCCTTCACCGCAACTGCAACCAACTCAACAAGTTCAAAATTTAGTGGCCACTACTAAGATAGTCGTGCCTTATCATTATGGTGATACAAACAAATAATTCACTCCTTTACCCAATAACCTCCATCACACAATGAACCAATTAATTCAAAAATGCATGCTCACCTTACCACTTGTTCGACCACTTGATCCTAATCAACCCTTACCACCTACCTTCAAACCTAATACTTATTTCCATTTTCATCATCAAAATGGCCATGACACCGAACATTGCAAGCATCTTAAACATTTAGTTCAATACCTAATTGATTTGAGTGAATTGACCATTATGGGTGTTAATGATCAAGGAAATAATTCTGTTGCACCCCCTAACCAAAATTTGCAAATTTTCACCAACCCTATGCCTAAACACACTACCTCGTTTGTCAAGGCTAGTGAACCTTCAAAGCCTGATGTAATGGCTATTGATACACACAGCGAACAACCTGCTACACCTCCTATTGTTACCCAAGCTAGTCTTGTGGATAAACTTGTAGCTACGATAGACATTATTCCTCGTAAGGGCCAAACCATGAAATATATTGATATTTATTTTTCTGCTAAGGAGATGTTGCAAAAGCTTCTTGATGGTCCTCTCTACATAGCTAGAAAAATATATGATAAATCTACTAATGGGATATTAATAGATCCTGCTTGTGGTGAGAACATGATCATATAGGAGTTTCTGGTATTACATGATCTGTATCAAGATGACTATAATAAACTGACTGCATGGATTAAAACAAATCATGGTTTTGCATGCCCTATGATTGGATTGATCATGCTACCTTTACAAGTAGGACCTAAGAATTTGGAGGTAACATTTTCCATTATTCCACAATCTGACCAATTTTGTTTGCGGCTAGACCTTCCTTGGCTTTGCTCAATGAAAGTGGTTCCATTAATTGTTCATAAGTGCTTGAAGTTTCCACATGGAAATGAGGTATTCACTGTACACCATAGTGGCTTTAATCCTTTATTTTCCAAAGGTAGCTTTTCACTAGAATCTTTTTGTCTTGAACCCATGGAACCTATCACCCCTCGTAAGGATTTCTTTAACATTGCTTATCAAAAGTTTAAAGCCAAAAAGATATCTGAATTATCTCTTCGTAACACATCTCCATCCACCTCCACCCATCCTATCCTAGATGAAACCATGATTACACCTAAATATGATATTGAAAAAACCATGAAACCTTTTGAACAATCCCCTCTTGACACTTCCCAGCCATCATTTAAATGACCACAAGAAAATGAAATAACTCTTGTCCTACCTCCTCATATCAAACAAGTGTATAAAGTGAAAGAGAAAGTGGTTGATATATCCTCTTTGGTTTCTCCTACTCTTCCCCCTTTAGAAGTGGAAGAACTTGTGATGACTCAATCTATTCTTACACCTTAGCAACTCCAAAATAGAATTAAACGAAACTGCGATGCCTGGGAATGTCCATGTCATCGTCGTCTCCTTGCTCATCAATCTCATATGGATGATGATAAAGAAAATCAACCTCCACCCTTGAAAGATGTAATAGATGACCACCTTCCCTCTCTTGACCTACAACACAATAGCTTAGCCCAACAATCACAACAAAATGAACCCATCCGAAAACCAACACTCTTGATACATCCATCCTTAAAAATCACCCTTCATCCTCATGTCATTATTAATCTTGATGATGACGATGATGATGCGATGATCACTAAAACATACGAAGAAGTACACAATGATTTGAACTCTTTATTTTCGTCTACAATGAGCTTAAATGGTAAATCATCTCCACCAAGTGAAGAACCTAGTACAACTCCTAGTTTGACACTTGCAATTATTCCTTTGGATATTCAACCACCTTCACATTACAATGAACAGGATTGGGAGGTGGATGACCTGTTAGATGGTTGACTTGCATTTTCCTAACTAGCATTTTTTTTTCTTTTCTCTTTTTATTTACCTTTTCATATGCATATCGTGTTCCCCCATATCATGCATTTGATGTTTCCTCTCTTTGTACACTTCTTCTATTTGTACCTTTATTCTTCTATTTCTCATGCTTTATTTTGTGTTTTTCCTTTGGGGATGACACAAAGCATCGAGAAGCCCTATGTATCTTCCATGTTGACCCAAATGGTCCTTTTTTTTTCTCTTTTCTTTTGTTTTTTGTTTTACTTTTGGGGATGATGCAAAGCATAGAGGCCCCATATGTCTCTTCCATGTTGACCCAAATGGTCCTTGTATTTTGGGTATGTGCAAGATCATGATGGGCCAAAAAGTGGCAATATGATGGGTATGTGGCTGATGACTACTTTTTTACCCAAAATTGATGAAATGAAAAGGGTTTTAAAGGAGATTCTCAAATTTCCACCAATATAAATTATGCTTTACTTTGAATTTAATAAGTAATTATTATTCATTTTCTATTCAAATTATGACTAAAGTCCTGATTGATTGGCTGATTGAAAAAATCTATAGATTTCAAATGGTATCACATTTTTTGAATCCAAAACATGCATCACATTCTATGGTTTACATACTATAGGATTAAAAAAAGAAAAAAATGAATTTCATGAAGTTTTGGCCAAGTTAAGGTGGTCAGAAAAATGAGTTTTTTATAGTTTTTAAAAGTTGTAATAAAAAATTCATAATTAATTGCTTACTTGGAAAACAATTACAAAGAAATATGCATCACATCAGGACATGAGTCCTCTACTTATATCTAAAATATTATAAAAAAAATTATCATTTTATTCTAGTTAGGGTGGTCAGACAAACACCTACTTCTTATTTTTTCCTTGAACTTTAAGTACTATTACATTGAAATTCCAAATTTTCACCAAATAGATTTAAAAAAAAAAAATCCTAGTAGTTGAGAAACTACATTCAATTTGCTACAGATTTTATTCTTACATATTTTTAAAATAATATAGATAACTTATTCAATTTTTTATGTCAAGTTGCCTAACTCTATTTTTTTTGAATTTTTTGCCACTTAAGGGCCTATTTTTTCCATGATGATCCTGCACATACCCTTTTCTTTTTTCTTTGTTTTGTGTTTTCCTTTTTGGGATGATGCAAAGCATCAAAACCGCAATGCCTCTTCCATGTTGACTCAAAATGGACCTTATTTTCCTTTGTTTTCACACTCTTTGTGTCATTCTTCTAGTTTTATGTGTATTTGGGGAATGATGATAGTTCTGAGCTCTTTCATAACAACATTGCAGCAACAAGCATACTGACCCCAAATCCATAGATCCCTTATGTGTTTGGTGTATTTTATTTTCTAGGGGGGAACTCACTTTATTTTTTTTTCATTTTTTATTTTTTATTTTTCACATTACACAACCCAACTTAGAAACATATGACTTGGCATAGAGCTTTCCAACTTGGCTCTCATGTCTTGTTTTCTTTTTGCATATTCTTTTCTTCTCTAATTTTGAGTAATTGCTCATAGAACGATGTGTAGCAATTCCTTTAAAGTTGGGGGCATACATTACCATTATTTCATTGTGCATTCATGCTTATTAGTGTAGCCTTGTCATTTACGTGATGCGTTTGTCACTTTATGGATGACATTGGATGTTATGTCCTTCATAAGTGTGATCTATCTAAGCATATTACATTCCTCTTGGCGGTCTAATGTGACACACTACATCCCATAAGTTGTGAATATACTATTCTTTGGTTGGTCCTCTCTTTGAGACGTTAGACACAATGTTCCCTAAGTGATTGACCTTGCATAAATTGAACAAGACTCCTTTGAACATTTTTCATTTTACATTTTCACTTTTTTACATTCTGCATTTTTGGCACCTTGCATAGCACAAATTGCATGATTGTGGTACCCTTTTTCTTTTTGTTCATAGCATTTTCTTGTGGTTCCTTGTTAAATTTATCAAGCGGTATAACTTTGGCATGGTTGAGTAGGAAGCCCGGCTAATGGCATGAATTTTCTCTATAGCCACTTTTGTGTTTTGTGAGTGCATACCAACTAGCATATGTATCTTACTTTTTGGGCTTTCTCACCCCATGGACAACTAGTTTTGTGTTCCTAGAGTGAGTATATAGTTGGGATTTCTCATCTTGGGGACAACTAGTTCTGTGGCCCCAGAGTGAGTACACATTCTCTTTTTCAAACAATCAACCTAGATCTCTTTTCACAACTAGTTGGATTGATGATCAAAGCTTCATCTAGAATTATTTTCAACACTTGCAAAATCCTTTGTTCTTATGCTTATTTTTCCATGGGATCTTCATCCTAGGGGCTTGATCATCCCTCTTGATCATTATATTCCATCTTGCTTTAACGTAAGTGCATTCGAATCCTCCACCTCGATGTTCATGGCTATTTTAGTTTGAGTTTGAAGTAGGTTCACCCTCTCACTAAAGTGGGGGCTAAATGTGCCATAGAAAAATGGGCCCTTGTCATTTTCATGGCCTTTTAGATCTTGTTTCATGGTGTTGGAATTATGTTTCTTTGATTTTATGTTGTAATATGGCTTGGACATGCTTATTTAGGTACTAAAATTCAAATAATGACATCTTTTGAAGGTGTTGTGAAGTTTTGTAAGACATTTCTACATTCTTCTAGACTTTATTTAATACAATTTACCTAAAAACCACCTTTTTTCTCATCAAAAAGTCCTATATTCAAGTTTTGTAAAGTCTTGTAACAAGCCTTCATGTTTTTCAAGGCACATCTTCACTATTTACACCTTTCTCATGCTTTATTTTGTCTTTTTATGCCCTCATATGACTTAATTAAGTGTATTTTTAAATGTTATCCTGACAAATAACATTAAATACAGTTCATTATTCATGACATTTGTTTTTAGGTCCTAGGTGGGACCCATTTGCCATGGGTGGCGAATGAGTCCCCCTTGGCCCCAAATTCAAAATATTTTAAATTTCCTTTCAAGATTTAATTCAAAATCACTTGATGTTGGCCTGTGATGAGGTATGAATAGATAGTAAGGCACAAGAATTATATAAATAGACATTTTTCACCTCATTTTACATCTCCTACAATCAATTCATTCAAGGATTCAATCACACATCACATTCAAGCATTTTACATCATCAATTAAAGCTTTTTTCAAGCACTTTGAATCTTCCATTGACATTACTTCAGACTTGCATTATCAAGAGTTAGGTGAGTTGATATCATTTTCATATTATTACTTTATCTTTCTCTTTCATTTCATTATCTTTTCAAGGGTTTAATTACCAAAAGTGGGGTTTGACCAAGGAAAACCACTATTCACTAACCCTAATCATTTTCCCCCTTTTTCTTGTGTATTTACAACCTTTTGTTTGTAGATTTGATAGGTTATTAGGTGTTAAAGATTGATTTTTATGCCTACTAGGTGCTTCAAGTCAACATAAGTGAAATTGAAGCTTGGAGAGAGTTATTTGTCCATTTTTTGTAGATTTGACTTCGACAATCTAACAAACTGACATTTCTAGATCTGGTATTGTAGAGTTGTCTCCTATTTTTTTAGAAATTTGGGAGTGGATCGATTCACCACCTGTGGAAAATGAGTTCCACCTTAGGACTGGAAACTTGAGTTTTGTCAGATTTTAGATCCCAACAGATAGAAATCAGCTCCTAACAGTATCAGTAGGTGGACTGATTTGCCACCCAGGGAAAATGAGTCCCACTATGAAAAATTAGTAAAATTCACCAGCATTCCAGACATTCCAGAAAGCTCGCACATCATCCAAGTGGACTCATTTTTACCCTTATACTCTTTGTTTTGCATAATTTCTTCATTTTCATAGTTTTTTGCATATCACAATGTGTTTTCAAACATAGTTTAAATTGCACGTTTGCATTCATTCTAGTTCATTTTAATTTGTCAATTAAATTTATTTAAGCTCATTTACATCATATCACATTGCAAACATTCTAATTTGAGTGTTACATTAGCATTTTTGGACCTAAATATCTCTGATTTTAGGTGAAAAACTCTAGAAGTGCAAGAGCAAGAATTTAGGTTCACAAAAATCTATGTTAGGGTATGTGTAGGATCATGATGGGCCAAAAAGTGGCAATATGATGGTTATGTGTAGGGTATGTAGCTGATCACCTTTTTTTTACTAAAAAATGATGAAACAAAAAGCGTTTTTAAAGGAGATTCTCAAGTTTCCACCAATATAAACTATGCTTGACTTTGAATTTAATAAGTAATTATTATTCATTTTCTATTTGAATTACGATTAAAGTCCTAATTGATAAGTTGATTGAAGAGAACAAATAGTTTTCAAATGGTATCACATTTTTTGAATCAGAAACATGTGTCACATTCTATGCTTCGTATACTATAGGATTACAAAAAATTGAATTTCAAGATGTTTTGACCAAGTTAAAGTGGTTAGACATATGATTTTTTTTTTTTAAGTTGTAATAAAAAAAACATAATTAATAATTTACTTAGAAAAAAATTACAAAAAAATATGCATCACATCTGGACATGAGTTCTCTACTTATATCTTAAATCTTATAAAAAAATATTATCACTTTATTGTGGTTAGGGTGGTCAAACAAACACCCACTTCTTATTTTTTCCCTGAAATTTAAGTACTACTGCATTGAAATTTTAAATTTTCATCAAATAGATTTTTTTTAAATAAGTCTAGTAGTTTAGAAGCTAAATTCAATTTTCTATAGATTGTATTCTTACATATTTTTGAAATAATATAGGTAACTTATTCAAATTTTTACATCAAGTTGCCTAACTCTGATTTCTCTAAATTTTTTGTCACTTAAGTGCCTGCATTTTTCATGATGATCCTGCACATACCCATTACAAAGATACAAATCAATGATTGGTGGATTGTTGTATTTAACTCAAACAAGGCTTGACATCATGAATGTTGTATGTATTGTTGTAAGATTTCAAGCTAATTCGAAGGAATCTCATGTGACTGTTTTGAAGAGAATTTTCAAATACTTGAAGGGAACTATTGATCTTGGCCTATGGTATCCTAAATATGATGATCTTACTTTGAGTGCCTTTACTGATTTTGACTAGGAAAGAGATGTGAATGATACAAAAAGTACAAGTGGTGGAGCGTTTTTCTTGGGTAAGAAGCTAATTTCATGGTTAAGAAAGAAGCATAATGCAATTTCCTTGTCTACTGTAGAGGTTGAATAAATTGTTGTTGCTAATAATTGTACTCAAGTGTTGTGGATGAAATAGATGTTGAAAGATATTCGAGTTTTATATGATGAGCCTATTGCTATATTCTATGATAACTCAATTGCTATTAATTTTTCCAAGAATCTGGTGTTGCAGTCAAAAACAAAGCATAGATCTATCAAGTTTGACTTTTTGAGGGAGAAGGTAAGTGAAAAGGAAGTTAGACTAGAGTATGTGCCTAGTAAGGAGTAGATTGCAGAAATCTTTACCAAGCCATTGCCTAAGGATACTTTTGAGTATCTCAAAGGGAAGTTAGGGGTGATTACCCCTCCTAATCATAACTAAGGATGCATTGCATTGCATCAGTTCATGCATTTCATAATCATATCTTGTTTTAGATTGATGTTGTGGTGGCTACTACTCAGGGGGAGTAGTCAGATGGTTTAGATATGTGGTTTAGAGCCTAGAGATCTTTTTCATTGATGTCAAAAGGGGGGAAGATTCATGTGAAAAAATTGTGATTATCTGGGGAGAAGAGCCTTATGGGGAGAAAGATTATGTGAAAGTGTTGAGGAGAAGATGAGTAAGAATCTAAGCAGGAGTTAGTTGCGTTGATTGTGTTTTTCACATCATGTGTTGCCATCAATGCCAAAGGGGGATATTTTTTGATGTTGTGGTTGTGTTTCTGATATGTGGTTGTCATTGATGTCAACACTAGTAGCATAAATTCATTTGAAGCTATATATGTCGAGGATATTGAGAAAATTGTAATAATTGAGTTGTAGGTTGTTAGTGTTGAAGTGAAGTTCAGTATGTCAGTTATTTGTGTACATTGTTTATTAGAGGTTGTGGAGTAAAGGGTTTGTTTTTGAGTGTATCCAGTTTATCCACGCTGAGTTTCAGAGATCCACATGAAGATTTGATCGACTTACGAATATTTTCATTTTGACAGTTTTTTTGTTCCTTCAGTTAGTGTTCCTGAATGAAGATGATGCTATTTTAGTTAGTTCAGTTGTTGTGGATGCTTATCTTGTCATTCTTGATTCTTTTTGATGTTTCTATATCATGCTCTATCTTTTTTGTGCATCTGCATTGATCATTGTGCTCGTGATATGAGATTTTCTCTTGCATGTTCATGTTTTTCTTGTTCTTGGCCAACATAGTGTTTGCAGCATGTTGTGGATCTTTGAGGAGAAATTAATTGAAGTGTTTTTGTGTTGAATACATTGTTTTGGGTCCTCACTAAGTTGTGGCCGAACTTGGTTGATTTGCATTGATAATATTCAATGTTTTGGGATGACAATTTATATTCATTTTATTATTTCTTTATGGCTGACTTGTAGCAATGAAATTTCTTTTTGCCGATATATAATAGTGATTGTTCATTTCACTTGATGTATGCAAAATGTGTGTGTGTACAAATAATGTTCTAAATCATTCAAAGGTAGAGAAGAGTGTGAAGAAGAGTGAAGAAGAGTGGAGAAATGTTCATGTGCTTAATTGGAACTATAATTAGGCATTAGCTGATGCTATTTTCTCAGTTCAAAATTTGGATGGCTGCAATCTAAATCTCTTTGTAAGACAATGTGTATTCCTTTGTAATTAAGCAGTGAGCTCTAGGAAGTGTGCTTGAATGCATGTGCATTCTCCATATTTCATTTTCATTATACTTTTGACATGGTATAATCTTGTGGACTAACCTCCACCATGGTTTTTCCCCTAACAAGGCTTCCACCTAAAAAATCTTGGTGTTATGTGTATTTTTGATGTGTTGATGATTTATGTTTTCATGCTTAATTATCAGATCTTAGAATAAGGTTAATAAGTTGAATAATTTATTAATTTTTGTGACAATGATTCACTTGTCCTCTCAATTTTCTACCCTTGCATTTCTAACAATTGGTATTAGAGTTAGTTCCTTGGAAGAAGTTTAATGACTTAAGGTGATCTGAGATGGAAAGTTATGAGAAGGATAGTCCAATATTTGATGGAACAAATTATTCTTTATTGAAGACTCGAATGGAGTGCCCTCTGAGATGCATTGTTGAATCCTACTAGAGAATTACAAGTAATATGTATATTATTCTAGAGAATGGTCCTACTACTTTTGTTGAGATCAGAGATGTTGAGCATAATGTTCAAGCTAGGGAAGCTTTGTTGAGTTCTTTGACTGATTTTGAGGTGAAAAATGTTATGGATCTAAAGACTGGTCATGAGATCTAGAAAAATTTGGAAACCTTGTAAGAAGGTGATGCTAACGTGAAGATTGCTAAGTTGCAAAGTTTGAAAGGGAAGTATGAAAGGTTGAGAAATGGTGATGATGAGAGCATTAATACTTTCATGCAAAGAGTCAATGAACTTGTGTGTGGTATTAGATGTGCTAGTGGAAAGATAGATGAATCTAAGATTTTTGCTAAAGTGCTTAGATCCCTACCTGATTCTTACAAAGTCAAAGCTAGTGCTATTGAAGAGCTCTAGACTGTAACAAACATAACCAAATATATGTTGGTTGGTAAGATGACTGATTTTCAGTTGAGTGAACTTGGTGATTCCCTTCCAAAGGTCGAATCTACATTTAAGGCTAATACTTCCAGAAGAGATAGATAGATATATGATCCAAGTGAAAGTTTATCTAGGAAGACATTCAAGTATGAGGATAAAATCAGACAGATTGAAGAAGAAGAAAAGAGCTAGAAGAGCTAAAAATAGTTATTGTCAAAAGAGTACTAAGAGGAAAAGGTAAGTATGAAGGAAAATTTCCTCTTAAATGTTTTTCTTGTAATAAGATAGGTCATTTTGCATCGAGGTGTCTAGAAAGAGCTACTAAACCAAGACATAACAAGCCTAGATCTCAAAAGAAGTATTACTATGTTGTTGATGAAGGCATGACAGATGATGAATCTGATTAAGGAAATAGAATTGATGATGAATGAATATTTATTGCTATCAAAGAAAATAATCATGTATCTATTGAATCTGTGGGTTGTACAAATGTGGAGAAAGCCATGGTTGCTTGAGTTGAAGGGAAAGAGGAATGGGTATTTGACAGTGGATGTTCATATCATATGATGAGAGACAAAAGTAAGTTTGCAAGCTTGGAAAAGTATGATGGTGGTGTTGTGAGATTTGGTGATAATACAACTGGTGTGATCCATGCAATAGGTTGCATTTCTCTTGATGGTAAGCATAATACTGAAGGTTTTCTATATGTGGAAGGATTGAAGCATAATATTTTGACTGTTGGTCAAATGGTTGATAAGGGATACAATCTTTAGTTCAAGGATGGAAAGTGCAAAATATTGAGTTCTAGAAATAAAATTGCATCAGGTACAAAAACAAAAGGTAATATCTTTCACTTGAGCATTGCTAATAAAAATTGTTTGATTGCTCAAGTTGATGAAAGTTGGTTATGGCATACGAGGTTGTGTCATGTTAACTTTGATAATATTTTCAAGATAAGTTCCACTAAGGCTATGAGAGATCTACCTAAGTTGGTGAAACCTACTAATGCAATATGCAAGGAATGTCAATTCGGGAAGAAAACCAGGATTTCATTTCAGAGTAAAAAGCATGTTCAAGTGAATGTGCATACATATTTTTTTCCAAAATATATGTTTTAAGAAAATAACATTTTTGTACGGGTATGTGCAGAATCATCATGGAAAAAAAAACCCTTAAGTGGCGAAAAATTAAAAAAAAATAGAGTTATAAAAA
Source organism: Sequoia sempervirens (assembly GCA_007258455.2). Classification (NCBI taxonomy): domain Eukaryota; kingdom Viridiplantae; phylum Streptophyta; class Pinopsida; order Cupressales; family Cupressaceae; genus Sequoia; species Sequoia sempervirens. The sequence continues at coordinate 135,979,844 of VDFB02270651.1, forward strand.
TTAATTTAAAATTTTGAATAAGTTATCTATATTACAATTTCAAAAATCTGTAAGAATGGAATCTGTAGAAAATTGAATGTATTTTCTAAAATACTAGGTTTATTTTTTATTTTTTTAAAATCTATTTGGTGAAAATTTGAAATTTCAATGCAGCAGTACTTAAATTTTAGGTAAAAAATAAGAAGTAGGTGTCTGTCTAACCACCCTAACCACAATAAAATGATAATATTTTTTTATAGAATTTTAGATATAAGTATAGGACTCATGTATTGATGTGAAGCACATTTTTTTGTAATTTTTTTCTAAGTAAATAATTAATTATGATTTTTTTATTACAACTTTTAAAAATATAAAAACTCGTGTGTCTAACCACTTTAACTTGGTCAAAACTTCATGAAATTATTTTTTCTTTTCTTTTAATCCTATAGTATACGGAGCATAGAATGTGACACATATTTTGGATTCAAAAAATATGATATTGTTTGAAAGCTATAAATGTTTTTCAATCAGCCTATTAATCAAGACTTTAGTCATAATTCAAATAGAAAATGAATAATAATTATTTATTAAATTCAAAGTAAAACATAATTTATATTGGTGGAAAGCTAAGAATCCTCTTTAAAAACCCTTTTCGTTTCATAAGTTGCCAGCCACATACCCATCATATCGCCACTTTTTGGCCCATCATGATCCTGCACATACCCGTACATCCTATGCAAAAAAAACATTTATAATTATGGTATTAGAATAAATTACATATTGAAAAGATAGAAAAAAAAAAAAATTAATGTTTTTACACAATATTAAAATTCTATGTAAGTGATTCAAAATTCTACTCTAGCCATGACAAACATTTTTATTTTTTTTGGAAAAAGGTGGACCCAACTTCTTGCACATACCCATTTTATCTAAGAAATGATAAAATTTCAAAACTAGTATCTTAGCTAAAATTTTATAAATCATATTTCCATGAATGATGGATAAAAAAGACTTCAAATTATTTGCACTCATATTCTTTGATATGAGTGTTCAAGTTTTTTAATTTTTTTTCTTATAATACTTCCTATGTCAAAGAATTCTTTCAGCAAATTTGAGTGCATCCTTCATGATAATATCCTAGAAATATTAGAAGAAGGCTATGGAATACTATTAGAGACCAATGCTTTTTAGGGATCAAAATAAAAATAGAAACTTTATTCCCCTTCTCAAATATCTCATGGCCCATTACCTCCAAGTCTAAGTGGGAAAAAAATAAGGAGATGGTAGCTATCAATTATTCCACATTGGAAAGATCAATAATAAGAGTGTCATTGAGTGGGCTAGAGAAGAATATATCCTATTTTTATTGAATATCCTCTATTTTAGATAATTTTTTACCATCCTCTTTAAGTAGATAAGAGAAAAAAATATCTGTTTTAGATTAAATAATTCAAAATTTTGGTGTCTGTCTTTTTGAGCCATTGAATTCTATAAATTTTCTTTATATTTTCTCTTTCCCTATAGTTTTATACATATTACAAAGATTTTTTTTATTTTTTTCATATTTTCTTGGAATCCCACATAGATTCCATTTTATTTTGAATTTAGAAAAGTTTTATTTGGCCTCCATTTTCTATTTAAATTTTTTCTCATTGGAAATGATCATTCAACATTTTACATTCCTTATAATACTTTTCATTTTTTAATCATCGTAAACACAACATTTCCTTTCATATGTTTACCCCAAAATACTTCAATTAGACATTGAATATCTATATGCATATTTCACATAATTTCAAATATGAAATGGAATTTCTTCTTTCTAAAGCTAGCCCATTTCCTAAGTCACCAAGAGAGGAGTACAATTGAAGCCAATTCTAACCAGAGCTTAAAAATAACATTTTATGCAAAATTTCCTAATTAGTAGAGATAAGAAACCTATCCAATTTCATTTGGATAAGATTATTACCAAACCGCTTGTTAGACCAAGTGAATGAAGGACCACTTAGCTCAATGTTTATAATGATTCTAAGAGAAAATAATCAAGTTAGACATACAATTTGAATATCCACTTGCACCCCCCATTTTTTTTTTCAAGCGTAAAGAGGGGGTAAAATATCATGTTACAACCCATATAAAATTGTGATATTCCACTTTGAAAAATCATGTATACTCCCATAAAATATCCTTAAGAGGTATATTTTTGTGGAATACATTATTGTAAGGATCCAAGAGTCACAAAAAAAATTCTTGAAAAGAAAGTTAAGAAAGTTCATGTGCAAGGATATTAAGGTACCTTAATGAAATTAAGATTTTCATATGGTAATAATCCACCTTGAGGCTTCATCCAAATATGAATTTTATAAAACTAATAAAGGTTCAATATTTTTACTATTAACAAAAAAAAAAATTGATGTTATTTTTTCTTCTTATAATAAAAATATAGATTAAATCCATTGAGACATCTCTCAAAAATTTGATGGAGGTTGTTCAAACCCCAAATGTTCCTCAAAAGAATTTCATTTTCTATTGCTTGGAGAATTACATGTCTAGGGTTTTTCATTTCCCATTAGCACTTTCTCAAGCTACCTCTTTCATTTTCATTTATCTATGATTCTTTCTCTCATATTTTAAGTCCAAAGTTCTATCCATCACCTTTCTTCATTCTTTCAATTTTGGGGCAATTTTACCCTTTACCAATAAGGAGATATGGGAATAACACCACTTGCAAGTTGTTAAGATTTTCTCTTATATCTTTCTTCTATAATGGAGATTATTCTTATTCAATTATGGTATTTGAAGAATCATCAACCTCTTTGTCTATCAAATTTTTTGGTACCTTTAATGGGGATATATCTATATAGATTAGGTTTTCCATTGGTTGATTTACAACATCTCTGCATTCAAAAGATAATTTCCTTTATTCTAGAAGATACCTCATGAGATATACTTGACTAAAATCCATCTTCAATGTTAACATTTTTGCTAAAGATTGTTACTTTTGTGACACTAGAGGAAGCTTCCTCAATAAACAAGTCACACCTCTTATCTCTATTTTTCATCCTTCTTTCTATGTTTTTCCTTTTTTCCTTTGCTACTCTAGGATAAACATCAACCATGTAACCCACTTTTTAACAATTTTGGAAAATTAAGGAGGTTTTTTCATACAAAATTATTTGAGTCCATGTTCCAAGATTTGATTCTAATGAAATGGAGGTGGGAATTTTTATTAATTTCCACATTAACACAACATCTTCCAAATATTGATTTCTTCTACATCTTATCACATTGTATAAAGTTAGGAAATAACCAAATGAATTATACATACCAATAAGAATTTATGCATCCTAATACCCTAGTGGAAGAATAGATGGTCATATCGAAGTTGGTCCCATTGATCATAGATTTGCATGAGGGTAAAACAATGACTTCCATCTGTAAAGAGAAATATTGAGTTTTCTAAAAACCTAATGGGCACTAACTAGAATTTGAGCATAGTACTTTGTCAAAGATACATGTAAGAAAGGAAAAGTACCTTAAGAAGGGAACTCACTTCAAGACTCCCTTTTACCTTCCATTTTGAGAAAACCCACTTGTATTAAAGATTAGTATTTGGTCAATGCACAAAAAATATGTCCAGTAATACATTCTCCAATTTTGAGAACGGCCTATCAATTGCGTCATGAATATTTATAAGGAGCTGTAAAATTTCCTTGGAAGGCCTAAATGACACCCCTACCTCTTTAGTCAATTTCTTGCTAAAGACTCTAGCAAATCAATACAAGATTTAAGGCCCATTTTTCCATGAAATTAAAACTTCCTTTAAATCAAATTTTCAATTGGAATGTAGATGAGGACCCATGTGTTATCCTATTGACTCTAGATGGAGCCCCTTCATCATAGATTCTATCCCTTCCATAGTTTACCTATTTAAATATACATGACCTCATGAAATTAAAATCTTGTGACTGCTTAGTAATCTAATAAATTAATTTTATGAAAATAACTCTCTTTAGAAATGATGGTTGCATGTCTTAATTAAGTACACCATGAGTTAAGTATGTATTAAGATAAAATATTTTTTGTAGATTTTTGGATAGTATTAGTCTTTAAAGGTAAATAAGAAGATATTTTAGGGATCCTTGAGTTTGGTTTTAAGAGTGGAATTTTATTAAAAGTATTGCAAAGTAATTTTTTAATATTTAAAAATAAAATATTTGTTTTATATTTTATCATGTTTTTTTATTCTAAACAATATAAGTAATAGTGAAAATTATACACTATTTGAAAAAAAATTATTCTCACCTTATTTAATTTTTGAATAAGTGTCTACATTATAATTTATAAATATTATTACACATATTAGAAAAGTGGGTAGATAAAGAATCACACCTCTATAGTTCATATAGGGCTATAGTGTAGAAAAATGTATCTCTTCACATTTTCTCACTTGTTTGGGCCCTCCTAATTAAAATGGACTCAATAATGCCTTAATTTAGTGTTGATAAACATAATCCTTTACATTTTCACACTTATTTGGGCCCTCTTAATTAAATTGAGATTAGTTAGCCCTTAATTATCCCTTTTATTCATTTACAAGTCTAATAAATTACATTTGCCCAAGGGGAAACCCAACAATAATTAACACCAATACATAAAAATTTACATTGAGTAATTTGTGTTCCAAGAATTAGGGCCTAGAACCCATTATCCCATGGGTGAATGAGTCCTCCCGAAGATCTTGAACCTATTTTTTTAAAAAAAATTGGCACTATAATTATGATCCCAAATTCAAATTTCAATGTTCAACTTGTAATGTTTAATTTTTGGGAAATTAAGGATAAATACCATAAATACAAGGTTATTTCATCAATTAAAAACATCTAGCAAGAGGTGAACTTAACAAGAGCCAAGATTATTGTCAAGAGCATTCAAGAGAATATTTCTTCATCATTTATTACAACATTCAAGATTTCAAGCATCATGTCAAAGTTATGTAGAATTTTGCATGTTTTTGGAGCTAACATTGTGATGTAGGTTTCGAGCATTCAAGTTAATATTCAAGCACAAGATCAACATCATCAATGAATCCATTTTATGCTAGTTCCACTCCTTCAAAGATCTCCATTCAAGAGGTTTATTCAAGGGTTTGTTGAATTGAAACATTGTATTGTTTATTCATCATTCCTTTCATACTTTCATTTTTTCATTTCAATGTTTAATTACCAAAATGTGGTTTGACCAAGGAAAACCCACATTCACTAAAAAAAATAAAAAATTCCCCTCTTGTGTTTGTATTACAAATTTGTAGGTTCATAGGTTGAAGAGAAGTTGAAGATCTCAAATGTGTTAAATTGCAAAGTTGCATTTGTTGTCACCTTTGTTGTCATCTCACATAAACTCAGTTCACAAATTTATTTCTGACTATCCAACTATGAAGCCCTAGGGATTTGGAAGTGTAGGCACAGGAGTAGAGGACCCAAAAATAAATTTTGGAAAATTGAACATAGACCCATTCACCTAAAGGAGAATAAGTCCTAGGATAGCTTCTGAAAATAGTGTTTTGTGATAGGTACATAGCATTTTCCATTCCTAGATTTGCCAAAAAATTTACTTTTCCTGATATCCCTATGTTTCATCTATCAAATGCAACCTTTACATGTCATAAATGAGTGAATTTTGTATTTTTAATATTTCTCCCAAAGCCCCTATTCAGTTAATTTGGTCATTGTTTCTGTCAAAAGACACTTTGCAATTGATTTTGAGGTAGGTTTTAGGTGTCTTCCACTCATCCAAAGTGCATAAAGTTGACTTTTTTTGTTAGAGTTATGTTGCATCTACATGAATCAAGTCTTAGGTTGAAAATTTGAGGTCACTTTCTATCTTATTTTCATCTCCCAAAAGTGCATTTCAGTCATATTTACCCCATACACACACATAAAGGAAATTGCAAGATTCCTCAAAGAATTTACTCACCTAAGGGTTGAATGTGGATTTTGATCTAAGGTATGTCATTTTATGAATGAAATATAAAATAGGTAGGTTCATTACACCCCTTTTTTCCTTTTCTATTTATAGTAAGTTTGGTGAAACATTCCAAATTTAGTATAAAACCCTATGTGTTTTGAACACTAACCTATTTTTCTATGTTTCATTTCATTGAACCTGAGTATTTGAACATTCTAATTTTTTTTTTGGAGTGCATTAAAAACCTAGATATAAGATTTGAATTAATTCATTAAATTTAGGGTTTCTAAATTTTGCTTAAAGTTTCCTCGCATTTTAGGTGTAAACTTGCATCTTGCACTCATTTAAATTTTGAAAATTCAACAAAAATTACATAATTTTAGATTTATTAAATTGCATATTATTTACATAATAGCATACTTTCAATCATTTAAATCATAAAATTGAGTCAAATTTTCATTTCAAAAAGTGACATATAGTTCATCATTTTGCATTAATTTCACTTGCATTTAGACAACAAATTCTAGAAAATTCTATCAAACTTGGTCTTCTCCCAATATCTCTCCTATTTGTGAAGAATATATTTTGGCGTTAGAGGATCCAATCAATGAGAGTTATGATAATCCTATTTGTTTATTTTCCCCTACCTCTCCAACTTGGGAAGAAATTGTTGGATACAAGGATGAGACCATTGACACATCCCCTAATATCACTTTTCCTATTTCCCCTATTTGTGAGAATGATTTGATACAAGAGAATTCCATCATTTATAAGCAAGAAAATCCAACCATTGATGATTCCCCTACTTGTGATGAAGTTATTTTAAAAGATCTAGCCATTGAATGCCATGAACATCTAGTTTTTTACTCTCCTAAAAACTCTCTTACTAGGGAAGATATCATAGTGCAAGAAAATGACAACATTGACAATAGTAATATGGATTCATTAGATGAGGATGATGAGGTAACAATAGACTCACATTTGCTAAAAGATCATCAAAATAAGCATAATTATTTTAAGGTTATGAACATTAGATATCCCTTGAAGTGATCTTCTAAGCCACTTCTTACCATATACCCACCCTCACAATAACTACAAGTTCAAAATAAACCTGTGCTTATCCTTGAGCCACCTAAAAACCTATCATTACCTTTAGGAGCTATCTTAAACTTTGCAAGGAAACTCGATAGTAACAATGTTTTGCAAAAAATGAGTTACAATACCATTTCTCACACATATAATACAAGGAATAATAGGAAACCACAAACCGCTCTTGTTTCATTACCATTTCCTCAACTTATTTTGTCTATTGCTCCTCATTTGTCTCTACATAGTGGAAAGGAGTATGATCTTGTTGAACTTAAAAATACTCTTGCTAAGTGAACCAAATATTTTTGGATATGGTGATCTCTTACACTTCTATGGTTTTACAACTAGGAGAGAGGTATCCAAATAATTGATAAAAGAGATTAAATACTAATGCAAAACTAATGAAATGCAAGATGTTTTAAAACACGTTGTGATATGCAAAATGACCTAAAAAGCAAACAAATTGTAACATAAACTTATGAAACCAAAGATGTGCACTTGGAAACTAGAGAAGGGTAAAATGGAGGTCTAGAATCCTAAAAAACCTAATGTAGAAGCCAATTGGGACTCATATGCCAATGTAGGCAACTTAGTCCTAGATCTGGAAAACTATTGCGAAGCCCGTTTTAGCCAAATGGGTATCCAAATCTATAGAAACCTCTAAAAAATAGGTACAATGGGACTCATATTCCACTAATGGTCTTTTCTAAAATCTTAAAAATGGAATCTGTAGCTCTTGGTCCACTCTATCTATTCCTTTAGGTGTCTGGATCTGAAACCCTAATTTTTGAGGCTATAAGTGACTTTTTGTGTAGATTTTGACCTTACCAATAGGGAGAGGACTTCAACAAGTTTAAAACCTATTCTTCAATAATTTATAATCCATCCAAGAACCTAGATCATGATGAAGTATATTGAATTGTTACAACAATTGATGGAGAATCTTGCTCTTGAATGCCTTAGAAGTGATTAATTGACTTGACAATATGCAGGCTTGATGATACTTGGATAATGGATGGATGAATGGTATCCTTTTATAGAGGAGAGTTAAGTGAATGGCTAGAATAAGGATCATGATCAAGGGCCAAGATTAAATTAAAAAATAATTTAATCAAGGGTGAAGGTTAATTCAAAGAAGAAAGGCATGGATAGATAAAGACTTGAGGTGGAAGACAAGATTAGCACAGAAAAAGAGGTTGTTGGAGAAAATTAAATAATAAAATTATTTAATTTAGGTGGCCAACATAGGAGAAATAAATAAAATATTGATTTAATTTATTTAAAAAGAAAGGTGAGAACAAGTAATTAGATAGTTAAATAATTAAAATAATTATTTAATTGGGGAGATAAAGAAAGGATAAATAATTAAATAAATATAACATTTATTTAATTATAGAGAGAAAAGGCTAATGAATAATTAAATAATTAAAATAATTATTTAATTATAGAAGAAGAGGGAAAAGATAACTTTTGAATTAAAATAATATTAAATTTAAAAGTGGGGAAAAAAAACCATTTAAGGCATAAAGAAGCATAAATTAAATAAGTCAGGCCCAAACAAGTGTGAAAATGTAAAGAGATACATTTTTTTGTAGTACACTAAGATGTTATTATGGGACCTTATTCAAGCATCACCTAATTATGATAACATGTTGAAACAATGGAAATAGGGGGACCTCATCTTTTAGGAGATAGGGTTCCTACTTCACACTCTAGTTTCACACAAGGAAACCCTAGAGATCTCAATATAAGGATAGAATGAAAGGAGATTTGCTAAATTTTGTCATAGGATATGATTAATGAATAAAGAAGGGTTCACCACCAAGCTAGGGCTTGGAAAGACTAGTAACATGCAAGATCTAATTATGAAGCTTAACGATATGCAAGACTACAATAAATGACCTAGAAATGAATGAAATACAGAATAACAAACTAAGAAATTAGAGAGGTTTTCCTAGAAATATGTAGTAGCTTGAATAAAGATTTAAAATATTGGAATTATTTTTTTTAATGTACACTGGGACTCATTTTCTAGGTTGGGTATATCAATCCCAAATTAGGGTTTTTGGGTTGAAACAAGAATGTGGTGATGATAAGTTTGGATCTTCAAAAATATAAAAAAGTGGCTATACTAGGACACATACACTAGGAGTCGCGTATTAGTCCTACTTGAATTTTTAAGAGAATCAAGATCTGAATCTTCTCTCTCTATCTTCTTAACCTGATTTTTGGATCTAAACTTTCAAATTTTGCTTTGTAGATGTCTTTTAGTGATCTTATAAACACGGTGACAACTTTGACAACTTTGCAACTTGAAAACATCTTTCCAATCTTGCTCTTCAATGTTCCTTCAACATAGATCTGCAAATCACACAGTAAAGAGAGGGAAGACTATTTTTTTTTAGTAGAAAGGGGTTTGCCTTGGTCAAACCTTGTTTGGGTAATCAAACCTTGAAATAAAATAAAATGGAGAGGAGGAATGATGAATGAACAAAATGATATGTTGCAACTCACCAAAAATTAGAAACAAAGTGTTGTAAACATGTATGAAATGGCTCCAATGAATGTGGATCTTGACTCTTACTTGAATTTTGTAGATCTTGATTTGAGTGCTTACTTGAATCATGAAACCCTACATCAAAATTTTTAGCTAAAAAAAAAACATAATGTATGATGACTTTGAGATGATGCTTGATACTTGAATAATGCTCCAAAATGCTTGATAATTAGCTCTTGAAGGATCTTAAATGCTCTTGTGAACTAAAACTTTCTATCAGGATGCTTATTCAACTTTCTAAGAGAAAGATGAATGAAATAACCTTGTATTTATACTTGTTTATGCCAAATTTCCCAAAATTACAACACTACAAACTAAAATTAGATCTAGGAGAATGAAATCCCATCAAGAATTTGAATTTAATTTAGGTCTAAGCTAAGCATGAATCATACGTTAGTTGGGGTGTATGAGTCCCATTAGGCTAAGCTTGGGACACATTTTTCTTGAAATGCTTAGACTCATGTGAAATCTAGATTGGGGCCTTGAAACTTGGGTGGGACCCATATGCCCAAGGTTGCATATGAGTCCAAGATCACTAAATCTTGGCCATACAATCCAAAAAAATCCTATATTATGATTGAATTTTTGTTTATGTCAAGATTATCCTCAGAAAGATACATTAATTAAGGCTTGTGGATGAAAAATAAGGCCAAATAAGGCATAAAGAAGCCCAATTAATAATAAAAACCCTAGATTACTATGAAAGTGTTACGATGCACTTTACAACACCTTAAATAAGGCACAAATAATTCAATTTAGTTTACAAGGGCCCAAGACCTAATGTTAATGTGTTAAACACATTACAACACTAACTCAAGCCAATATTAAGTTCAATTTAACAAAGAGAGCCTAAAAAAGTACAAAAATTTAGAGGGATACTTTGTCCATTGCCACATTTAGCCCCAACTTTAGTGATAGGAGGAACTTTCTTCCAACTCACACTAATGTAGACAAACTCACATCAAGAGGGGTCCAAGTGTAACAATACTAGTAAGATAGGATGGCAATGATCAAGAGGGATGATCAAGCCCCCAGGATCAGGATCCTATGACAAACCAACCTAGGAACAAAAGAAAACACATGAAAATGATATAAGGAGAAAAAATAAGGCACAAGCATATACTACCAAAGACAAAAAAAGGGGGGGTGGATCAAGCTTTGACCATTTTTTTCTCACATGTTGTGAATTAGATCTAAGTTGTTTCTCCAAAAAAAACATGCTCACTCTAAGGCAACAAAACTATAGGTTTTCCACTTGATGAGTATCCAAAAAGGCGAGAAACATATGCACATGTTGGTATGCACTCACACACACAAGAAAGTGGATATGGGAGATTCATGCCTAAGTTCAACTTCTTGTTCAACCAAACCAAAGTTATACCTACTAATAACTTTGATAAGGTGCCACATAGCAATGAACTTCAAACTTCATGAGGCAAGCAAAGCTTTGTATTCTTGAAACTCATGAACAAACAAGATGGCACTAGAGGAAAGTAAAGTGTATTATGCAAGGTGGCCATTTAATCAAAATTGTAAATGCAAAGTAGTGTAAGGAATGTTCAAAGGAGTTTTTCATAGTTCACATAAGGTCTTAACTTAGGGAATATTGTGCCTAATCTCTCCAAGAGAGGACCAATCAAATAATAGGAGATTAAAAGCTTAGGGGATGCACTTTGTCACATCAATCCACTAAGAGGAATATAATATGCTAAGAGAGATCACGCTCTTGAAGGACATCACACCCATTGTCAACCACAAAGCGAAAGACATCACATGAAGTGAGAAGACTACATAATGAAACATGAAATGCAAAAGAATAATGTCAATGTATGCTCCCACTTTAAAGAAATTACTAAACACCATGTTGTGAGCAATTACTTTAAAGTATTAAATGATAAATGCTAACAAGAAAGAGGACATGAGATCTTATTTAGAAAGCCTTATGCCAAGTCATATGTTTCCAAATAAAGCTACATCATGAAAGAAAAGAAAAGAAACTCCAAACACATGAAGGATCCATGGATTTTGGCTTAGTATGTATTTGCTAGAATGTTTTTATAGAGCTCATAACTGTCATCATTCCCTAAATACTCATGGAACATGAAGAATGACACAAAGAGAGCAAAAAAAATATCCTTTCAGGTCAACATGGAAGAGACATGAATGTTTCAATGCCTTGCATCATCCCAAAAGGAAAACACAAGACAAATGAAAAATATAAAGAAAAATCTTTTGGGTCAACATCGAAGAGACATGTATGTCTCAATTCCTTGCATCATCCCCAAAAGGAAAACTCAAGACAAATGAAAAGATAAAAGGTTTATGACATAGAGAATAATGTAGGTACAAATAGAGGAATGTCACAAAGAGAGAGAAACATCAAATAGAACATCATGGGGGATCACATTACACACATTCGATCACACAAAAAGAAATAGGAAAATAATTCAAATGAATAGTAAGGCACATGTTTTTAACCTATTAGTAGGTCATTTGCATCCCAATCGTGTTCATCATATAGAGAAGGTATAAAACTATCCAAATAGACAATAACAAGTGTTGAACTAGGAAAAGACAATCCAATTCTTTCCCCCATTGTGTGCAACACAAGAATGAGCCAAGGTAGGTGATGGGGAAGAGTTCCTTGCATTGTGAAATGATTTGAAATAAATGTAAAGCATGTAATAGTGAGAATGTGATGGTTCTACAACTATTACATGGAAAGGAGTGGAGAGACATGATTTAAGGGACTATTTCTAACATATCAAGTTCCTCGAAGATTCTTCTTAAAGTATGACATTCATCAATGAGATGCCCAAGAGTCCAATGATATGCACAATAATTGTTATTTTTAGGTATTTTGATTCTATTAGGAGGTGGCATTGTAATCCAACCTATGCTAACAAGTTATTCCACTTTTTGTTCAATTTTTGTTAGATTTTGAGGAATGGTAAGTCTTTAAATTTGTAAATCTTTTATTTCTTGCTAAATTCACCAACTTCTCAAGTTGAATGTTGAGGAGGGCCTAAGACAATCCTATAATCCTTATCATCATTGTGAGGCATTGGTTGTTATTTAGGAAGGAGGACACTTATGTTGGGGGGAGGGTCTTGATATCCTAGAACCCTTTAGTATCTTCAATTGGTATTTGCTCTAATAGTTGATGAATTTCATGTTCACTTGTATCACATCCTTGTTTTCTTAAGATCTAGAATCCTTTTCCATATGTCTCATCTAGATTGAAGGGAGTGTTGGTATATTTGTTAACATAGAAGGTTTGATTGTTTTCTTGGTTAGAGGAACTAGGTTCACCTATTTTAGGGAACTTAGGTTTGGTTTGTGTTTCAGTTTCAAGATGTAGGTAACCAAACATATGAAGTAGTGGTATTATAGAGGGTGTTGGTTATTTCATGGATGGATAAAAGGATGCATTAGTCTCAAGGATATTAAGGCAATCATTTAGGAATTTATTCATGCTTTCATCATCTTCTCCAATGATTTCAATATCACAAGGAGGGAATGCATTAGGAGTTGAGTGAGCATGTGTAAGTTCAATTTCATTAGGGTCATTTCCAAAAGCACAACTTGACACATTGACAAGAGATTTTAGGGACATCCACAACTTACCAAAGCACATATCCCTGATGAAATGTAATGCAAGTTTGATATTATTCAATGTACATATTAAACCAAATGAAGCTAGATGCAATTAAATGAAGAAAACTAAAACTCTACAGACTGAAACAAAAATGCAATAACAAAAAACTCAAACACAAAAACAAAGTTTTTAATGCTAGAAAATGCAATCTAAGATCTGAAATGGGTCTAAGTCACCCAGAAAAGTATATGAGTCCCAAACAAGGCTTTTTAGGGATATGAATGTTGAATAACAATCACCATAGAATACCCAAAAATTAGGAAAAACTACCTATACTGGGACTAAATCACTCAGAGGTGTATATGAGTCCTAGATTAGGGTTTTTGCACCATTTTCAATAAATTTTGTGTAAATGTTATATTTTTTGGTTTGTATGATGTCTACACTAAGTTTAAATGTAGATTTCATATGAAATTTAATGATACAAGATGCAAAAATGCAACCTATATGCACTTTCACTAATGCAAGAACTAGAAACCCTAGATGCAATTTAACTAATCCAAACCCTAATGAAATGTTAATGCAAGATAGATCTAGGATTATAATGCACTCCAAATTAGAACTAAGATGTTCTAAATGTAGGTTCACCAAAATGAAGCAATGGAAATAGGGGGCTTATATTTTTGGAGATAGGGTTCCTACTTCACACTCTTGTTTCACTCAAGGAAACCCTAGATATCTCAATCCAAGGATAGAATGAAAGAAGATCTGATAAAGGTTGTCCTAGGATATGATTAATGACTAAAGAAGGATTAGCCATGAAGCTAGGGCTTGGAAGTACTAGTAACATGCAAGATCTAATTATGAAACTTAATGATATGCAAGACTACAATAAATGAACTAGAAATGAATGAAATACAAAATAGCAAACTAAGAAATCAAAGAGGTGCACCTGGAAATATGTAGCAGCTTGAATGAAGATTTGAAATGTTGGAAATGTTGATTTTAATGCACACTAAGACTCATATGCCAAGCTACACGTATCAGTCCCAGATTCAAGTTTCTGGGCTGAAATGAGAATTTGGTGATGGCAAGTCTAGATCTTCAAAAATGTAGAAAAGTGGCTACAATAGGTCTCATACATCAAGAGCGGCTTATCAATCCTACTTGGATTTTATAGAGAATCAAGATTTGAATCTACTCTTGAATCTCTGCTCTATCTTCTTAACTCATTTTTTAGATCTGAATTCTCAAATTCTTCTTTGTAGATGTCTTTTAGTTATCTTGTAAACAAGGTGACAACTTTGACAACTTTACAAATTGAAAACTTAAATGTGCCTTCAACATAGATCTGCAAATCATACACTAAAGATAAGGGGAAAAAAAATTGTCAATAAAAAGGGGTTTGCCTTGGTCAAACCCTGTTTGATTAATCAAACCTTGAAATGAAATCAAATGGAAAGAAGGAATAATGAATGAAAAAATGATATGTTGCAACTCACCAAACCCTAGAAACAAAGTTCTGCAAAAATGTATGAAATGTCTCCAATGGATCTATATTTTGACCCTTTCTTGAATGTTGTAGATCTTGATTTGAGTGCTTTCTTGAATCATTAAACCCTACATAACAATTGTTAGCTCAAACATAAACATTATGCACGAAGACTTTGGCATGATGGTTAATACTTGAATAACACTCCAAAATGCTTGATAATTAGCTCTTGAAGGCTTTTGAATTCTCTTGTAAACTTTTGAATGCTCTTATAAACTCAAATTTTCTATAAGGTTGATTATTCAACTTTCATGGAGTAAAATGAATGAAATAACCTTGTTTTTTTTTTTAGACTGCAGGAATCGGGGAATGAAATAACCTTGTATTTATACATGTTTATGCCAAATTTCTCAAAATTACGACACTACAAGCTGACATCAGATCTAGGAGAATAAAATCCCATAAATAATTTGAATTTAATTTAGATCTAAGATAAGCGGAACTCAAATGCCAGTTGGGGTGTATGAGTCCCATTAGGCTAAGCTTGGGACACATGTTTTCAAGAAAATATTAGATTCATGTGGAATCCAAATTGAGTTCCTAAAAATTAGGTAGGACCCATATGACCAAGGTGACATATAGTCCCAAATCACCAAATCTAGTCCATACAATCCAAAAACACCTAAATTGTGATTGGATGCTAGTTTATGTTGGGATTATCCTCGAATAGATGCATTAATTAAGGCTTGTGGATGCAAAATAAGGAAAAATAAGGCATAAAGAAGCCCAATTAATAATGAAAACCCTATATTAGTTTGAAAGTGTTAGGATACACTTTACAACAGCTTAAATAAGGGACAACTAAGTCCATTTAGTTTACAAGGGCCCAATACCTAATGTGAAAGTGTTAAACACATTGCAACACTAAATCAAGGCAACATTAAGTCCAATTTAACAACAAAAACCTAAATAAGTATGAAAATGTAGAGGGATACTTTTTTTATTTCCACACATGCTTCAAAGTTCTTTACAACAAGTTATTATCCCTCCTAATGTGCAACCAAAGGATATAGCATCCATAATTTAAGGAATGAATTTAGATAATTTTTTCCACCAAAGAGAGCTACCTCCTTTAGAAGTGCAAAAGAAAATGAAGCTTTCATGATACTAACTCATATTAATACAATTGGGATAAATAGAACCCTTGTTGACAATGGATCAACCCTTAATATGTGTAGTGTAGGCCTCTTGGATAAGCGTGGAATGGATAAGAGCAAGATTGAACCCGATTCTTTGTCCATCCATGGGTTTGATAACATAGGAAAACAACTGCTTGGTGGATAAAATTATCTATTTCAATTGGAAAAGTCACATTGCAAACTTCTTTCAATGTTATGCCTCCAAATATTTCATATAACCTTCTTTTGGAAAGACCATGGATTCATGAGATTCATGTCGTGCCTTCAACCATTAATTGTATAATGAAGTATTTCTATGACAACAAGGTTTATATGATAAAAGTTGACCCTAAACCAGAAAGTTGTTTGTACACTGAAAAAGACACATAAATTCCTTTAAAAACATTGACACCAACCACACACATAGAACCAATGCAAGAAAAAGAAAAATAAAAGCATATTGAAAAAGTCACAAAACTCTTGGATGATGATTGGGATTCCTTAGATTTTACACCTACATTTAAGGGAAAATAAAAGATCATAAAAAAAATGGTCTAAAACTAGAAAAGAATTGGAATTAATGTCAACAAAAAATTTGGAAGAACCTTCAAAAACATCCACTTCAACCATTTTAGAAAAAGAAACAAATTACAGAACAAACTTTGATGATGTTGATTATGAACAACCATCAAATCCAAAAGAATTGGAGAAAATTTATGGAAGAGGTTAAGAACTTTTGAAACAACTTGGTTATAGTGGAAAAGGATGTGGTGCTAGAGAAAAAGGTATCCTTGTCCCTATAGAGCCTAACACACAAGAAATGACTAATGGTCTTGGTTATTTTCCTTCAAAGTAAACAAAAGCATCGAAAAAGCATTCACTCAATACCAACACTATTGCAAAATATTCTTCTAAGACAACTTTAACTTTGGTGCATCCTAAACAAATAGATAGTACATATGGTAATATCTCATTACATATGCTTAAAATTTATACAAGTTGTCTATTCATTATAATCACTAACATTAGTTGTTGCTCCTTATCATGTGATAATTGTTGCATCATAGCATATTCACTACCATGCATAAGGGTATAAACTTGGCTTTATGCAATCATATTTCCTTTTCATAAGGAGAAGCATATCAGTATCAATTTTTGTCTCACCTTTTTCCCTTAGGGGGCAACGGGTTAGGTAGCTTTGTTCTAGTATGACACTTTTCATTGTCTCTTTTGGCTAGTTGATCATCTTTCATGTATATATAAGAGAAAGCTTGGGATATGGACGACATACCTTAAGTTGGCTTGTGTGTGACATACTTTCTTTCTATATTATATTTAGCATTGTATTTTAGGGGCAACCCCTCTTTATGATGTAGCTTCATTTGGAAACATATGCTTGGCATAGGGCTTTCCGATTAAGCTCTCATGTCTTGTTTAGCATTTATCATTTGGTACTTTAAAGTAATTTCTCACAACATGGTGTTAGCAATTTCTTTAAATTGGAGGCATGCATTGGTATTATCATTTTGATTTTTTTTAATTATATCTTATGTTTCAAAGTGTTGTCTTCTTCTTAGTGGTGTCATTGGGTTTGATATCCTCCAAGAGTGTGACCTTTCTTGGTGTATGAATTTACTCTTAGTGATGATGTTGGGCATTGAATTACCTAAGTTGTGAATCTTTTATCCTAGACTTTTACTCTCTTGGAGACATTAGACACAATGTTCTCTAAGAAAAGACCTTACATGAGCTAAGAAAAACCCCTTTCAACATGTCTTATCCTATTTTCATTTTTTTCATAAGTGTTAGCATTGTTGGTAATTTTTCCAGCTAACCTTGGAATCTTCTAAAAGGTATCCAACCTTTATATTCAAAAATCACCAAGAGCTAGTGGCCAACACAATGAACAGAGAATTCTGAGGTCTCTATTCCTTCAATTTAGGCTTTGTAGGACCAAGGAGGGTATTCCTTACTGTGTTCATTTGGTACATCAACATTTTCAAGAACACTTCAATATAGATCCATTATTATCTAATGCAAACACACTAATTTCACTAAAAATTTGGAAGACCTTTGAGCGAATTAGTGTTTATATTTCTAAGAATGTGGGTATACTTCAAACATGTGATTCAAATTTAGCATAATTTTATAAATGTTGTTCAAAATTTGACTCCATAGACAGATATGGGATTCATTCATTTAATTGCTAAATAATTGAACTAAACAACCAATTCCTCATCAAATTTGGTAAATGGAGTCAAATATGAAACAACCAGTAATACACCAATTATCCAATTCTGATATATTTAAACTATCTCTATAATGCTTTACACTGCAAAGAGTCATCTCATCCAAACACTACTTCTTACCAAATCCTTGTAAGTTCTCACATACCCATGACTTTTCCTAAGAATTTTACTTAACCCTTTGAGTTAAAGCAAAGAAATCAAGCCAAACATTCAATTGAATAATTGAAAATAGATGAAAGGATCTTTGATAATTTCATTTATAATCTATGAAAATATACAAAGGAGAGCATGTAATTTGGACTTTGATTTTTTTTCTAATATCAATAATTGATACAAAACTTATTAATATTATGACCTATATGACTTATACCCAAGACAACTTGCTAGTGAATTCATTGAGCATTCAACATTATCATTGCCTACTACAATTATCTTATACCTGAGACATGTTGGACTCAAAAATTTTAGACCAGAACCCCTTACATCGAGCCATGAAATCCTTTTTATAACACAAGGGAGTGACAAAGCATCTGACTCAAGATGTAATTACATTTCATGTTCATTTTAGAATTCATTTCATCAGGGTTAATTTCCCAAACCATTACATTTAATCATTCAATGATCTTGGGAAAAGAAAAAATAAAAATTGGTGCTAACCCATTTGTCGGAGATGCCATGCAAGCCTTCCAAAAGGCACCAACAAAATTGGAATGTTTAACAATATCGGAGTAACCACCATCACGACCATCAACACAAACCCATGAACTAGTCACCATAAAAAAGAACCAACAAAACACACCATTTGGAAGCCACATCATCACATCACCCAAAACTCAACGCCATTAGCAAAGGACATAGGCGCTACTTTGGCCTTATCAGTCATTGAGTAACCACCCTCATCAGGTCTTAAATAGAGAGTGGAGTTGCAATCACAATCTCATCCTCTGAATCACTATATGGCATCCAAATGAGCAAGGATCAAACTAGAGCTAGGGCTAGCTTCTCCTTCTTCTCTCGATGAGTTATCAGAAACCAAGATAGGAGTAATGGGTTTCTCTAAAAAACCCCTAGGACTCGAGCTAGACCTCATTAATTCTTTCACAAACAGAGATCCCTTCTCTATTTTTCTAGTCAATTTTTGTGAGATAGACCTACTTCTCAAAGCATAGGTGCTACAAACTACCACCTTCTCATGTTTTCTACTTGCATACTTAGCCTTCGGGACCTCCAAACTGGTTCGATAGGAGTGATTGGTTCACTCATCCTCTCAAAATACCACAATAATTAGTGTTGGCGATGAAAGAAAATGGAAACCATGACCTCTAGAATATCCCCATGTTCATGCAACATAGACACTTCAAAACCCAAATTGTAGGAAGAGGGCCAAGCCATAATTAGCAATGCAGAACATACACACCATATGACCTTAGGCTATCACCCTAGCAATGCTTGCACCTCAACTTCTACAATTATCTCTTCCTTGGCCACTAAAATTAATTCTACACTCTGGCTAATACGAAAATGAATGATTCATCTACAAAAAATCCTCATTAAATAAGAGAATGTAAGGCTAGTTGCAACTAATGTCCATCTCAGCTCCCTCGTGTGAGCAGAAAGTTCAATCACTGCATGTCTAATGTAAATTTTTGATCACTGCAGATTTAAAAATTGATCGACAAGGCACATTAAGAGGCAAATAAAAACTGCATGTGCAAAGAAGTCATTCATAAAGAAGAGGCCTTCCTAGGAACATTTGGTAACTTTGGAGGATATGGCCGATTAAGGACAAAAGGAGGGGTCATAAGATGCCACGTAATTCAAGTGTTTACCCAATGTAGCCGGTCAACAAGAAAACACAAGCCAATGAATGGATCGAGGGTATAAGAATAGAGTATAAAACCCTCAACCCTAGTGATATTAAAGAATAAAGTGTCAGAGGCTTGAACATAGTATCAGTGGAATGATGAAAATTAGGGTTCCACCAGTGGCTCCGACTGGGGATTATGCTTCTTGTAGGCATAACAAGAATCCAAAATCTTTGATTGAAGTAAACTATGAGGGGGATACTCATTTTATTAGCTTTACCTTCTCAATTGGAGGCTTGATGACCTCCCAAAGCTTAAGGAGAAACATTTCCTATATCAAATACCATGTTCTACATTGATCTCAATGGATCAAGATCTGCATTGTGCACACCTGGGCAACTAACTCCACCATAGCTAACCTCATACATCCCACTTATCATAGAGTTATTTTTCTCATTACCTTGTTGTATTTTAGCCTCACCCTAATATGTTGGAAAAGTAAATATTTCATATTCCACCTAATCATAGATGGTGACATTACCTTCAACTTGCTCACCAAGCTGAAGGTATTCATGAACATCCTATGTGGAATATTTAGTTTCCTCCGATGTACTCAAAAAAAATTTGGTATGCAAGCACAGGAGAATCTTCATTCTACACCACCATAATGTCCATTCCTTTAGGTGGAAGAAACCCCATTATAAGATCCATAAGATATGGAACCTCTGCAAAATATTGCAATGCAACTTCATACATACCAACATAATTTTTATGGTTATCCATACTTCTTAGTTGCTCTTCACATGGATCAAATAGTTTAGTTGTTGGAAAAATGAGGAAAAACAACTAAGAGGGGGTAAATTAGTTGTCACAAAATAATTAAATTTTCAAACTTTACTTAACTTAATCTCTGAACTGATGAATAAGAAATTAACACATTAGAGACATAGAGAACACCAATATTTTTTACGTGGAAACCCTGCTAGGGGAAAAACCATGGTGGATGTTAGTCCATAAGATTATACCCTATTAAAAGTATAATGAAATCAATATGGGGAATGAACATGCATTCAGGCACACTGCCTAGAGGTCACTGCTCAATACAAAAGGGGCTCACTGCCCAACAATATAGAATAGGATTGAAATCTAGAGGGTATGAATTGAGAAAATAGCTTTTGCACAAGCCTGATTACAGTTCCAATTAAGCATAGAAAAATCCTTCACTGTCTCACTCAAACTTCTTCAAACTTCACTCAATCTTCTTCACACTCTACTCTATAATTGAATGATATTCACACATGAAGCACACACTCTTATATATCCCTTACATGATATTTCATCAACAACTTAGTCAGCCAGGAAAATAAAACATATTTTCAATGTCGGCCCAAATTTACAAATAATTTTTTAATGTGAATCCACCAAGGTTTGCCACAACATATTGGGGACCCAAATTAATATCTCCAACACAAAAGGAATTCAATTAATTTCACCTCAATGACCAACAACACATTACCATCATCATGTCGGCTAGGAACATGAAAAACTGAATATGCGCATGAAAAATATTCAACCACGAGCACACTGATTAATGTGGATGTACCACAAAAATAGATCACAATCTAGAGACATCCAAAAACATCAAGAAACAACAGAGAAACATCTACACCAACTGAGATTTCCAGAATTACACAAACTTCACTCGAGAACACTGACAGAGACCACAAAAACACTGTCAGACCACAACATAATCAAATCAATATGTAGACCTCTGAAACTTCTGGTAGATGATCTAGATACTCTCAAGAATAAGCCCTTTGGTTCACAACAATTGAACCTCAACGTACATAACAAGATTCCTTCATGACCTGCACAGTTCCACAAGGAACTTGGAACACTTTCTTTTACAATTTTTTCAATATCCTCAACATATATAGCCTTTAATACACCAAATGCTAATAGTGTTGACATCAATGACAACCACATATCATAAACACGTCCATAACATCCAACAATCTCCCCCTTTGGCATTGATGGCAACACATGATGTGAAAAATACCATCAACCCAACACACTTGCTTTCCCTTTGGTTTTGACTCTTATCCTTAATTTCTCTTCTCTCTTAAGAGGATTTTTCACATTGAACTTCTCCCCCTTTGACATCAATGGCAAAGGTAGCCATGACCTTTCCATATATGCGCTTTGAACCACATAGCTACACTTCTGACTACTCCCCCTAAGTAGCAACCACAAAAACATTAATCTAGATCAAAATATAGCAATGTAGCTCACTGATTGATGCAAGTAAATGCATCTCTTAGTTCTTATCAAGATGGGTAATTATTGATCATGTTTTCTGCACAAAAACAACTTGGATAGAATATGGAAATCCTATCTCTCTTGAAAGGTAAGTCTCTATCAACAAGCCTCAAGAGATAACCCCAAGGTCTCTAATGTCAAGTCTTGAAAATGCATAGACAACTTAGATAATATGTGAAAATGTTGGTAATCACAAGGGGCCTTACAAATGAACAATGTTGGAAGTGTACTTTCATCATATGGAACAATATGGCGATGCTTTTAATCCTAAAACTAACCTAGATTCAAAATAAACAACAAAATAGATAAGGGTTTCATAGAGATTTCTAAGACTAAAATATATGATCAATCACAACAATGATGAATGTTACAGATGGACAAATCCCCCATGAAACTAATCTCTGTTTGATCAAGGACAAGCCTACAAATCCATAAAAATGGTGCAATATTCTAAGAAAACTAAATATTTTTGAACTTTGAGCATTCATTCACATACCCAATAATGGGCACAATGTAAACAAGCATCCATAGTTGAACTTAGCACAAAATAAGGCCTAGACTAACTTTAGACAATAACTTACAATAAACAAATCGCTAAAAGTATGGACCAGAGATCGATCACCATCATTAACATTTTACCATTATTGCAAAAGAACTAAAATCTAACATCTAACATTGATTGAAAATTGAGAACAATAAACTACAAACTATCAAAGATAAATACAAATTTTTCCAAATCAACAACTCAGTTTCATTACTTCTCCAGTATTATATAACAATTTCAAGTCTCTCCTCTCCTACTACTACTGACTTATCTAACTTAGCCAATTTTGGCTTTTTACAGCCTCAAACCAACTATTCTAACCTCATCTAATCCCCTACAAATGAGAAGGCACTATCCTTTTATAGAAAATTACATTTTGAACCAATGGATGGGATTTAATTCATCCAATGGCTGCAATTGCGCTTCTAGAAGCATCAAGCTATTACATTTAATTTGTGAGCTCATTGTACATCATCATCCAATTGCATAAAATAAGTTAAATTATGGAACAATGAGAGAACAATATTATGCCAGCTTGTCATTAATGAAAATTATGATTGGATGATGAAATCAGCTTCACATGTCTTCCAGAAACTCCTTCTAATTGTAGACAGTTTGGCCATGGATTCTTATGCAGGCCCCACATTTCATATTTGAATTGAACTCTTCCAGATTTCCCTTTTGGAATGAATCCATATGCAAGTCCCCCTTTTAATATTTATTTAATCCTAAAAAATAGATATCATTAGTAGC
Organism: Sequoia sempervirens; assembly: GCA_007258455.2. NCBI lineage: Eukaryota > Viridiplantae > Streptophyta > Pinopsida > Cupressales > Cupressaceae > Sequoia > Sequoia sempervirens. The sequence goes on from VDFB02270651.1 coordinate 136,003,374, forward strand.
TCACATATTAAAAATCCAATCCAAATTAAAGTTGAAAACTCCACTTTTTCACTTAAACCTCTTCACACTTCACTTGATCTTCTTCACACTCTACTTTGCAATCAAATTATATTCACACATACACACATAGGAGCACACCCAGTACATAAAGTACATGCTCTTATATATCTGTTACATGAGATTTCATCAACAACTTAGTCGACTAGGAAAATAAAACATATTTTCAATGACCCAAATTTACAAATAAATTTTTAATGTGAATCCACCAAGGTTGGTCACAACATAATGGGAACCCAAATTAATATATCCAACACAAAAAGACTTCAATTAATTTCACCTCAAAGATCCACAACACATTACCATCATCATGTCGACTAGGAACATGAAAAAATGAGTATGTGCAAGAAAAATATTCAACCAAGAGCACACTAATTAATGTGGATGTACCACAAAGATAGATCATGATCTAGAGAAATCCAAAAACATCAAGAAATAATAGATAAACATCCGCACCAACTGAGATTTATAGAATCACACAAACTTCACTTAGGAACACTGATAGAGACCACAAAAAAATTGTCAGACCACAACATGATCAAATCAATACGCGGACCTTTGAAACTTTCGGTAGATGATCTAGATACTCTTAAGAATAAACCATTTAGTCTACAACAACTAAACTTCAACATACAGAACAAGATTCCTTCATGACCTACATAGTTCCATAGGGAACCTGGAACACTTTCTTTTACAATTTTCTCAATATCGTCAACATATACATCCTTTAATATACCAAATGCTAATAATGTTGACATCAATGAAAACAACATATCAGAAACACATCCATAACATCCAACACTAGAAATACTAGCACACTCTACAGAGTCATCAAATAATTCCTTCTCCTCAACATAAAATCATGTTTCCTAAATATCCATGCATTCATCCCGATTTTCCTTTTGGTCATCCAAGAGTGGATTTCCATTTATGTGAGGGAAGATATCATCATCTAGAACCCAAGTGCCTGATATCTCAACCATCTCTTCAAGCACATCTCTAGATATCATAGGAGAATCAACAAAATCATCCATAGCTTCCTCAATAGTAATAATGTATTCAAGGTTACCATCACAATCTTCGGTTTCTTCATCAGATGGGCCATTATCACAATTAAATGTCAACAAGTCTGAGTTATTTTCTTAATGCTTATCATGAAAAAATTTCTCAATCACATATTGGTACACTAATTCATTAGTGCTTGTATCACCCCATTTTCCATTCAGTTGGTGAACTATTAAGAAAATGTTGCCATCTTGAAAAAAAAGTTACCTAACTCAGTATCAACTTGGCTCTTGTTTGTACTATCCACAACATATTCGTTAGTAATGATTACCAAGTATTCATTAGGATTCTCATCAAAAAGAGGATTGTTTCTACACTAGTAGGGGCCATCATTTATAGCCTCACTTTCCAATGAAAGTTCATCAAATAAAGGATTCTTCCATGTCTTCATGATGGTCACATGTACCCCATCCTTGTCGGTGTCTAGATCCCAATACATTTGATCATTAGTATATTCAAAATCGGTGCAATTACTTGAAGAACAGAGAGAGACACTTTAAATATCCTCTTCATCATTTGTGCTCATAAAAATTGATCCACATTCAAAAATTTCTTCACATGAAGAAAAATGCTCACTACTAAGGAAAAAAACCCCTTCAAGGCTACTGATACATCCTTCACTTGAAGAAAATGACTCCACCTCCACTTCGTAAAAATAATCATATTCATTAGAAGACTATCCCAATTTGATCCCATTCCTTTGATTCCTCATATATTCCATATAATTCAGACTCAGTGTATTCAAATCTATTATTGGTGCATCATTGTTCATGACTAAATCACTTTGTGAGGTTTCACCATATAACTCTTGTATTTTCTCATAACCTTTGACATCACAAGGAGGAAAACTGGGTAATATTTCCTTATCCTCATACTCTATCTCTTCATCTCCATCACTACTTCCAAGCCCCACATTTAGAGTACTTGTGAAATAAAAACAATCATCAACTGACTGCCCTCCTTCCAATGCATCTTCTTGACCTGACAATTCTATCCTTTGATTTTCTTCACTATAGCAAGCATTGTCCCCATTCTAGGAAACAAAAAATGGCATATGACTATGCTCATTTCCTTCCATAATGCTTATCCATTCCATTACTTGATCAAGGCTACAAGGCTTCTAATTCTTAGGCAATTGGCTTGTTCTTGATTTGTAAGCTTCACAAAATAGATCAATGCGCGTTAAATCATTAGGCCTAAAACTCTTGGGTATTTCCATCATAACATCCAAGAATCTTGAAAACAAGTTGTATGGTGACTCATTTGCATATCTCTTTATCTCATACAATTTTCTAATAGAGGAAATTAAATCAACCCTTCCCAACCTTGGCTAATGTGAGGTTGATGCCTACTCTTGTTCTGGATCTCATGAGAGCAATGCAGATGTAACATCTAAGGGCTCCTTTTCTTGAAAAACACTTCTATTTCCTAATTGGATCAACTCAATAGTTTGGATTCTATCAGGGCCATTCCTACTAGAAATTTCAGGTCCCCTCATGATTGAGTACTTTGATTTGTTCTCAATATCCATGGCACTTTGATAAGCTTATTGTAAAGTAGCAGGCTCTTTATCTCTCAACAAGAAACCCATCTTACTATCAAATGCCCCTAAATACACAATTAAATATTCTACATTGTTTTGCCTTATGTGTTTAGGGATTTCTCTTATGAATTTCACAAATCTAAGGTCAAAGGAAGGGATTAACTCTTCTTCACCCCTAGAGATTTCCATGAAATTCTTCTTTGCAACACTTGGGTTTATCCTCTCACCAAACTATCTTAAGTTCACTCTAACAACTCATAGAAGACATTAGCAAATAAGAGAACCAATCTCTTCCATCTCCTTTTAGGGATTGAACAAATAACTTCATAACCACATCTTCACAATCTATCTCATAATCACCATTACATCACTGAATTTCTGAATATGTTTACTTGTTGATTCTGACTTTCCACCACTGAATTTTGGTATTTTGTCCCTGGGTATGTGCAAGATCATGATGGGCCAAAAAGTGTGATATGATGGGTATGTGTAGGGTATGTGGCTGACAACTTTTTTTTACCCAAACTTGATGAAATGAAAAGGGTTTTTAAAGGAGATTCTCATATTTCCACCAATATTATAAATTATTCTTTACTTTGAATTTAATAAATAATTATTATTCATTTTCTATTTGAATTATGACTAAAGTCCTGATTGATAGGCTGATTGAAAAACATATATAGCTTTCAAATAGAATCTATTTTTTTGAATCCCAAACATGCACCACATTCTATGCTTCACATACTATAGGATTAAAAAAATAATAATTGAATTTTATGAAGTTTTCACCAAGTTAAGGTGGTCAGACATACGAGTTTTTATATTTTTTAAAAGTTGTAATAAAAAATTCATAGTTAATTATTTACTTGGAAAAAAATTACAAAAAAGTATGCATCACATCCGAACATGAGTCCTCTACTTATATCTAAAATCCTATAAAAAAATATTATCATTTTATTATGGTTAGGGGTAGTGACAAACACCTACTTATTTTTCCCTGAAATTTAAGTACTACTACATTGAAATTTCAAATTTTCACCAAATAGATTTTTATTTATTTATAGATAAACCTAGTAGTTTAGAAACTACATTCAATTTGCTACAAATTCTATTCTTACATATTTTTGAAACAATATAGATAACTTATTCAAATTTTAACATCAAGTTTCCTAACTCTATTTTTTCATAATTTTTTGCCATTTAAGGGCTTGTTTTTTCCATGATAATCAATGCACATACCCCCCTGATCTTGGGTGGTATAATATTTAGGTAACCAGTAACATTACTGAAATTTATGGCCATGTACCTTTCAATACTGAAATTCCTTTGATGTGACAAGGGGTATTCATCATGTGTGATTGTATTCATTTTTGGTTCTAGGTGTAAACCCTGACAAGACATTTTGTTCTATCCTTTACAATTCTTGTCAGTATAATCAAAAGGTAACCCAAATTACATTTAAGGGTGTAAGTCTTTATGATGTATATACTCAAGTTCCCCTTTGCATAATACTCTTTAATATGAATATGACAAATTTCAACATTTATTTCAAATGTACTTTAAGATTATGTGAAGATATTATTCATTTCCCTATCTTAGTGCTAGTTCACCCAATTAGGAAACATTTATGACCTAAATCTTGATAATTCCCACAAATTATCTACAAATATAATAATATTTCCTCAGATTCATGAGAATACTTGGAATTGCAAAGAAACTTTTCACCTTCAATCTTCAAGTGTGTAGATCTGAAGCCTTATCATCTTTTTTATCAAGTCCTTTAAGTCAGGGTCACCCCTTGTTTAGGGGATTATTTTTCAAACAAATTGAAATAACTTCAAAATAAGTCTAGTTCTAGGTTTGCGCCAATATCAGAGCCGCCTTCAAAATTCTCACACTTTGTTGTTACAAATATTTGACCAGGTTCAAGAATTGCATAAGATCTTAACTAAATGTCTAGATTTATCACCATGTGACTTTGTACTAAAAAAAAATTCAATTAGAGGATGAAAATTATGTCCCCAGCAAAGTCGCTATTCTATTGATGATTTTTCCAGCTAACCTTGGAATCTTCTAAAAGGTAGCCAAACTTTATATTAAAAAATCACCAAGAGCTAGTGGCCAACACAACGGACAAAGAATTTTGAGGTCTCTAATTCCTTCACCTTATGCTTTGTAGGACCAAGGAGGGTATTCCTTACTGTGTTCATTTGTACATCAACATTTTCAAGAAAACTTCAATACATATCCATTCTTGTCTAATACAAACACACTCATTTCACTAAAGATTTTGTAGACCTTTGAGCAAATTAGTGTTTATTTTGCTAAGAATGCGGGTATACTTCAAACATGTGATTCAAATTTAGTAGAATTTTATAAATTTTGTTCTGATTCTGAGTCCATAGCCAAATATGGGATTCATTCATTTAATTGGGGTATGTGTAGGATCATTATGGAAAAAATAGGCCCTTAAGTGGCAAAAAATTAGAAAAATCAGAGTTAGGAAACTTGGCGTAAAAATTTGAATAAGTTATCTATATTATTTCGAAAATATGTAAGAATAGAATCTATAGTAAATTTAATGTAGTTTCTAAACTACTAGGTTTTTTTTTTTTAAATCTATTTGGTGAAAATTTGAAATTTCAATGTAGTAGTACTTAAATTTCAGGGAAAAAAAAAGAAGTAGGTGTCTGTCTAACCACCCTAACCACAATAATATGATAATATTTTTTTATAATATTTTGGGGTAAATGGAGTCAAATATGAAATAACCAGTAATACACCGATTATCCAATTCTGATATATTTAAACTATCTATGTAATGCTTTACACTACAAAGACTTATGTCATCCAAATACTACTTACAAAATCCTTGTAAATTCTCACATACCCACGATTTTTCTTAAGCATTTTAATTAACCCTTTGAGTTAAAGAAAAGAAATCAAGCCACATATTCAATTGAACAATTGACAATAGATGAAACAATCTTTGATAATTTCCTTATCTATGAAAATATACAAAGGAGAGCATGTAATTTGGACTTTGAATTCTGTTATAATATCAATAAGATTTGATACAAAAATTATTAATATTATGACCTATATAACTTATACCAAAGACAACTTTCTAGTGAATTCATTGAGAATTCAACATTATCATTGCTTACTGCAATCAGCTTATACCTAAGACATAGTGGCCTCAAAAATTTTAGACCAGAACCCCTTACATTGAGCCATGAAATCCCTTTTATAACACAATGGATTGAAAAAGCATCCAGATCAAGATGTAATTACATTTCATGTTCATTTCAAAATTCATTTCATCCTAGTTAATTTCCCAAACTGTTACATTTAATCATTCCATGATCATGTGAAAAAAAAAAAAAATGAGAGCTAACCCATTTGTCGGAGATGCCACACAAGCCTTCCAAAAGGCACCAACAAAATTGGTGCATTTACCAATACTAGAGTAACCACCATTGCAACCATCAGCATGAATCCACGAACCGGTAACCATCAAAACAAACCAACAAAACTCACCATCTAGAAGCCACATCATCACATCACCCAAAACCCAACACCATTGCAAAGGACACAGGTGCTACTTTGGCCTTATCAACCACTGAGTAACCACCCTTGTTGGGTCTTATAATAGAGAGTGGAGTTGTAATCACAATCTCATCCTCTGAATCACTATATGGCACCAAAGGAGGAAGGCTTAGACTAGGGCCAGGGCTAGATTCTCCTTCTCCTAATGATTTATCATAAACCAAGATAGGAGCAATGGGTTTCTCTAAACAAAACCCAAGACCTGAGCTAGACCTCATTAATTCTTTCATAAACAGAGGTCCCTTTTCTATTTTTTCAGTTAGTTTTTGTGAGACAGGCCTGCTTCTCAAAGCATAGGTACTATGAACAACCACCTTCTCATGTTTTCTACGTACACTCCTCTTCTTCTTTGGAACAACCGGTGCCCTGGGTGAGAGAGCTATATCCTTCGATAAGTATGCAATTGTTCCTTGCATAATTATCCTTCAAGAACTCCAAAATGATGCAAAAGGAGTGCTTGGTTCAGTCATCCTCTCAAAATATGACAACAATTAGTTCTAATGATGAATAAATACAAAAACCATGCCCTCTAGAATATCCACATGTTCATACAATGCAGACACTTCAAGACCTAAATTGTAAGAAGAGGGATGAGCCACAATTAGCAGTGCAAAACATACACATCAGATGACACTAGGCTATCACCCTAGCAAGGCTTGCACCTCAACTTTTGCAATTAATTCTACACTTTGGCTAATGCATGAATGACTTGATTCATCTACTAAAAATCCTCATTAAATAAGAGAATGTAAGGCTAGCTACAATTAATGTCCATCTTGTCTTGTTCGTGTGAGCAGAAAGCTCAATCACTGCATGTACAATCTCAACCGTTGATAGCTGCAGATTTAAAACTTGATCGATGAGGGGCATTAAGATTTCCTACTTGCTTTATGGACCATACGAGGAAACAACGAAGATATACTTTAAAGCAGCCACACATCCTTCCACATCATTTCCTAATCGTCTTTACTTTGTTTGTTATCAATCATTTGAATCGTGGAGAAATCCCCACATCTCTAAGGCATTGCTCATCGCCGGTTTAAAACCCATTTCAAAACATCGTCACGTGATGGATTTAGACCCAATGATGAGCTTCCAACTGTTGATATGACCATCAAAAGACTTTACCCAAAATCTTCGTTCTACATCACTCATCATTGGTTCATTCCCTAGCAAGCTACATTAACTAGCAATAGACCATATCCGTGCAATGGGAAGAAGCCCCACTCGTCGATGGTCATGGGTTCTTCTTTGAAAGAAAAAAACCAACCAATGATAGTGCAAGTGCCAATAATGGGTTATAAGAAGTAGCCACATCATCTGTCGTGTGTTACCCTTCAACTATGATAGCATAACACACGATAGGAAAAGGAAGCTCACGGATGTAAAACTATTTATTTCCCATCACCAATAACCTCCTCAAAGTAGCAACAACATCATGCAATGGGTCAGGAAACAAGGCTCAAAAGGAAAATACCACATCACTCATGTCATCGGTTTCTCTATATGGTAAATGAAGCACAATCCGCGATGGGTGATGAGTGCATATTAATAGATGTTGACAGTATTGTGGTGGAAGGGAATTTCTCATCACATGTTGAGTATGACATTATAGAACAAAACCTGTGATGGGTGATAGATCACGAGTGACACTTTCACCAAATAAAAACTGCACGTGCAAATAATTCATTCAGAAAAAAGAGGCCTTCCTAGGTGCAATAGGTAACTTTGGAGGATAGGGTTGGTTAAGGATGGAAGGTGGGGTCATAAGATGCCACTTAATTCAAATGGTTACCTGATGCAGCATGTCAACAAGTGAACACAAGCTAATGAACAAATTGAGGGTATAAGAATAGAATATAAGACCTTAAACCCTAGTGATATTGAAGAATAAAGTGCCATAGGCTTGAACATAGCATCAGTGGAATGATGCAAATTAGGGTTCCACCAAGCATAACATAGCTTGTTAACCTTGTGAAACTTGAAGTTACAACATGTTTTCATGACCACCAAACATAACACACTTTGCTTACCTATGGTGCCTTTTTTCTTCATAAATGTTTAGCATGACATAGCTTGCTTAGCCTTATGAATCTCAAAGTTCATATTGTGTGGTTCCTTATTAAAGTTATTGGAGGTATAACTTTGGTATTGTATGGGTGCCTAATAAGATTCTCTCATTTTCCACCCTTGGGGGCTCACCTAGTGGACAACAGATTTCACTAGCCCGTGTGAGCATGCTTTTTTGTTTGCATAGTGGACAACGAGTTCCACTTGTAAACATTTTTGGACAAAAAATTGAGGAGTGATCCACATCAAGTTCAATAGTTGAGGATTGATCCACCCCCTTTTATTTTATTTCTTTCTTTCTTTTAGTGCTTGATATTGTATGTTTGTGAATCTTGTCTTGCTGCTAAATATCATACATCTTGTGTGTTCCTTTTTGCTTATGTTGGTTTTCCATAGGATCATGAGCTTGGGGCCTTGGTCACCTCCTTGATCTTTTCTATCCTATGGGTATGTGTAGGATCATGATGGGCCAAACAGGCCCTTAAGTGGCAATGAAAATTCAAAAAAATCAGAGTTAGGCAACTTGATGTAAAAATTTGAATAAGTTATCTATATTATTTCAAAAACATGTAAGAATAGAATCTGTGGGAAATTGAATGTAGTTTCTAAACTACTAGGTTTATTTTTTTAAAAACAAAATCTATTTGGTGAAAATTTGAAATTTCAATGTAGTGTTACTTAAATTTTAGGAAAAAAATAAGTAGGTGTTTGTCTGACCACCCTAACCATAATAAAATGATAAAAAAAAATTATGAGATTTTAGATATAAGTAGAGGACTCATGTCTAGATGTGACACATATTTTTTTATATTTTTTTTCCAAGTAAATAATTAATTATGATTTTTTTATTACAACTTTTTAAAAATATAAAAACTCGTATGTCTGACCACCTTAACTTGGTCAAAACTTCATGAAATTCAATTTTATTTTTTAATCCTATAGTATGTGAAGCATAGAATAGTATGTGAAGCATAGAATGTGACACATGTTTCAGATTCAAAAAATATGATACCGTTTGAAAGTTATAGATGTTTTACAATCAGCCTATTAATTAGGAATTTAGTCATAATTCTAATAGAAAATGAATAATAATTATAATCTATTAAATTCAAAATAAAGCATAATTTATATTGGAAAAAAGCTGAGAATCTCCTCTATAAACCCTTTTCATTTTATCAATTTTGGCTAAAAATAAAGACGTCAGCCACATGGGCGAAGTCCAGAAAAATAAGGTAAGCTATTAAACACTCTTTTTTTGTTGACTTTTTAGGATTGGCATCTCCTAACCAAATACCAAAGCAAACTTGAGCCTATTCCCTAGATAATGAATTTTTTGTCAGACATATCAAATATTGGATTTAAATTAGATATCCGATTTGAATTAGTTATCCGATTTGAATCGAATATCCGATTTTTGAATCTGATATCCGATTTGAATCGGATATCTGATTTGTTTATATAGAATGTGATGCATGTTTTAGATTCAAAAAATATGATACTGTTTGAAAGTTATAGATGTTTTACAATCAGCCTATCAATCAGGACTTTAGTCATAATTCTAATAGAAAATGAATAATAATAATCTATTAAATTCAAAATAAAGCATAATATATATTGGCAAAAAGCTAAGAATCTCCTCTACAAACCCTTTTCATTTTATCAATTTTGGCTAAAAATAAAGTCATCAGCCACATGGGCGAAGTCTAGAAAAACAAGGTAAGCTATTAAACACACTTTTTGTGTTGACTTTTTAGGAATATATCCGATATCCAATTTGTTTACATAGCATTTTAAAAAAATTCAAGAATTTATAACATATGATTTAACATATGCAATATATCAGTTTAGAATATATAATATTATTTATAATTTAATATATAATCTCTTACAAAACTATATAATATATAATATATTATATTATTATGTATAATATATTTAAATATTATTTCTATATTTTAGTTAATATATATATATTACTAATATA